>JALIZH010004643.1:0-702500 GCA_030522465.1 Rhipicephalus appendiculatus | reverse complement strand
AGGACGAGGGGGGGGGGGGGGGACCGTAGGAGAGGAGAGAGAGGGGGAGGCGACGTGCATGCGCTGTGGGACGCGGGCGCCGCTCCGTAGAGTAGAGGATTCCTAGAGGAGAGAAAGCGGGTGAGCGTAGGAGATGAGAGGGGGAGGGGACGCGCATGCGCTGTGCTGGTGTTGGATGCGGGAAGGAGGGACGGACTAAGCTCCCCCCCCAAACACATGCAAGCAAGATCAAGGAATGGAGTCAACCTGGGCGACAGACACCACTTGCCTAGCCATTGCTATGCAGCCTCTCTGTGCTCTCGGCCATGACTCTGATGACTGTGGTAGTGTTTGACGGCCTTCATATTACAGTGTTCTGGTTCGCATAATGGGTGCTTCCCTACTTCATGAAAGTGGCCGGACGCAGGACGCGGGAAGGACACGGGAGGGACGGACATAGCCTCGAGCATAAGATGCTTCGCATCTAAAACAAATGCAGCGGTTTTAAGCTGCATCTGTTGTAGCACATGAAGAAGAAAAAAAAAACTTCCCCATCTCCTGCTAAAGGGAACCATGTGTGGATGCGAAGCAGCGGGGCGATAGTTAGCTTGAGCGGGAGAAACGTTGCCGCTCTCGTTTCGCAGCCTGGGCGCTCATCGCGGCGCTGCACAGGAGAGAGAATGAGGCGCGCTTCCGTCATTGTTATACCGCGGAACTACCGTGGTGCCCCCCAGCAGAGTATGCAGCTGTCGCACCACCTGCCGCGCGCCGCTCCGTAGAGGATTCCTAGAGGAGGGAACGGGGAAAACCGTTGGAGAGGAGAATGAGAGGGGACGCGTATGCGCTGTGGGGGGTGTGGGACGCGGGAGCCGCTCCGTAGAGTAGAGGATTCCTAGAGTAGAGAAAGGGGGTGAGCGTAGGAGAGAGGGGGGAGAGGACGCAAGTGCGCTGTGGGGATGTCGGACGCGGGCGCCGCTCCGTAAAGTAGAGGATTCCTACAGCAGAGAAAGGGGGTGAGCGTAGAAGAGAGGGGGGAGAGGACGCGCATGCGCTGTGGGACGCGGGTGCCGCTCCGTAGAGTAGACGATTCCTAGAGTAGAGAAAGGGGGTGAGAGTAGGAGAGGAGAGATAGGGGGGAGGGGACGTGCATCCGCTGTCGGGGGTGTGGGACGCGGGGGGCCGCTTCGTGGAGTAGAGGATTCCTAGAGGAGAGAAAGGGGGTGAGCTTAGGAGAGGAGATAGAGGGGGAGGGGACGCGCTATGGGGGGTGTAGGACGCGGGCGCCGCTCCGTAGAGTATTCCTAGAGGAGAGAAAGGGGGAGAGCGTAGGAGAGGAGAGAGAGAGCGGGAGAAGACGCGCATGCGCTGTGGTGGTGTGGGATGCGGGAAGGAGGGACGGACTAAGCTCCCCCCCCAAACACATGCAAGCAAGATCAAGGAATGGAGTCAACCTGGGCGACAGACACCACCTGCCTGGCCATTGCTAAGCAGCCTCTCTGTGCTCTCGGCCATGACTCTGATGACTGTGGTAGTGGTTGACGGCCTTCATATTACTACAGTGTTCTGGTTCGCATAATGGGTGCTTCCCTACTTCATGAAAGTGGCTGGACGCGGGACGGGTGATGCGGGACGCGGGAGGGACGGACAGAGCCCCGAGCATAAGATGCTTCGCATCTAATAAATCCACGCCATCTGCACGAAGTGAATGCTGATGAGCGGGGCAAAGCTCCAACACTTAATCGGTAAAACTGTGAAACATTCGCCCCACACATCATATTACAAAAGAGGGTTGTTCCCAATGAGCTCTGGGACCCGTTTCGCTTTGAAAATTACAGCTTTGTGGTCATTGAACTACGTGGCGAGGGGATCTTGAATTATGAGATGTAGTGGAAAGTTGGCGAAGACAATGTCGATGCAGGTCCATGTGATGGCGTTGGGACGCTTATGGTAAGAGCTACACGAGAGATCGTAGCGGGACATCATGTGTGGTACTAGCCAGTCGTCAGCAATGATGTCCACGTTGAAGTCTCCGACGAGACCGTGTTTGGTATGCCACTCATGAAGGCCATGCCTCGATAGAGTGCGCTGTCCAAGAACGCTTGTCCTCCCGTCTCGAGATCCTGCCGCGTGAATGCACTGGTGGTGCCGTTCGTGCAGAACGTCATATTCCTCTGAGAAACGTCTCTCATGACTTTCATGGCCACGTACAACACGTGCTCCGGCCCAACTCCGCGGCGATCAGTCCGCCTGATCTCACTGCTAGCCTTTGTGAATGGCGTAGGTCGAGGGCCCGTGATTTTGCGAGGTACGCTTAGGTAGATTTGCAAAAACGAGAGTTCCTCTGCGTACTCGTCAGAGAGCAGCGAGATCGGTGTTTGACCTTCTGCGGGTGCCAGGTGGAGACTGTGCGTGCCTGCCATTAATCCTTGTTCTTTGGTGACGTCGTCTTTTTTCTTCTTCGAAAGATCGCTGCCCTCGTCGTCAATCACTATGGTGTGACTCATTACATTGAGTGCAACGATAGCTTGCAAAGGGTCCTCGAGGTCTGTAACCTCAGGCGCTGGCTCGATGTCGTCGTCATGGGTGACCTTTCCATCGTGGCATTCTTCTTCTTGGTCGAAATATCCGAAAATCATGATTTTCAGGTACTTGTAGAGGGGAGAAGTTTCGAGGTGTTTCAGCCAGGCTTGTATATGGCTTTTCTTTATGAGACCCTTCTTGTGGGATGGCTTATTAACGAGTCGGCGCTTGAGGTGCACGTCGAAGGCGTCGGGGACGTTCCGCGGCAGGCACCACACGGTGTTGGGCACGTTGAGTTGGATGTTGGCTACCTGCCCCTTGATGCTGTACTGTCCGCTGCCATGAGTCAAACGCCTGATGGTCATGAAGGGTAGCCGTGGAGCTATCAGGCGTTCTTCCATGGGGCCGAGAGCGGGCAGGTGATCTGGCTTAGGAGAATATCGGTACCATTGCGTGACGCTCATAGTTGGGACTTTCCAGCCACCGAAGAGCCTTTACACGTGGAGCAAACTCTGTACTTACTGTAGTAGGTCAGTGGTGCCGATGACGTGGCAGCGACAGGAAACTCCTGCTGTACAACGGCGATGATGTTAGCACGGGACTGCTCATTGCGGATGGAGGACATCGAGGTGAGGTTATTAGATGCGAAGCATTTTATGCTCGGCTCTATGTCCGTCCCTCCTGCGTCCCGCGTCCGGCCACTTTCATGAAGTAGGGAAGCACCCATTATGCGAAGCAGAACACTGTAGTAATATGAAGGCCGTCAACCCTACCACAGTCATCAGAGTCATGGCCAAGAGCACAGAGAGGCTGCTTAGCAATGGCTAGGCAGGTGGTGTCTGTCGCCCAGGTTGACCCCATTCACTTGTAGTCATATTTGTAGCGCAATAAACCCAGACGAAGACAAAAAATACAGAACAAATACACAGGACGGGCGCTAGACATGAACTGATTTATTACTGAAAAACAACATGGAAAAGCCAAAATCCGTCGGACATGAGCGCATGCGCACCATCACACTTAGAGATTCTTTCTTATATCCCCACGTGTTACCACCTTACATGTGCAAGATTTGCTTTCGGGTACTGAAGCTCTTTGTGGGACAAAGCGACGGACGCAACACTGACACATGTACTTTCATTCTCGCTTATAGCAAACGCCTCTATGATTTCTCGCGTTGCCTGATCCTTGCCTTTTTTAAGCACACGTGTAGAGGTGAATTCCGGAGCACAACCACACCTGCGGCAATGGTCCGCCAGATGTCCCCCCCGCTGCCTGCACATCAACTGCCGCACGGTGCTCTCGCAATCTGTCATTAAGACAGCGCCCGGTTTGTCCTATGTAGCATCTGCCACATGAAAGGGGTATCTTATACACGACACCCAGCTCGCAAGGTACGAAGGGTGTCGCGTGCTTTTGGTGCACGCACTTTTTTCTTTGCGACCGTTCACCACAGGGCACATACGGGCCAGCTTCTCTGGAGCAGAGAATACCACCGACACACCGCATTTTGCTGCCACCTTCTTTAGCCGGTGGGAGAAGCGGTGAATGTATGGCAAGGCCACAGGCCTCGCACTTGGCTTGCCGGAGGACCTCGATAGCGCACCACCTTCAGTCCTGGCCTCCTTTAGGAGGACTTCAGCCACAGAACTAATGAGTTCCTTGGAAAAGCCCGCCCTCTCGAGGCGTTCTACTTGGCGCTGCAAACTTTGCCCGACAAGGTGGTCACATGACTTTGCGAGGGCCGCCCTAAGGCAGCTGACAGCGATCCCCCCTTTTTTATTAGTTTTGAATGGGCCGAATCGTACCTGAGCATATCCTTTTTTGAACGTGGTTTGTAGCTCCAGCACACGTGCTTCTCAGGCATCTCAAAACACACATCGAGGAACTGAATACTCCCCCCTTCCGGCATTTCATGAGTAAACTTGAGGCCTTTTGCGCAGGCACTAAACACATTTAAAACACTCCGGACACATTTTTCTCGTGCATGAGGCTCTACCCCCCTTATCACCACCAGATAATCGTCAACATATCTAAAAATTACTGCTCTGAGAGCCTGGTCAATAGGCGCTGCAATGCGTCTGTCACAATCAGCTAAAAACAATGTACTTAAAATCGGAGCTATGCTCGACCCAATACAAACACCCTCCCTCTGTATAAAAACCTTTTCATTAAAAGAGGCATATGTATTCGCAAGATAAAAAGATAGTAATTCTAAAAAACTCTCAGTCGATAGCCCGGAGGAGCTGTGAAAGCTCAAAGGGTCCGACTCCTCTATTGCATCCCTTACCACCCTAAGAATTTCTTGCTGAGGAATAGAATAAAAAAGATCCTCGGCATCGACGGAAAAAGCAAAAACTGACTCCGAAGGACTTCCTGATTTCCGGAAAAAATCGATGACTTCTTCAGAGTTCTTTACCAAAAAGGGATCTGTGACCTTCAGACCAGACAAATGCCGCTGGAGGAACTTAGAAATCTCAACCTGCCACGTGCCCTTCTCTGTGATAATTGAGCGGAAGGGAACACCATCTTTGTGAGTTTTTGCCGTGAAGAAAATCTCAAGTGACCCTTTCTTAGCCGCAAGTACACTCTTTCGTAGGCGGCACAAATTCAACTTATCACATAGTGATAGCGCCTGTCTTTTAGCCTTTGCTGGAACAACATTTGCAGCTTTGAAGTTCTTTGTGATCGCTTCTTTTGCTTTTTCACCGTACATTGTCATACAAGTAACCACGAACGCTCCCTCTTTATCACTTATCAACAGGGCAAGATTGCTTTCTCGCAAATAATCAACACACTTACTCACTGGAAGCTGCTTTCTGTTCTTGCCTTCAGGCCTAGAATTCAAACAGTCTACACCCTCAGCTATACATCTACCCTTATCTTGCTCATTTGCACTAATAGCTACCTTCCTGACTAGCGATAGCATTTCTACAGGGGATTCCTTTGGCTCATTCGCGAATTTCGGACCATGTTTCAGTACAGATTCCACATCCTGGGGAAGTGGTTCTACATCAAGGTATTCCACTTTTCCCGTGATTGTCCTCCCTTTCTGGCGTGACATTTTCCACGATAACAACACCGGGAAAAGTGGAATACCTTTCCCGTGATTGTCCTCCCTTTCTGGCGCGACATTTTCCACGATAACAACACCGGGAAAAGTGGAATACCTTTCCCGTGATTGTCCTCCCTTTCTGGCGCGACATTTTCCACGATAACAACACCGGGAAAAGTGGAATACCTTTCCCGTGATTGTCCTCCCTTTCTGGCGCGACATTTTCCACGATAACAACACCGGGAAAAGTGGAATACCTTTCCCGTGATTGTCCTCCCTTTCTGGCGACATTTTCCACGATAACAACACCGGGAAAAGTGGAATACCTTTCCCGTGATTGTCCTCCCTTTCTGGCGTGACATTTTCCACGATAACAACACCGGGAAAAGTGGAATACCTTTCCCGTGATTGTCCTCCCTTTCTGGCGCGACATTTTCCACGATAACAACACCGGGAAAAAGTGGAATACCTTTCCCGTGATTGTCCTCCCTTTCTGGCGCTGACATTTTCCACGATAACAACACCGGGAAAAGTGGAATACCTTTCCCGTGATTGTCCTCCCTTTCTGGCGTGACATTTTCCACGATAACAACACCGGGAAAAGTGGAATACCTTTCCCGTGATTGTCCTCCCTTTCTGGCGCGACATTTTCCACGATAACAACACCGGGAAAAGTGGAATACCTTGATGTAGAACCACTTCCCCAGGATGTGGAATCTGTACTGAAACATGGTCCGAAATTCGCGAATGAGCCAAAGGAATCCCCTGTAGAAATGCTATCGCTAGTCAGGAAGGTAGCTATTAGTGCAAATGAGCAAGATAAGGGTAGATGTATAGCTGAGGGTGTAGACTGTTTGAATTCTAGGCCTGAAGGCAAGAACAGAAAGCAGCTTCCGGTGAGTAAGTGTGTTGATTATTTGCGAGAAAGCAATCTTGCCCTGTTGATAAGTGATAAAGAGGGAGCGTTCGTGGTTACTTGTATGACAATGTACGGTGAAAAAGCAAAAGAAGCGATCACAAAGAACTTCAAAGCTGCAAATGTTGTTCCAGCAAAGGCTAAAAGACAGGCGCTATCACTATGTGATAAGTTGAATTTGTGCCGCCTACGAAAGAGTGTACTTGCGGCTAAGAAAGGGTCACTTGAGATTTTCTTCACGGCAAAAACTCACAAAGATGGTGTTCCCTTCCGCTCAATTATCACAGAGAAGGGCACGTGGCAGGTTGAGATTTCTAAGTTCCTCCAGCGGCATTTGTCTGGTCTGAAGGTCACAGATCCCTTTTTGGTAAAGAACTCTGAAGAAGTCATCGATTTTTTCCGGAAATCAGGAAGTCCTTCGGAATCAGTTTTTGCTTTTTCCGTCGATGCCGAGGATCTTTTTTATTCTATTCCTCAGCAAGAAATTCTTAGGGTGGTAAGGGATGCAATCGAGGAGTCGGACCCTTTGAGCTTTCACAGCTCCTCCGGGCTATCGACGGAGAGTTTTTTAGAATTACTATCTTTTTATCTTGCGAATACATATGTCTCTTTTAATGAAAAGGTTTTTATACAGAGGGAGGGTGTTTGTATTGGGTCGAGCATAGCTCCGATTTTAAGTACATTGTTTTTAGCTGATTGTGACAGACGCATTGCAGCGCCTATTGACCAGGCTCTCAGAGCAGTAATTTTTAGATATGTTGACGATTATCTGGTGGTGATAAGGGGGGGTAGAGCCTCATGCACGAGAAAAATGTGTCCGGAGTGTTTTAAATGTGTTTAGTGCCTGTGCAAAAGGCCTCAAGTTTACTCATGAAATGCCGGAAGGGGGGGAGTATTCAGTTCCTCGATGTGTGTTTTGAGATGCCTGAGAAGCACGTGTGCTGGAGCTACAAACCACGTTCAAAAAAGGATATGCTCAGGTACGATTCGGCCCATTCAAAACTAATAAAAAAGGGGGATCGCTGTCAGCTGCCTTAGGGCGGCCCTCGCAAAGTCATGTGACCACCTTGTCGGGCAAAGTTTGCAGCGCCAAGTAGAACGCCTCGAGAGGGCGGGCTTTTCCAAGGAACTCATTAGTTCTGTGGCTGAAGTCCTCCTAAAGGAGGCCAGGACTGAAGGTGGTGCGCTATCGAGGTCCTCCGGCAAGCCAAGTGCGAGGCCTGTGGCCTTGCCATACATTCACCGCTTCTCCCACCGGCTAAAGAAGGTGGCAGCAAAATGCGGTGTGTCGGTGGTATTCTCTGCTCCAGAGAAGCTGGCCCGTATGTGCCCTGTGGTGAACGGTCGCAAAGAAAAAGTGCGTGCACCAAAAAGCACGCGACACCCTTCGTACCTTGCGAGCTGGGTGTCGTGTATAAGATACCCCTTTCATGTGGCAGATGCTACATAGGACAAACCGGGCGCTGTCTTAATGACAGATTGCGAGAGCACCGTGCGGCAGTTGATGCGCAGGCAGCGGGGGGGACATCTGGCGGACCATTGCCGCAGGTGTGGTTGTGCTCCGGAATTCACCACTACACGTGTGCTTAAAAAAGGCAAGGATCAGGCAACACGAGAAATCATAGAGGCGTTTGCTATAAGCGAGAATGAAAGTAAATGTGTCAGTGTTGCGTCCGTCGCTTTGTCCCACAAAGAGCTTCAGTACCCGAAAGCAAATCTTGCGCATGTAAGGTGGTAACACATGGGGATATAAGAAAGAATCTCGAAGTGTGATGGTGCGCATGCGCTCATGTCTGACGGATTTTGGCTTTTCCATGTTGTTTTTCAGTAATAAATCAGTTCATGTCTAGCGCCCGTCCTGTGTATTTGTTCTGTATTTTTTGTCTTCGTCTGGGTTTATTGCGCTACAAATATTGACTCAAACCAACTAGCCCGCATCACCGCCTTGAATGACCCCATTCCTTGATCTTGCTTGCATGTGTTTGGAGGGGGCTTAGTCCGTCCCTCCTTCCCGCGTCCCACACCACCACAGCGCATGCACGTCCCCTCCCCCTCTGTCTCCTACGCTCACCCCCTTTCTCTCCTCTAGGAATCCTCTACTCTACGGAGCGGCCCCCGCGTCCCACACCCCCCCACAGCGTGTGCGCGTCCCCTCCGCTATCCTCTCCTACGCTCACCCCTTTTCTCTACTCTGGGAATCATCTACTCTAGAGAGCGGCGCCCGCGTCCCACATCCCCACAGCGCATGCGCGTCCTCTCCCCCTCTAGGAATCCTCTACTCTACGGAGCGGCTCCGGCGTCCCCACATCCCCACAGCGCATGCGCGTCCTCTCCCCCCTCTCTCCTCAAGGAATCCTCTACTCTACGGAGCGTCCCACACCCCCCACAGCACATGCACGTCCCCTCCCCCCTCTCTCTCCTCTCCTACGCCCGTTGTTCCGTTTCCAAGTTCGCTTGTCGCCGCTTTCCTCTTTCTTCGGCCTTGCGGGCCCTCATCTCGGGGTCGGCTTCCCGGCGTTTACGCAATGCTTCTTCTTCCCTGGCCCTCAGCGCTGGGTCCGCTTGCCCTTTGAATTATAGTACAGCTGCAAAGAGAAAGAAAGCACGCCAAAGCACGTGCAGGTGTTTGCTGCGCAGCCTGAGCGGCGGTGCGCCGTCTAGCGGGCGCCCTTTAAATTATAGCACAGCTGCCCCTCTAGTGGGACCCATGACAAAAGCCTCGCGGGCAGAAAGAGAATGTGTCGTGTGATCGTTATGACGTGTAGTAGGTACATTCGATGTGCAGTGCTGTGATGGCAGAAAGAGAACGTTTCGTCGATGCTGTGGACAGACGGTGGTCCACAGCACATGCAAGCAAATTCAAGCGATGGAGTCAACCTGAGCGACACATACCACCGGTAGTGCGTGTTATTCTTTGCTTTCACCCACCACCTGCCTAGCCATTGCTAAGCAGCCACTCTGTCCTCTCGCCCATGACTCTTGCGACTGTGGTGGTGGTTGACGGCCTTATTATACTACAGCGTTCTGGTTCGCATAGTGGTTACTTCCCTACTTCATGAAAGTTACGGTGGGCGTATAGTGGGTACCTTGCATACCTTGCATATGCTATGGACTGACGGGCGTATAATGGTTACCTTGCATGTGCTGTGCCGTGATGGCAGCATCATCGTCATCTTGCTACGACGGACAGTGGTGCGATGGGGGGGACGGGCCTCGTTCATAAAATGCTTCGCATCTTCATCCTCATGGCGTATAATCGTTACCTTGCATGTGCTGTGCCGTGATGGCAGCGTCATCGTCATCGGTCTATGCCAACGGCAGTCAGAGCCCCGGCTAGAGGAGTTTGGCCCCTAAAATTTGATATGTTAACTTGCAGCTTATGTGAAGTAGTTGTCCCCACTTCAAATGAGGAGGCGAGCAGATGACGGTGATGGAACAAGTGGGTCTTCTGCACTGCAGGCTCAAGGAAAGGCACACAGATCTGTGTGAACGCTTGCCTTGATGTCGCCTCTGTTGATGCCGGTGGCCAGAGCAGGAGACTAAGCTTGCGAAGGTGTGTTATGGTTGGCTAGTCTTCGATGTTGGGGGGCTGCACTTGGTCCGAATTGTAATTGAAAATGCTGATACTTGGCGTCGCATAAGTGTACACTACCATAGGGGCAAGGGAGGGTAGTGAATGTGTGTAGGTAGGAGCTACTGACCCGCAATTGCCTTGAGAAAAGGAGTCACCGAGAGATCAAGTTGTGTGTGTGCGGACCCAGTAGTAATAGACAGTTCAGTTCAGCTCTTTACTTCAGAGAAGAATGTCTTTGATACAAGGGCAAAAGGCAGATGTGCTCTGCCTGACCCCCTAGCGCCTGAATGCACACACTCAGAGCATGGACAAACAGAAATAACATTACATTATTAATACATACAAAATGCAGTTTCATGCAAGATGAACAAAATGCATAGTTTTAAAATTGTAAAGAAAAAGTCGTGAAACAAGAAATAACGAAACCTATGGAACATATAACTACTGCGTACACAACTTACTAATCTTGAGGACAGGAGAGGAGGTAAGTCCTGACATTTTTTTTAAAGAGTTAGGGACAGTGATTTCTATGACCTGTGTATGTCTGTTGAGAAGGCTGGGAATGTTAGCATTTGGGTTCCATAGGTGGTTTGCACAAGTGGAATTCTGTAATTGTAGGTATAATGGGGAATGTGAGGAATGCTTTGTGGCAGGTGACGGACGTGCCCCGGGAATGGACGTGCCCGTGACATGGCATTGGCATGAGAGTAGTGTGCGTTCCCTGCTCTGGCAATTGGCTGAGCTGGTGCCGGAGCTGAGCCAGGCCCTGTCTACGCTGCACACGTATGCTGAGCAGCGAGTGCGCCTCCTTCTCACTGGCGCCATCTGTGGGCTGGACCCGCAACTGGCACAGGGCCCGCTACAGCTGGTGAGTCTGGGGATTTCCTTTAGCTTGGTGGGGTTTTATTGAGCATGTTCATTAGATTGAAACATTGAAGGAGTACTGACTCAAAGTCTTGGAGGCGAGATAACCAGTGGGATAGACACATATGCATCATCTACGAAATATCAACGGATAATAGAGCCCAGAACATATTCAAAATCAGTTTTAAAGGGCATGTTGCACCACTACACGTGAAACGTGCCTTTAGTTTTTGTGTAAACAACCAGCCACCCCCCTGCGTCACGAGTTTCTGTTTGCTGCCACGATCCTTGTGAGCGCTCTCTCCTATCAGACCTTTTCAATGGAAAGAGGGGGGCAGACTTGCACCAGAGTACAAAGGCTGACGAGTTTGCCTCAGCAGTGCATTTTTGGGGGGTTCACACATATTTACCTCTCGGTGGGGGGTTATAGCAGCACCCAGGAAGCCTTCGTTGAAAAGAGTTGCCAATGCGGTGCTCGTGTGCACACAGTTTTGTATGTTCACGTAGCCAGCTATGTTTACACAAAAACCACTCTGGGTCCTGCTCCACCCGGTGCTTTCTGAAACCGAAACTGCAACAGTGTGCTATAAAATTGTCTCCAAATAATTAACTGTCCCGCGCTCGAGCAACCCAGCTTTCCAGCCATGATAAGTGGACCGTTGGCTACTTATTGCAACAGAAAAAACGAGATACAAAATTTTTTGTGTCAGCGCTCCTTTAAAGCAATTTAGACATAAATTATTCTTTCAGAACTCTATTGTAATTAATTTCACCATCACAAGACAATAATTAGAAGAGGTAGTAAAGGTTAAAGATCTGAATATTGTGCTGAAACTTCAGCACATGAATGTTTGTCGCAGATTTTAAAGTCTCTATGCTCATTCTGAACGAAAGAATGGGGAAGCTCGTTTTTCTTTGTGAGACACAACATTTATTAGAGCTAGCAGAAAAGAAAGCCAAGGAAATTATAGGGGATGTCATTTGTAGCAATATCTGTAAGGGATCGCCGATATTGGGATCCTCTCTGTAGCAGTTGCCTGTACAAACAGGCAGTCCACTCTCCTGACTGCTAGGCTCGTTAGGCCTAGCGATGTCGTCGGCTCATTCACTCGGTGTGGTGTTCCACCGCTGATGTGGCACTCTGGGGATTGTCTTTTGCGGCTAGCCTAAGAGGGGGGTTTGCGCTGGGAATGTTTGTAGTAGCTGCATCTCCGAGGAGTCTTGCTCGAATGCCGTCGAGCACGCCGGCCACACCTCGGTACGCCCGTGTCACCGGCTGCAGACCCGAACACCCGTCGCTCCCGTCGCCAGTACGTCTGCTGGTGATCCAACCTTCCTCTGCCGAGCCCACATAGACAGTGCCAGCCCACTCCTCTCCGACTTCCTTTTCGGCGCGGTTCATGTGCCTCGAGCTCTCCGGAATTTTCCGAGCACGCGCTCGTGCTGATTCAAGCATCTGGCATGCTTCGTCATCCTCTTCTGTCTTTTCACGTAGCTCTTACTTGGGACACTCCTCAACCAGCTCTTGATGTCAATCCCAGGCATAAGCAAGAACAGCTCAAAGAACTGCTCCGGCAATACAGAAACTGCCTCTCATCATCTCAAGAATTCGACAGAGCTCTGTTGCTAAGCACAGCAATATAACCAACAAATACACCTGTCCACTCCGTCAGGCCGTACCGAGTTTCTACACACGAGCAAGGCCTTTGAAAATAAATTATTTTTATATTTGATATCTGGTTTTTTCTTTCTAAGGTCAATTCAAAAGCAATTATTTGGTATTCACACCTTGCTTTAAATATGATCATAATAAGTGAATAAATATAGGACCTCTCGTAAGGATGCAAAAACTGGTTGTATTCAACAAAGTAACCTTGATTGGAGCCAGTTGTTTCTCTCCTGGTACAGAGGGAGCATCAGACTTTTACATTTTGAAGCTTCGCTAGGGCCTTTTAGGGTTCCAGGAATGGCCTGGATCCTTGAGAGTGCAATGCTCAAGTCACGTGCTTTTGAGAGCTTTCAATTGTGGTGCCTCCCGGTAGTGATGACACACATGAATGGTGTTCCGCTTCTCAGTGAAAGGTTGCAGGCTGGTCACCAGCTGCATTTTGATTGGGGCAATATGTAAACAATTCTGCTCTTTTGTTGACAGGCAGCATATTACTTGGATGACACGCACGTGATTGTTTAGCTTATGTGTGTTTGCTGTGTAAATTGTGTACTGTATTGAAGTTTTTTTTATGCCGGTAACTAGTAAAGCCCTCCTTTTTGCTCTTGTGTGCACAGTTTGCCCAGCATCTGCATGGCAATGTGGCATACCTGCAGCCTATAGAAGAGGCTTACCAGGCCTACTTTGACACTATTTGCCAACAAGAATTGTACATCTTGGTAAGCATCCTTTTTCTCCCTCATGACAAGTGTATTCTGCATTGAGCACCCACATTAGGGTGCAGCCTGTGTCAATTAGTCATTTGGGGGGGGGGGGGGGCGTCGTCTCTTGTACTTGGAATGTCCGAGTGTAATGTTGTACTGTATATCGATATACAGTGCTTGCTGTTGAATGTAGTGATGCATCATGGTTAAAGAGGGTTCAGAAACTCTCTTTGCTTGACCCTATGAGGGTAGATTTTTTTCGTAAAATGCGTCCCAAAAATGTGTTTTTTTTATTGCTGAATTCAATTCTTCAGGCGAATCTATGCAAGAAAAAAATTTTCTAAATCTTTTTTGGGTGACCGTAAAGTGCCTAAAAAAATCATTTGTGTTGTTATGTACACATGGTTTATTCTTGAGTAACAACAAGATAAATTCCAAAAAAAGAAGCCTGTACGACTGTTAAAAAAATGTGTTGAAATAAACGTCTGTGTAGAGACGTACAAAAATAAGTGCACGAAGCGGCGTTAAGTGGAAACACGGGGGTAGAAAAGCCACTTTTGATCCAGTCAGCACAGTCTTGCCGGTGCACGCCCTTGATGTCGCTCACACATTAACATCTGAGCCTTAACTCGTTAGTAACTCCTCGTCTGACGAGCTGACACTTACTGCATCAGATTCTGATTTGGCAGTCGACTCAGTTGTGTCAGAAACTGGCTTGCATTTCCATAGTGAAAGCAAACTGCGCAGGTGAGCGCACTGAAGAAAACTGTGTAGTTGAGTGCGCCCAGAAAGTGAAAGCAAGTCAGAGACCTATAATAATCCTTCATCTTATTGCCGACGCGGAAGTGGTTTTTGCAAATCCCCAGAACAGGAAACACAACCATGGCGTCATCATTTGTGTCAGTCAGCGCCTGCACAGAAACAGGCGTAATCGCCTACAGGGGAGAAATAAACGAGAGGGCAACAAACTGGTCACCTTTTGAAAAATTCTAAACTGGAAAGTTTTGCGGGCGCAACAAGTGGGAACTGGCCGAAGGACGAAATCGAAACTAGCCTGTGCACCGCTGTAGTAAAGTATAAAAAAAAGAATGGAGGGACATCAGCGCAAGGAAAAAATTCCACGTATTCCCGCAGTGTGGCAGCACATGCCTAGCAAGAGAAATAATCGAAAAAGGCGTGTGCTTTAAACATACAGGCAATGATGTACATACAGTAGACCCTCATTGAACGGAACCTGAAGGGACCAGGAAAATATGTTCCGTTTAACAGGAGTTCCGTTTAGTGAGAGATGTACAAGGCTGCAGAATGCAAGAACGAAACCAATCTAGTCAGAAGCACTTGTTCCATTTAAGCAGGAGTTCCGTTTAACAGATTTCCGTTTACTGAGAGTCTACTGTACATGTATGTCTTTGACTGTCTTGTGGCTGTTAGTGGATGTAGTCTTTGACCTTCAAAGGGTTCATTTTTAGCAAGGCAGTTCTGCAGTGAAGTTAAAGGGGCCCTGCTACACTTTTCCAGCAAATCATCAAATGGCTTTGTTAAAGGAGCTTATTTCCTCATGAATCAACTGCTGCAAAAATTGTTAGAATCCATCTAGTACGAGAAGAGTTACAGGGATTTGCTGAAAGCTACGTGGAAGGGGAAGAAATGACAGGGAGGCAAGACGTGTCACTGTGCACCTTGAGCACGTTTTCTTTCTTTTTGTTCGAACGTACTTTCAGTGTGATCACAAGCGCACCTGCGATCATGCGCTTGTGAGTCTGCTCGTTTGATTGCTTCAACTTTCTCTATGTGACGTAACATGTGACAAAGCGCAAGATCTTGCTTCTGAAGTTGCCATCGGACTGCCAAATTTCGGGGCAAAAATACCTCGTTTTGTTTATAGCCATGAAGCCGTTGGGAGGTGCAACAGTGCATTTTGGCTACTGCGGTTTCTATAATGTTGCACTTGGCTGGGGCTAAATTTCACTTTAAATGATCAATTCAGCCAAACGTGCATTATGAAGCACGCGTTTACCTTGTTGGTTCTAGCGGCCATCGTCATCTTCATCGGCCGCCTATAAATTACGGCGCGTTCAGGCGCATGTGCTTCGTTCCTCGTGCGACGCGGTACGAGGTTAGAAAAAAGAAAATAAAGAAAAAAGCCGGCAGATCCCACACACTGTGGGAATCGATGTAATGCGAAGCAGCCAGGAAGGAGCACATCATACTTTACATAATTTGCATGTCATGTTTTACATGTTACGACCTGTCATTTGTGTTCGTCATACAGTCACGTCGCGATATACCAATTTTGGTGTACGTCAAGCTAGCGAACTGGACGCAAGCGCACCATGAGCGTGGCATGTAAATGGCATTGTAGATGACATGCATGCCAAGATTTTCATGTTACCACCTGCCACTTATGTTCGTTATACAGTCATGTCACTCAATACCAGATTTGGTGTATATCAAGCTAACGAAACGGCCGCGAGCGCGCCATGAGCGTGGAATGCAAGTCATGTCGCTGATGACATGTCATGATTTCCATATTACCACTTGCCATTTATGTTCGTCATAGTCATGTCACTCAATACCAAATTTGGTGTATCTCAAGCTAACGAAACGGCCGCGAGCACGCCATGAGCGTAGCATGCAAGTCATGTCGCACATGACAAGTCATGATTTCCGTATTACCACTTGTCATTTATGTTCGTCATACAGTCATGTCACTCAATACCAAATTTGGTGTATATCAAGGTAACGAAACGGCCGCGAACACGCCATGAGCGTGGCATGCAAGTCATGTCGCACATGACAAGTCATGATTTCCATATTACCACTTGTCATTTATGTTCGTCATAGAGTCATGTCACTCAATACCAAATTTGGTGTATATCAAGCCAACGAAACGGCCGCGAGCACGCCATGAGCGTGGAATGCAAGTCATGTTGCTCATGAAGTCATGATTTTCATATTACCACTTGTCATTTATGTTCGTCATACAGTCATGTCACTCAATCCCAAATTTGGTGTATATCAAGCTAACGAAACGGCCGCGAGCGCGCCATGAGCGTGGCATGTAAATCATACTTTTCATGACAAGTTAGTCATGATTTTCATGATATGACCAGCCGTTTATGTTCGTCATACAGTCATGTTATGCCATACCAAATTTGGTATAAATCCCATTAACGATACGGCCAGGGGAGCACAAAGTCGTAGGCGGCTAGATAGATAGATAGATAGATAGATAGATAGATAGATAGATAGATAGATAGATAGATAGATAGATAGATAGATAGATACGCTCAAAGTCGCCGAAGTTCGCTAAGAAATGCTTCGCATTTAATAGTTTTCTGCTCCTGCCATCGGCCTGAACGGTTCGGTTCCCTGGTCTTTCGCTTGCCGCCACACGCATTGTTATAGAGGACCTAACCTTAGTCCCTATAACTTGGTGACCCGGACGTGAGCGCAAGGCGAGCACTGCATCATGGACGAGACCACGAACGACAGACCGACGATCGGCACAGAGGGCATCGCCACGGTGCAAATTCACCTGCCGTCGGTTTGGCCACAGAATCCTGCAGCCTGGTTTACACACTTGGAGGCCATCTTTGCCCTTCGGCGCATTACCTTGCAACAAGCGAAGTTTAGCCACGCTGTCTCTGCACTCTCAACGGAAGCGGTTGCGGAGTTCCACGACCTTGTGGGCGCGCCCCACGAAACCAACCCTTATGACCAATTTAAAACGACGGTGCTGCAACGCAAGTCTGTGTCTCTGCGCAGGCGTCTCCAGCAGCTTCTCAATGAAGAGGAGCTCGGCGACCAGCGACCGTCGGAACTTCTACGTCGCAAGCGGCTGCTTCTCAGTGACTGTCGGTTGGACGCAAACAGCCCGCTGCTGCGAGAACTGTTCCTTCAGCGCCTGCCGCAGAACGTGGTTATTGCCTTGGCTACCGCACCAGAAGACTTGCCCCTCGACAAGCTGGCAGAGCTGGCCGATCGCGTCATTGACTATTCAGCAAGAGGTACTGTGGCAACATCTACCGTTTCGCTGTCACAACTCGAAGACCGGCAGTCTCGCCTCGAGCAATTGATCGAGGACCTTGCCGAGACGGTTAATGCACTATGGCAACTGTCCCACCCTCACCGACGAGACCACTATTGCCGTCCCAGTTCGTCTCCGAGGTCTCGCTCCCGTTCAGCTCCTCGTCGACCCGCATACTGCTGGTATCACAGCAACTTCGGTGCCAGCGCACATCAATTTCGTCCTCCTTGTAGCTGGCAGGGAAACATACCGCAGAGCCACTGATGGCGGCCAGTGACTCTTGCCATACGACAAGCCGCCTGTTCTACGTCACTGACAGGACATCGATTTCTGGTGACCACAAGTGCAGAGGTCAGTGTCGTTCCTGCCGTGCGGCTAGACCGGCAGCGCTCTCCGCAAACTGCGCCCCTTCAAGTGGCCAACAACTCTGCCGCCAACACATATGTTCAGCGCTCTCTTACCATCGATTTGGGTCTCCGACGCACCTTCCGATGGGTATTCGTTGTTGCAGATGTACGCATGGCCATATTGGGTGCTGATTTTCTGACCCACTTCGCCCTCAGTGTTGACCTCCGCGCACGTCGACTCGTCGACAGAACGACCAGTATGTCTATACAAGGCATCCTCGCACCTCGAACGTCTACCACTTGAACGGCGCCACAAATACCATCATCTATGTTCGCTTCAATTCTGTCAGACTTCCCAGCCATCACGAAACCTTCCAACCTTGAGCTACCTGTACGTCACAACGTCACGCATCATGTTGTCACTACCGGCCCTCCAGTATTTTGCCGACCCAGACGCCTCACTGGGGACCGCCTTGCCATCGCCAAAAGAGAATTTGACCACATGCTGCAACTGGGCATCATCCGTCCTTCGTCGAGCAGTTGGTCTTCAGCTCTCCACATGGTACCAAAGCGTGACCCAGGGGATGGGCGCCCGTGTGGCGACTACCGTGCCCTCAACGCGCGCACCGTCCCTGATCGCTATCCCCTCCCTCACATTCACGACTTCTCTGCCAACCTCGAGGGGGCGGTGATATTCAGCAAAATAGACTTGGTAAAGGCCTACCACCAAATTCCGGTTGAGCCAACGGACATCCCCAAGACTGCAATTGTGAAACCCTTCGGGCTTTTCGAGTACGTTCGCATGCCGTTCGGGTTGCGAAATGCTGCTCAGACGTTCCAGAGGTTTATCAACGAAGTAACCTGTGGATTACCCTTCGTACTTGCATATCTCGACGACCTCCTGGTTGCTAGTGTTTCCCCCGAACAGCATTGCAGCCATTTGCGCCTGCTATTTTCTCGGCTCCAGGAGCACGGCCTTCTCATCAACCCCACAAATTGTCTTTGGTGTCGAAGGCATTGTGTTCCTTGGACACCGTGTGACTAGCCAGGGCATCAGGCCGTTGGACAAGAAAGTTCAAGCCCTGCGTGACTTCCCTCGCCCAACGTCCATCCGAAAGCTCCGCGAGTTCCTTGGGCTGCGCAACTTCCACCGCAGTTTTCTTCCCAACATTGCCCGCATCATCATACCCCTCACCGACCTACTCAAGACCATGAAAGCTCCATCCTCCCCGCTGACTTGGACGTCTGACGCCGAAGCTTCCTTCCAAGCTGCCAAAAACGCATTGGCAGACGCCACACTGCTGGTGCATCCTCTGCACGTTGCACCTATGTGTCTTATCACTGATGCATCTAGTGCGGCTGTCGGCGCAGTTTTACAACAGTTTCAACTCAACTCCTGGTATCCACTCGGGTTTTTCTCGCAGAAACTGAAACCTGCAGAAACGCGCTACAGCATATTCGGTCGTGAGCTCCTAGCGGTATACTTAGGCATTCGACATTTCCGACACCTGCTGGAGGGCTCAAGCTTTCACGTCCTCACGGACCACAAGCCTTTGACATTCGCTTTTTCGCGGTGACCACGACACTTATACCGCACGAGGGATACGGCACCTCAACTTTATCTCGGAATTTACCGTGGATGTTCGATACATTGAAGGCCCAGTCAACGCGGCCGCAGATGCCCTCTCCCGTATCGATGCAATATAAGCACCCACCCTTGACTTCGAAGAAATCGCCGCTGCGCAACTTACAGACGTCGAACTTCGGGACATCCGCTCCTCCACCACATCATTGGCGCTGACCAACGTTCCCCTTCCATTTTCTTCGGGCACCATCACCTGCGACGTGTCACGGGGTTGAACACGGCCATTTGTCCCTCTCGCACTCCGCCATCACATATTCAACAAGCTCCACGGCGCCAGTCATCCTGGAGTTAGTGCTACGCAGCATCTCTTTACGACCCGCTTTGTGTGGCCGAGTGTGAACTCTGACGTGCGGCGCTGGGCGCGGGAATGCCTTCACTGTCAACGCTCCAAGACAACACGACACACGAAATCACCAATTCACTCATTTCGTCCACCCGATGCTCGGTTCGATCACGTTCACATTGACATCGTTGGCCCACTCCCACCATCTCGAGGTGCTCGCTACATCCTCACTTGTGTGGACTGATATACCCGCTGGCCTGAAGCGTTTCTTCTCACCGACATAATGGCATTTACCGTGGCTTCAGCGTTCGTCGGTGGCTGGATCTCACGCTTCGGTTGTCCCAGTGTTGTTACCACCGATCGCGGCCGACAGTTTGAATGCAATCTCTTCCGCAAACTGACATGCCTGCTTGGAGTCTGCCATATTCATGCTACCGCGTACCACCCATCGGCAAATGGAATGGTTGAACGCCTTCATCGTCAACTTAAAGCCGCCCTGATGGCTCGCCAGGCTGGTTCTCCTTGGGCTGAAGACCTTCCTGTCGTCCTCCTTGGCGTGCGCTTGTCTTTCAAGGAAGACCTCGGCTGCACAGCTGCGGAGTTGGTCTACGGTACCACACTGCGTATGCCTGGCGAATTTTTCGCGCCAACTACTGTCGCCATGCCCGATCCAGACAGTTACGTGCAACAACTTTGTTTCCTCTTCTCACGCCAGCGTCCTATCCCTTGTCGAGATGCATCGTCGACTGACGTTTTTGTCAGCAAGGACATGGTCATAGTGAGCCACGTTTTCGTTTGGCGTGAAGGTATCCGACCGTCCCTTACGCCTCCCCACGACGGCCCATTCAAGGTGCTCAGCCGGACAGAAAAAACTGTTACCATCGAACTCAACAGACGTGAAGAAGTCGTAGCGATCGACGGAGTCAAACCCACCTACCTAGACCGCGCCAGCGTTATGTGCTTTTAACCTCTTTGCCACCGCTGAAACACAGGATTTACCCGATCGCCTGACATCAAAGACTGTTTCTTGGGCGCCAGTGCATCACTGCCCTTCTCATAAAAGGGGGGGAGCCCTCTAGCGGCCATCGTCATCTTCATCGGCCATCTATAAATTATGGCGTGCTCAGGCACATATGCGCCGTTCCTCGTGCGGCGCGCTGCGAGGTTAGAAAAAGAAAATAAAGAATAGTCTTCTGCTCCTGCCATCGGCCTGAATGGTTCCCTGGTCTTTCGCTTGCCGCCACACGCATTGTTATAGAGGACCTAACCTCAGTCCCTATATTGGTAAACGTGCATTATAATATAAAATGACAATAGGGAGGGACGACCTGTTTGATTCGCTCCGTCCCTGTTGCTGTTTTTTCTTGCTAGGTTTAACGCTTGGGCAAGTTGGTTTATTGTGCAAAAACGGCTAGTGGCTATCGATAAGCTATCGGCTATGTGTGCACAAGTAACAACACTGCAAGCAAGCAGCAGCTCTGCGCAAAAAACCATAAACCCAGCTTCGTAGAATGTGGGCAACATGTTGTGTATTGGATCCCACTGTCCTGTGGAAAAAGATACGTAGCTCAAACGGGAAGGTGCTTTAACAATATGCTTGATTGGGCTGGTTGGTGCTGCATGGTATACGGAAGAATTAAAAACAGCGCTAAACACGGGACGCGAAGAGGACACATACACGGTGCTGTACTAACAACCAATGTTTTATTGCAAAAGGGGTGCAATATATAGGACACAGGTAACTGCACAGAAACCAAGAAACATAAGCCAAAGTGCACATATATGTGATAAGGCCAACCGGTAAACATTATCAAGAACCTGTCATATCAGTGGACCCCAGATATCTAATTTCACAGGCATGAAGCGAAATTGAGGGTATGCTAACACAAGAAACATCGTGCTGATCAATGTGAAAGGCTTCGCTAATCTCGCGTTCTCGCTGCTCGTTATAGCGCCCCCATGACCACACACTTATCAAGAATCGGCTGACAACCACAATTTTTACAGTGATCAGCCAGGTGGCTGGGGACAGAGCCTTTCAGAGAGTAAGCGTGCTCCCTCAACAGATCATTAATGCATCGGCCTGTTTGGCCGATGTAACAGCGCCCACAAGTGAATGGTATCTTATATACATCTGCTGATACACAATCAACATAGCGCGTAGCATGTTTCTTAGCGCATGCTTGTTTCTTAGGTCCATCACTGTTAACCCTACGGCACAGCCCGGCCAGCTTGCCGCGTGTGCAGAAAACAACTCTTACACCTATTTTGCCTGCAACTTTCTTTAGCCTGCGTGAAACCACATGTACGTATGGAATAACGGCTGTGCTAGAGTGAGGCGTGATACGTTGGCTATCGCTTAGTCTGTTATTGGGCACCCTTAGTGACTTTAGGAGAGTCTCGGCACTGGAAGTTGGCAGGGGCATAGGGAAGCCTGCTTGTTAAAGACGGTGCACTTGGTGCATAAAACTGCTATCGACCTGGTGGTGACAAGAGCGAGTTAAAGCTGCCTTTAGGCAGGAATGAGCGATGCTTCGCTTGACCAATTTGGAATGCGTGGACGTGAAAGGAAGAAGGCTTTTCTTTGACCGTGGCTCGCACCGCCAACAGACATGGTCAGACAGAAAAAAATGCATTTCAAGGTCTAGGAATCGTAGCCTGTCGTCAGATGTAAATTCAGATGTTAATTCCAGTCGCTCCATTTCATGCTGAAATACGTCAAAAATCTCACCAGTGGTTCGTCGAGGGTTATTTTGATCAATTTGGTGAACAACTAAAAAATCGTCAACGTAGCGGAACACCTTAACTGTGCTTGTCTGGAGAAGCTTAGCCATGAGACTTCTGTCATATCGTGCGAGTAAAGGTGCTTAAATGAAGGTTTAAGGAACACGAGTATAACGTGCAAAAAGCTATTAGCGGCCACCTTGGCATCCTTTGCAGGGATTGTGGCTGCACACAGAGGTTTCACGAAACAAAGGTCATTGCCAGACACAAAGAAAAAGGAACAAGAGAAATAATTGAAGCAGATGAAATAGTACGCCTTAAAGATAAATGTGTTAGTATGGCATTTCTAACCCTATCTCAGAAAGAAATTGACTTTTTATCATGCAGATGATTGACGCGTGTTTGTGGTACAGAGTGGTGACATGGTGATGTTGACGTCAGAAAGATAATAGTACATTGGTGGTAGTCATGTGGGTTTTGACTGCCATGGTATAAATGTCTCCACATTTTGAAGTAAAGATCAGTTGTAAGTCAACGCCTGTCGTTTTCGTCAAAAAATTTCCCCATCTCCCGCTAAAGGGAACCATGTGTGGATGCGAAGCAGCGGGGAGATGGTTAGCTTGAGTGGGAGAAACGTTGCCGCTCTCGTTTCACGGCAGCCACCCGGGCGCTCATCGCGGCGCTGCACAGGAGAGAGAATGAGGCGCACGCGCTCCGTCATTTTCATACCACGGAATTACCGTGGCGCCCCCAGCAGAGTATGCAGCTGTCGCACCACCTGTCGTGCGCGCCGCTCCGTAGAGGATTCTTACAGGAGAGAATGGGGGGGGGGGACCGTAGGAGAGGAGAAAGAGGGGTAGGGGACATGCATGCGCTGTGGGGGGTGTGGGACGCGGGAGCCGCTCCATAGAGTAGAGGATTCCTAAAGGAGAGAGGACACGCATGCGCTGTGGAGATGTCGGATGCGGGCGCCGCTCCGTAGAGTAGAGGATTCCTAGAGTAGAGAAAGGGGGTGAGCGTAGGAGAGGAGAGAGAGGGGGGAGGGGACGCGCATGCACTGTGGTGGTGTGGGACGCGGGAAGGAGGGACGGACTAAGCCCCCCCCCCCCCCCAAACATATGCAAGCAAAATCAAGGAATGGAGTCAACATGGGCGACAGACACCACCTGCCTAGCCATTGCTAAGCAGCCTCTCTGTGCTCTCGGCCATGACTCTGGTGACTGTGGTAGTGGTTGACGGCCCTATTGTACTACAGTGTTCTGGTTTACATAGTGGGTGCTCCCCTACTTCATGAAAGTGGCCGGAGACGGGACGCAGGAGGGAGGGACGGACATAGCCCCATGCATAAGATGCTTCGCATCTAAAAAACAGTGCGCTGTTTTCCCTGCTTTGCTGCTTTTTCCGCGCTTTATTTCATAATTCAGAAAGGAACAAGAAAAAAGAACATTTTTTCTAGGCGTGCCTTCAGATACCTAGTTGAACGCTCTCACAAACTGGTGCAGGATGGTGGCCCTACGCTGTCGCCCTTGTCGGCAGCGCTTTGCAGATACGTCTCCTACCTGCACAAGCTTCTGCCGTACGTTGCACTCAGGTCAGTGCTTCTTTTGCCCATGTTTGGTGGAAGGTGACCTGTCCTTTTATCTTCTAGCTTGAGGGCCGGGGCCAGCTCGCCGACTTCGGAGGTCAAGTGTCACGAGCTGCGAGCAAAGCTCGGGCACGTCGTCAACCGTGTCGTCGTCAAATTTGACAAAATGAGCCGGTACCTGCTGTTGCTTTCAACAAAGGGTGAGCCTAGACTGGATATTAAATGCATAATCAGTGCCTTTCGAAGGCCTTTATTTAATAAGTACCTTCAGTGCGCATCCATTATGGAGGGCAGATACATTGAGGCACACATAAGCAAAAGCAGTCACATACAATAAAAGCAATTTCAGAATAAACCTTCGAGAAATAATGTTCGAAAGTTTTAACAACAGCCAGATGAAAGAAGACAACAGGCGAAGCACTGGCTTTCAACTCAAGTTTATTGCAGAGGAGAATATAAGGAAATCATTATAGGAAGGAACTGATACGTATTACTATAGTTGAACCCGTTTATAACGAACTCAGAAGGGCCACAATAAGTGGTCATTATATCAGTAGTTCGTTGTATATAAACTCGCCCTTAAAAACGCGCACTTAGTCACTAAACTTTTTTTTTCTGAGTATAGTTATTAAAAAGAGCAAACCGGTGACAAGTAAGGCATTTTCGTGAGTTAAGCAACGCCCCCTGTGGGCTCATGAGTGAATTAAACCGCCTTTGCAGTGAACTGACGCCGTTTCACTGAAGCATGGTACCGCCACGTGGAACCAGTCTGGCTAGTTGTGTGCATTTCGGGTCATTTGCAGTCTAATGTATGCGTGCGTTTGTGTATACTTCGTGCATGCTTCACTCTGGATTGTGGATGAGTGCGGCCAGTAGCCTGTTCGTTGCGACCGAAAACAAGCATTTTGCAATCAATGTGCATGAGGCCTCGCATGGCGTGTCGACGGTGAACTTGTGAACGGCAGCATGACGCGCTTGTACCGCTGTCACTGTGCACGGTTTATGCCACACGCGCAGCTGAGCAGATATCTGCAGATGACTGTGACGAGGTTGTCAGCAAGGAGTCATAATGCTCGTTCATCGCCAGCCGCCACCTTACCTTCGGTCTTTTCTTATGCTTATTCCTAAAGGCATTGCCGCAATTGCGCGAAAGTCGTTATTGATCGAGGAGTCTCTGCCGTTGCCAAAAGGTGGAAGATGTTTTGTGGCTCATAGGGGTGTTGCCGCTTCTTGCATTTATGGTTTCTTGCGTGTGAAGGTACTGCATCATCGGTGGTCGATGATGAACCAACGAGGAAGAAAGACAGAGATGAAGAAGAAGAGAAACAAGGCTCTGCTCTTCCTTCAGGCTTGGCGCCACTACTAAGAAGCTGCCTGGATTTTTTACTCCTTGTAGTTCTAAGGATTGAAAGACTGCTGCAAATTTGGTTGCACACTGTTTATTGCTCATGGTGGCACCTATCATGTGTTACTTTCTTTACCAAGCTACTTCAAAGTAGTCCACGGTAAACCATTTTTTCAAAAGTGTAGTTCGAAAAAACTGTCACGTATCTGGGCTTGCAGTGCAATCTCAGTGATTGTAAGCAAACTATAATGGTTGTTTCTGCATGGTTCGCATGTTCATCACTTGGCGGGGATTTTTAAAGAGCATGTAACTCAAACGTTTAAAGTACTGACACGATTGTGAGACATAGTAAAAGGGACAGTGTACGTTCCTTTGGTGTGCTGTACAGTGTACTAGAAGCTTGTAGTGCGCTCACTGAGCGGCAGAGCGTGAGGCACTTCATGCTGGCGCCGACAGGCGGCGCGGCTCGCAGTGTCACCTGAAACTTTCCGGCGGGTTGCAAGGCACGGCTATTGCGCGTTGCTGTTTTGCGTGTAAGAAAAGTCCAAGTTACGGTGCGGAAGCAACTTTTCTGTGTGTTGTGAAATAAATTACTGCCATTGTGAGATTTACGGAGGGTGGAGGATGTTTTAAGCGGCTATTGCATAGATGAATGCTCATCCGCACAGCCGCTGCAGTAACAGGGCGTGTAGTTGGAGGCGTTCAAGTTTTTTTTACCTGCTGATCGATACGATCTTCAATGCTCTTTCGCCACTATAGCGATCATAGCGGCTTCACTCCCGTCTTTCGAGCCCCACTATGCCTAATGTAAACAACGCCTCGTTTTTTTTAATTCTTTTTTTTACATATGCGCTGGTCTATTTGTAAGTAACCTACTTCATGCTTTTTCTTTTTTCGCGAATCACTTATGGATGGAATCACTTGGCTTTGTGATAAATGTATCTGCATCGAAATCTTAACAAACTTTTTATTTGCAGACGTAGATCATACAAGGTTACCAAAACTGATTGAACTCGCAAGCAAATATAGTACTAGTTGCAGATTCAATGAAAAAAAAATATCTCTGCATAGTGATTATGAGTACATAACAAGTACTATCCATCACTTCTGTGCACAAATTTTACTTCACCGTAGAATTGCACCAGTTCTTCAGCAGCGTGAATAAAACAGGACACAAAGAAACACTAGACAGCGTCACGCACTGACAAATTGATATTATTTGCACAAAACCCTGTTTATGTCTGCGCTAATGCTTGCTATATCCCGATATAGATTAACAATGCAGAAATGGTCACTCGTGGTCGAACAATTATGACGACGAGTAGACATTACAACTAGAAGTGCACATGCTTAAACACAGCTAGAGCTAGAGTAATTATGATAGGAATGTACGCCAGTGATGCTTGCAGTCGACAGCCGATGACAACTTCGATCTAACCCCGCTTCCTAATGGCAGCTACTTTAGTCTCCCTTCTACTTCTCCTTTTTCTTTACATCTCTATTCAGCCCATGTCATCTATCAGTAGTCCTGTGCTGAGGATTTCGTTCGATAGCGAAAAAAGCAGCCACGTCTCAACACTTTTTTTTTTAAGGTACCCCTGACACCTCCCCCCCACCTTCCGCTTCACTAAAGCACAAGTATGGCTCTGCTGTCACCGCCCTCGTCTTTTCTTGCTTTTTTTTTGTTGTTGTTTTCATACTTGACTCTGCGGTCACTCCTAGCTTCGTTGGGTCCAGGTGTATTTTGTCGTCAAACACTGCCCTAGAAATTTCTCTGCACGTACGCTGCATGCTCTGCGTGCGCGACCACCGGAGGCTGTAAAAAGCGTCCTTCCCATCCAGATGCAGCAGCGGGCCGTCCTTAAAATGTTGCAAGTTGCAGATAGACACAGGTGCCAATCCTTCAGAAAAACAAGCACACACAAGAAGTGCAGCAAAGCGGCACATGTGGTACCAACAAAGGTCCTTCAAACGAATAAATGGCGTGAACATGCGCTGCAGGGCACACATGAATGGAAACAGTAGCTTCAGCTACTTGGGTCAGGTTAAAAAAAATAAAATGCAAGACCCCCTGAGCCCTTCTTTTTTTTTTACCTATTGTTGTGTCATTAAGGTGGCCCTCTCCCTGCCTCCAACCCCGCGTTTGTTAATACTTCCCGAACTACAGCGTAACCCCGACCAAGGGGACGCGCGGAAACGCTTCACAGCCCGCAAGAGAAGTTTTCAGGAGAAACTGGCGGCAGCGCCCCTGGCGGGCGCCCAAGCTGTCGCCGCGGAGAGGACCGTGGCAGTGTGGCGCCGGAATACGGCAGTGAGCCCACTGCCCCATTCTAGTACACAGTAGTATGCAGTGTTAACACTCTCCACATGGCGGAGTCGGGCAACACGTATAAAATATTTCACTTTGATGTCAAAGTTTTCATCACTGAGCATTTGCAAGCCAGCCCCAACTCAATGGACATTATCCAGACGAGTGAAGAGTGTTTCACTGAGTTTGTGAATTCTGCATCCTGCATGCAGAGAAAATCACAAAAATCACTGTTGTGGTCAGTGGACGACAGTTCTTTCATCGTTGTTTACGTGCACCACGAGCAGATGGCAGATCTGCCGCTAGTATGTCACGAGTTGCTGTCACACCGTCATGTCACACTGCCATCACACGTCACTGAGAGGCAGCCCTCATGTCTTTTATGTCTTGTAGGTACTGTTTATTTTCTTAAGTGTACCTTTGAAATGTGCATTTAATAGCCACATTTAGGTAAAATATCAACAATGGTGTTAATCATTTCTCTTTCTTCAGGAAAAAGGGGGTTTTTACATAGGATTAACCAAGGCTTGTATCACTTAATTTTTCTCAACTCGAAGAGTACCTGATCTGTGGCTATAATTCTTCAAATAAACATTGCCAAATAATGTTGCTACATTTTGTTTATTTGGAAGTCTTGTTGAAAAATTTTTACCAGAGGTATGACTTCTTGTTCAAAAGTCTTTTTATGAAAATATTTAATTTTTGTCTTCAAATTTTCTGAGCAGGCAATAATTTGTCTATTTTTTAAGGTAAACACCGTTTGAATGCATGTTTAGTTACCTTCCTTTGATGTATTTACTGTAAACCCACCAGCTGATGCACAGACATACACAGAACAGCCAGTTTACCCTTGGTAAATAACTGCTGGAAAAATTGAAGGACAGTTTGTAGATTTCAAAGTGTGTTCGGCGAACGCCTGTGCCCATTGAGACGGGGTCGCTCAGAAAGGGACGCGATGTGGGTGTCTCCCTTCTTGCACGATTGGACACGCTTGGCACAGTGACGCTACACAAGCAAAGCGCGAGCGCTGTAGAGTCCGACGCGAGGAGCAATCAACGCGACTAGCATCCGTTGGCGCGCCCCGGTGGTCACCTGGCACCGTGCCAGGGGAGGGACGGACAGACGGACACACGTGAGCAAGAGACACTAAAAGCTTTTGCCTTAAAAGCTGCTGTTAGTGGGTTCCATCCTAGGAACCCTGCTTTATTGAGGAGATGCAATATCAAGCAGCTGTCACATGACCAGTTCTGTCATTACAGGTGAAGAAATGAGTTTGGCTGTCTTTCCTCCATGCCATTTTCAGTCTCACTCGATGCACGAAAATGTGCTACAAATGCCTCTTTCAGGACAAAGTGGTAGTATCAGCTTCGTGCTGTGATATGCATACAGTATTGCAAAAAGTGATTCTTATCAGATTTTAATGCCGTTTGTGGCAGAAGATTAAGGAAGGATGAAAATTTATGGGCCTATCCCACTATTTTTATGTGCAGTGCTGAAAAAGAGGATTTTTGTAACGCAGGTTGTGAGCCTGGTTCGAAGACCTGTCATTGCTCTGGGTATCTGGCTGTTGTTGGAAAGCTGGTTGGCATCACCAAATGCCTCTGGGAGGATTTTGAAGGTGAGAGTGCTGCGCTTCCTTTTCCATAATCTCCTTCGCTACCATTAACGAGTATAGTTGTCATGAGATTTTGTAGCCAAATTACCGATGACGACTATACGCCTAGTGCACTGCCTATAGAGGCGCCACTACGCTCAGGGAGCCGAGCCGACGACAACGCTTTGCACAGCTTTGCTGTGAAGGGATAGATGATGTTCGCGGCTGCGATTTCCCTTTCATTCGGGTGCCACACAACTAATTCTGCGCTGGCAGCAGCAGGAAAGGCTCAGGGCTCTACGAAAGTGAATTGCGCACGGTGTTCGTCACAAACGAGCGTTTAACTAAGCGCGCGTTGCCGATTTCAAACGACGGCACGAAAACCCGGCGCCGACGGTTTGCGCACATAAAAAAAAACAAGTATCAAAAGGCACCGAAAGGGCGCCCCTCAGCCCTCTGCACAACGCGCCACTGAGACAGCCTAACGCCTGCGCAAGTTCGGGAGAATTAGAGAAATCATAGCGGTGGCGTCCGATTCCGCAGACGAATCTATGAGAAGGATGCAGCCCTTTCTCTGCAGCTTTCGCTGTGCTACGCACATACGAATCATGAAGAACCTTCTCGGACCCAAGCGTTCGGCCAGCGCGGTGACGGAGGGTCAGTCAGTGAAGAAGTTTGTGGTTCGCTCGACCAGAGAACACGCAGGGGCGGATCCAGCCACTCACTTTATGGGAGGGTGTAGTGTCCCTAGTTTCGGTTTCAATACATAGTCTAGCAACCTTGGTGGTTCTGTTGTCTTGTATTTATGGGTGTTCTAAAATAAAGCGGCATTCGGTTTTGTTGTGTTATGGTGGCTTGTCCGCTCTCTTCTTCACGGCCTCAGGCCGAAACACCACAGGGGGGGTCGCTTGAAGTAACACCGGAGGGTGGGGGGGGGGGGTCATGACATTTTTGTTTTTAGTAGCACAAAAACCCCATCGTAGCATAGGTACTGTTAATGTGTGCTCACAGTGGTCCCACTCATTTATCCTAATTGTTAATAGGAGGTTAACGAATAGCACTGAAGTGAGAGGGAGGGGGGGGGGGGGGGTGCTCACACAGGCTTTGGGAGGGGGGGGGGGGGGGCGATCACCTCTACCACTTTCCCTCTGGATCCACCGCTGAGAACACGTGTTGCTTGACGATGTAGTGCAGTCAGTTGGACTTTGAAGTGTCAAGAGATGATGCCGTGGGAGCACTGACAAGTGTCGAAGGGGGTCGCCGAGGAGACATGTGATCACCGACTGCGAAGGAGAACGAACCGTCAGCGCTACTGTCTACGTGGAGTGAATCGTGAAGCCGGTGAATATGAAAGGTGCGTCGCGGAGACCAACGTAACAGTGCCCAGCTATGAGATGCAGCTCGTGGTGAACATCCGTTTTGTTTTGTTTACAAATATGACGTCTCAATTACTTCTTGTTCTTCCTGAAGTCAACCATTGCTGCATTGTTGTTTCTGTAAAGGATAAATGTAAAATGCTTGAGCGAAGTGCCGTTGCATGGCTGTTGAACCGAACCAACGCATGCTCAGGCTGCAATAACTTTCGTCGCCTACCCGTGTCAGCATAATCGAGTGCATCCAATGAGCACCGATCGATATGGCAGAATGAAAGTATGGGAACAAGAAGCGACGCATTAACTCGCAGAATCACGGATCGGCTCGCTTTTCCCAACGAACAGCGGCGATCTATTGCTTCCGTCGCTCTTGCTCGTGAGGCCTTGCGGTAAATGAGTAAAACCGTGTTGTAGGTGAGTTTTTGTCGGTGTTTGAGCACCCCACTCCACAGCCATTATTATTAGACATCCCTTGAAGTTTCGGCCACCACAAATACGATGAGCGTTGCCTATTTCATTACGGAAACGCAAACAACGCGGAAACACGCGCAACGACGTAGGTAACAACGGCGGCCGGCTGTTTACTGCCCCGAGAGTGGTGAGCCCATTCGCCACCTATGGCGCTTCCATCGATGCGCACTACCGTAAAATTCCGAGCAAGCACCCCCCCCGGAGGTGGTGATAATGGCCACGGTGAAGGGGAGGGGGCGCTTGCTCGGAAGTGCTGCAAAATTCAAGATGGCGGCCGGTCGTTTCTTTTTTTCTAAAAAATGATAAAGGCTTCTCACAGTGATGTACAGAGTGAACAAAAGCTTTATTGGGAAATTTTCGATGATTGCTTTATTCACTCTCAAATCCATCAAAGGGCCCGTCGGAGTCGGTGTCAAACAGGCTGTAGCATTCAGCCTGCAGTTCCTTGGGATGTTCTGGACGAATGTCGCCAACGTCGGACAACCGGCCATGTAGAAGGCCGTCCTCCGATCCGTCCAGCGCGTTCAATATTCCGCAGCCCTTGAAACTGAATAATGGTCTCCTCTGGTACAGCGTCCCATGCTGCGGGCACAGAATTCAGTACGGCTTTCAGTCGTTGCCTGTCGCATGGAGATGCCGAAACGCTCCCTCCACCTGGCAATATAATGGTCCGACGCTATGAAGTTTCCGAGCTGCAGGCTCCTGGCTACGCGCACAGCCTCTTCCGCAAGCAACCTGTTGCTAACAGCGCGCCCGGCACTGCGCTCACTTTCAAAAAACTCGAAAAGGGCATTGTCCACTTCTTCGTTTAATACGGGAGCACCATTGCTCAGCTTGCGTCGTCACTTCGACTTGCCAAAGTTTTGTTGCAGCAAGGCTGCATATTTGTTGTCCCACTCACGAATCTTCCTGCGATCGATGTTGAAGTGCCGCGAGGTCGCGTGCGCATTTCTTCCACCTTGGCGATGCCACTGAACCACCTCAATTTTCTTGGCAACAGTGTAAGAACGCATCGACGGCATCGTGCAGCAAAGTCGACCACGAGGAACAACGAACAAATACCGACTGGCTACGTTAACACACGCCAAGCCTAACGGCTATGGCTAGATCCAGCAATGGCTGGAGATGGAGAAAGGGTGCCAGTTTTGATAGGGGGCTCTTGCTCGGAAGTGGGCAGCAAATTCAAATTCCCAAAACTAGGAGGGGGGGGGGGGGGGCGCTTGCTCAGAATTTTACGGTAGGCGTATACTTATTGGTCCCACACGAAGCCACATTGTTACGAAATAAGGTTTGGGGAGCGGGCTTACTGTGTATTGTCAGAGACGCTGGCTCGGGCAGCAAGGAAGAGAATGCAAATGGCACGGCACACAAACATATATTCGAACACAACAGTGTACACACGAGACAAATAGAAAAGCACAGCAAAACAATGAACACGCGATGCGTCCTTAGAAACAGTTTGATACAAGTAAGATAGCCGGAAGACTAGCAGAAAGAGCTCGATTGCCGAATGAGACATAGCGCTACGAGAGCCCAGAACGAACCGAGTCTTTCAACATCCCATCTCCCAAATCCCCAGGCGTGACACTTCAACACACAACACAACAGCACCGCGTGAGGGCGCTGCATTTGAGCTATTAACACTGTGACACTCCTCCCCGCTTAAGACGAATAATTACAGGGAGTACCGATGCACTGGCTTTCTTGACTTTTTGCTGCGTCGCAACATTGGTGTGCCAGGCGCAGTCACGGAATAGTTACTGCACAGAGGCACACCACTGTCGCTTGCAGTAATGTCACCATCTATGGCACTCTCAGGAGAACTTCCAGGTGGCCCGTGAGCCTCTTGCTTCGGCATGTCCAAAACAGTTGAGGCAGAGGAAGCAGGTTGCTCCTGTTGAGGTATAGCCGCAGAGCCAGCACGGTGCTTCACGTCTGTATCAGAAGACACGGGTGGTCCTGTCTGGGCTATACGCAAGTGGTCACCGTGTCGGTGCCATATAGACCCGTCATCAAGGCTAACCTGGGCTAATCGTGGAGTAACGTCCACAACAATGGCCCACACCCATGGCGCTCCCTGACGGTGTCTCCCGGTTGCAAGGATGGAGCCTGTCGGGCTCCTCTGTCGGCGTGCAGCTTCTGCTTGAGTTGCCTTAGAAGTACAGATGTCTGAAGGCTTGGGCGCATGACATCCTATGGTGTCCTAAAGGTTTTGCCTGTCAAGAGTTCACATGGTGCGCGACCCGTTATTTCATGTGGTGTAGTTCTGTAATGAAATAAGACTAGAGATAGCTGTGTTTGAAAGTTGCCAGACCCAGATTTCTTGAGTTTGTTTTTGACGGTCTGTACTACTCGCTCGGCGGCACCGTTGGACGCAGGATGATAAGGCGGTACGAGCATGCGGCGAATTCCATTTCGGATCAGGAATTCAAGGTACTGTGCACTGGTAAAATCTAAAACTATTATGTCGGGAAGGCCATGCTGTGCTAATGCCATTCTCAAGGCAGATGTAGCAGGTGCAGGGAAGACTTCTATCCATTTCAAGAAGGTGTCCACTATAAAGAATAATGTATGTCCTAGAAATGGTCCCCTGAAGTCAATGTGAAGCCTAGACCAGGGTTGCTGTGTAAAAGGCCACGGTGTTTGCTGCACCGGCTGGGCAGCATGATGTTGAGCTTGGCATGTAGCACAGGTCTCCACATTGTTTGCAATGTCTTTGTCAATGTCCGGCCACCAGACATGGCTTCTGGCAATCATCTTGCTCTTCTCGATACCAGGGTGGCTGACATGAAGCACGCCAAGTACCTGGGCCTGCAATTTTCTTGGAATCACAACTCTTGATCTCCATAGTAGACAGCCCTCGTGAAGACTAAGTTCACCCTGGCATTGAAAGGCTTCCACTCTGGTCCCGCTGGAAGCGTGTCACCTTTCGACACAGACAGGACAACGAGGTTCAGAACGGGATCGTCCCTTGTGGCTCGTGCTACAACAGCTGGTGAGAGGAGTCGTGGATATGACTCCTCCAGCATGAAGATATCAGCAGGGCGAGGGAATGCAGTGTTCTGCGTCCGCTGGGCACCAGGGCAGAAGACGCGTCGTTTCGAGGTCCCTCAGGCGTTGACGCTCGACCAGGTCCCTCTGACAATGTTGGCCTCACGAACGTTGACGTCCGGCCAGGCCAACGCGTCTTCTCTCCAGCTACTGCCTGATCAACATGGCCTGTTCTTTTTTTCTCCTTTCTCTTGTGCCTCGTGGGCACGTTAGAGCACTGCACGGTCTCGGGCCTACCCGAAAACCCGGGCCCGGCCCGGCCCGGCCCGGCCCACGGGCCGGGCCGGGCCAGGTAAAGTAGGTGTCACGGCAGGCCCGGGCCGGGTTCGGGCCTGAAGCTCCGGGCTTAGGGCCGGGCCCGGGTTTGAGGTGCCGGGCTCGGGTCGGGCCGGGCCTGGACTTTTCTCGATTCTTAAAGGGACACGAAAGTGAAACACTGCAGTGGTTTAGACTAATAATGTGTATTCTGAGAATTTGAATATCATTCCTTTCACCACCGTAAGTTTATTCACACAGGAAAAAGTCAAGGCCAAAGTTCCATTTTAGAATTTCGCGCTGAAATCTCCGCGCGTGGCGTCACGGATTTCAAACTGTATTCGTCGTATTTTGGGGGGCACTGAATCTTCAAAATTTCCTGAAACTTGGTATGTTAAGCCTATGGGCTACTCAGAAGTCAATTTACTTGATTTTTACCTATTAGGATCTACATAGGCCCCAGTAGTCGCCGTCAGAACCTATAACGTGACGACCTCTGCTGCGCGAATTTCAAGGGCGTCGCCACCCGCATTTCCGCGCTTACGAAGTCTTTTCATGGCGAGCGTAGTTATTTTGGAATTGTAAAACAGTAATTTACTGATAATCAAAAAATTATTCTTCTCTTTAGTGTCCCTTTAAGTTTATTCTAGAGAAATTGCACATACATATATGTTTCACATTTTACCTCGAAAAAAAATGCTTCTTTTATGTGGAGCAAGCTATTTGGAGTTCTATGATGGACAAGTACTGAACTTCTTTTGCTTCTTGCATATGGGGCTACTTGATTTATCTGAAACGGGCGAGCGAAAAGTAAATAGGCCAGACGCTTGCATAGTTAACATCTGGCTATTCTGGGCTTTATTCGCATTCTTTATTATTTTATATCCCAAATGTTATTCTGCGATCGCAGTAATTAAGGTAATATAATAAATTTATAACTTATCATCGCAAGAGCTCTAAAGCTGTGCAACGATCTTGAATATTCCAGCCCTCCACTAAAACGAAAGGACTGCACGGAGTCTCGTTACATAGGATCCCTATAAAGGCATTTGTTTTCCGTGGCTCTGTCACGGCTCCCAGTGGTCATGTCACGCGAGACGGACATGCACAGCCTGCTTTGTGCGCCCACATTGTTAGCGTTTGAGCTTTCGTCTTGTTCAGCTATAGCAGGGGTCTCAAACTCGCATCAGCTAACGGTCTGCATTCACGAAAATTTAGTCCCGCCAGGGCCAGGGCAGCAGGTAGGAGGGGTGGGGGGTGCGGAAAAGGTTGTACCAAATGTCACCTGATTTTGTCATTTGAGATACATTTCCCATATCTCATATATCGGTCATTTCTGAAGGGTATTTGGTGGCGAGATTCCAACAACATATCTGTACCTATCTCCAAAATGACTAAAATCTGGACGCCGGTTCTGAAATATAGACTTTTCTTTCACGGTTATGTATGAACGTATGGTGGACGCGTGGGGTGTCTCACAAGAAAATGCTTTAGACCTTTCATGCCTGTGTAGCTTAAGGAAGTACTTATAAAGAAAAAAAATCGGATGAAGGCAGCGTGTGCGGGCCGCGGGCCGCGTGTTTGAGACCCCTGCGCTATATAGTGCGAGAGATACATGATATTGCCGCAACAACGGTGGAATGTGCAGGAATAGCATAGGAATAGCTTACGAAATGCCTGGCTTGAAAAAAGACAATGACGAATTCCGTTCCATGTGATTGATGTCCCTTTACCTCGAACCATATGAGTAAGCGTCGAAAAGCTTATTCGCGCCTTTATTACCAAACAAAATAGATAGAGATCTCTTCGTCCTCCTCCTGTCAGTCGTATAGTCCAATGACCACCTTCTATACCAGTACAACATCGTTAGGAAGGCATACACCATTATAATATGGAGGAAAAAAAAAAAAAAGAGAGCGCGGTGCAAGACATGCATAACGTACAATACTCACGGATTAAAACAGGACAATTCAGAGCTAATTAAAGCACATACCTTCGTTTGCAGTGTTTACAGTTTGGCTCACATTGGCATAATTTCGACTCGAGCACGTAGGCTAGGGTCAACATTATCTTTCGTGACCACATTCGTCGCGATATGACGTGGTTATCTCGAGATATTGCGCGTACCAGAAGTTATACTAAATAATCCGATGTCGCGTTTGAATCCGTGAGTACTGTACACTGCTGAAAACTGCACGGAGAAACCCTCAAAGAGGAGTTTTATAGATGACATTGAAGACTGGCGCGACGTTCGGGAACGACAGAAATGAAGGCAAGAGCTGGACAGCTATGTTCATTGTGCAGAAGTCCGCAGAGACATCCTAAGTTTGCTCCAGGGGTGGAAGTTAAAAGCAACGACTGGCGACGCCTTCATAATTCGCAAGGCAGATGTACTCCCCTGCCAGCGTAAGCAGTGCGAGAAACTTTAGGGCATCAGAATATGTGATGCAACAGCGCATAATTTGATTTTTTGCACAATGACATGTGAAAAAACAAGCTGTAAAATATGCCACAAACAACTGCTAGAGTGTATATACTAGCAGCGGTGTGATAGATGAAAAGAATGCTATGAGAAATATTTTTTTTTTCTTCGTTTCGGCTGCTTATACGTATTTCTAAAAGTACACGTGCTACGCGCGGTTCATTATAATTTTTGTCTATGTTAGTGTAGTTACAAGAACGTAATGAATTTTGCTTTCCTTCTCTATTTATCATGCTGTGGCAAGGGGCTACTATGCTGAAGACAGGCGCTACATATCATGAAGGGTGCACGATTGGCTTTGTCGTTAGAGCATGCTTTAAATTTTAATACACCGCAATGTAAACAAAGGGAAGAGAGCGTTCTGTTCCTTGTGTCCTCTGTTCTGTGTTTTTATTGCGCTCTGTATTGAAACTGAACTCATGCTGCAAATCACTTTCCTTGCTACAATATCTGCGGCGAAACGCTTTTGATGATCCCCATGGTTGACGTTTCGGCACCCAGAACGGAAGCCTTGTTCACAACGATTGTGAATAAGGCTCCCATTATGGGTCCCGCAACGTCAACGCATTTTTACTCTCTTGTGGTCGGTGTCCTCGCCTTTTTATTCAATGATTCTTCCGGACCAGACGGGTGTCCGCCCAAGCCTTGATTGCATCGCCATAGTGTTTGCAAGAAAAGTAGGTACAGTGTACCACTGCCAAGCAAACATTCATTGCATCCAGTATATCAGCTCAGCTGTTTTCACCGTGAGCCCCTTTTTACAAGAAATTACCATAGGTTAAAGTATAATTGTTATTGAAGCATGCGCCACCATAGCGTATATATTTTCCACTTAAAACACCTTGTTGTCGATTTCGTGTTCGGGCGACACTACCTAGATTATTGGCTCGGGCCTCCGTCGGGCCCGATCTGCGGTCGGGCCGGGCCGGGCCGGGTAGGCGAATTTTTTCCTCGGGTACGGGCCGGGCCCGGGTCTCGCTTTGAATCACCGGGCCGGGCTCGGGCGGGTAAGTTTAAACAACTTCCGGGCCCGGGCCGAAAATCCCGGCCCGTGCAGTGCTCTAGGGCACGTGCAGGGAGGCATCTTCAAAACGGGGGAACCATTTGTGATTCGGTGCGTGTGCTTGCACGTTTTTGCCGCCGCTTCGTCGTCTTTTCAGCGGCGTCAGGGCACCTCATCACACACGTCATACTTGTGTTTCTTGGCTCTAGATGGTCACACTTGTCCGTGTTGGGTCATTTGTGTCTCGGCTTTCATTTTATTGCCATCTGTCATTGTATTGCCATGCAGCGAAGTCACCTTCTAGTTATCTTTCTTTATGCATTAATGAAATAAAGGAACCCCATTGAACAGAAAGAAGAGTACCGTTTTATTCAGAAAGAAAAGCTCTACAAATTCAGTAATTCTGGCACATTTTTCTTTTCTTAGGGTAGCGAAAGGGTTAATTAATTGAAAATTTAAGGCATTGACATGACTTGGCAATTGAGTGAGGTGGCGCATGCATTGAGCCCTGTATTCAAGAATGTGCATGAACGTTACGAAAGAGGCTGGGTGTGCAAACACACGAGACGAGGCAACACAAGTGCTCTCTTTCTACAGAAAAGGCGAAAAAGAAGGTGCCGCCTGTCTATAAGCCACACGTGCAGGGGATCACAACTGCATTTTATTTACTTTCTAGGCAGATGAATCTATGGCTGGCTCACGCTTTCACTTGTATTGATATTGCCATGCACGCTCATTGTGTTATTTTCATGTGATCAAGTTTCACCCGCAAAGAACTGTTACCTCTGCTGGGTGCAGGCAGTGCCATAATGTTTCAGAAGTTTCTCTATTATTCTAGACTATTCTGACAAGATTGTGTGCATGATATGAGTCATTCTGGAGCTAACACGAGCCCCCCATCGACAGGGCTGGAATTTGCTATCATTCATGCATAAATGACAATAAGATTACCGACAGCTCAGGTCTGTGCTTACCACTTTCACTGCACTTACTCCTTTTACCGGGCACAAGTTTTCCCAACAAAGCGCTTAATCTTTACTGGCTGCGTTTTTCTTTCATCACCGTCGCAACCACATGACAGTATGAGAGGCCTTGACAAGCGAATGCGTTTCTTCATTACTGTGTCTGTATGAAGCGGCACATTCATCGAATTTTGGCATGCATTTACAATCTCGACAACTCAAAGGAAGATCACATGGGGAGGCTCCAGTTAACTGCGTTTTATGCTTGTTTAATTTCTGATTAACGGAACTGCCCATCCGCCCTACGTAAAAGCAACCACTTTTACGTAGGGCAGATGTTTCAAGCTTTCTGCAACCATGTTTGAATACGACACAGTAGGGATCTGCGAATAGTAAATTTTAGGTTCGAAGTGAATTCAAAGCATATAGTGAATTGGTCAAATGATTTCGAATTGAATTAGTTCAAAGAGTATATCTCAAATATTATAAAGGAAAATGAGTATATTTGTCAGGACCCAACTAACCTGCGCAATATTTTTAATAATTGGAACAAGGCATGAGCAAATGTTATTCTTTTTAGTTCGGAGTGGAGTGGAAGCAACTTTGAATAGTTGCAGGATTTGAATTTCGGTAGGATGCAAGTGATACAGTAAAATCTCGTTACAACGAACACCACATTAACGAACATTTCAGATTAACGAACTTTTAAGAAATCCCGCAAAATATTTCACTACTACGAACTTCAGAATAACGAACATTTCAGAATAACGATCGTTATTTAATTCCCGTGTCATCTTAACAACACCTCAGTACTACGAACTTATATCCCGAAATGCGAGGATTCTCAGATTTCAGTGCATCGGTCGTGGCAGTCGGAGCTGCAAGGTAGCAGACGACGCAGCGCAAAGAGCGGACGCCCTCCCGCAAAAACCTGAGATGGCGCGGGAGGAGAAAGACGCGGGCGGAGGGTTGCGGAGGCCAGGCGACGACGCATCAGGTTTTGTAAGCGGAGTGCCGGGGAATATGGGCTCGGAAAACCTGAGACGGTGTGGGAGAAGAGCCAACGCTGAAGCAACGCGTTGGCTGAAGTGGGCATTTCTTTTCTTTTTTCCAGGGGAGCTATTCTCGCGGTGTCCACTTAGTGGACATGTCCACTTCGCCCTCCACTGATTGGCTAAGCTTGGCGAACAACGCGCCGCCTGTTTCCGGTCTTTCTTCCGCAACGTCATTTTGACGCCACGCAGCTTTCACAACTCTCGACACAAATGAGAAAGACGGAAGGCGTTTCGCCGCAACGAATGCTGCCCCCCAGAGATCCGCTGTTGGACGCACATCTCAGAGGCCGTGCATGAACTCTAATCACTTTAGCCCTTGAATTAGGTTTAACGCGGCCGCCCGCCTGACTCACCTGGAAGGTCGGTACGCATTCCCTGCATCGTTCTTCAAACATCTCAACACGTTCATACGCAAGTTAAGACTTGTCAAGTTTGTTTAGGAGTCCTGTAACTGTACGTTTCGTCCACTTTCTTTCTCTTTATGCTGGGAATGTGCTGGCGGGTTCGGTGCGTCGACATGGTCAAGAGCGCCATGACGTCACGGCTCGCCGCTTTTTCGAGTAACTGAATGCACTCCGCCGAAGTGGACATGTCCACTAAGTTAGGGTAGAGTGTACTAGAATATTTTGAGTGGCGCGACCGGCCGTCGTGGAGAGGGCCGCTGCGCGCGGAAAGTTGGCGGTGGCGCTGTAGTCAACCGCACTTGAACTTCGCCTCTCGCGCTTGCTTGCAGCCTGTCGCACAGCGTGTTGTCGACACGCACAGAAGTATGGTTCATGCTTGCGTGGTGTTCTGTCTTTGCTTCCGTTCGAAAACATGCAACGTAAATTTCTAAATTAATGCATAGGGGTGAGTAAAATTCACTTTAACCCCCCCCCCCCCCCCCCCCATTTGTACACGCGATCATGTAAAGGTTCTTGTGCGCGACGTCATAACAGTTTTTACATAAAAACGAGTTACGTACAGTAATAATTGCTTTTCTCTGCAACGCGTGCCGTGACCGCTTGTGTAGCTTTCGTTCGCGTCGTCAGCGCAGCTCAGTTGCCGAAGTGATCTATAGTAATGCCACAGCGGTATTTCCTACAAGTGCACTTCCCATTCAAGTATCTGCAGTAATGAATAATCCTTTCACATGCGCTGCTAACACTGCAGGTAAACTTTGTGCACTGCTTATCCAGTCTTAAAGCTGTAATGCACCACAAATGCAAATGCGCAGGAAACAGAGCGACACATTTTATTTACAAATATATTTTTGGGAGATAAAAGAGTGAAAGAATGCTCTCAGCGTTTGCTGCAGCATTTTTTTGCATACTGGCAACGACAGAGTTAGTGCTTTCACCTTGACACAAGCGTCTTAATTGGTCTGCTGTTCGAAGCTCGGATTTTGTGCACAATGCTCTATGTAGTTTTTAAAAGCATTCGTCGCTTGAGTAGTGACTTCCTTGTTTTCAAAGGCCCGCGGAGGAACTTGTATAGCAATTGCTCCGCAAAAAGGAGAATTCAATCATTCATTCAAATGACTGAGAAAATGCGACTCACTCCTTCGTTATGCTTATACTGCAATATAATGATTTGGTCCTGGAGGCATAATTGCCATGTTGATTTAAAGTAGAATGGATCTGTACGGTACGACATTTAATAAAATATCGATGAACATTCCAATCATTTGTACGCCGCGATGGAGCAGAGGTTATGGTCCTCGGCTGCTGACCCGAAGGTCCCGGGTTCGATCAGCGGCTGTCACATTTCGATGGAGGCGAAATGGTAGAGGCCCATGTACTGTGCGATGTCAGTGCATATTAAAGAACACAAGGTGCTCGTATTTTCCGGAGCCCTCCACTACGGCGTCTCTCATAATCATATCGTGATTTTGGGACGTTAAACTCCAGATATTATTATGATCATTTAGCGATCTGCCTGAGTTTCCTTGAGCACATTTGTGAATTCATATGCAGGCACAATTAAACGATGCATACCCCGTTCCACAACGCAGAGGAATGCTTGCAGCTCGTTGCAAGAGCGTCGCTTCTCGTTCGGTGGTCCAACGACACATATCAATGAACTTTTCTAACGCGCGCGAATTTCCAAAAAATTTGGAAATTCGTGCGGTGTCATTAACTTGGATAGAAGCGCTATAATTAGTGTCGAAGGTCCGCCAACGTAGTGAGCACCTGCATCGTACTCCGAGTCTTCTATCTCAGTGTTTTAAGCGTCATCTAGGAAAGTAAAAAGAAAAAAAAAAAGTCAGCTGTACGATGGCGCGATTCTTTCCGCGGGTGTTTAGTTTCCTTTTGCCTCAGTGTACTCAGGTACGAAAGCAAGTTCGGCGTTCCTCTAGGTATTCGCACTTCGGCCGCGTTCACGATTAGTACACTATCTCTTAACACAAAATGGGGCTCGAAATGTAGCTCGCATACTGCGCTGTCCACGTCCAGTGGCTTGTTCAACCTCCGCAGGTCTCTCCACTGAAGCATTCGTGGCTCTTCATCTGCAGGGTCATTGAAAAAAGCCAATTTGAAAACCTGAGCCAGTGTTCATAAAAATGTCTTACGATGAAAATGTCCGTAAGAGCTAGAATATTTTCCAATCTTGCTGCTCGACATATCATTTGCGATGCCGTCCCGCAATGGCAAAAAGCAATTACGAAAGGGAAGTTTTCCGCATCTGCTCAGTCCACGCGCAATAAGTCTTGCATCCTGGCACGTAGTAATGATGCAGCCGTTGCTTCGGAGGCATAGCAGGAGCTGCGCGGATTAGGATAGATTTTTTCCAATGCGAATAATCACCAAGCACAAACCATGACAACCGCGGAACGAGCGGGCGCTCTTCAAGTGCCGGCGACGACAGCGCCGCCGCAATTTTCCGCGCGAGAGGGGTCAGCGACTAACAATAGAACCGGTCTCCGTTCGCGCCACTCAAAAGTTCTAGTACACTCTAGTTAGGGTACCCTAACTAAGTGGACACCGCGAGAATCGCGCCCCTGCTTTTGTGGAGGCAACGACGACGCATCGCATTTTTCTTGCTTGCTTTATCAGTTGTTCGCGTGCTGTCACCCGTATCAGGCCTCTCCATCTTGTTTTTCTTCTGCGTATTTTATTGTGTTGGAAGTGCGTGCCGGCGTTCGTGTTGTCATGAGCTCAACAACTCCTCCTACGGCGAAGAAGCAGAAGCAGTTTTCTTTGAGTGAGAAAGTAGACATTCTTCGTCAAATAGAAGACGGGAAGAAACAAGCCGTCGTGGCTAAAGAACGTGGAGTGGCGCGGTCGACGATCGCCACGATTCTCAAAGATAAAGAGAAGATCTTCAAGCACCAGCACGAATCTCAGCTTCAAGGAAGCGACTGCGGCTCGGCGATTTTCAGAATATTGACGCAGCAGTGCTCACTTGGTTTACAGACGTGAGAGCACAGAAAGTGCCCGTGTCATGGCACTGAAAAGCTGAAGCCTCTTGTGATCGGGAGGTTTTCGATGCCGTGCCAGTATCGGGCAAATCAGCGTGCCTGGATGACGCGCGAGCTGTTTTCCGAGTGGCTGCTGACGGTAGACGAAAAGATGAGGAAGGAGGGGCGGCACATTTTGATGATCGTTTGTGAACATTCGGCTTACTAATGTGCGTCTTGAGTTCCTGCCGCCGAACTGCACATCAATACTGGACCAGGGAATAATAAGGAGCGTGAAGTCGCACTTCCGGAAGCGCCTTGTTCAGCGGCTGCTCATAAACCTGCGCCTACAGCGCTCGACAGCCATCAACGTCCGAGAGGCTGCGGAAATGCTCACAGGTGCATGGTGGAGCGTCACTCAACACTGCTGGAAGAAGGCCGGCCTGATAACAGATGGCCAACCACAAAGTGATGAACCGGCAGCGGAAGGAAGTTCCAGTGAGCTCTGGATCGAGGTGGCCGAGCAGCTAGCCGTCGATCCCTCAACCACATTTGACGACTATGTCGAGTGTGACGAGGCGACGTGGACATCAGCGGAGCTTACGACTGATGACATCCTGCAGAGCGTCCAGGGCACAGACTCAGGATGAGGATTGCAACGATGACATGGACGACGATGTCACGGTAGCACCCGAAGATCGCGACGAGTCCGTGTCGGCCACAGATGCGTTGGACTACTTGAGGAAACTCCGCATATTCATAGAAAAAAGCGGCACAGCGACCGAAGCAGTGCATAAAAATGCGGACGGTCTAGAATCGTTCGTGATGCAGAGTTTGTTCTGCACCCGTCAAAAAAAAGATCGCGGACTATTTTAAATAAACGTGTCTTGTCTGACGTTCACGTGTGCATTGTTGTGAGAAACGAGTTCCAGGACGTACCGTTGCAAAGGTAGGTCGTTTGCGTTACTGAAATGCTATTACGGTAAATTTTCGGGGTTTCACTATAACGACCTTTCAGAATAACGAACATTTTTCCGCGGTCCCCTGAAGTTCGTTATACCGAGATTTCACTGTAACCGGTAAAATACGTTATGTTTTAAAATTCACTATACTGAGAGCATATAAGCCGGTATAAATCGATGTGAGGGTAATGTGCTCATTTAACCTTGAAGTGGGCCTTTGGGATGGTGCGGATTTTTTCCTGGAAAGGTGTTTTCACGTCATAGCACTTTAACGCTGCCGTGAAACCACCTATATAAGGGAGTTACATGTGGTCTAATATACACTTATTTGTTCATTCTGAACACTTGGAAATTTCGAATAAGTTAAGTTCGTGTCAATGCAAATTTGAATCCTGTAATATTTGTTCGAATATTCTAAGTGCTCGAATATCCGCACATGCCTACGACACAGTGATGGACTAGGTTCGGCGACGCTGGCTACTGCAATTCAAAGATAACCTACTTTTAACAGATGAACAACCTGAGCATTGAAGCTGATGCTTATTTTGTGCACGTACGATTCGGCGAGATGTCACATGCCAATTTTCACAACTTGAGAATGTCTGGATCAAAAGTTTAGCTGCGGTCTTGAAGACATGGGGCAGTAGTGCCAACACATTTGGTCTGCCTGTATCATCAAGGAAATGTCTAGGAATTGTATTATGCCACTCCTACACAAGTCATTTGTAAAACACTCCTACATTTATTTTACATTGTTTGCTTACTGAGGTAATTACAGGTTCAAGTATGTCTGTACTACAAAAAATCAAGCATAATGAAATACCATAATAATAATATCTGGGGTTTTACTTCCCAAAACCAAGATATGATTATGAGAGATGCCGTAGTGGAGGGCTTTGGAAATTTTCACCATCTGGTGTTCTTTAATGTACACTGACATTGCACAGTACATGGGCCTCTACCATTTTGCCTCCATCGAAATGCGACTGCCGCGGCCGGGTTCGAACCTGCGACCTTCGGCTCTCAGCCGAGCACCATAACCACTGCTCCACCGCGGCGTACTACCATAATAACACAATCACCCAAGGCATTCTCTAAGCAATTGTCAATATTGCTAAGGTACAGATGACTAAGAATTAGGGAAACCTTAAAACTGATGCGAATTTCCCACTTCTGCATGGACACCATCCCTCCATGCAACTAGTGTCGACTCTGAATACAGGGAAGGAATTTCAAGACATGGGGCTCCGCTATTAAATCATTGTTGAAAGTCAGCGCTGTGTGTTGTTTCCTTCTTCCGTCTTTGTCCTTATGCGCTGTTCGTATTTTTAATTATGTCCTACCAACTTGCCCAAGTTTCCACGCTTCATAGCTTCAAGAAAAGCCTTCATCGAAACAACACATTTGTCTGTGAGAACAGATTCGTGCAGTTGTTCATCAATACTAGGCATGTGCAAATATTTTAGCACTTAGAATATTTGAACGAATATAACAATATTCAAATTTGTGGGGATTGAGGCTAGCCCGTCGCCATTGCGCGGGGTTTTCCGCCCATTTCTGCCGTCCCCATGTCCTCGCATGACTCTCCCCTCCTCCGCGCTCCGTCGGTTCTGGGAGAGCGGGAGTAACGCTAACCTCTCTCCCGGCGCCGATTCTCGACTGTGGCGCCGCGCTCGAGTCTCGCGTCTCGCGAGACGCGCGCGCGGCGGGAGTGAGAATCTCTCTGGACAGCGTGGGGTAAGCACGTCTTTTTGCTTATCGTCCGTCGGCTCCTTTGTTCTTGGGGTTCGCTCGGACGGTTCGCCAACGGTGCCTTGCGCCCGTGGTGAACGCTTACCCTCCGTTGCCCTTTTCCGAACGCTAGGCCGAAGAGCGGTGCGGTGTGTTCGCGCGTGGTCTTACTACGCCGAGCCGTACCTATCGAAGCCAACGCGAGCGGAGTTTGCCCTCACTCGAGCGATCGGGCCCTGTGGTCACTGACCGTGAGAGTACGCAGCGTAGTCGCGAGGGAACGTTTCCCCCAGCGACGTGTCGCCGTGAGCCCTTTTGCCCGCGGAGACGTGCTAGCGGCACCCTTTGTGTTGTATTTTCGCCCGTGGCGTGGTTAAGCCCGTTGCTTTTCCCGCCGCCTTTTGCAGCGGGCGTTGTACTGCGTTTGTGGTGTTGCCGCAGGCAATAAAGTGTTGCGGATCCCGAGAGCAGTATACTGTGTACTTGCCGCGCTGCGCTCGGTGCCTTTGCTGCCCGAACGCACTTTTGCTGCGGCGCGCTGGTTCACGCGAGGCGACGGCAAACGCGGCCCTGTGGCTCGCTAAGTCCGAACCCACGCTAGTGGCCGTACTCCTGTGAGGTACGTGCACACTACACTGGCGCCCAACGCGGTATCAAAAGCTCCTTAAGCTTTTGACTGCTCTTAGCGAGTCAGTACGCCTGTGCGTTTCGGGCTCGCCGCAACATGTCTGCTTCGCGGGATTTTTGTCCGCTGACCGTTTTAGCGGATGCCGCGTTGCTCAACGAGGCCAGTGCCTCTAACCAGGGGCACCTTTGTGCACCCGTACGTGTCGCAGCCCCCTGTGGTGGTGAAGACACAAAGCTCCTATCGGCTCCCTTTGGAGATGGAGCGTCGTTTCGGAATGGGCCCTTTGCCCTACCCGAACGGTTCGCTCAGGCGCCTACGACTGCTGCAGTACCCTTTGAAATGCGTGGCAGTTCGACGGCACAGTGCTCGCAGTCGGTTCCCTGCGGAATTGATGGGGCGCAGGCTAATACGATGGTGTGTTGCAGCCGTTGGCCTTTGCCAGCCGCTCCTTGGTCCCCGCGGAGAAAAATTATTCCGTGACCGAAAAGGAGTGCCTCGCCATCGTGTTTGCACTGCGGAAGTTTGACGTCTACCTTGATGGGACGAAGTTCGTGGTGCAAACGGATCACAGTGCGCTCAGCTGGCTGATGCGGCTCCGTGAGCCTGCGGGCAGGCTGGCGCGCTGGGCTCTCCTGATACAGCATTATGACTTTGCAGTGCAGTATCGAAAGGGGAGCACCAACGTGGTAGCTGACGCGCTATCTCGTGCCCCGCTGTCTGCCGAGAACCTTGATCCCGGTGCGACAGCCGCTAGCAGTGCTTTTGCACAAGCAAGCGTCGGGGGCGAAACAGCGGCTTCGCCGCCGTTCGGCGAAAAGGGCGAGTCCGCATTCGGACGAACCTTGGCTGCTATCCAGGTAAGCGGCGCACCGCTAAGCGGGCTAGCGGGGGAGCTTTCCAAAGGCCACGATGCCGAGAGCGAACCCGTGACGCCGGTGCAAGCGGCGGTTGCTGCGGTCCTGAGTGGGCGCGATACCAGGCTCCCCTTTGGGAGAATGGGAATCGCTTTCAGCAGACAAGAGCTTCTGAAGGCTCAGCAAATTGATCCGTTTTGTCGCGAATTATGCGACGGTCTCAGGGAGACGGAGCGCCGTTACGCTGCTTGCGCACCTGCAGCGGGCGCGGAAGGGGGGGCTGGAACCAGCGTGTGTCGCTGAGTCCCCCGCGGATTCATATTTGCTGGACCATGACGGGCTCCTGCTGAAATACGTAGCCACCGACGACGAGTCCATTGATCCGTTTAAGGTGGTTATGCCCAAAAGTCTGAGAGTCGCCCTGTTGCGATCCTCTCGCGACGAACCCATGGCCGGTCACCTGAGTGGCTCGAAAGTTTTCGCCAAACTGAGCCATGTTGTGACCTGGCCCGGCATGAAGCGTGATATTTATCGCTATTGCCGTTCCTGCCACGTCTGTCAAACGGTGAAATCTAGGGGTGGCAAGCCACCTGGTCTGATGAAACCGATTGTCAGTGAGCGTCCGTGGCAAGTGGCCACCTGCGATCTAATGGGACCTTTTCCCAGAAGTAAGCAGGGGTTCATTCACCTCATGGTAGTCGTGGATCACTTTTCGAAGTGGGTGGAATTGTTCCCTCTTCGGAAGGTGACAGCGCGAGCGGTGCTCGAGAAGCTGCAGGAAGTGTTTTGCCGGTTCGGCTTCCCGGAAAGGCTCATCACTGACAACGCTTCGTATTTCACCGCTCGGGTGTTCGGTGTCACGTGCCGTTCCCTTGGAATTGATCACTGCACCACTTCGCCCTACCATCCCCAGTCCAATTTGACGGAGCGCGTAAATCGTACGCTCAAACCGATGTTGGCGGCCTTTGCCGAAAGTCAAAGGGACTGGGCAGACCATTTGAGCGAGCTCGCGTTCGCAATCCTAACATCCGAGAGTCGCTCGACTGGTTTTTCGCCCGCCTTCTTAAATTTTGGAAGGGAGTTGGCAAATCCGGTGACCAGTGTCATTCAATGCCAGCTCGGGGACAAGGAGACTCAGGCAGACTGCTCTGCTTACGCGTCAAAACTTCGGGACCGGCTTTGTCGAGCTTTCTGCAAAGCAAGGCAAAGTTTGGCTTCGGCCAGGGCTCAGCAGAAAGCCCAATATGACCGCAAGCATCGTGACCTAGCGTTTGAGGTGGGCGATCTTGTCCTGAAGCGAAACCACGCTCTTAGCGATGCGAGTAAGGGGTTCTCAGCCTCGCTCGCTCCTAAGTGGCTTGGTCCGTACCGAGTGGAGAAAGTTTGGACTCCACTCGCGTACTTGCTGAAAGATCCCATTTCGGGAAAACTCAGCCGTGCCCACATCGCAGACCTGAAAGCCTTTGCATCACGGTCTGACGAGCTTGCGCCAGCGCCCAGTGGCATTTCGCGCAAGCAACGGGGCACACCCGGGGCGGCGGACCGCATTCGGACCTCGCACCGGTATAATCTGAGGAAGCGGTCACCTTTGTGATTTCGCGCCGGACGGCGGACCTTTTTTTGTCCGCAACCGAAGGCCCTCAGTTTACTATCTAGCCTCAGTATAGGTTAACTTCTTTACGGCCTGTGCTCGCAAAGAAGTCGGCCCCGCCCAGTTTGCTGCTAATTTTTCTCTTTAAATGTTCATGTGTATTTGATATACCTTTTTATGTTTCCTTTTGCCCAAATATTAAGTGTCATTTTGTTCTGTTTACTTTTTCGTCTTTTATATCTTGCGCCTGCGGAAGGCTTCGTGTATATATGCGGGGGGGAGAGGGACGAAGGACGCTTTGCGCCTTCCATCGCGCCCGATCTTCGGAGGTGTGAGTGTGTGCGTGCTTACGTGCGTGTGTACGTGCGTGGTGCTGCTGTGCGTGCCCGGGAAGAGTGCGTGTGGTGGACTCATCCCATCGACGTGAACACTGGCGGTGCGCGGGGGCAATGACCCGCTGACGTTAGACAGCCCGGCTGTGCCCTGCTTTCGGCCGTCGCCGTGAAGCCTTGCTGCCTTTCCGCCATGGCTCCTGCGCGAGGTCAGCTGACATAGCAGCTACACCTGCTCTCTGCCGACGCCAGGACGCCTCGCAGCCAGTTTCGCAGAGCCGGCTGCCCCAGCGAGGTCCTCCGTCATCCAGCCAAAAATTCGGGACCTCCGAACCACCACTGAAGCGGCGTTCGTCGGACTCGCAGTCAAATCGTCGACAAGAGCCACGAGCCATCACTGAGCCCGTTCCCGGTATCCGGACCCCAAACGGGACTCTTGCCTTGCACTCTGGCATCCACCCAGCGGGACGATATCACGCCCTGCCTCCCCTCCGCGCAGTGGACGCTCTCCCGCTCAAGCATCACGAACACTCGCATTATTTCCTTTAATCCCTTCCGCAGTGCCATATGTTTCAACCATATTGTATTTTGTTACTTATTTTCTTTTTTAGCAGCTGTTACAGGGCTGGACTGAGGTTAGCTGTTGCTCATAGCAGTGTCATTTTAACTGCATGGGTGACGGCCGGCTGCCTCTTTGCAGACCGGTAAAGGGCAAATTTAGGAGAGGGGGGATGTGGGGATTGAGGCTAGCCCGTCGCCATTGCGCGGGGTTTTCCGCCCATTTCTGCCGTCCCCATGTCCTCGCATGACTCTCCCCTCCTCCGCGGTCCGTCGGTTCTGGGAGAGCGGGAGTAACGCTAACCTCTCCCGGCGCCGATTCTCGACTGTGGCGCCGCGCTCGAGTCTCGCGTCTCGCGAGACGTTTGCGCGCGCGGCGGGAGTGAGAATCTCTCTGGACAGCGTGGGGTAAGCACATCTTTTTGCTTATCGTCCGTCGGCTCCTTTGTTCTTGGGGTTCGCTCGGACGGTTCGCCAACGGTGCCTTGCGCCCGCGGTGAACGCTTACCCTCCGTTGCCCTTTTCCGAACGCTAGGCCGAAGAGCGGTGCGGTGTGTTCGCGCGTGGTCTTACTACGCCGAGCCGTACCTATCGAAGCCAACGCGAGCGGAGTTTGCCCTCACTCGAGCGATCGGGCCCTGTGGTCACTGACCGTGAGAGTACGCAGCGTAGTCGCGAGGGAACGTTTCCCCCAGAGACGTGTCGCCGTGAGCCCTTTTGCCCGCGGAGACGTGCTAGCGGCACCCTTTGTGTTGTATTTTCGCCCGTGGCGTGGTTAAGCCCGTTGCTTTTCCCGCCGCCTTTTGCAGCGGGCGTTGTACTGCGTTTGTGGTGTTGCCGCAGGCAATAAAGTGTTGCGGATCCCGAGAGCAGTATACTGTGTACTTGCCGCGCTGCGCTCGGTGCCTTTGCTGCCCGAACGCACTTTTGCTGCGGCGCGCTGGTTCACGCGAGGCGACGGCAAACGCGGCCCTGTGGCTCGCTAAGTCCGAACCCACGCTAGTGGCCGTACTCCTGTGAGGTACGTGCACACTACAAATTGAACGAACAGGCTTATGGGAGACCGTATGTAACTCCCCTGTGAAGGTGGTTCCACTGTGGCCTAGGAGTGCTATGCCGTGAAAACACCTTTCTGGGTAAAATCCGCGCCACTGCAAATCCCCACTTCAAGGTGAAATGAACATTTTACTTGCACTTCGATTAATCATTTTTTAAAGTTTAAATGCTTGTTATACAGGCGTTTATGCTCCAAGTATAGTAAATTGAATGGAATAACCTAGCGTCATACACAGCGACTGAAACTAATTTATCATCTTTTCATACTTTCTTACCTGAAAAGTTTGACTTAGACTGATATCACTACCTGTTTTGTTATGTACCCATCAATAGATTTTGCATCAGTGTGAGTTTAATGTAATGCTGCATCTACCACTGCTAATATGTGTATATATGTTGTAATCACAATGGGAAAGCTTCATATTTGTGTTATACATGATGTTTCTGCTATAATGATGTAGGTGTTAATTCCATGTTTTATATAACTTTTTTTTCTTAAGATGTCCCACAGTTGTATTTCGTGCACCGGTATTATTTTTTTTCTCGTTTCTTTCTTTCCACTTCTTTTTCAAATGTAGCCGTCCTCCTTTGTAACACCTCCATAATAGGGCCCTTAGGGAAATTTGGATTAATAAATAAATAAATTTTAAAGCAACGTATTTTACTGGTTATCGCTTGCATCCTACTGAAATTCAAATTCTGCTTCTATTTAAAGTTGTTTCCACTTCATTTCGAACCAAACAGAATGACATTCACACATGCCTTGTTCCAATTTTTAAAAAACGAAGAAGTTTACGCTAGCCGTGCATTAGGAAACAGTGAATATTGTTGGTCTTAGAGGCTTAATGTGGCCTTCTTGGCTGATGCTTAGTCTTTCCTTGGTGCAGACAGAGTAGAGTCAAACCACAGCCTGTCACAGAGCATGCAAGAATGTCCAAACTCCAGCTCCAGAAACTAGTGCAAACCTGGCTGTGGCACCCCCGGTAGAATTAAGCTTGGGTCTTTTGTCGCTCGTATTTGGCTCGTGCAACACAGGGAAAACTTGGCGCGGCGACTGCGCGGACTGTCTCCGTCTGTGGGCGTGGCTTGGTGGTGGCTGCTCCTCAGCGCATGTGTGGCTAGGCGAGAGGTTTGTTGCACAGCTGTGGCTTGGTTATTGATAAGCAACGGCACAGAGGGTCTTTTTGCGGACACCCGACATTTTACCTTGAGTTGAAGAGCTTTGCTCTTCGTTGCATGTTAGTTGGGTCATGACAAATATGCTCAGCTTTCTTTATAATATAATATTTTTTGTCTTCATGATAATTGTTACATCCTGTTTACATTAGGTTATGTAATTATTAATAGGAAGCATTTCTTAGCGAACTTCGGCGACATTGAGCGTATCTATCTAGCTATCTATCTATCTACCCGCCTACGACTTTGTGCTCTCCTGGCCGTACCGTTAATGGGATTTATACCAAATTTGGTATAGCTTAACATGACTGTATGACGAACATAAATGGCTGGTCATATCATGAAAATCATGACTAACTTGTCATGAAAAGTATGATTTACATGCCACGCTCATGGTGCGCTCGCGGCCATTTCGTTAGCTTGATATACACCAAATTTGGGATTGAGTGACATGACTGTACGACGAACATAAATGACCAGTGGTAATATGGAAATCATGACTTGTCATGTGTGACATGACTTGCATTCCACGCTCAAGCCGCGTTCGCGGCCGTTTCGTTAGCTTGATATACACCAAACTTGGTATTGAGTGACGTGACTGTATGACGAACATAAATGACAAGTGGTAATACGGAAATCATGACATGTCATGAGCGACATGACTTGCATTCCATGCTCATGGTGCGTTCGCGGTCGTTAGCTTGATATACACCAAACTTGGTATTGAGTGACGTGACTGTATGACGAACATAAATGACAAGTGGTAATATGGAAATCATGACTTGTCATGTGCGACGTGACTTGCATGCCACGCTCATGGTGTGCTCGCGGCCGTTTCGTTAGCTTGAGATACACCAAATTTGGTATTGAGTGACATGACTGTATCACGAACATAAGGGACAAGTGGTAATATGGAAATCATGACATGTCATGAGCGACATGACTCGCATTCCACGCTCATGGCGTGTTCGCGGCCGTTTCGTTAGCTTGATATACACCAAACTTGGTATTGAGTGATGTGATTGTATGATGAACATAAATGACAAGTGGTAATATGGAAATCATGACTTGACATGTGTGACATGACTTGCATGCCACGCTCATGGCGTGCTCGCGGCCGTTTCATTAGCTTGAGATACACCAAATTTGGTATTGAGTGACGTGACTGTATGACGAACATAAATGACAAGTGGTAATATGGAAATCATGGCATGTCATGAGCGACATGACTTGCATTCCACGCTCATGGCGCGCTCGCGGCCGTTGCGTTAGCTCGATATACACCAAACTTGGTATTGAGTGACGGGACTGTAGGACGAACATTATCGACAAGTGGTAATATGGAAATCATGACTTGTGATGTGCGACATGACTTGCATGCCACGCTCATGGCGTGCTCGCGGTCGTTTCATTAGCTTGAGATACACCAAATTTGGTATCGAGTGACATGACTGTATGACGAACATAAATGACAAGTGGTAATACGGAAATCATGATATGGCATGAGTGACATATATGACTTGCATCCCACGCTCATGGTGCGCTCGCGGCCGTTTCGTTCGCTTGATATACACCAAATTTGGTATTGAGTGACATCACTGTATAACGAACATAAATGACAAGTGGTAATATGGAAATCATGACTTGCATGCCACGCTCATGGCTCCCTCGCGGCCGTTTCGTTAGCTTGATATACACCAAACTTGGTATTGAGTGACGTGACTGTAGGACGAACATTATCATGTGGTAATATGGAAATCATGACTTGTGATGCGCGACATGACTTGCATGCCACGTTCATGGCGTGCTCGCGGAGGTCGTTTTGTTGCTTGAGATACACCAAATTTGGTATCGAGTGACATGACTGTATGACGAACTTAAGTGGCAGTTGGTAACATGAAAATCTTGGCATGCATGTCATCTACAACGCCAGTTACATGCCACGCTCATGGTGCGCTTCCGTCCAGTTCGCTAGCTTGATGTACACCAAAATTCGTATTGCGCAACGTGACTGTGTGACGAACATAAATGACAGGTCCTAACATGTAAAACATGACATGCAAATTATGTAAAGCATGATTTGCTCCTTCCTGGCTGCTTCGCATTACATCGATTCCCACAGGGTGTGGGATCTGTCGGCAATAATTGTTATATCCTGTTTACATTTAGGTTATGTAATTATTTTGTTTGATATTACCATATTTTTCTGTATATTATGTTTTTGTTGTGTCATTTGTGTGCCACTGTATGACTCATTTATTTTTAGTTAGTGGATGCTGGTCAAGCTGTTTTAGTGTAGCTTTTACTCCCACCATCCTTCATGTAGTACCAAACATGAAGATTCAGTTCAGTATGTGAGATATACTATTCGAACTATTTGATTCAAAATTGTTTGAACAAATCACTATTCACCTCGAATTAGCTTCGAACCTAAAGTTTACTATTCGCACATATCTTTAACACAATGTGATGCAGCAAAAGAGTAGAAAAGATCTTCAATGTACACACTGAATTATAGTGCCTTTGAGTAGGCATGCTAAAAGGGCCTCAAACAGGGTCATTGTAGTTAACACTTTCGTGACCACAGAAAAAGTGGTTGTTCTTGGGTAGTCGAGGAAATATTTCTTTTCCTGCTACAGAAATAATTGATGCTAAAGAGTAAGATATCAAATGTCAAAGAAAGAATCGGTCTTTCTAAGAGTATTAATTTCAAACAGATTTATTTTGAATTGTAGTAGCACAGCTATTTGGCCTAGTTGGAAGTGGTTCATTCTTGAGAAGCGCGAACGAAACACGGGGACTAAGAAAAGATACACACAGGACAAGCGCTTGTCCTGTGTGTATCTTTTCTTAGTCCCTGTGTTTCATTCGCGCTTCTCAGGAATGTATTATTTTGAGTATTATAAAAAAAAGCTATGAAACGAAAAAAAAAAATGCAAAAGAAAAAAAATTTATAAAAGCATCAGTGCTACTCTGCACAGGGTGAACGTAAAAAAAGACCAAAATATACGTCTTGCATGCATAGCTCTTATAGAATAATTGTGCAAATATAAGCTCGGTAAGTACAAAGGTTATTTACATGCATACAAAAATATAAGCACTAGTGTCTATCATGCCACCATGTGAGGCAGTTTCTTAACGCGGTGAAACAAAGGCTGGCTCACTGTGCATAGATTTTTTGAAAATATGCATCCACGCATATTTATTTCTGTGGTTTCATATCTCTCTGACGACTTTGCTGTGAAAAACAACACAATGAAGCCTCCACGTGGCACTACGGAGCGCTAGGTCAAGGTCCACTCCGCACAGTCTTCGCGGAGAAAACTCCGCTCTTATTGCAGCTGGTGCCAAATGCTCTTGCCCGAACGAAGATGACATGTTACAGAGAAGAGCTGTGGCCTTTAGTACACACCGGATTTGTTTACGTCGATGCGCAGCAGCGATAAAAAGGACCCAAAGAGAAGACGAAACTTACAGGCGGATACCTGCTGATGTTCCGGGGTGGTTTGATGCGCTTTCGCCATCCCTACTGAAGTTGTCTTCTGTGTCTGTGCTGCTACCATCATCAAGAGATTGATGCTCATATTCATCGAAATTCGCCATTTCCGTGGAACACCCACGAGTGACGCCGACGCTATGTCTGAAACAACTATCGCTCACCTACCCGACTGCGAACAAGCTTTAGAAATCTCCCTGCAGCTGAAAAAAAAGAAACACCCTTGCAAAATTGATAAAAAACATGCTCTTTTACCCTTTGGATGGCGTTATCTGTCCAGAAGTGCTCAGAGAGCGCCAAAACTTAAACTTGCAGTCATCGTTAACCTACTAACGATCGGAATAGGCGCTGTCACGAAAGTGTTAAGCAGCTCTGCAGGAAAGTCGCAAAAGTGAATTGCCATTTTCCATTCTGCGATGCAATTTTTGAAATGGAATCTATTGCCTATGTGCCCCCCCCCCCCCCCCCCCCAAATAAAAAAAAAAATTCACAGTGAGCAACTTTGCCTTCTTGATATCAGAAGCAATGTTATCAAATTCTGTCTTCAAGGAGTACTGACACGAAAATTTTCAGTGGTTCTTGTGCGTAAAATGAAATGCCAAGGCCTCAAGAGCCTAGAAATTGACTGCTAAGCGTGAGTGCACCCTGACCAATCACAGGATATTTTTAAAAGCTAATTTCTTTTCCTGCTGTACCCTGATGTCGCAACTCTGTAAGCTTCTCATCACATTCTCACGCAAGGTATCATGACATTTCCATGGCCGCTCCACTCCGTGGCTCTATTAATGACGCACAAGTGGCCATTTTGAATATTTTGGTGACGCACAAGTGGTCATTTTGGAAGTTTTGATGCCTGACGGGATCACAACTAGAAAGACAGCTGCGTGAAGTCACCAGAATTAGTACTGTAGCCTGACGTCAAGCTAGTGCCGATGTCGATAGGTGCGCCATGAAAAAATTGACTTTAGTATCAAATCAAAATCTCGCCAGCATTTGCTGAACTTCTGACTTGCTCACAGCCGTCCCCGTGTATAGGAGATTTGTATGGCAGTGTAAACTCAACTTTGAAAAATGGTGTCAGTACCCCTTTAACAGGAGGTTAATAGCACATTGCTTAACTAATGATGGCTTGTTTTACAGTCTGAAAAGATGTTGTCTGGCACAGTTATAGGGTAAACTTCCTTGTCTGATACTATCGGTCTAAGTTTTTGCTCCACACAGTCATCGAAGGTCGAACAGGGTCAGAAATCTTAATTTGCATTAGTAATACCGTGATACTAGCAATGCAGTCTGAAATACATTGTGAGCTCTCTTCTTCGTATGCAAACCTCGTGATGCAGTGTGGCACACTTAAAACGTCTGCCAAGGACACTTGCCAAATCCCACCATTTGTCAACTGCAATTGGCCCGGGCCCCTCTGATTGGCTTAAAATTCTGCTATTACCAAATTTGACCAGATGGTTGAGTTTGACATCTTCCAGAATTGCAGCCCTAAGTGTTAGGGTTGAATGTTAGGCCTAAATGTGTGAATGTCCACAGTTCCATAAAAAAAAAGTGAGACTGCGAAGAACTTGGTGGTTTTTCCAGTTTAGTGGACCAACATACACAGGTGCTACAAAGTCTAGCGTAGCATGTAACTATGTGCAGAAACTGCACAAGCATAATTGTATGAAACGTGCAATCTTCTTATCCTTTTGCCCAAGAAGTGGCCATTACCAGTGTTTTGTGCTTGGCACTTTGAAGTAATCGTCTGTATAACATCAAAGTTTGGGCTAATTGGTTCTACATAATTCAGTGCTTGTTTTTGGTACTCATGTGGCCCTGTTTCAAGAGATGGTGCTGTTTAACAGTTCGATGTCTTCACGGATGCTGACGTGTCATGACAAGTGCACGTGCAGCATCACTGCAGGCTGTGCTCTTGAAAACAAAAATCCTTGCACAAAATGCATCTATACCTTGCAGATGTCAAGAGGCAGCTAAGTTCTCTCATGCTTTTTGAGCACGAGCTACCTACTGTGTCCCTGGAGGCCAAGACCACCGACGACTGTCTGGTCAGCAGCCTAGCATCGGTCGCTAACAGCTGCAAGAAGGCAAGTGCTGCCTCTGTCGTGCACTGCACCCAACCGGTGATGGTGCACCCAACCTTTGGCAGATTCGGAGTGGCCGACGAACTCGGCGCCGGAGGGCAACCGAAGGAGTTCTGTCGATAAAACACCGGCACTCCTGCCACAGGAAATGGCAGGGGGCACTGGTGCACATCCGCTTCTGGAAGCACCCAGCATTCCTGGCACGCCGTTTTCGCCTTTGCGGGCATGCTCGGGCAGTCAGTCACGGGATACGCCATGCTCTGTGCACGCGCAGGGCAAGTCGAATTTGCCACTTTTTGCGAGAAAGCTACTCTGTGGAGTTGATCTGGCGGCGAAGCTGCTCCGGATCTGCCACTGGAACAGACTTGCTCCACATGGAACAGAAAAACTGCTACCGGAAGTGCTCCGAATCCGCCAACGGAATTCACCATGAGACTGGTCTCTCGCAGCTGTCACGAGCACTCGAGGCCAAGGTGCTGCTCTCCAAGGAGGCATACCAGTGCAGGGGCTTTTCTTCCCACACCAAGCCACCGCTGTGCAAGTCACACCTGGGACCACATGCAGCACTTCTCAGGCAGAGGGGCACAGCGTACCTCAGGACCTGCCAGCTGGTGAGATTTTTATTCCGCTTGTAGAATTATACGAAAGGGCATCGTCGATCCTGCGGCTACGAAAACAGGTTTGACAACACTGCTCTTCATCAGATAGTGCATGCCACCGTACAAAACCAAAGTGTCTTCCTTTACCTTTATCTGTACATACTTTTAGAATGCAGCTCTGAGGCTCCCATTCCTGCGTTGAGCGCCGTTGCCATTGCCGTCGGTTGCGTAACTGATAGACATGAAAAAATAAAATGAGAAAGAAATACCCACGATCGAATGAGATTTGAACCGGGAACCTCTGCGTGACAGTCGAGTATTCTACCACAGTGCCGCGCTGGTGCTTGTAACTCGTTTGCAAAAAGACCCTATGCAGGTGTTCAGGCAAGGAATCGCATTCACCTATGTACCGTATTTACGCGAATGTAAGTCGACTCCCCCCCAAAAATCGCTCAGCAAAAAAAAAAAACAAAAACTCTAGTTTTGGTTTTGATTCTAAGTCGACCCCCCCAACATTGGATTGTCAAATTTGAAAAAATGGGTCGACCTATATTCGTGTAAATACGGTAATACAGCGTGGCAGAAGAGTAAAGTAACAAGCAGTCATCACAAAATGCTAATTGCACAACAAGTGTGTTGTTTATTGCTTCCCACCCACTGTGAAGTGCTCAGCCATAATTCTCCATCACATGCAGCATCAACAAAGTGCACATAATACACTCAAACCTCGATATAACGAACCCGGATATAACGAAATATCGGTTATAACGAAGTAAATGAAAAATAGTCTTGCAATAGATAGTGTTAAGAATATACCTTTATAATGAATTTTCGGATATAACAAACTTATTTTCGTGTAAGATGAAACTTCGTTATAATGAGGTTTGAGTGTACTACCTTACATAGTATTCGTCGCGGGTACCTCGCTTATCCGCAGAAAGACGAATAATGGCATAGTGGGGGGCTGTCCTGCTTCTCAAGAATTATGATTTATGGCGTAGTCGATACCTTGTGGAAAGCCAAAACTTCAAACGCAGTTGGCCTTGCCCCAACACGAAGCTGCACTCAGAATTTGCATGTGGCAGTATCGTAATCGTTAGTGAATTTTTTTCTGAGCTCCCATTTTGCTGTGTCATATTTTCTCTAATGAGTGCAATCCACAGAATGCACCGTGAGGCAGGATGGAGGTGCATTCCAGTGCATGAAATGTGTTGCCTTTCAGTACACAAAAAGCCCTGAATGTGTTCCATATGGCATTGCAATTGAGAATTCTGGAGCCCTCCAGAGCCACGTGGAAAATAAGGAATCCTTTGCCCAGCAGGTATGTATGATTCTCTGGAGAAGTGCATCATTGTAGATGAGCAGAGAAATCTAAATTCATATAAGGCAATGGAAAACTGATTGAATAGGGGCATAACTTAACTACGCAGAAAAGAGATTCTATTGAAATGAGACATGGAAAACCTAAGTAACATGAAAAGTATGCAAAGTTGTCTCATCTCTCAAGTCGCAAATTTGATCAAGAAATTCAGAGTTAAACTATGCTCGGGAAGTTGGCATGAACAATAGCATAATGATCACTTAAAATTGATGACTGAAGTGAAGTCGCACAATCCCTGATGCCCAAGACTACTCGAAGGTGAAAGCCATCTTCTCAGTCAGTTGTACTGCCTCCCTTGTTCAAATTGAATTCAGGCACACTTTGGAAGCCGAAAAAGTGTGTCAGCAAAACTTCCGATTCAGCAGAAACATTGTGTATGACATCATCGGCAGAGCGACGCGTTGCTGTCGAAATGCGATTGATGTGATAGTTCCAAGTGGGCATGTAACAGTTTGGTTACCACGCCGATTACCATTGTTAGTATGCTAGTGATGACTTCAAGTTGAAGTTTCGGTGCTCTCTGAGCACTTCTGGACAGCTAACACCATCCAAAAGGTCAAAGAGCATGTTTTTTATCAGTTGCGCTTGTGATTTTTTTTTTTCCTGCCGCGACGCTGTGTACTGTGCGATGTCAGTGCACGTTAAAGAACACCAGAAGGTCAAAATTCCCGGAGCCCTCCACTACGGCGTCTCTCATAATCATTGCGTGGTTTTGGGACGTAAAACCTCAGATATTATTATTATTTTCTGCCGCGGTGAGATTTTTAAAGCTTGTTTGCAGTCGAGGTGGTGTGCACTAATGATTTCGGTTATGGCATCGACGTCACTCGCGGCTGCTTCACAATAACGGCGAATTTCGACGGATTCCAGTCAATCTGAGCATCAGTCTCTAGATGATGGTAGCAGGACAGACGCAGAAGACGACAATGATTAGTCAGACTTCAGTACGGACGGGATAGGGCGTCAAACAGCCCCGGTACATCGTCACGTATCCTCCGGTAAATTTGGTCGTCTCTTTGGGCCTTTTCATCACTGCTGCGCATCGATGTAAACGTTTCCAGTCTGTACTAAAGGTTACAGCTCTTATTTGAAAGGCGTCGACTTCATTCGGGCGGGAGAGTTATGCGCCGGCTGCAGAAAATGTGTAGTTCTCTGCGCAAAGACAGCGCAGAGTGGACCTTAACCTTTCACTCCGCAGTGCCACACGGCGGATTCTTCATGTTGTTTTTTAACACAGATGTCATCAGAGAGATAGGCAACCGCACAATTAAGTATGTGTGAATGCATATTTTTGAAAAGCCAATGCCCAGTGGGTCAACCTTTGTTTCACCACGTTGAGAAACTGCTTCACACAGTGGCATAATAGGCACTAGTGCTTATATTTTTGTATGTATCTAAATAACCTTTGTACTTACAGTGCTTTTATTTGCACCATTTTTCTATAAGGACTTTTCGTTCAAAATGTTTATTTTGATCTTTTTTTTATGTTTACCCAGTGCAGAGTAGCGTTGATGTTTTCAAGAATTTTTACTTTTTGATGCATTTTTCTTTGATAATTCTTTTTCGGTAATATTCAAAATAAATCTGTTGCCTGAAGTTAATACTGTTAGAAAGATCAATTCTTCCTCTATAATTTGATACCCTAAACTTTAGTATCAATCAATTTCTGTGGCAGGAAAAAGAATGTTTCCTGGACTACCCAAAAATAACCGATTTTTTCTTGGTCACGAAAGTCTTAAGCAAAGCAAAATCTGATACTGTAACAAGGGAGGTTTATCACTCGCCTTATGAAAGTTGTGCGTGTACTTTGGCATTCTTCTAGCACCAAGCCTTTCAGGATGTGTCCATGTTGAAAAAAATAACAGCAAATGCATCTTGGGTGTATCTAAACCGCAACCTTTATACCATTCCTTCCCTTATCAGGTGGATTGTGATGAGTGTAACCCCAGCTAGATGTTGACTCTGGTCCGAATTCTTGCATCGATCCAAACCTGTGCTGCATGATTTGTTGCTGGAGAGTCAATCTGATGCGTAATTGCATCCTTGCAACAGGAATAAGGTGTTAGTTTGTTTCCTAAACAAGATCATGCGTAATGTAATGCACCCATCTACTGAATTAGAGGCTGGATCCAAGCTAGTTGGTATTGCGACATTTTAAAAGTAGTGAGCGCACAAAGACAAGGACAGTCCTCGTCTTTGTGTGCTCACCACTTTTGAAATGTCACCCATCTACCACTCGTTGATCATTCTCACTGACGTAGGTGACTCGTTTAACATTGTATCTTCAATTGCATTGAACTAGTTCCTAGTTGTACTAATAACATGCTCCCTTTAATGTAGTTAGGTTATAGCATGCGATAGCAGTAAAAGATCTTGCAGAAATGAAACACGATTTGTGTGTGGGATTACTGCTGACATGGCTATTGATTAGCATTGCACAAGTGAATGGTGAGACAGTGCTAACTAATTGGAGAAGCTTGCACCATTTCATTTGTGGCAACTGGAAAGGAGCATTCTGGAGAAGATGGTGCAGATATGAGCTGCTGCTTGTAGTAGCAGCCCAGTACAGATATTGTTGGTCTTGGTTCTCTCTTTGTACATTTCTAATCACTGTTATAGCTTGAAAGCCTGAAGAACAAAGTTTGGAAGCTTGAGGAGGTGAGTCTTTGTTTTGAACCTGATCATGACCTTAACTGATGACATCTTATTCCTGACTTTAGGAGAAGGAGCACTGGATGCTGGAATGGCAGCTGTTGCAAGCCAAGTACGAGAGGCAGGCAAAAGTAAGATGATCGTAGCAGTGGTTGCATGGTGTATGGATAGCTCGCACGGTGGGACGTCGTGGGCGCAGCTTCTGTATGTACTGGTTCTCCACGATGGTGGTTTTTGTGAGAAACAATATGCGTCAATGTGAGCGTCTCTGTGCATGAATAACGAAAGAACCTGCATGTAATGTTTTGATAGCATTAATGTGACATCGCAAACGTCGTGTCTCCTCATGCTCCAACATGGTGGTTTCAGTGACCTCAATGCAAGCCATCTATTGAGCTGAACTTTTGACATTTGTTATTTTCATACTTGTCAAAATATTGTATCCAAAGACGGTCACTTCCAGTGAACCTTTCTTCAAAGTAACAGTGTGAGGCCTGCTTCTTCCTAAACTAAACCAATGTCCACCGTGGTCGTGTACTGGTTACGGTGCTCAACTGCTGACCCGAAGGTCACAGGTTCGACCCCGGCTGCGACAGGCGCATTTCGATGGAGGCAAAATGCTGGAGGCCCATGTACTGTGCGATGTCAGTGCATGTTAAAGGGACACTAAAGAGAAACAATGACTTGGTTTAGATGGACAAACTGCACTCTGAGAACTCTAATGTCATATCTTTCACTATCATAAGTTTATTATTAGCGGAGAAAATCAAAGTTTCATTTTAAAATTTTGCACCAAAATCTTCGCGCGTGACGTCGAAAATTTCAAAATGGTATTTTTCGTATTTTCACGACATTGGCTCGATGAAATTTTCTGAAACTTCGTATGCTAGGTCTATGGCACCCTCCGATGACAATGTACTTCATTTTTATCGATTAGAAGCTACGTAGGACCCAGTAGACTCCTTCAAAATCTACGATGTCACGGTGTTTGTTGTGGGAATCTGAAGGTGACGTCTCCAGCCGCATTTTCTTTTCGCGAGTCTTGTGGTGTTTTCGGGACTGTGAAATTGTACTTCACTGATACGCGAAAAATCACTTTGCTCTTTAGTGTCCCTTTAAAGAACCCCAGGTGGTCTAAATTTCCAGAGCCCTCCACTACGGCATTCCCTCATAATCATGTTGTGGTTTTGGGACGTAAAACCCCAGATATTATTTATGATTTGATTATACCAATCAACTCACCCAGCTTTCTATAGAGAACTCCTCTCATTTTAGACCCCTGTTATCACGTTTCCTATTTCTTTCAGAATCAACGTACAAATTAATACTTGTAGGCATATTTGAAGAAAAAAATTTTTTCGGCTCAAAACTAAACAAGGATGCAGGAACAGCATAAAACGGGACGTGCGCGAGCCTCCAACTAGCTTATTCCACACTGCAAGACACGTGATTGAAGTGTGCATGCACAATAATCCAAGAAAACCAAGCTCCTTATCTTGCACAGCGCAAGAAAAACAAGGACGTAGGGAGGACACAACACAGCGGCCGTGTTGTGTCCTCCCTACGTCCTCGTTTTTCTTGCGCTGTGCAAAAATGTTGATTCCAGGTCACCAACTAGCCCAAGCATCCGTTTTATCTCCTTATCTTGAAGGGACAAGGTGCTGATATGTAGGGTGTGTCTTGTTCTGCGTATAAGCACTGCTTCATTGACCTTCAGAGAGACCTTGTGATGTGTTGACATTGTGTAGCCCGAACCGTTCTTAACCGTGAGTCTCAATAACTGCAGCACTTGCCTGTCTGCCCTGTGTCCCACAATTTTAGGGGATGAGTTAAAAGGCAGCTTCACAAGCCTTTTCTCTTTCTTTCTTCCGTTTCTCTCTAGATAACTAGGCAAAATACTTATGCACCAAGGGAGAAAGATGTCATCGATTTATATTGTATTAATCAATGACATGCAGTGTAAGTTTAACTTGGAGCACATCGAAGTGCCAGTGCTCCATAGAGATTGCAGAATGCATGCTTGCAAGCATGTATTTTGGTTAAAATGAAATGCCATGCTGTTATAACATATGGAAAAACATCTGCATCAATAGCAGTGCTTGTAAAAATGTAGCACAGTTTAACCCCTGTACAAGAGACACGCACTGGGAAGCAGCTCTTGTCTCTTATATAAGGCGTCTCTTATAAGCAGGGTACTATGTTCACATTTTCTTATCACCCGTATTCTGATGTAGGCACACTGGTGTCTCTTATACTCAGTTGTCTGTTACATCAGTGCCTCTAATGAAGGGGCTCAAGTGTATTTCATTCACCAAGCTCTTGTGTTTTCTGGAATCTGGATTGGGTACTTCTGGAAAAGCAGGCCATATGTGGCTGGCACAGTTGCTAGGCATGTCAGCTAGCCAAAAGCAGGAATGACGCACAATTCTTTGCTCAGAATTTGCAAACTTATCTGCTAGTGATCACACATGGGAGATTAGCAATAATTCTTCTGCACGAACTCTTGCATTAGCGTGAGCATTTGATGGCAAGATGTAAACATGCAATGTATTTTGTCGTCGTACAGTTGTGAACTGTGACCCGCCACGCTGGTCTAGTGGTGATGGTGCTCGACTGCTGACCCACAGGTCACAGGATCACATCACGCCATGGCGGCCACATTTTCGATCAAGGCGAAAATGCTCGAGGCCCGTGTGCTTAGATTTAGGTGCACGTTAAAAACCCCAGGTGGTCGAAATTTCCAGAGCCCTCCACTACAGTGCCTCTCATAATCATCGTGGTTTTGGGACGTTAAACCCAGGGTGTCTACCGACCGGGAAAAACGGGAATTCTCGGGGATTTCTGATAGTCTGGAAAAACTCGGGGAAATTGTGCCCCCCATCAGGGAAATTTCCTGTAACTTTATTTTAAGGGAACGAATGTCTCGGTAACGCTGGCTTCATATTCTGTGGACGCATTTTTCGAGGCTTGTGCGAATATTACAGTATTCGAATTCGCTTCGATTCGAGTTTAAATTATTGAAAATTTCGAAGTACTATTCGAAATGAACAAATAAGCCCGCATGTGACTCCCCTGTAAAGGTGGTTTCACTGCAGTGCAAAGGTGCTAAGCCGTGAAAGCACCTATCTAATCCGCATGCAACCTCCCTGTAAAGGTGGTTTCACCGCAGTGAAGGAGTGTTAAGCCGTGAAAACACCTATTCAAGGGAAATCCGCCCTGCCGCGAAGTCCCACTTCAAGGTTAAATGAACTGATTACCCTCACATCGATTCATCATTTTTTAAAGTTTAAAAGCTTGTTATACCGGCTTATATTCATTAAGTACAGTAAATTTTAAAACGTAACATATTTTACAGCTAATCACTTGCATTCTACCGAAAGTCAAATCTTGCTACTATTCAAAGTTGTTTCCACTTCTTTTGAACCAAAAAAAGGCATTTGCACTGGCCGTGTTTCAATTTTTAAAAAAAGTATTGTGCAGGTTAGTTAGGTCATGACAAGTATGTCCATTTTTCTTTATAATATGTGATATACACTATTCGAATTCGATTCGAAATTATTCGAACAAAATCACTTCTTGGCTTCAAATCTGAAATCCACTATTCGCACAAGCCTACATTTTTCAAATCGCGCAGCCCCCTGCAGCTGCGGGGAAAGGGTGCACCTCATTGCTCTCCTCAACTTTGGAGTGACGAAATCGGAGAGCATCCTGCTGATGCATGGCATGCGGGAACCATGAACCACAGCTTATCGTATCACGCACTGTTATTTAGGTGTGTTGTGACTACGAAGTGCAGTTCCACATTCGTTGTAGCACATGCCGTGAGTTAGTGCCTGATATGGTGTTTTTAGTATCGCTGCGTGACAAGTAACAAGCATTAATAGTCGTAGAGGTGGTAGCAGTAGATGTAAAAAGCTCTCAGTTATCATGCAAACAATCAGATCGTTCAATTAGCATATGTTCCCTACAAGGCTGGTATCTTGCAAGCAGTTCCAATCGGCATGAAAAAAATGCCATTTGTTGGTGGATACCGGAAAGCTCTCACACCCTGTGATCCTGAGCTTTGAAGATGTTATTTGGGATTCTGTGGCGTATAGAATAAATTTCCAGGCGACAGTAATTGAAACCAACAGGCGTGTTTACCATAAGGGAAAGCTCTTTTTTTGTATTGTTAGGGCACTGCTGAAACAAGTCTAAAGCAGTCGACCAATATTTTTTGGAGCTGCAGCTCACAGTCAGTAGCCACATCGCTGCTTATGGCACAATTGGGATGTTTTGCGACATAGTTGAATTGCAATACTTGCTTCAATAGACCCTATGCGAAATTGGCAGCGCCATCTAGTTGGCGCCGTAGCAGTCGCTGGCGCCATCTTGGTTATGTCAGACCGAGCAGACAACACCGTGCGCGGGCGCACGGAGCACATCTTCTTACGTACTCCGTCGTGAATGCGGCAGCAGAACATGTGTCATTTTTAAATTTTACTCATGATGATCAAGATGCCGTAATACTGCTGCGTTCCCTTTTCCAATAAACGTGAGTGACCGATAGTGAAGGAAAGAAGGTACGTCTATTTGATATATGTGACAAATCTTTCGTTGATGTTCGGATCGAATCGGAGAAGCAGTTTGCTTATCTAAAAGCTGTTCAGCGAGGTCACCCACCTAGCGCGTATCAATGGATAGGTGAAATTCCTTTTTATGTGTAATAAATATGTGCTGCAGCATGTGCAGCTTGCGTCGCAAACGTGTTAGTGCACATATATGCGCTTTGTTACACAACAAGAGAGCGAGTGGTACGACGGCGTCGCATTTTTTCTTTTTTAATTTTTTTGTTACTTTAATCCCGTGCAACACAATTTATTGTTAGGATTTGTAACCTAAAATAAGCTGTATTTAGTTGCCTTTTAGAGTGCAGTACACGGCGCCTCCCCACGAAGCTCTCTAACGATTACATTTGAACGTGGAAAAAAAAAGAAAAAGAAACAGGTCATATACTGGAGTGTACGATGTTGCGCTTACTGATTGCACTCCTGCGCGGATGAAGTGAGCAAAATTACTAGCACAATGATGCTTCTTCAGAAGAGCTTGTGTAAAGGCTTCATCCGTGTGGTTCTTGTCTACTGTCGTTGTGAACTTAGTAGCACTGCCTATGCCATTTATGATGTTGCTTCGCTGCTCTTGCATTATGTCAACGATAACTCGTAACACGTTAGTAAAGTTACGTTCTCACTCGTCCACTGAAAGGATTGTGCGCTACTGCCGCAATGCAGAGAGCCGAGCACGGCGAGTGCCATCGAGTGCTATGCGCTCATTCGTCAGTCCACTTCATTGGGATAAAGAAATATATAAATGGAAGGATCAGTGTTCAATATCCCTACGAATGAATGGTGACGTTTCACATAACCCCATTATGTTTACGTTTGATTTCTTTATCTCGTTCTGAACCTGTTTCGAAAGAACAACTGCGACGCGACACCTCACTCGACAGACACTATAGCTTGCCGCTGCCATTGTTCACGTCACGCAGTGTCGAAGTGCTTTAATGCTCACATGCTATCAGCGTCAAATAAAACGTGAACAGCGGCAAGCATTCACCCTGGCACAGTGCGCGTCGTCCAGTCACCACCATTGACAGGCTTGTGTATGCACAGTGCAGTCAAACTGGATGTGCGCGCACGCCGCTGTTCGCGTTTCATTTGACGCCAGTAGTACCTCAAATCTCAGGTGCTCGTAGCTACCGACGACGGTGAGGTGTACGCGCCTCGACAGCAAAGTTGTACGACTTCGTCAGCTGGCGAGACGACACCAACAACACCGATGTGCAGTGGCTGACTGAAGCAACACTGACGTGCGGCTGAACTTTCTAATCGTTTATCCATATTACGTGGCCGGCAGTTGGAAAGCGTAGTCGTTGCACCATTTAGCATAGCACGAGGATCACAAGCGGCTCAATTAGAGCACCGAAACACGAAATTCAACGCGAGGACACTGCAATGCACTGCAAGAACATAAGCAATCCCATGAGAACGCCGCAACTTCTTGACACAACCAATATGGCACCCGGCTCACTGTTGCCAGACGTCCGAGCAATTTCGCACTAGGTCTATTGCAACACTTGCTTCAATCTTTAGAGGGGATGAGTAGATGGCTCATACCTCTGCACGTGTTGTGCTCTGATCGCAAAGTTTCCGTTAAAGATAGACAGATCACTTCGTTGCTGCAGCGGCCATGTTTTTGTACTAGTGAGCTGCTATCACTGGCACAGACAGGCGGGGGGGGATGGAGGGGGGGGGAAGGGTTCGTAGGCTTGGGAGGTTCAAACCCCCCACATAAATTTTTTTTAGTTTGCATGTGTATAAATACACAAACAGATAGAAATGCACCCACGAACATGTATCAAGCATGATTCAGTCCCCTTCTTCTATCCCCCCCCTCCCCGAAAAGAATTTCTAGCTAAGCCCCTGGCTGCTGTAGCCTATATATTCATTCAAAGTTTCAGTTTGTTATCACGTTAATTGCTTCGTCCTTGTGGCGACACCGCGATCTTTTTTTTCTAGCGTGCAACGTACAGTTTTTGATGTTGTGCGTTTGTTGGACTGAGTGGAGAGCAAATGGTTCAGCTGGGTAACATGACAGCATCGTCGTTGCACTGCTGTAGGCAACACCCAACTTTTTGATAACAAACAGTGGCAGCAGATTAGGCGCAATTGCACAGTGCATCAAAGCTGCAATTATTTCGTTCTTACGCGTGCCGCACCGGTGCGGCATCAAATCGTGGTTGCAGGATCTGAGGTTTCACAACATCGATTTTTTTCGCGTAAAAATAAAAAGGACCTTTTGAGGCCACCGCATTAGTCGAGCATTCTTGCGGCATTTTCAGTGTAAAAGTGAATCCTTTGGCAAATATACTTTGCATGAAAAGACTAGTTTAAGTTAACGTAGTTTAGATATAATGACATAAATTGCCCATTTTACTGACTTCGCCGTATCGATGTTTAACTGTACTTAAGTCAGTTTCATTTTTTAACATGCATACTAGAGAGTGACATCATCTTGCGACATGGTGTCAGCCCGTCTTGACAAAAAAAAATTGTTTCACTCAGGGAATTTTAGCAAAATTACCCAGGAAAAACCTGGAAAACTCGGGGAATTTTGAAATGCCAGCTTGGTAGACACACTGAAACCCCAACAATTATTTTTGTTATTAGTTGAGAACTGAGCATCTATTACAGCAACTCACATGCACCTCCCATTTCTTACTTTCAGGACATGTTGCCGGTGTCTGGGCTGAGCCAGGGTGAAGGTCGGTGTTGTCTTGCTTTGCAAGATGGGCTCTTCTCAGACAGCATGTGTTACAGGTGATGGTCACGATGGCCAGCTGATAGTGGATCACTTCAAGGCACGCGTCAAGGAGATGGTCCGGCAGAACCAACTGGCCGACAGCAAGGCTGTCTACTACTACTCTGAGGCAAGTCCGCTTTTTTTTTTGCTACCCAGGAAGAGATAAAGTGCACTCCCCATGTTGACTTGTGCTTTGACTTTCTCCAAGCATGGGAAATGCTCTGAAGTCTATGTAAAGCTTCAAAAGCGACCTATAGCACAGTGTGTGAATGTGGGAAAAAATGACAGAGTAGAAACTTTCCTGAACTTGGGCCCTCTGATATCTTGGACCAAAGCAAGCTCCCGAAGCTTGCGCTTTTGCAAAGCAAATTATTTTTTCACTGTTATGTTGTTCTGCTTTCTTTTGCAAAGGTTGCCAAAGCGTGGTAATAGGTATTAAGAAACATGTAAAAAATATAACATTTATTGAAGCTTTGTGAAGTACCGCTGTCAAAAATGCCTCTGGTGTAATAAGCAAGGTTCAAAGAAAAGCAGCCCTTAAATAGCCCCTAAACCACCCAGAGGTCAAAGTGTAGTTGTGTTGCCGTTGTGCACGAGTCTGCAACGTTAAGTAGCACTGACAACTGGGCGAGTTGGTACGGATGCATGGATTTTGAATGGCGTGACAAATCAGACAAAAGGACTAATGATCACACAAACACCGACTCGCAACTGAAGTTTATTCAATAGCACATAGCAGTTATATACACACACGTGGCTACACACAACGCAAAAGAACGAACAAAAAACTTCCCCATCTCCCGCTAAAGGGGACCATGTGGGGATGCGAAGCAGCGGGGATATGGTTAGCTTGAGCGGGAGAAATGTCGCCGCTCTCGTTTCGCGGCAGCGGCCCGGGCGCTCATCGCGGCGCTCGACAGGAGAGAGTGAGGCGCACTCCTTCATTTTCATACCGCGGAACTACCGTGGTGCTCCCAGCGGAGTATGCAGCTGTCGCACCACCTGTCGTGCGCGCCGCTCCGTAGAGCATTCCTAGAGGAGAGTACGGGGGGGAACCGTAGGAGAGCAGAGAGAGGGGGCGCGCATGCGCTGTGGGGTTGTGGGACGCGGGAACCGCTCCGTAGAGTAGAGCATTCCTAGAGGAGACAAAGGGGGTGAGCGTAGGAGAGAGGCGGAGAGGACGCGCATGCGCTGTGTGGGGATGCGGGACGCGGGCTCCGTAGAGTAAAGGATTCCCAGAGTAGAGAAAGGGGGTGAGCATAGGAGAGAGCGGAGAGGACGCGCGTGCTCTGTGGGGATGTCGGACGCGGGCGCCGCTCCGTAGAGTAGAGCATTCCTAGAGTAGAGAAAGGGGGGTGAGCGTAGGAGAGAGGGGGGAGAGGACGCGCATGTGCTGTGGGGATGTCGGACGCGGGCGCCAGTCTGTAGAGTAGACGATTCCCAGAGCAGAGAAAGGGGGTGATCCTAGGAGAGAGGGGGGAGAGAACGCGCATGCGCTGTGGGACGCGGGCGCCGCTGCGTAGAGTAGAGGATTCCTAGAGCAGAGAAAGGGGTGAGCGTAGGAGAGGAGAGAAAGGGGGGAGGGGACGCGCATGCACTGTGGAGGTGTGGGACGCGGGACATGGGAAGGAGGGACGGACTAAGCCCCCCGCCCAAACACATGCAAGCAAGATCAAGGAATGGAGTCAACCTGGGCGACAGACACCACCTGCCTAGCCATTGCTAAGCAGCCTCTCTGTGCTCTTGGCCATGACTCTGGTGACTGTAGTGGTGGTTGACGGCTTTATATTGTACGTAGAAGAGGAGAGAGAGGTGGAGGGGACGTGCATGCCCTGTGCAGATGTGGGACGCGGGGAGCTGCTCCGTGGAGTAGAGGATTCTTAGAGGAGAGAGGGGGGAGAGGACGCGCATGCGCTGTGGGGATGTGGGCGCCGCTCCTTAGAGTAGATGATTTCTAGAGTAGAGGAAGGGGGTGAGCGTAGGAGAGGGGAGGCGCATGCGCTGTGGGATGTGTGGGACGCGGGGGCCGCTCCGTAGAGTAGAGGATTCCTAGAGGAGAGAAAGGGGGTGAGCATAGGAGAGAGAGGGACGCGCATGCGCTGTGGGACGCGGGTGGGAGGGACGGACTAAGCCCCCTCCAAACACATGCAAGCAAAATCAAGGAATGGGGTCAACCTGGGCGACAGACACCACCTGCCTAGTCATTGCTAAGCAGCCTCTCTGTGCTCTCGGCCATGACTCAAGGAATGGGGTCAACCTGGGCGACACACACCACCTGCCTAGCCATTACTAAGCAGCCTCTCTCTGCTCTCGGCGATGACTCTGATGATTGTAGTAGGGTTGATGGCCTTCATATTACTACAGTGTTCTGGTTCGCATAATGGGTGCTTCCCTACTTCATGAAAGTGGCCGGACGCGGGACGGGGGACGCGGGACACGGGAGGGACGGACAGAGCCCCGAGCATAAGATGCTTCGCATCTAAAAACTTCCCCATCTCCCGCTAAAGGGAACCATGTGTTGATGCGAAGCAGCGGGGAGATAATTAGCTTGAGCGGGAGGAACGTTGCCGCTCTCGTTTTATGGCAGCGGTCCGGGCGCTCGCCATCGCGGCGCCGCAGTGGAGAGAGAATGAGATGCGCTCCGTCATTTTCATACCGCGGAACTACTGTGGCGCCCCCAGCGGAGTATGCAGCTGTCGCAACACCTGTCGTGCGCGCCGCTCCGTAGAGTTGTCCTAGAGGAGAGGACGGGGGGGAACCGTAGGAGAGGAGAGAGAGGGGGGAGGGGGCGTGCATGCACTGTGGGGGGTGTGGGACGCGCTCCGTAGAGTAGAGGATTCCTATAGGAGAGGGGGCGAGAGGACGCGCATGCGCTGTGGGGATGTGGGACGCTGGAGCCGCTCCGTAGAGTAGAGGATTCCTAGAGGACAGAGGGGGGAGGGGACGCGCATGTGCTGTGGGACACAGGCGCCGCTCTGTAGAGTAGATGATTCCTAGAGTAGAGAAAGGGGGTGAGCGTAGGAGATGATAGGGGGAGGGGATGCGCATGCGCTGTGGGGGGGGTGTGGGACGCGGGGCCGTTCCGTAGAGTAGAGGATTCCTAGAGGAGAGGAAGGGGGTTGAGCGTAGGAGAGGAGAGAGAGGGGGAGGGGACGCGCATGCGCTGTGGTGGTGTGGGACGCGGGACGCGGGAAGGACTAAGCCCCCTCCAAACACATGCAGCAAGATCAAGGAATGGGGTCAACCTGGGCGACAGACACCACCTGCCTAGCCATTGCTACGCAGCCTCTCTGTGCTCTCGGCCATGACTCTGACGACTGGGGTAGTGGTTGACGGCCTTCATATTGTCACGCGCGTTTCTTTCACTTTTACTGTATTCGGTTTACGCCCACAAAGACTTTGAACAAACCGCGCCTGCAGTCTTCGAGAAGGTTCACGATTGTAGTAGATCATTTTGTTAAGATTGCGCGCAAGACGCGAACACCCAAGATTATTCGAGAGCCAGCGCTACGACCAGAGATAAGGCTAGAATGTTCGACGCGTGATTTATAAAAGCCGGCGCGTTCCAACGATGTTCAGTTGATCGACGGCCGACGCTCTGCTCGCCGCTATCTGTGCCAGTGTGCATAGCTGCAATCTGCCTTTACGTTTCACGGCCACAAGTTCGGCCAAATAAACAGTTTCTTCTTTGACCCGCTGACTGTTGCCTTCGTCGACGTCAGGACCACGTGACATCTGGTGGAGGTGCTTCCCGGTCCATGTACCGAACGCCCCCCTCCAGCCGTGAGCCAAGCCCACTCCGTGAAAAGGACATCGACGCCAACGCTGAGCCGCGAGCCAGCCGTAGGCAACATGGGCTACCTCCAGAGTTAAGGCTCCTACCGGATAAGACTCGAAAGTCCAAGGCCACGACCACTACTGCGACAACTATGACAGCCACTGCACCAACTCCCGGAACGGTTGTGATGCAGCAGCCAAGAGAGCCACCGACTTTCCGTGGATCATCTTTTGAAGACCCGGAGACGTGGCTGGAGACGTACGACCGAGTGGCCAGCCTCAACCACTGGGACACGGAAGAGAAGCTACGTCGCGTCTACTTCTACTTGGAAGACGAGGCAAGAACCTGGTTTGAAAACCGCGAGTCAGCACTTCAAACATGGGATCTCTTCCGCGGCGCATTCCTGGGCACGTTCACGAGCGTCGCCCGCAAGGAAAGGGCCGCTTCTTCGCTGGAGACACGGGTGCAACTACCAAATGAGAAAGTGGCGATCTTCGTCGAAGAAATGACGCGGCTGTTCCGGCACGCTGACCCCGACATGCCTGAGGAGAAGAAGGTCCGTTTGCTCATGCGAGGGGTCAAGCAAGAACTATTCGCTGGGCTGATGCGGAACCCACCGACGATTGTCCAGAAATTCCTGTCGGAAGCAACAGCGATCGAGAAGACGCTGGAAATGTGAACCCGCCAGTACAACCGCCCAACGAGTCAAGACAGCCCAGCCGTTTATGCTCTCGACGACATGCGCGAAACGATCCGAGCGATCGTGCGGGAGGAACTGCGCAAGCTGTTACCCTCACCACAGCCGCAAGTGGACTCCATCGCAGACATCGTTCGAGAAGAAATCCAGCAGTCGATGGGCACCTCTGAACCGCCACGGCCCCAGCCGCAAGCCATGAACTACGCAGCTGCAGCCCGACGCTACGCTCCCGCTCCACGCCCACATCAAGAGGCCGCACCACCGCATTTCCGCCGCCAGACAGCGCCGCCACCACCACCGACGCCATACCGTCCACCCGCCGGCCAGCACTACGCTCTGAGGAAGACCGACGTTTGGCGCGCCCCTGACAACCGCCCGCTCTGCTACCACTGCGGGGAGGCCGGCCACACGTACCGCCGCTGCCAGTACCGACAGATGGGGCTGCGCAGATTTGCCGTCAACGCGCCACGTCCGCAGCCAGGCGAACGGCCTCGCGACATCGACGACTACATCACCGGAACACAGTGGACACCCCACCGACCTTCCCGCTCGCCGTCGCCCGGCCGCTACATGTCACCGCACCGCGGGCAGTACACTGGCCCAAACCGGGGCCGGTCGCCTAGCCCGTATCCGGGAAACTAAGGGCAGCAACCGATGGAGGTGCGGTTGCTGTACGACGAAATGCCGAAGATCCTCCGCGGCCGCCGCCGCCGACAGCGCGACGAAACCTGCAGAACACGACGGGAAGCAGACGAAGCCCTGCTGACGAAACATCGTGGGCCGACGAAGACGTGACGACGCAACATGGAAGCAGAGGAACATTTCGACGCAGCCGTGATCTGATGCCGCGACCCAACCGCAACGCTCGACGTCGAACCAGCGACCTCGACGTAATATTCGACGGCCACAACGTCACCGCTCTCGTCGACACTGGAGCCGACTATTCCGTCGTCAGTGGGCCTTTCGCGACGAAGTTGAAGAAAGTGAGAACTGCTTGGCAAGGCCCTGAAATCCGGACCGCTGGGGGTCATCTAATAACGCCGGCCGGCGTTTGCACAGCAAGAGTCACCATCAATAACCGGACTTATCCCGCCAGCTTTCTAATTCTGCAGCACTGCTCCAGGGATGTGATACTGGGGATGGACTTCCTAAGTCAACACGGCGCCGTCATCGACCTGAGGTCTGAGTCGATAACACTGACTTCAGAAAAAGCGCTGCCGCCCCACACGACGCCGGAGAATCATGCCTTGAATATAATAGAAGAGCAGTTCCCCGTTCCGCCTCTCTCCAGCGTCGTCATTTCCGTCGGTGCCGAAATACCTGTTAACCTTGAAGGCATCGTCGAGGGCGATCAGCACCTGCTTGTGAACCGTCAGATTTGCGTCGCAAGAGGCATCGCCGAGTTGCGCGATGGCAAAGCAAAGGTGCTGCTGACAAACTTCAGCCACGAATATAGGCACCTCAATATTGGTACGACGGTCGCCCACATCGAGAAATTCGTGCACACCAGCAATGCTTTCGCCCTCTCCGATATACCGACCATTCTTCGACGAATCGAGTTTCCGAAACAGATTTCTACGTCAACCCCAGCCTCCCAAAGCAGAAACAAGACCAGCTCAAAAATCTGCTCCTGCAATTCAAGGACTGCTTCTCGTCGTCGTCAAGAATTCGACAGACCCCTGTCGCCAAACATCGTATCATAACTGAAGAAAGTGCCCGACCAGTCCGTCAGAGCCCGTATCGAATTTCGACGCGAGAACGCGAAGCCGTAAAAAAGCAAGTCGACGAAATGCTGCGTGACGACATAATCCAGCCCTCCAAGAGTCCCTGGGCGTCTCCCGTGGTGTTGGTGAAGAAGAAGGACGGGACGCTACGTTTCTGTGTCGACTATCGTCGCCTGAACAAGATCACATCTGTGGGAGGGGGGTGATCTCGTCGCCTGAACGAGATCACCCCCTCCCACAGATAGACGACGCCCTGGATCGACTCCACAACTCGAAGTACTTTTCATCAATGGACCTCAAGACAGGCTACTGGCAAATCGAAGTCGACGAGAGAGACCGAGAAAAAACTGCTTTCATAACTCCAGATGGCCTGCTCGAGTTCAAGGTAATGCCTTTTGGTCTTTGCTCGGCCCCCGCGACCTTCCAACGCGTTATGGATACCATACTGGCCGGCTTGAAGTGGCAGACTTGCCTTGTGTACTTGGACGACGTCGTTGTGTTTTCCTCTAACTTCGACGAACACCTGCGGCGCCTTGAAGCTGTACTTCAAGCAATCAAGACCTCCGGACTTACCCTGAAGCCTCAAAAGTGCCGCTTCGCCTACGAGGAACTCTTGTTCTTGGGCCACGTGATAAGCAAGTCCGGAGTACGCCCCGACCCTCAGAAGACAGCCGCCATCGCTACGTTCCCGCCACCTGCCGACAAGAAGGCCGTGCGTCGATTTCTCGGCCTGTGCGCCTACTACAGGCGGTTCGTCAAAAACTTTGCCCGCATCGCCGAGCCACTCACTAACCTTACCAGGACTGACGTCGAGTTCAAATGGGAAACGCCGCAGGAGGAAGCGTTTCAAGAACTAAAACGACGCCTACAAACGCCTCCGTTACTTGCGCATTTCGACGAGCACGCCGAAACAGAAGTGCACACCGACGCAAGCAGCGTGGGACTCGGCGCCGTCCTTGTGCAGAGGACGGATGGACTGGAAAGGGTCATCAGTTATGCTAGCCGGTCGCTATCCAAGGCAGAGGCCAACTATTCCACAACAGAAAAGGAGTGCCTCGCCATCATCTGGGCTACGTCAAAGTTTCGCCCCTACCTCTATGGCAGGCCCTTCTGAAACAGCGTTCTCATAAAGAAGAATTTCTCGCCGCTTCGAGCCGACTACCTTCTCGTAGTGCCTTCAGCAATGCGTCAAGAATTCCTCCAGGCACTACACGACGACCCGACGGCTGGACACCTCGGACTTTCCCGCACGCTCACAAGAGTACAGGAAAAGTACTACTGGCCGCGCCTTGCCGCCGACGTCACCCGCTACCTAAGGACGTGCCGAGACTGTCAGCGACGGAAGACACCGCCCACAAGACCAGCAGGCTTCCTTCAGCCGATCGAGCCTCCTCGGCGACCGTTCCAGCAGATCGGTATGGACCTCCTGGGGCCGTTCCCAACGTCGACTTGCGGAAATAAATGGATCGTCGTCGCTACCGACTACCTCACCCGCTACGCCGAAACAAAGGCCCTGCCTTAATTCAGTGCCGCCGAGGTAGCCAAGTTCTTCGTTGAGAACATCGTCCTTCGACACGGCGCCCCAGAGGCTCTCATCACCAACAGAGGTACGGCGTTTACTGCGGAGCTTACTCAGGCGATCTTGAGATACAGCCAGACAAGCCACCGCCAGACCACCGCCTACCACCCACAGACCAATGGCCTCACCGAGCGTCTCAACAAGACCATAGCCGACATGCTGGCCATGTACGTCGACGTCGAGCACAAGACGTGGGATGCCATCCTTCCGTATGTGACCTTCGCGTACAACACGGCCGTGCAAGAATCGACACAGATGACGCCATACAAAGTTGGTCTACGGATGCAGCCCGATAACGACGCTCGATGCGATGTTACCAAACATCACCGAGGAAGAAAACGTCGACGTCACCGCCTACCTACAGCGTGCCGAAGAAGCCCGGCAACTTGCCCGTCTGCGTATACAGTGCCAGCAAAAGACCGACAGCCGTCGCTACAACCTTCGACGACGCTTCGTGGAATACCAGCCTGGCGACCGTGTGTGGGTCTGGACACCCATACGCCGACATGGACTTTGTGAAAAGCTTCTTCGGCGATACTTCGGGCCTTACAAGGTGCTTCGATGTGTAGGCGCTCTGGACTACGAGGTCGTTCCCCATGGCATTACGAACTCTCAGCGGCGCCGCTCGCGGCCTGAAGTCGTCCATGTCGTGCGCCTCAAGCCATTTTACGCGCGTTAGTGGACCTGAGGACTGTACTTTTTGATTTGTGGTTGTACTTTCTTGCTTGTGCCTAGTGATTATTGTACTATCTCGCTTTATGGTTGTTATTTATTGTTGCATGCATTTACCCCCCGCGTGTTCTGTTTAAAGCATCGCGACGATGCTTTTTCAGAGGGGGGGCATTGTCACGCGCGTTTCTTTCACTTTTACTGTATTCGGTTTACGCCCACAAAAACTCTGAACAAACCGCGCCTGCAGTCTTCGAGAAGGTTCACGATTGTAGTAGATCATTTTGTTAAGATTGCGCGCAAGACACGAACACCCAAGATTATTCGAGAGCCAGCGCGACGACCAGAGATAAGGCTAGAATGTTCGACGCGTGATTTATAAAAGCCGGCGCGTTCCAACGATGTTCAGTTGATCGACGGCCGACGCTCCGTTCGCCGCTATCTGTGCCAGTGTGCATAGCTGCAATCTGCCTTTACGTTTCACGGCCACAAGTTCGGCCAAATAAACAGTTTCTTCTTTGACCCGCTGACTGTTGCCTTCGTCGACGTCAGGACCACGTGACAATATTACTACAGTGTTCTGGTTCGCATAATGGGTGCTTCCCTACTTCATGAAAGTGGCCGGACGCGGGACGCAGGAGGGACGGACGTAGCCCCGAGCATAAGATGCTTCGGCTCTAAAAAAACTTCCCCATCTCCCGCTATAGGGAACCATGTGTGGATGCGAAGCAGCGGGGAGATGGTTAGCTTGAGCGGGAGAAACGTCGCCGCTCCCGTTTCACGGCAGCAGCCCGAGCGCTAATCGCGGTGCTGCACAGGAGAGAGAATGAGGCGCGCGTGCTTCATCATTTTCATACCGTGGAACTACCGTGGCGCCCCCAGCGGAGTATGCAGCTGTCGCACCACCTGTCGTGCGTGCCGCTCCGTAGAGTAGAGTAATCCTAGAGGAGAGAAAGGGGGGGGAGCGTAGGAGAGGAGAGAGAGGGGGAGGGGGATGCGGTTGCGCTGCGGGGGTGTGGGACGCGGGAAGGAGGGACGGATAAAGCCCTCGCAAGCACATGCAAGCAAGATCAAGGAATGGAGTCAACCTGGGCAACAGACACCACCGGTAGTGCGTGTTATTTGCTTGCACCCACCACCACCTGCCTAGCCATTGCTAAGCAGCCACTCTGTGCTACTTCATGAAAGTGGCCGGACGCCGGACGGACGGACAAAGCCCCCGCCATAAGATGCTTCGCATCTAAAAACCAAAGCAAGTTATCCATTGAGGTACAAGATTTCCTTATCGTGTAGCGTGATTGAGGAACAGCTGACACATGAATCATTTTAGATGCGAAGCATCTTATGCTCGGTGCTGTGTCCGTCCCGCGTCCTGTTACTTTCATGAAGTAGGGAAGCAACCACTATGCGAACCAGAACACTGTACAGTCGATCCCGGATATATCGAACTTGAAGGGGATCGCGAAATAGTTCGATATATCGATAATTCGAAATACAAAATATGCGTATTTAAGGCTTAAATTAAAGCATTGCAGGCCTCGAAACAGTTTTCGGAAATCGTAACAAGCGCTAACACTATGCTAAAGAACAAGGTGACAACTTCTTTTGCAAGTTACCGCACTTTATTTCGCATGAAAATAGTCCGTAAGCGCGTCTTGCGTCTCGCACGCCGTCAAGTTCATCGAGTCATCCTCAGTATCATTGCAAATAAGAAAGTTCAGCACTGTCAGCCACAACAGCGGTGAATGAAGATGAAAGTCCTTGCAAGCACTGTAGCGCGGTAAATGGTTATTGCAGGCAGCGGCAGCGTTGACATCTTCATAACCGCACGGGTCCACTTCCGCGGGCACCGGCAACGTCAGCCGTTATGCTCTCAGAAACAGCTACGTCGTCATCCGCACTGATGAAGTCGCTCGCTGCGCTCCCGTCCGAGATAGCGCCCGGAAATGCTAATAATTCGCAAAATTCACTGAGGCACCGAACGCCGTTGTCAGCGGCGACCAAAGTCATCACCTGCCACAAAATTCAATTAAGAAACAGTTCACGACGGTGCTTTACTAGACGTCATACCAAGCACCAGTCATCATTTTTATTGCCACGAGCGGGCCAATGCTTAGTTCGGCTCCCGAATAAGAATTTATCAGTACAGGAACGAAGCAAGAAGTACACAAGTCCACAAGCCGCAAGAGACACCGCTGCCCACTGACAACGATCCAAGCCCCCCACCGTCGACATGTTGGGGATAGCGATGGCACTTGTGGCTTTGTAACTTTGCGCAAAAAGCAAGAAAAGCCTAGCTTCCGAGATGTGTGTTTTAAAACCAAAAACGACAAAAATACGTCACGAAATTGCGGATCTCGAAGGTCATGCTTTTCGGGTCCGCATGCCGTCGTGCGCGAACGGAAGTGAATGCGAACATTGCGATGAGGCCGTTGAGTCGCTTCGCATTCCCATTTTGACGCCCTCGGCAATCGGCCTCTGTAAACACATGTCCGTGCGTTAAAACCTGCAGATCGCGCATCAAACATACCGCTGCATTCACATGCGCAGCGCAACGAGCCAGATCAACGCTATGGAATAGCACTGCTTTTTCGTCACCAGCGCGCAAAAAGGGATCGGAACGTGCCCTAAAAATGATCAATATTGGTTAGGAAAACTGCACTTTCTGGGCTTCGGTGCAGCGCAGCGTTCGATATAGCGGATGTCTCGGCGTGCGGGAGTTCAATATACACGTGCACCAGCCCTATACTTTTGCATGGGAAGTTCAAGGGGATTTCTCAACTGTTCGATATAGCCACTAATTCGATATATCCGAGTTCGATATATACGGGATCGACTGTAGTACAATAAGGCCGTCAAGCACCACCACAGTTAACAGAGTCATAGCCGAGAGCACAGAGTGGCTGCTTAGCAATGGCTAGGCATGTGGTGGGTGCAAGCAAAGAATAACAAGCACTTCTGGTGGTGTCTGTCGCCCACATTGACTCCATTTCTTGATAGTGTTTGCATGTGCTTGCGGAGGCTTTGTCCTTCCCGCGTCCTGATACCCACACTCCCAGAACGCATGCGCGTCCCCTCCCCCCTCTCTCTCCTCTCCTACGCTCCCCCCTTTCTCTCCTCTAGAAATCCTCTACTGTATGGAGCGGCGCCCGCGTCCCACACCACCACAGCGCATGCGCGTCCCCTCCCCCCTCTCTCTCCTCTCCTACGGTCGTAGTAGCCACCTCTAGGTCTCAGAATGATCACTAGATGGCACTGCGGTGCCATCTAGTGATCGACCACATGCAACCCACAACCATCCGAGGAACCTGGATCGATGTCGTCTTTGCAAACTTCCCACTACGACCCATCCAAGAACCCCTATCCCTCCACTTCACCGACCATAAAGCCGTTATAATGAAGGCGGAACGGAAGCCACGGCTTATGTAAACGGGAACCACCATGGCTCACGAATAAATAAAATTTTTTAATATATACACACAGTGTTTGTCACGTCTTTGATGATGTACTGGGCAAGATTCCCGAAAGATTCACGGTTTTTACCGATGAACCTCCGGAGCTTCGCCCACTCATCATCATTCACTCCGTGTTTGTTTGTTCTTTTGCACTGTGTGTAGCCACGTGTGTGTATATATCTGCTATGTGCTATTGAATAAACTTCAGTTGTGAGTCGGCACTTGTGTTCGTGTGATCATTAGTCTTTTCATCTGATTTGTCGCGCTGTTCAAAATCTATGTCTACAACGAACACGTGGATGTGAGAATTTTCTGAAACGATGCTGTAATGGTGGAGTTGCACTTTGATGATCCAAAAGAGGCTTGTGTCTGCTCCTGGCAGAGTGCTGCCAAACAGGTTCTTTCTGTGACTGACATGAACAGCTGCAAATGCTGACCTCTCGGCAATGTCTGAGGACCACCGAAAGGCCCGGAGAAGAGAAGGGATTTTTTCGTGGAATTTGTCCCTTGGCTCGCAGCGCACCTGCGTTTGTCATTGTTGATTGTGATGACATTCTAAACTCGATGGGCGCATTTACTTAAAACGTTAAAGAGGTGGCATTCTATGAAAACTCTTTGAAATGATTTGTTAAGGTTATTTGCAACCTCATTTGGATTTCTAGTGGTTCCCCTTTTAACTTGCATGAGCAGGCTACCCTGTTAGTCCTCGATACGCTTACTCTTCTGCTGATCTGTCCCTCACGAACTCTCACCACCTGCATTATACTTGTCTTCTGTATTTCACCTACAGCCCTATTTAGACATTTTTCCAGTTCAGTTCTTCAATCACTTTTTGCACTTGCGGTCACCGTTATTCCTGATGAGTACGGTGTTGTCCGCAAACGGTAAAATGCTCAAATATTTCTCATTGATGGAATAGGTGTTCTCATTAAATTCAACGCTCGGGTCTTTCTGTGGGGTGTGCCAGTGGACGAGGGTGGCGATGCGGGCTTGTTGGTCTGTCATGATTCTTAGAAGTGGGCGCTTTGTTGTCAGTAGCGCCTGTGTGTGTGTCCTTCTTCCCTTCGTCCTCGTCTTTTAGCGCCCACTTCTAAGAATCGTGCCAGTGGAGTGGCGGCAGTCGCTCTCAGCCTGAACAGTTGAAGCTGTGACGCTTTATTCCACATTTCGTGTCGAGTTGTGACTGCGGCAGGATTCAGCCCGATGGGGACAGATGATTCCTTTAAGTGTAGTTGTTCAATCACCTCAGTTTGGTGCCAACAGTATCTGGTCCCGCTAGTCCCTGATGCAAGTGATTTGGTGGCCTGGGTAGGAGCAGTAGAGTAAAGGGATGGGACGGAAACAGGCTGTTGATACACAGGCTGTGCTTGCTTCTTCAGCCGTACAAGTGTTCATTCACTCGCTCTGTGTGTGTGTGCAGTGCAAGGCCCTCCAGAAGAGGCTCCAGTTGGCCGAGCAGCAGCAGCTGGAGCTGGAGAAGCAGCTCCAGGACAAGCAGCTGGCACTGCAGCAGCTCCGGGTGAGGGTCTGTGGTTGCATGCACCGTGGCTGTCGCACAGTCCGATGGTGTGGGACACTCTCCACGACAACCCACCTCAGGCATGCATTCGAGAGAAAAGGAATTTACTGCATTTAGGAAGGTCTTAGGAAAGACACGGTTTTTTATTTATTATCCTAATGAAAATTGGTGTGTATGTGCATCATTGAATGGAGATTTCAAATCTGCCAGCAAATTTTAACTATCTATCTCATTTAGAAAGGAAGTAAGGATAAATTTTCGCATTGTCATTAGGTAATTTATTATGGGCAATTAAGGCAATTTGCTATTCAAAAAGTTACTTTTCTGAACTATATGGGGTTCTTCTAGAAAGGTTCCCCACAGGCTGAAGCGAATTAAATGCCAAATAGTTACTTCTCTGATCAGAAATAATTTCCAAACTTGGAAGGTAAATGTTAGCTTCCAATAATTAGTGGGTACTTATCAAATAATTACAATTGCATCGAGGTTCAGAAAAAAGAAAAGCCTGGAGCCTGTAGTTCAGGTGTAGTTTAAAAGAATAAAAAGTCACAGTTTCACCGCAAGGGCGAAGCAATGAATGCGGTAGCAAGAAATTGGAATATCACACGAAGATCAACGAGCAACTTGATACTTGCAGCTTCCTGCTGAAGCACAAAGAAGGATTCTCAAAAAGGACGCGCAGGTATACACAGAAGCGTGAACTAACAACTGGGTCATTCCACGCCAAACATCCCAAACATTGCGCTCAACCCTCTCCAATTGTATTGTAAAAAATTGTGGACGTTCATATCAGTGCACTATTTGCCCTCGGAAAGCATTTTCTGAAAAAAAAAAAATTTTTTTTGTCTATTACAGTGATTTGAATTTTGCCGTACTGGGTGAAACCTAGGTTGCAAAAAAATACTCTAAAAAATACAATACTTCACGGAACGCCTTAAATATCTGCTATTTGCTTGAAAAGGAATGGCACTATCTCATTATCACCCATTGACGACCACTACTATGTCTCATGATGTGCTTTGTGCTGAAGCAATGCTGCAATTCTGCGCCCATTTTGATTATTTTTTAAAAATTCTACGGATATTACAGACACAATAGGACTCTATCACATGGCTGGACAGTTGGCAATAAGCGTGTCAAAAAAAGTATTGAAGTCAATAACCGAGTAGTTTCGAAGTGGAAGAGGCGCAAACATTGAAAAATGTGGGAAATGCCCCATGTTCAGGCACATGTGGTGTGGTGATGCGGTTCAAGTAAAAATCACGCCATATCCACGAAGTGAATGATGATGAGTGGGCGAAGCTCGATCGTTTTCATCCATGGCAGAAAGAGAATGTGTGGTCTGGAACGCGCTTATACTTCATGGTCATCAGCGTCATCGTCATCGTTACCACATGTAGTGGGTACATTCCACTATACTGGAACGCGCTTATACTTTGTTATCACGTGTAGTGGGTACATTCCACTATACTGCATCATCGTCATCTTTATCACGTGGAGTGGGTACATTCCACTATACGTGGCTACCTACCTACTACTACTACTACTACTACTACTACTACTACTACTACTACTACTACTACTACTACAGAGGAGGGACAGACCCACACCCTAAGGAGCTTCGCCCCTAAAATGTTGGAAAGTGAACCCACTTCATGGTCATCAGCGTCATCATCATCGTTATCACATGTAGTGGGTACATTCCACTATACTGGAATGCGCTTATACTTCGTTATCACGTGTAGTGGGTACATTCCCCTATACTGCGTCATCGTCATCTTTATCACGTGGAGTGGGTACATTCCACTATACGTGGCTACCTACTACTACTACTACTACTACTACTACAACTACTACTACTACTACTACTACTACTACTACTACTACAGAGGAGGGACAGACCCACACCCTAAGGAGCTTCGCCCCTAAAATGCATGCTTGGGCTGATTTGTAAGAGTAAACAAAGGAAATTTGTTTGTGAAAGTTTAATCGCAGTGATCTTTGTTTTAGTCGAGAAACAAAAATTTAAGATGAGCGTTCGTGGCGTGCCTGGGCGTGGGCCCGTAAGTCCGCTTCACTGCGCCGCCACACTTCCTTGGGGCAACGGAAGTATGCGGCGCCCACGTGGGTGGCAAGATTGTGTGCTGCTGTGTGTTTTCACATTGCTGAAAACTTGCAAACAGTGTATATGGCTGGCAGAAGGTTTCAGAAGGGCACTAAAGGCTGCCGGTTAGTAGTCGGAGCTGAGCACTATTTCATTGCCACATCACTACAGCACGTACGACAGACGCAGAACTTAGGTTGTGTGCCCGGTTTTTGATCTCTGCGGAGGTCGCAGTTTTTACTTCCGTTGCTGACGTATGGTCTTGCCACTTGAAATGCCTGTGTTGCTGAGTAGGAGGTGAGCCCGGCATTAACAGTGTTCAGTGATGATGGCACGAAATGGTGAAACGTGCACGTACCTTTGAGGGAGACTGTAGACTCAAACCATGCTGAGAGCTCAACATTCTTTTCTTGAACCCTTCTCTCTGGCACCGAGAGCACAAATATACCTTTGATATTTTTTTCTGACCAGGTAAAAAGCTCATGGGGTGTTAGGATATGTCCCTTGTAGGGTTTCTGAAGACTTGTCCTGGCTGCCAGCCGCTTCACGGTGCCGCCAACCCCATTGCAAGCCCTCTTATCATGAGAGGTTGAGAAAAAAATTCCACTCTTCAGCTAAACTGAAGTCTTTTTCATGGTAGCACAAGTTTACAAAATTTTTCTTTTTGATTTTCCTTTTAGATATTTATCGCTTTCGGTTTCCGTTGTACAGGCTCTCCGTGTAAAATATGACACGATAGCAGTATACTCACCGTTCGCAAGGGATGTGGCCGAATAACGAACCGCGAGTGCCGCATGCTCACTCGGCGACGCGGTCATGGGAGCAAAGTTCACCTCTGTTGAAGATCTGAGCGTAAGAATATGAAGCACCAGTCGGCTCCGAGGCACGAATGGCACGAGTCACGTTCAAGCGAGCTGCCCATAAAAAAGAACTATAAGTCTATACCCAGTGTCTGTTCGGCACTTCAATTGTACAATAATATACAGTATTTTAAACGAACCACCTCCCGTTTTCCGTGACGCTTCGTTGGCGGCACTGCGGAAAGCCGAAGAATGCGTGTCGAAACGAGAAAACTCACAGCAGCACACGATCTTGCCACCCGCGTGGGCACCGCATACTTCTGATGCCCCAAGGAAGTGTGGCGGCGCAGTGAAGTGGACTTACGGGCCCGCGCCCAGACACACCACGAACGCTCAACATAAATTTTTGTTTCTCGCCTAAAACGAAAATCACTCTGATTACACTTTCACAAATAAATTTCCTTTGTTTACTCTTCCAAATGAGCCCAAGCATGCATTTTTACTAGAACCGCATCACCACACTACATGTGCCTGCACATGGGGCATTTCACACATTTTTCAATGTTTGCGCCCCTTCCACTTTGAAACTACTCGGTCAGCGACTTTAAATCAATTTTGACATGCTTACTGTCAGCTATCCAGCCATGTGATATAGTTGTCATGAGTAAAGAGACGACGAAGACGATGAAGTAGGAGGAGAAGCTCGCGGAACAGGCACGAGCGTGCGCATGGAGTAACACACGGCTCGAAGCGCGTGACACGAGCCGTAATGGAAGATGAATGCGCGATGAGCTGGGATGGCTTGCGTGGCTACGACAAAAGACGGTCGCATTGGTAGCTACGTTCTACCGACGGGCGCAGCGGACGTTCGACTCCAGAGGCCGTGACGCTGGGACTCCGTGGCGTGGCCGTTGACCTCGGCGACGCTTGGACGAGGCTCCTCGGAGGTGCTGCAGCATCCTTCGGCTGGTCCGGACGCACCCGTCACAGTCCCCCCTTCGAACGTCGGCCCGCAGCAATCCCCAGGACGCCACGTCGTCACTTCGAGTAGGGGACCGGTCTCGTCCGTTAGGCCTAACGGGTGAACACACCCTGCCAAGTCATCGACGGAGACCAGGAGCAGGCTTACGGCAGCGCGGCTGACCGTGATACAGCAGAGCGACGGTTGCAACAGGATCGTCAGCAACAGCGGCCGCAGACACAACACAACGGAGGTTTGACTCGCGGTGACCGAAGGAACCGAGTAAGTGTGTTCGATTCGGACTACGATCTGACGACGAGGCCTAAGTGGCCAGACTGAGGTTGGGGACTGCGGTTAGGCGCAGCTGAGACTGATTATTTACTTTTATAGATTTTTGTTGTTAGTGTTTCTAAGTTTTGCGCTGTTAGTTGTTTAGTGAGTGTTAAGTTTTCTATCTTAGTTTTTTCCTTGTCTGTAAATAAACCTCGTTTGCTGTGCCGACCAGCGTCCTCTCATGATCCAGCTCCACTAGCACACATCTCCGAGATCCGTGAGAATAGTCCTATTGTGTCTGTAATATTCGTAGAATTTTTAAAAAAAATAATCAAAATGGGCGCAGAATTGCAGCATTGCTTCAGCACAAAGCACATCATGAGTCATAGTAGTGGTCGTCAAGGGGTGATAATGAGATAGTGCCATTCCTTTTCAAGCAAATAGCAGATATTTAAGGCGTTTTGTGAAGTATTGTATTTTTTAGAGCATTTTTCCGCAACCTAGGTTTCAACCACTACGGCAAAATTAAAATCACTGTAATGGACAAAAAAAAAATTTTTTTTCCCGAAAATACTTTCCGAGGGCAAATAGTGCACTGATATGAACGATCACAATTTTTTACAATACAATTTGTGAGGGTCGAGCGCAATGTTTGGAACCTTTGGCGTGGAATGACCTAACTATCACAGTTGTTATGCCTTTATGTTTGAGCACCGCGCTGAAAGTGTCGACAACGCAGAACCCGACACTATTTGATATTTCTTCTTTTAAAGTGCGTTGCGCGGAATGACCCCTCTGCATCTCCTGCCACACGGTGGCGTCTGACCCAAGGTCGCTCCCCCCCCCCCTCTTCGCCCGCTGCCGAGCGCAGTTCTTCGTTTTTCTTTCTATCTGTGCACAGCACGTCCCCTGTCTTCTTGAATTATCCGTGTGCCACAGCGGGATTCACTAACGGTGCGAGTGTAGAGACATCGCGGCTCACAAGCACACAGCGAGCGAAGGTCACAAAACTGCCCCGCGCCAACCAACGGTCGCTTCCTGCAAATACGAAACTTTCAGGCCCAACCACATGCACGTGATTTTCGAGCGACGGCGACAGGATTTTCTATCGCGAAGGGCCATCCGTCGCCATCGCAGGCATGTCGCAATTTTCTGGAAAACCATAAAAATTCACTTGTCTCCCAGGAAAGAGCGTGACGATTCCCGTAACATGGTGGCACCCCTGATCCTCGTTTCAGTTGCAATTTGCTCTTCATGCTTGTTATCGGTGCGTACTTCAAGGAACGCAAGATATAGGCTACCTTTTTACAGTCATATCTCACGCGGAGAGCGAGGCAGCGGCCGTATTTTGTCGTTAATCTTGTTATCGACGGTTTGTTTGGTGCTTCGGTGGTAGCTTGCTGCAATGTCAACGTTGTCATCATGGTTCGCCGCGGTGGTATAGCGGTTAGGGTGCTCGGCTGCTGACCCGAAAGTCACGGGTTCAATCCCGGCCGCGGCGGTCGCATTTCGATGGAGGCGAAATGGTAGAGGCCCGTGTACTGTGTGATGTCAGTGCACGTTAAAGAACACCAGATGGTCGAAATTTCTGGAGCCCTCCACTACAGCGTCTCTCATAATCATATCTTGGTTTTGGAACGTTATACCCCAGATATTATTATTATTATTATTATTATTATTATTATTATTATTATTATTATTATTAACGTCGTCATCGTGCGAGTTTGCCACGGAGTCTGCAAAGGGCGTCAGTGCGTCGTAGCGTACACTTGTGGCCGCCCCTCTAGATCACAGCAGATACCACCGTCGCGGTTAATCAAAAGATTGCGAAAAAAGAAAGCCGCGAAATGCTTTTATGGAGTGCGCAGGAACAGCTTGCAGAAGATGGCGCCATGAACCACCGAAAATGAGTGAAGTGCAAAGAAGCTGTTTCCAAACAGTGTACGCATATGTTAATTGCGAAAGGTTAAGCTACCTAACTTTTTTTTGCATTACCGCATTTTTTGCTCATCCCGAAAAAAGTTTTCGTAAAATTTACCCCGCCTAATAAACGCACCCCCCCAACTTTGCTTCAATTTTTCGGGAAAAAAAAGTGTGTTCATTATGCGAGTATATACGGTACATATACATATCCGGAGCATGACGGCGACGGCAAAAAGCAGCTGAGAGTGTCCATATAATTGCTATCGTAATAGTACAGAGTTTGCTTAAATATCTGTGTGTGATGAGTAAGGGGCGCACGAGACACGTGCCGAAGGTGTGCGAGTGGCGATGGTGTGCGGAGCCACGGAAAAGTACCCGATGGGGTGCTCCGCTGCCACGTCCACGCACGTGATTCGTCGGCGAAGGGCGCGTGGCACGCGACCCGAGACGTGGTCGAAGAGCCGAGAGGAAAGGAACGGCATTGCTCGGTGGGGCGCCGTAAGAAGAGGTCGCAGGAAGGCAGCGTCGCACTCGCGGCGAGCAGCGGGAGTTCGGCTTCTGAAGAGGCTTGGCAAGTGACCGGCGACCTGGGTATGCGACCAGCGAGGCTTCCCGGGCTTGCAGCCGCCTCGCCACAGCACACAGCAGACTCCGACGCACCCGCAGCCCTTCCGCTTCTTGACCCGACGGCAGGCCTTCAACCGACAATCCCCCGAGAGCCTGGTTCGGGCAGATCGTGTGACAAGGAGCTAAGCCTAACCTCGCAAGTTCGGAGGCGACGACTTCGGCGGCGACCGGAGTACGGGCGAGGGACACAAGGAGCACGGATGCGGACCGACGTCGACGGCAGGGACACGTCTCCAAGTACTGCTGCGACGGGACCGTGAGTTAGTAACATCGAGCGGGCACCACGAACGTTCGATTAGGGTGCGACCGTACGACGACGGTAGACTGAGAGAAGCCATATTGGCTATAGACTGGCTAGGGCTAGGACTGACCCTAACTTGGATCGTAGCTAGTTCCATTTTCTAGCGATGTATTTTTTTTTGAGTGCATGGTTTCGGTTTTGAGCGTGTATTTGACTTCGTGTGAATTTCAAGTGTGTTTCCTCCTTGCCATTTTCTGTGTTATAAAAGTCTGTGTGCCGTGCCACGTCCGTCTCCCGTCTCTCTCAATTCCATCCTAATTGCAAGCGCTCCCGAGATAATCGTGACACTGTGCAAACACTTTCTCAAAACTTGCGTTGGGCAGGTGCACTTCACAGGAACAACAATGCTAAGGAAATTACATTTTAAGTTTTATTTTGTTATTTATTCTGTTGAGCCTGTAAGAAAAAATGCCCCCCACCTCCCCGAAGGGAATCGTGAGGAAATGCGAATGCGCCGACACCGACTTCATCGCCTTGAGAGGCGCCCAGCCAGCGAACAGTCGAGAGTGAGGCACGAGCGGACGGGAGAGTGGGGCGCAGGGAGGAGAGAGAGCGAACGGCGAGAGGAGCGGCGAAGCACTGCACCTACCCTCTCCTACACTCTCTCCCACCACATGCTCCATTTGCTAGAGGCGAGGATAAGCGCGCGCGCCCGCAGCTGTTGCCTATGGGAGAGGGGGGTGAGAGCGGAGAGATAATACCTGCCGGCGCGCGGACACCTCCTCAACCTATCCTCCTCCTCCTCCTCCGCGGACAACGCCGGACAACGCGGGACAACGCCGCCTGACATAGCCCGGCTAAGAAATGCATTCGCATTTAAAAAGAAAGGCTACTTTGCCATAGCATGTTTTTTCAGAGCATAATTTGGACTATAAATACTTCGAAGTTGTGATTTAGGAAAACTGACATCTTTTTGTGATTTCTTTGCTATTTCAAGACCTTTGTGTCTCATTAGAACAGATTATGCAAGGCCCAAACAACGAAAATTCCACTCTGTGGAGGTGAATGACCAGTGAAGCGGCATAGTCCCTCAGAGCGGCTATGGAAGCACCTGGCTGACATAAGGGAGGCCAGTTTGGTATTGTGAAAAATCAGCGTTCAAGCCACTGGGCAGATTGACGACACCACCGTCAAGGTTATTATCAGTAGGGTTTTCTGCAACACACAATGTGGGGAAGCCACAGAACAAGGTTGCGTCCATCTCTTCAGAGTTTGCTTCACTTGTAAGCACGAGTGCATTGCTGAGAAAACTTTTTTTTTTCCTGGGGCAGTCCTTTCTTTTTTTATCAAAATATGAAAGCCCTAGGACGTTTTCTTTTAATTCTATTAATTGTTTACTACCGGACTTTAAATCAAGTTTATTCATTCAATACTGTTATAATTCCCTTTGGCCTTTCCTCACGGACACGTTGCTTTTCGAGGGTCCTGTCTGCGATGGCAGAAAATGCGAGGCATTTGTGTGGTTCATATATATTCCCACTTTGCTCGTGTACTGTGTGTGTAGCCTAGTGGTTTAGACACTTGCCTTCGGGGTGCATTGGCCTCGGTTCAAATGCCAGCTCTGGTGGCAATTTGTTTTTATTTTTACTGAAATGCACCAGTTCTGCTGCTTCATTGAGGGTGCTGGGCAGTAGCGTAGCGTGAAATTCTTTTTTTTGGGGGGGGGATGTTCAACCACACTTAATATATCTTTGTTTGTGCATTTGTATGTGGCGCATCTACCTACTTTGTGTCTGCAAAGGTAATTCAAATGGAAGGTATCATAGAACCACCTTTACGTGCCTAAGGGGGGCACTGAGTGGCAGTGAATGAGGTTTTGTGTCACAGACAGACTCGGTCAAGAGAATCAGGTGGATTTCTTTGTTTTATTTTGGTGATGCTGGATTCGTAGCTGTAATGACAAACAGCGAACTGAGCTGCCCTATTGTGTGTGTGTGTGTCAAGCTTTCTGAAAAGAAATAAGGTGTTGGAAGTCAGCACTCTGTTCTTCGGTCTCCTCTTGCACTATTGCTGAATCTTAACCATTTCACCCACTATGTAGTGAATTGTGTACACCACTTGTTTTTGTTATTTGCATCAACTAGGGGCTAAGAGAGAGCTAGATATTGTCACATGGTCGTGACGTTGACGAAGGCAGCAGTCGACGTGTCCAAGTTGAAACTCTTTATTTGGCCGAACTTGTGGCCGGGAAACCGAAAGTCAAACTACAGCAAAGCAATTCACCCTGTGCACTGATAGTGATGAACAGAGCGTCGGCTGTCGATAAACTGGTTAACTGGATAGACATATTATGACATTATTTTTGTTGCAATAGGTGGTTGAGTGCCTTGAAATAACGTTCTATCGATTTGACACATTTACCGACAGTGCTTCATAGGTGGCGTCTGAAAGGGTTAAGGTACTTTTGAAGCTGCCATGGTCGCAGAGTGGTGACAGTGCCCGGCTGCTGGCCCCAAGGTTTGGTACCAGCTGTGGTGGTCGCATATTTGATGAAGGCGGGAATTCTAGAGGCCCGTGTAGTTAGATTTGAGTGCACGTTAAAGAATCCCAGGTGGTTTAAATTTGCAGAGCCCTCCACTGCGGCATGCCTCGTAATGATGTTGTGGTTGTGGCACGTAACACCTCAACACTTATTATTTTAAAGTTACTTCTGAACGGGGGAGAAAGTTGGTGAGGGGAGTTCCAGTTCTGGGTGAACAAGATGGGCAAGTTTACAAGCACTATCTGGTGCCCTAGTGTTTCCAGTGCTTTTGCACATATGCACAGATGATAATCTTGGTTGACAGAATGGATGAAAACGGGGGCAGGCAAAAAAAGACAGGCAAGTGCAGACTACCAACTGAAGGTTTACTGTTGATAGATTACATATATACTTGGGGATAAGAGGAAGTGAAAGAGCGAAAAAAATGCAAAAAAGTAAGCCAGTTAGTGAGGATAAGCAAAACTGTTTCCAAGAGCAAATGAGTGAAGTGAGTCATAAACAACAGATAGCAAGAGAAGTCATCGAAGCATTCCACATCCAAAGGAAAGGAGAAAAATGTGTCAGTCTACCTTCTATCGCGCTAAGTGACGCGGAATTTCGATACCTAAACGGCACCTGCACATGATCACAATGTTTATCTGTTTCTGTTCTTTTTGTACTTCACCTTTATATTAGCATGTTCTTTCCTAATAAAATCAGTTGCGAGTTAGCGCCCGTGTTGTCTACCTTCTTTTCTTAGTCCTCGTCCGTCAGTGCGCTGCTAAAATCAAGATGAATCCATACCAACTAGCTCAAGTTTCTATTCTCAATGAGTGAAGCAATAGAGGTGACTCGTTAGCGCCTCCTGCGCTTGCCATCTGCCAGGAAATGAGGTTCTTTGTCTGAGAGGGCGATAGATGGATCCATTGAGTAAATTATATTGCATCACATACTGCAAACTTAACTGGACAGCGGCTTTGCGTCCACTGTGCTGTAAAGAAGGAACCTGCTCAAGTTCCAAAACGTCAAAACTGTTCTTTCCGACTCGGTCGGTGACTGCCATTTTCATCAAGTGCAACCTGACCAGATAAGCTTTCCTCAGGTTCTTGATGTCCCTCATTGTCGAACTGTGTGGGGCTCATGTGTCGCTGATGTGCTGCAGGATGAGATGCGTTCCACGGCGCACAGTTACGAGGACCAGCTGAGCACCATGAGCGAGCACCTGGCCAGCATGAACGAGAAGCTGACTCAGCAGAAGGATGAGATCGATGCCTTGCGCCACAGTTCGTCCTCAACCAAGGGGGTGAGGACTAAGCTCATCATCTAAGTGTGTCGTGGGGCGCTAGACCGACAAATCCCCGGGCTGCGGTGTACAGCTGCACTGTAAACAAATTCATGGACTAACTCATACTGTGACGAGGATGATGCTTCACAAACATCAGGTTAGCAGATCGTGTGACCTCCAGTACTACAAGGGGAGCATTAAGCCATTCTCAGCTGACCGTGACACTTGTGCGGTGCAGGCTGGTTCAGGTGACGTAACTCTGCTTGCCGTGACCGCTGTGTTCGACTACCGCTAGTATATTCTTGCTCCTACTCAACACCTTCACTGCAGCTTTTAAGCAGACCTACGTTTTAAATTAATGTGATGCACAGCTGAGTGAGGCAGTTTGTGAAGCCAGTAATAAGCGCGTGCCACATGACCTCAGAGTCCCTTGACCACACTCCCCTAGATCTTTATTTGGTATCCGTACAAGGTAGAGATGACAGTAGTGCAGACAAAGAAAAATACACAAATCGGCTTGACTGATTCTGTGTCCCTATTCACAGTTCATTCACAGAAATCCAAAATGAAATATGTTGCCATGCAATTCCAGCTTAAAATGCACGTTCATACTTATATAAAAACAAAGAAAAAGGTTGAGGTATATGTACAAATGGGAATATCAAAGGCTACTTGGAACGAAAGTAAATAAGGCAGCTGCTGAAGAGTGTTATGGTGGCACTGTAGGATGCAGCATTTGATTCCCATAGCTTGTTGTTTATTGCAAAATATACCACGTTCTGTGTGTAATATACAGAACAACGAGCCTCTCAGACAATTCTCCTTCCTTTTTATGAGAGTACAGTAGGTCATCTGCAGAACCTTCGTAAACCTAGTTACAACTTTACATAAGGCGCAAATCCATATCACATTTGTCAAATTTGGATGCTGTAACTGAGTTAATTGAGAATTGTAATCTATTTTTTTGTTGTTGTTGTTGCCGAGTTGTGGATTTTTAAAGGACCCCTGACAGCAAAAGTTTTGTTTGCGACTTTTTTACAGTAATTTGTAGCTTTGCGTCTGGTAATGCCGAAATTGAATCGTAAATGCTCTAACGCATCGTATAATTAATGCTAGCGTCGTTAATTCAGGACGATTTGGCTTCAGTTCGAAACGCCCGCCTAAATACCATAAGAAACTAGCGCCCCACAGCGGGGAAGCGCCTGAGACTACATGCGCTCAAGCTTCGGTGACGCTGAACGTGCCGTTTCCAAATAGGGTGACCCGAGGGCGGTGAAGAATAAAACGATGTTGGGTGCGTTGAGCGTTGTCCCCCCTCACTAAAAAGAAAAGCATTCCTGGCGCAAGCAGCCAAAACCACCCTGAGAGCAGCCCGACAACAGAGCGAGAGGGGTGACGAACAATAGTCCTCGCCGGGTGTCGATGGATGCTATGAGCGTCCCCTTTATAACGGGGCGGTGACATGCCTGCCACCAGGCTCGAAAAAAAACTTTGTTTTTGTGTTGACCTAATGCCTTATCTACAATGATTAAATCTATGTTATTATAGCAAAGAAAAATATAAATTCACGGTCCATCTCTCTGACTCTTAAGGCAGAATGACCTTATTTTTCCCATTCTTCATTTTTGTCCTTTATCTCTACTTTTCTGCCACCAATACTCTAACCGTCTCTTACTTATTTCTATCGCGGACGTGTTCAGCTTTCCGTTGTTGTCCCTAACACCCAAGGCTTCATGTAGACTCGTGCCCACACGTATATCTGGGTGGATATCGCCACATTCAATCAGTATATGTTCCATCGTTTCCTTAGTTCCCCCCACAGCATGTACATTGTTCTTCTTCGTTACAGAATCTCGCTTTATAGCTACGCGTTCTAAGGCAACCCGACCTTGCTTCAAACAGTAAAGCGCTTCCCCTTGAATTATCATAAAACCTCTCCCTCCTTATTTCGTTTTTTCCCTTTCGGTAGTCACTGAGAGCCGGCTTCTTTTCCATCGCTGTCATCCAATAAGTCCTCTCCGCCTCTCTGACTTTTCGCTTAATGCTCCTTGTTGCCATGTCGCCCACACTGCTAGCCGTATATTTACTGGTGAGCCTCCTAGTTCTTTTTCTCCACTGCGTGTCGACGCTTTTTCTATACAAATACCTGAAAACCTTCCCTGCCCATCTACTCTCCTTCATTTTCCGCAGCCTCTGTTCAAATCTAATTTTGCTCTGAGCTTCCCTCACTTCAAAACCTGTCCATCCCATATCACCCTTTACAGCCTCATTTGTCGTCTTCCCGTGAGCGCCCAACGCGAGGCGTCCCACAGTCCTTTGATTTACATCCATTCCAGATTGCACCTCTGACTTCATGCACACCACTGAGTTCCCAAATGTAAGCCCCGGAACCATCACACCCTTCCACAGCCCTCGAAGCACCTCGTACCTATTGTATCCCCATAACGCTCTGTGCTTCATGATTGCGGCAGTCCTATTTCCCTTTGTTACCGATGCTTTCTCTTGTACCTCCATATATCTATCCCCCCTCATTTACCCACACTCCGAGGTACTTGTACTCGCTTACCCTCGGTATTTCTTGGCCCTGTATTAAGACCGCATGGTCTTCGTGATCATTGAATACCATCAATCCTCATTTTGTTGCACTAAAACCTAGTCCTAGAGCCTCGCCCTCCCTTCCGCATACATCTGCCAGCCGCTGTATATCATCTTGACTGTCCGCAAATAAGACAATATCGTCAGCGTAAAATAGACCTGGAAGCTTCTGCTCAACCATCGCGCCGGCCTGTTTGTGTGACAAATTAAATCCAATGTTGCTACCTTCTAGCGCTTTTTCCATCCTCACCATGTACAGCATGAATAACAGCGGGGACAAAGGACATCCCTGTCTCAGCCCCTTGCTAATGTCAACGCTGTCCTTGCTGCTTATTCCTTCCCATTCTACACAAACTGTATTTTCTCGGTATATTTCCCTCAAAAGCTGTATACAGTCGTCACCTATGCCCACTTCCTTCAATATATCCCACAAAATTTCCTGATTAACGTTGTCATATGCCCCGGTGATGTCTAGATAAGCTACGTATAAGGGCCTGTTTTCTATTTTTGATATTTCTATACACTGTGTAAGAACAAACAGGTTATCGTCTAACCGCCTGTCGATTCGGAATCCATTCTGGAGTTCTCCCAAAATATCATTTTGCTCTACCCACGTTTCTATTTTTAATTTTACTGCCTGCATCGCCAACCGGTATAGTACCGATGTAATGGTTAGCGGTCTATACGAGCGAATGTTATCCTTTTCTCCCCTGCCTTTATAGATTAAGTTCATTCTACGTTCTCGCCAACTGTCTGGTATTTCCCTCTTCTGTAAGCACTTTTCTACGGCTTTCAGCAGTGCTTCTTTAGTGCTATGTCCTAGTTCGTTAATGAGGCTGACGGGAACCCATCTAAGCCCGGAGTAGTGCGCTTAGGAATTTTTCCTTCGGCCTTCTTCCAATTGAAATTCTCAAGTACTACATCTTCCTCGGTTGTACTCTTCTGCATACTTTTACTCACCGGGGGAATCCCCTGGTCGACCTTTTTAAACGAATCGGCTGTTACCTTTCGGATGTAACCTAGCGCTTCATACCCTTCCAATTGATTTCCTCCTTCATCTACCATATGTTGTTGCATTGTGACAGACTTCCTACCTAGCGCTTTTAGGTGGCTCCAAAATATCCTAGGCGCGGCCTTCTTCTTTTCGCGAATCTCTGTCATCCAGCGTTGACTGTCGCCTTTAATTTTTGCCTCGACTGACTTCTGCACAATGGATTTTTGCTCTAAATATATTTCCCATACTTGGTTGACTTCATCCTGTGGCCGCTTCTCCTTTTTTGCTTGTCTGTGCTGCCGTGATGCCTCACGTCGCTTCTCGATCGCATCCCGGATTTCTTTGTTCCACCAACTTTTTGGCTTTCTCTTTCCTTTCCAAGAAATAGTTTTCTATGCCAGTCGGGGTATTGTGCGCACCCCGAAAATGTTCTCCGATGCCGACCATACTTGCTTGACCTCTGCAACGTCACGAGGGGAGCCTCTGTCTGCGTAAAACCACGGAAAATGTTGATTTTACCAGACTACTCGGATGAGCACTCACCTTTACTTTAAAACCAAATTAAAATATCTTATAGGCAACGCTCGCCCCTAATAATCGGTGAGAAGTGCCCCCGCATGCAAGAGTCTCAAACGACCCAAGCACCTCGAGTTTCCAAATTTGGTGTCAGGGGTCCTTTAAACATAGTGCCTTTTTTTCTTCTTAGTCTCCAGTTTTCAGCAGCCCTTGTTTTAAAATTTGTAGGTTTAAATAAAATCTCTGCAGCCTACGGTAGAGTGTTCTATTTGTTTTGTATTTTCTCAGTTTGGGAAGAAGCTGAAGCCAAAGTGAGAAGCATTCCCTGGATGCAAGAAAACGTGCTGGCTCCATCCGAAGTGGATTTATCGAAGCACTGTGAGAGGAAGCATTCCATACCACCGCACTTCGAGGGACTTGCTTGAAACGGTTGCCTGCGCAGTCCCCACCCGATGTCCAAACTATGGCCATTCCAGTGCTCTAATGACGCGACAAAGCTTGAAATAATAAATGCTCCCGGTGTCTCGTTTTATCATCGATCTTGACTGGTACTGATGTGGCCAGTACAAGTACCTTTCTTTAAAACAAAATACTAGCTCCTGTTTGATGCTGTGTGACGCAAAGGCAACGGAAGAGACTTGTTCAAAGAGTATAAGCCGTTGAACATTGTCATCTCAAAAGTACTTGGATTATTTTTTTTAGTAATAATGTATTTTTAGTAATACAGAGTGTTTTTTAAACAGTATAGTAGATTTTTTGTACAAACTCGTGTGACATTAGGGCTCCTGTCGTTTTCGCACACGTCGAGGCGTAAATACTTGGGCCCGGCTGACATTGCGGTTCATTAGCAAAAACTTGTTCATTAGCTTTTTAATTATTGACTTATGTTAGAAAGTTGTAGTGCATGACAACTTATGGAACTCGTGAAAGTTGCACGTAATTAGAGATATTTTAAGGGAGACATGGAATGTGTTGATTCGGAACTACTCGTGACGAAATTTGAATGAACGCGCGTCGGGATCTAAAGTCCTTCTAGGCATAGAGTTTCCTAAAATTAACTAGAGGGGACTCTGGCGCTGCGATCGTTCAGCCACCATGGGAATGATGGGTAGTACACGGATTTGCCTAGTCTTCGTGCTTCCCGGCTTCAAACGCAGTTGTGGCTTTGTTTATTGGTGCGTTTTCGTTCAGTTTCGGATAAAAGAACGGACCGTTGTGAACTTCGTGAGCATATTTGAATCGTGCGCCTAAAAAGGTGAAGGTGGTGAAGCGTAACGGCTAAACCTTTGTTGAACTTTGTATTGCGGCAAAGCGAATTCGGGCCATACGCAGCCAAAAGAACGAAGACTAGGCAAGACTAGGCAAATATGTGTACTACCCATGATTCCCATGCTGGCTGAAGCGCCGTGTGTTGCAGCCCCCCATCGACACTAGCGCCAGAGTTCCCTCTAGTGTATTTATAGGAAACTCTATGCTTCTAGGGACTTTATCGGGATCTTCTCACTTGCGCCATCTGTGGTGCTTCTTTCAGTCTGTGAGCCTTTTCTTTCTGTGTGACGCATAAAACAAAGCGGCGCTTCTTCTCGCGGCCAGAAAGAAAGAAAGAGATAAGCATCACACTTCGCACCCGAAGATCGACTTGTGTATTTCGGAACGCTTGCCGATTTTCCTGGACAGATTCTGCTTTGGCGCGCCTTGACTCAAGTTTACCGCGGCGGCACACGTCATGAAATGGGTCCAACAAACAAAGCAAAGACGCGGCTGTTCTCCTCTCCCTCACCAAGCGGGGAGTGAAGAATAAAGGCAGTTGAGAGTTCGGATTCACGCGTACGAACAGTGGTGACCTGGATGAGGTTTACCGCCATTTTAAAGGGACCCACAACCAATTTTTATAGTACCCGTTTTCTTGAGTGCAACGGATAGCTTACCGGTCAGAGCTTGTAATCACGGAATGGTAACGCGGAAAACTCCGTAGAACATTTATCATCAGACTTTTTCGATGTGCGGCGATTATGCAGTCTTAAGGAGACATGCTGCAAACAGTGGATGTGATCGCGATAGCGATTATGCGCCAGCGGTGATGAAAAGTGAAGCCCTAAGTATAAACACGTAATGTTATGTATGTCGAGCCTGCGGTCCCGCGACTACTGCTCTCTGGCGTGTCAAATTATTTTAGAAGAGTTACAGCGCTTTCCTGGAGCTTCTTATGCAAGTACTTTGGCCATACGCAGGTCCTTTTTTGGACCTTTAGCCAAGCCAAGCTGAGCTAAGCCTTCGAAAACGAAACGACGCTTTTACTATAGTGCCTAGAATATACTGGCTAGTGTGCTGACCGCGCGTGTTCGCGTGACCACCGCGCTGATGCCTTCCCACTGTCACCGCACGGCGGCGCTGCGACTCGCTAAGGTCCCCCCGCGCGTCGGCGGCTTCGGTGCTTTCAGCTGCGTAGCACTGCGCTTGCTGCCGCGAATGTAGTGTTCTTCGTGTCTTTTAGCACACTCGTCAAAGCACTTGACCGGAAGGGGAAAATCTGCCCGTAGAGAATCCTCGACTGGTTCGGCACTGCAAAACGACGAAGCATTTCACGCGTACCTCACGTCGTCTGCTAGTTTGCGCGACTCGGTGCTTCACCACCAAAGCGAAGTAGAAAATTCGCAATGAATATACACCGACACACCCAAATTGCCTGTGGAAAACAATCAGCGAAAGTTGACACGTTAGACGCAAATCGTGTCGTAAGGATGGCTCACGGCAATTTCGATCGCGATCAATTCCGACTCGGATTCTTCGCTGCTACACGGGAACATTCACTGGCGATTTTATTCGCAGAAGGGTGTCTTGAAGCGCAAGTTGGTACTTGTCATTCCGTTGAAAACAGCGCGGAAACGGGTCGAAGACTAAGCAACAGTGCTTATGTTGTTTATTCCTAAGCCTTCATCCCGTTATCGCGCTGTTTTCAACGCAGTGATTTTACTCGAAGTCGATCCAGTTAACTGCGATTCGCACCTCTCAGTCGTGGTCATATTTTATTATATTAGCGGCGCATCACACTCGGTATGATGCACCATCAATGGACTTGCAGAGTGTAACCTACACGTGCCGAGGTAGTCGGGTCGTGACACGCTACCTAATCGCGAGCAGATACTTGAGCCGGAGCGGGTCGACAGTAATCACAAATGTCCATGTATCGCTGGTATTACACAAATGCACTAATCTTTCTTGCAAACATTATGACACTAGCTTTTGCATTTTGTTCGCCTCAACAACAAAATGGTGTTCGTATAGTGCTGCAGATATCAGCATAGGCCCCATACTTCGGCAACGGTTGTTTCGATGTTTCTGCAGTACAGATGTACCTGCTGCATTGTTTTACTACATGAGCAAGTGTGTATTGAACAGAGAATGGTTAATATGCAAATGCACGGTGGGGTGGGGTCACTTTCATTGTCCCGCGTTTTCCAGCATGACATCCGTATTTTCTAGACCACATGCGATGAACATAAGCTAGTCTAAATAGGATTCAGAAGTAGAGGTAAACGCAAAAAAAAAAAAAAAAGACGAACAGGGGTCATTACTCAAGAACAACATCTCCATTAGATCATTTCATTACAGTCTAGCAGTGTGATTGGCTGAAAAAAATTTTCGTGCGAAGCATATCTTTATGAGTATTATGCGCTCTTGCTTTTAAACACAATGAATTAACAGTTTAAGGTGGGGTGAGACTTCCTGTGGTCAAAAAATTCAATTTTATAGTTTCAAATTATCTGATAGAGCATTTCTTTGAGAAAATATATCGCATTTGGGCATTCGCGATTTCAAAAAGAATTTGAGGTCCCTTTTTTTTTTTTTTGACACACTGACAGGTAATGCGCGCGTACTCCTACGTTATTTCTGCGTTTTTCTCAAAAGAACATTTTTGGAATTTCTGTACCTTTTTCTCGGGAACTAGCGGGCGTAAGAAAACAAAGATTTCCACGTGTTATCTAATGGCATTTACATAACTGGTACTAGAGTCAAAGCCCATGCGCATTTGTATTTTTTTAGTATAAAAAATAATTCATAAGTGGCCATTTTCATAATTCATAAGCCAGATGATGTCAGCATTAGGGCTCACTGATGGTCTGGCTCACTGATGGTCTGCCAAGCTTTTTGAATGAGGTTGTCAATGCTTAGAAAACGGACTGCTGCCATGCGCCAGAACTTGGACAAGAAAACAGGCAAACACTACAAGAGGAATACGGAGAACAAAGAAAGTGAATTTGACAGCCATGAGAATAACAAGCTTACTGATGAGAAAATTCCAAGAGCAGCTGTGACTGATAAATGAGAATCCAACAGCCAGCATGTCGAAGTTCCCTATGGTCAAGATGTGCACTGCATCTGCACACCTGTGCAACCGTTGTTGACAAGGCTTAACACCATGGCCAACCACAGTTAAGTGTGCTCCACATTGAAACACAAGGACAAGTTCGAGCACATCAATGCACAACTACTTTGGGATGCAAGTGTACAAGCACCACCCTTCCAGTGTGAAAGACTGCAGAAAGCTGGTCAGCAAGAAGTTTCAGTATTAGGGGAAACACACATACCCGACAAGTGTACTACATAGCCCCCCACAGGTTGTGCCTACGGGGCAATGCCTTTGCGGATGCAGCAAGCAGACAGACTATGAGCGAGCACAATGTAGCATCTCATAAATTATTATGCCCATGCACCAGTGCAAAGAACACTTGTTCCTAGGCTACTTTTCAAGAAGTGGCACGGAAGCCCCCCACCACCACTTTAAGTTGGAGATGTCCTGGAGCATGATGAATTGCCAACTCTCCTGTTGAATCTGGGCTAGAGTGTTGAAGTGCAGCCAGGCTGTGACGGTATCATTTGAGCGCACTAGGTTCGCCTTCTTCATCTCTTTTTTGTTTGTTTTTCGCTCGGGTGAACTACATGTGCATTTGGTGGTGCGTACCATGCCTCTCACCCCTTATGCTAAATATATAATTTGTTATTTTGGAAACAACAAACGCGCGAGTCTACAAACACTGCTGGCACTAACAGTTCTCTTCACAGCTGTACCCGTCACAATCAAACATGCTTTCTTGGAAAGTCACATAAGTGTTACGGCGATTGCACCAAGCGACCAAGATTGAGGAGGACGCTACAAGGCAAATGTTATTAACAACGTAAAACGACACAAACCGCGGCATCATCGTGCTCAAGACTAGAATTACGAGGTAACAAAAGCAAAATACAAGGAGAACACGGAAACAAAATCCAGTCACGAAATTAATAATATATATTGGGGCAAGAGACATGGGGAAGAACCGCTGCCCTGCGCAGCAACAGAACAGAATCAAACAAATTACTGGGCCGGCGCAACAGCGCGAGCAGGCAATGTAGGCTTATTGTTGCTTAATTACAACACACTTTCACATACCTTTGGGACCACGCGTCGTACTGTTGGGCTGAGTCCACAATCGATGGTTCACATTCTTCGCCGCGCCGTCTGCCGCAGACTTCCTTCCTCAGTGGTCTCGATGAAATCGTCTTTTACTTCATCCGGCTTACCACGTTCGCGATATGCGCGAGCAAAGCGATGGGCCGTGCCGGCGCGCCGCGCGATGACCCACATATGCAGTCATCTCGGCGTAATGTTTACCGTGTTTACACCTATGTTTACACAGCGCGCACGCGTAACACAACACAACACCAGAGAAGACAGCACCAGCAGCACAGCACTTCACTTCATCCGGCATCCCACGTTCACGATATGCGCGAGCAAAGCGATGGGCCGTGCCGGCGCGCCGCGCGATGACCCACATATGCAGTCATCTCGGCGTAATGTTTACCGTGTTTACACCTATGTTTACACAGCGCGCACGCGTAACACAACACAACACCAGAGAAGACAGCACCAGCAGCACAGCACTTCACTTCATCCGGCATCCCACGTTCACGATATGCGCGAGCAAAGCGATGGGCCGTGCCGGCGCGCCGCGCGATGACCCACATATGCAGTCATCTCGGCGTAATGTTTACCGTGTTTACACCTATGTTTACACAGCGCGCACGCGTAACACAACACAACACCAGAGAAGACAGCACCAGCAGCACAGCACTTCACTTCATCCGGCATCCCACGTTCACGATATGCGCGAGCAAAGCGATGGGCCGTGCCGGCGCGCCGCGCGATGACCCACATATGCAGTCATTTCGGCGTAATGTTTACCGTGTTTGCACCTATGTTTACACAGCGCGCACGCGTAACACAACACAACACCAGAGAAGACAGCACCAGCAGCACAGCACTTCACTTCATCCGGCATCCCACGTTCACGATATGCGCGAGCAAAGCGATGGGCCGTGCCGGCGCGCCGCGCGATGACCCACATATACAGTCATCTCGGCGTAATGTTTACCGTGTTTGCACCTATGTTTACACAGCGCGCACGCGTAACACAACACAACACCAGAGAAGACAGCACCAGCAGCACAGCACTTCACTTCATCCGGCATCCCACGTTCACGATATGCGCGAGCAAAGCGATGGGCCGTGCCGGCGCGCCGCGCGATGACCCACATATGCAGTCATTTCGGCGTAATGTTTACCGTGTTTGCACCTATGTTTACACAGCGCGCACGCGTAACACAACACAACACCAGAGAAGACAGCACCAGCAGCACAGCACTTCACTTCATCCGGCATCCCACGTTCACGATATGCGCGAGCAAAGCGATGGGCCGTGCCGACGCGCCGCGCGATGACCCACATATGCAGTCATTTCGGCGTAATGTTTACCGTGTTTACACCTATGTTTACACAGCGCGCACGCGTAACACAACACAACACCAGAGAAGACAGCACCAGCAGCACAGCACTTCACTTCATCCGGCATCCCACGTTCACGATATGCGCGAGCAAAGCGATGGGCCGTGCCGGCGCGCCGCGCGATGACCCACATATGCAGTCATTTCGGCGTAATGTTTACCGTGTTTACACCTATGTTTACACAGCGCGCACGCGTAACACAACACAACACCAGAGAAGACAGCACCAGCAGCACAGCACTTCACTTCATCCGGCATCCCACGTTCACGATATGCGCGAGCAAAGCGATGGGCCGTGCCGGCGCGCCGCGCGATGACCCACATATGCAGTCATTTCGGCGTAATGTTTACCGTGTTTGCACCTATGTTTACACAGCGCGCACGCGTAACACAACACAACACCAGAGAAGACAGCACCAGCAGCACAGCACTTCACTTCATCCGGCATCCCACGTTCACGATATGCGCGAGCAAAGCGATGGGCCGTGCCGACGCGCCGCGCGATGACCCACATATGCAGTCATTTCGGCGTAATGTTTACCGTGTTTACACCTATGTTTACACAGCGCGCACGCGTAACACAACACAACACCAGAGAAGACAGCACCAGCAGCACAGCACTTCACTTCATCCGGCATCCCACGTTCACGATATGCGCGAGCAAAGCGATGGGCCGTGCCGGCGCGCCGCGCGATGACCCACATATGCAGTCATTTCGGCGTAATGTTTACCGTGTTTACACCTATGTTTACACAGCGCGCACGCGTAACACAACACAACACCAGAGAAGACAGCACCAGCAGCACAGCACTTCACTTCATCCGGCATCCCACGTTCACGATATGCGCGAGCAAAGCGATGGGCCGTGCCGGCGCGCCGCGCGATGACCCACATATGCAGTCATTTCGGCGTAATGTTTACCGTGTTTACACCTATGTTTACACAGCGCGCACGCGTAACACAACACAACACCAGAGAAGACAGCACCAGCAGCACAGCACTTCACTTCATCCGGCATCCCACGTTCACGATATGCGCGAGCAAAGCGATGGGCCGTGCCGGCGCGCCGCGCGATGACCCACATATGCAGTCATTTCGGCGTAATGTTTACCGTGTTTACACCTATGTTTACACAGCGCGCACGCGTAACACAACACAACACCAGAGAAGACAGCACCAGCAGCACAGCACTTCACTTCATCCGGCATCCCACGTTCACGATATGCGCGAGCAAAGCGATGGGCCGTGCCGGCGCGCCGCGCGATGACCCACATATGCAGTCATTTCGGCGTAATGTTTACCGTGTTTACACCTATGTTTACACAGCGCGCACGCGTAACACAACACAACACCAGAGAAGACAGCACCAGCAGCACAGCACTTCACTTCATCCGGCATCCCACGTTCACGATATGCGCGAGCAAAGCGATGGGCCGTGCCGGCGCGCCGCGCGATGACCCACATATGCAGTCATTTCGGCGTAATGTTTACCGTGTTTACACCTATGTTTACACAGCGCGCACGCGTAACACAACACAACACCAGAGAAGACAGCACCAGCAGCACAGCACTTCACTTCATCCGGCATCCCACGTTCACGATATGCGCGAGCAAAGCGATGGGCCGTGCCGGACGCGCCGCGCGATGACCCACATATGCAGTCATTTCGGCGTAATGTTTACCGTGTTTACACCTATGTTTACACAGCGCGCACGCGTAACACAACACAACACCAGAGAAGACAGCACCAGCAGCACAGCACTTCACTTCATCCGGCATCCCACGTTCACGATATGCGCGAGCAAAGCGATGGGCCGTGCCGGCGCGCCGCGCGATGACCCACATATGCAGTCATTTCGGCGTAATGTTTACCGTGTTTACACCTATGTTTACACAGCGCGCACGCGTAACACAACACAACACCAGAGAAGACAGCACCAGCAGCACAGCACTTCACTTCATCCGGCATCCCACGTTCACGATATGCGCGAGCAAAGCGATGGGCCGTGCCGGCGCGCCGCGCGATGACCCACATATGCAGTCATTTCGGCGTAATGTTTACCGTGTTTACACCTATGTTTACACAGCGCGCACGCGTAACACAACACAACACCAGAGAAGACAGCACCAGCAGCACAGCACTTCACTTCATCCGGCATCCCACGTTCACGATATGCGCGAGCAAAGCGATGGGCCGTGCCGGCGCGCCGCGCGATGACCCACATATGCAGTCATTTCGGCGTAATGTTTACCGTGTTTACACCTATGTTTACACAGCGCGCACGCGTAACACAACACAACACCAGAGAAGACAGCACCAGCAGCACAGCACTTCACTTCATCCGGCATCCCACGTTCACGATATGCGCGAGCAAAGCGATGGGCCGTGCCGGCGCGCCGCGCGATGACCCACATATGCAGTCATCTCGGCGTAATGTTTACCGTGTTTACACCTATGTTTACACAGCGCGCACGCGTAACACAACACAACACCAGAGAAGACAGCACCAGCAGCACAGCACTTCACTTCATCCGGCATCCCACGTTCACGATATGCGCGAGCAAAGCGATGGGCCGTGCCGGCGCGCCGCGCGATGACCCACATATGCAGTCATTTCGGCGTAATGTTTACCGTGTTTACACCTATGTTTACACAGCGCGCACGCGTAACACAACACAACACCAGAGAAGACAGCACCAGCAGCACAGCACTTCACTTCATCCGGCATCCCACGTTCACGATATGCGCGAGCAAAGCGATGGGCCGTGCCGGCGCGCCGCGCGATGACCCACATATGCAGTCATCTCGGCGTAATGTTTACCGTGTTTACACCTATGTTTACACAGCGCGCACGCGTAACACAACACAACACCAGAGAAGACAGCACCAGCAGCACAGCACTTCACTTCATCCGGCATCCCACGTTCACGATATGCGCGAGCAAAGCGATGGGCCGTGCCGGCGCGCCGCGCGATGACCCACATATGCAGTCATTTCGGCGTAATGTTTACCGTGTTTACACCTATGTTTACACAGCGCGCACGCGTAACACAACACAACACCAGAGAAGACAGCACCAGCAGCACAGCACTTCACTTCATCCGGCATCCCACGTTCACGATATGCGCGAGCAAAGCGATGGGCCGTGCCGGCGCGCCGCGCGATGACCCACATATACAGTCATTTCGGCGTAATGTTTACCGTGTTTACACCTATGTTTACACAGCGCGCACGCGTAACACAACACAACACCAGAGAAGACAACACCACCAGCACAGCACCACAGCGAACAGCCCGCAGAAAAAAATTGGGGTACGAAACAGCGGCGCGGTCAGTTGTAGTTGTCCTCCACCTCCGTTGCTATGGTATGACATCAGAGCGTCGCGTTTGAAAGCAGCCAATCCGCGTGCAGGCCTGGTTGCTAGCTCTGCATCCACTAGATCCTCAATATGCGCCAACGGGACGCGGGCGCCGCTCCGTAGAATAGAGGATTCCTAGAGGAGAGAAAGGGGGGAACGTAGGAGAGAAGAGAGAGGGGGGAGGGGACGCGCATGCGCTGTGGGGGGTGTGGGACGCGGGCGCCGCTCCGTAGAGTAGATGATTCCTAGAGTAGAGAAAGCGGTGGAGCGTAATAGAGGAGAGAGAGAGGGGGTGTGGAACGCGGGAAGGAGGGACAGACAAAGCCCCCGCAAGCATATGCAAGCAAGATCAAGGAATGGAGTCAACGTGGGCGACAGACACCACTGGTAGTGCGTGTTCTTCTTTGCTTGCACCCACCACCTGCCTAGCCATTGCTGAGAGGCCACCCTGTGCTCTCGGCCATTACTCTCATGACCGTGGTGGTGGTTGACGGCCTTATTGTACTGTTCTGGTTCGCATAGTGGGTGCTTCCTTACTTCATAAATGTGACCGGACGCGGGACGACTGACGCGGGAGGGACGGACACAGCCCCGAGCATAAGATGCTTCGCATCTAAAAACCACAAATGAAGCATCCGAACCGCGTGATGATGAATGAATAAGGTGCCTGTGAACAATGCTAGAACGCCTTCCCGAGCGTTCTCGGGAAATTTTGGGTTGCCGCTGCTATGCACTCCACGCGAGGGTTTCGAATGACGTCAAGCGGCCCTTCCTTGTCCCCGCGTCTGTTTCCCGCTTTCATGCATAAAAGGCAGAGCCGTCTAGAAACTCATTCATTTCATTATAAGACTGCCATGGTTATACCACAGAAATCAAAGACGCATGAGTGCAATGAACGAAAGGAACAAATTCGTCGTGTCGAAAACGGTCGCGAAACCAGTCACGGTGTACCGCAGCGACCACAAAGCGATTATCACTACCATATACTCTAATGGAATACTAAAACGCCCCACATCAGCATGTGTGGTGTTGGATACAGCTTCGCTGGACACTACGGAGCGGGATGATGGCCAATTATGGAAGCTTATCTCAATTTTTTATAAATTAGTCATTCTCCAATATATGTTTATACGCTAAGCGACAATTTACACTTATATTTACACACTTATTCATGCCTGAGGCTAAGTGTTTATACACATTGCCTCAACTTCAAGAAAATTCGCTTATATTAAACGCCGGCTTCACGGCCAATGCCCCATAATGGAGCCAGGAAGAAAGGTTCAAGCAAACAAGAGCGAACAGATGACACAGTAATTCCCTAACTCGATCAGACGTCATTTCTCACTTCATTCCAAACGGTGACCTTTCCTGTTCGGCGAATGAAAGTATCATTCATGCATTTCAAGTCATTGCGCGAAATTCCTAGTAAAATTTCTTTCCGTTCTGTTTTGCGGGATTTTCTACGACACAGTTTGGATGAAACCACAGAGTGATTTGTAATTGCGTGGGTGGTGTGCCCTGTAAGGTCTGCCATCGCCGATTTTAAAATATTGCTGTCGTCATCGCGATTCCTTTCTTCCAATATGGCTACCCATTTTATGTGGTGGGTATGTGTCATAGTGATGAAAGAGCATCAAGAAGCCCAGCGGATGAGTGTGCACAGCTAACATGAGCGTTCAATCGCGGTCCGAGGACGACAGCCAGTGCTCAAACATGCCGTCCACCCGCTGTCGACGCCACTGCGTGCTCATGAACAACGGCGTCTGGATGCCCCTCGTCGGCATCGCTATCTGCGAGGTATCTGCATTCAAAATGGCCTTTCCTCTATAGCCTGTACTTGCGATCAGCTTCCCATTTGGCCAAATATTTTTGTCAGTATACTTTCGCGCTTAAGTCACGTACAGACTGAGCTTCGTCTCTTTTCGCCGCGTCGTTTTCGTAATAATGAATCCGTACCAACTCGCCCGATTGTCACTCCGGCGAAGCGCGGGAAGTGGTTGACTTGAATGCGTAGCGTTCGCTTCCGCTCGCTCAGCGATATCACAAATTGGATCGCGCTCGGTTGGCGTGCCACGTACGAGAAAGATAAGACCGAAAGTTGTGGGGCGCAGGGAACGGAAGCCGCAGTGAGCTACGCCGAGCAAGAAGAAATCAGGCATCACACGTTTTTCGCGGCTCTGCGGTGTGTTAACCCGGGGATTTCCCGTTCCGCGATGGTTTTACTAGTGGCAACGGGTGAGCACAAGTGTTTTGGCGCATTATTTCAGCAGGTATTGATTTTGCATGAGTACATGAGTAAACCCAGTTCTCTGCAAGCCTGCCTGGACTGACGTAAGCGCAGGGTCGCTAGACTAATTGGTCAAGACGGCAGCCTACCTGCTGTCGGCAAAATACGTTTAATGAAAGGCTTGGATGCGTGTTGGCTCAGCTGCATAGTTTTTTCATCGTTTACATTTGGCATGTAGTTCAAATGTGAAGCAACGATAGGCTCCTTCCTGTTCATGAAATTCATGTAGAGACGGTTTGAAACTTTGTGGGTCTTTACTTCTAATACCTTCCTAAAATACAAGTGATGGACTGAATGCTTGTGGGTCTTCTAATACCTTCCCTAAAATACAAGTGATGGACTGAATGCTTCTCAAAATCGTTGCAGGTAATATCGCTGGAGCGAACGTTTTGGCAGGTGAACTTTTCTTCGTCAAGGCAACGCCCTGACGAAGACGAGTCAACTTGCCGAAACATTGTTTCCAGCGGCGTTCTCTCTTGAAGAACTTCTCATCGCTTCAAGCCTCTCCGTGATGGCATCTTGACCACGCGCAGAGTCCTCTCGCTCACGATGGCCAGGGGTCGGCAAAGGCAGTCCCCTGGTCACTTCCTATCTGAAGGCCGACTTGACCCTCAAGTGGGCTTGTAACCCATGTTTGCAAATCCCAACCTTGTGACATGCGTGCACAAATTAAGCATGATTCCAATTTCGTACAGCCTTGCCAACGCGCTAACCTTTTTTCTCTTTGCGGCCGACACCCCTCGGTTTGCCGTCCGGCCCCCGCTTCATGCAAAGTGGCCCTTCGCCTGAGAGGGTTGCCAATCCCTGGCCGAGAGAGCTGACAGCAAATTTTTGGAAAGAGAAAAGAAATGGCAGAGAAGGAAAGGTCAACCAGTACAGGATAACCGGTTTGCTACCCTACACGTGGGGAAAGAGTGGAAAGATAGCACATAACACAGCACACACACGCAGCCAGTTCATCAATGAATCGTAAGACTTTGAATCGCTTCCTTCCCTGTCCGCCTGAATCATGAACGTCGTCCTGCTCCACCACTGCTCGACCCACTCTGAATGTATCGCCGGTGAATTTCAGCTGCACTCAGCATGCAGAAATGGAATTACCGCACGCACTTGGTTCATAATTGAGGATACTCTTGGCGCAAATCAAACGAGGACTCATAACACAGGACGGGCGCCGAACTTCCATCTAATTTTATTCCACAGCGGAAAGGAGATTTTATTGCACACGCCATGATGAGTGCCACATTTTTCTTAACACCCAGAGAACTGCAACGTGCTGCTGAGATCTCTTTATCTTGAAGGGATAGTGAAGCCGTGCTGACGCAGGCGTGGTGGTGGTTAGAAGAAGAAAGATTTACTTCCGTTTTTTCCATTGCTCTGCCTTCCCCTTTGTGATGCGCGCGCACTCATCATGTGGTTTGGCTTGTTGTGCTATAAAATCTTCTTTCCGCTGTGGAATAAAATTTGTTGGAAGTTCAGCGCCTGTCCTGTGTTATGCGTCCTCGTTTGATTTGCGCCTCGTCCGTTATGTACCAAGTAGCTCAAACCAGTTTTCTTCTTCTCGCTTGGCGGCGGACTCCGAGGCATGCTTACACGCCCGTTGCGCGATAAGAAGAGCTGCGACCTCGTATGTGCGTCATCGGATTTTCATTGTTGTTCGGCGGCCGATCGGAGAGGCCTCGTGCAATTATATTCTTCAAACTTTTTATAATTAGAGACACGCATCGCTGAAGTGCCCCATACATTTAACGCCCCCCCGACATGCGCAACGTTTATGTTTGTGCCTTGACCCAAGCACGCGCCGCAACACTCAAGCTTCCGTAGCGGTCACGTGCGTTATTTCGTAATACTTATAAGCTGTGTAAGAGCATGCAATTTGCAAACTAGGTCTAAGCACAAATCCAATCAGTGAAGCAAATGTCTCGTGAAATGTTTGTAGGGTAAGTCTGGTACCGAGCGCAGGACAAGTCATTGTGATAAATAAAACGCGTTACTGGTCCATATGGTGCATTTTATTGACCACAACTGCGGCAGTTTCCGCCTCCTGCTTTTAGGCTGATACGCGGTGTTTGCTTTTGCCTGTGCACTAGCTTACTGACGTGCGCACTAAATGTGCTTACTTCTCATAAAGCTTTTTCCGGTTTTTGATCGTGTTGCCCTAAATAATCGTTGATAAATTGCCCAGTTTCTTTGACATAGAATATCGCAGGGGATGCAATAAACCACTCCGGATGAACACTTGACAGACGGTGCTCTGTGATCGTTTCGCCTCCACGTTTGCTACAGCATTTGTAAGAGCTATCTTTTCCACATTAGGCACAATTGTTAGTCAGCGCTTGAGTGTCTGGTGTCTCTTCCGAGGCCGTTTGTTTGCTCTGCTACTTTACATTTGACAGTTCGTGTGTACCTGCATAACGCACGTACGCACACACACGGACGCACACATACACGCGCGCACGCACACACACAACAGACGAAACAAAGCTATGAAAAAGACATGCAAGTGCGATCTATCGCGTAATCATGCCGTTAGCAGCTTTTCATGCGAAAGGATGATCATACAAGGAATCCTGTTTTGTCAATCGCCCTCTCAAGAAGTTTAAAGCCTCGCTTCCGCGGCTCCGGTCAAACTGAAAACCTCCACTCGCCTCCGCGAAACCCGCACATTGAAGAGACGCTTGGCTCACGCTAAACCACAGGCACCAAGTAAAGCACCAAGGCGCTCGATGCGCCACCACTGTTGTCGCTAGCAGCGCCGAGTAGCGGCCATCGGTAGAACCACAGCAACGATCGCTCTCTGGCGCCGTTATCGACTGCGCCAAGAGCGGCCCAGCGGAGGGTCGCCCTCAGCTTCTTGCGAGCGCACGCGTGCTGCTGCTGCTGTGTCGGCGTGTTGTTCGGCCAGCCAGCCGATGCGCGGGCGTTAGCGGCCCCCGATGTGCGGACCGCTGATGGTATTATGCAGCAGCATCGGCCGTCGTGCCGCCGGGACACCGCTTGTTGCCTCGCCGCGCTCTTGCTGCTGCTCGTCGCGGTGGTGCAAGTGACATCGGCAGCCTACATACGTGAGTGCCCCCCCCTTTTCTCGCGAGCAGATCGTGGTTGCATGCCGTAAGAAATACTCCACCATGTTCTAGAGGAAACGTCTTTGCTATGCACGCAGCATCGTCTCCCATAGTAGTGTCGCATACACGGTGTGCAGAGCATCGCATTAATTAGCTCCAAAGCCCGCGCCTCTCTTTCTCGCGTACTTTGTCGTCTGTGCAGCGCATTTCGACGAGAGAAAAAAAGACACCCAGAGGCCAACTACCGGGTGCTGGAGATGCATCAGAAACATCTGGAATTAACCGAACCATTTTCCTGCGTGCTTGGTCGCAATGATTCGTAATTTGTGTGTGGGCCTCCCACGAAGCACGATTACTTTGACACGCACTCGTCGATATAGGTGTGCCTTAGCGCAAGTCAAACGAACGCAAAAGGCGGCCGAGGACGGGCGCTGCCGGAAACCCGCCTCTCGTTGCGCATTATCGAAACACCGTGGAAAAATTGAGACAAAAAAGCCCCTCAGTCGCGAGAGTGTCTTCATGTGTTGTTCACTTCAACCACATTCCTAGCAGTGAACCGCTGAGACGGCTTGTTTTCCGCGGGCATTTATTCTGATAGATAACCTGATGCCAACTTCGCTATCCACTAGGTTGCCCAATGCAGTACCAAAAGGCGGCGGAATGAATTAGGCTGAAGCTGCCGCCACACAACAGCTTCTTGTCGGTTGAGCGATTTGTGTGGTGGTGGGAAGTACATCCGGCTTTGTCTGTAGTGTTCCTCAAAACTAGTGCAAGGACAAGAGGCCTTCCTCGCAGGCTGGAGTTTAGGGCCCCATTGGCACGCGCCACTCCACGTGCCCGCTGGATCAGCGACGCTGCTCCTGTGTCTCTGGGCTGCTCAGCGCAGTCTCCCAGGAGGATTGTGAGCGTGAGGTGTGGACATTCCCAGGAGCAGTGGTAGTTCTCTCCGCAGTAGGGACAGTATGATGGACATAGCGTGGGGTGAAAGTTATGCAGTACCAAAAGGCGGCGGAATGAATTAGGCTGAAGCTGCCGCCACACAACAGCTTCTTGTCGGTTGAGCGATTTGTGTGGTGGTGGGAAGTACATCCGGCTTTGTCTGTAGCGTTTAGGTGTATTCTGTTGGTGCGTAATCTGTGTTGGACAGCTCTTCCGATGGCGCCCCGGTTTGAGAGCTACCGCATTAGCGCGTTCGTTACAATGGGGATAGGCCAGGTGTCCAGACGATGTACCCACCCTGTGTGGGCTGTAATGATGTCAGGATACGGTGTGGCCGTACCTTTCACTATGTTCCTGCAGGCGGCTTGTGAAGTGGTGACCGCGGTGATTAAATGGTTCTTGCAGCATTCTAAAAGCGTCATGCCAAGGGAGATAGCAGCCTTTTCCGCCGAGCCCATTGTTAAGCGTGGCCGAAACCCTTACAGAGTCGCTATTGTCCGACCAGACACATGCATGGCCCATTTCTGTGGATACCGGGCTACGCCAATGCATAGCACTGGTGCATTAGATGTGCCTAGTACTCGCATTCGAGCTTGAACTTTTGCCCGTCTCCGGCCTTTATGCATATTGCATAGTGCACGGGCACTTTGTTCCTATTGAAAGATTTTTCTGTTCTTCGTAAGCGTCCGAAACCACGTTCCGTGGGACATCGACTGAGAAGATGGCTTTCGAGTCGTCTGAGGCATAAAGTACCTTGTGAATTTTTATTTCAGCTTTTCAGCAGCAAAAGATGAAACAAAACTCGTCTTTGTAGCGCGTTCAGTCTTCGTTAACTTGCTAAACAGTCCTTATTATACGTATTAGAGATACATAAGTAGGAATTCAGCGTGGCCATGCGCGATCAGGGTGGTTCAGCGGTAGACATCGGCCGCCCCCGAGCCGCTTCCTGTGCACCGCGCTGCGTAAGCACCGCCAGAGGAAATATATCAAAATAAATCGATATCGGTCCAATGAATGACGAATATTGTCCAAATAGCAAATTTTAAGTTCGAAGCGAATCTGGTCGAATAATTTCGATTCGAATAGCATATGTCACATGTTAGAAAGAAAAATGCGCATATTTGTCGTGACCCAACTAACCTGCACAATATATATTTTTTTTAAATTGTAACAAGGCATGTACAAATGTCATTCTTTCTGGTTCTAAGCGACGAGAAAGCAACATTCAATAGTAGCAGGATTTGACTTTCGGTAGAATGCAAGTGATAACCTATAAAATAGAAGAATGAAGAAGAATGCTTTATTTTCAATGAAATGGTTTACAAAAAATTTCTGCGAAAACATCCGGATCCGTAGCCAATATGGCTAGTTAAGGATCCGTTACAGACAATGCATGTTGTGGTTTAATTTGCGAGTACAATCTTTATGCACAGAATTCCATCACAAATCACATATTGAAATACGCTTATGTAAGAAAAAGAAAAACAACAGAATTAATATGACATGTACACACAGTTCTGCGGCATTAATAAGGCGATTGGTAATTCCCCGATAGAAAAAGTTTCCTAAGTGATTGCGTCATATTTGGCAAATATTTGATTAGGGTTGGAATACTGTTCCAAATTTTAGCACCAACAAAGGGTATTGTACGACGGCCGTACTATCGGCAGATTAAGGTTTTGCTGTTCTGCCTGTCGAGTGTGACCTCTGGGTTTTAATAAAGTTGATGAGTGAAAGGGTACGTTTCTTTTCATTATTTTGTGTACTAATGTTGCGCTTTTGTATTGCCTTACCATATTAAAAGGCATTATGTTGAGATTTATGAAAATATCAGCCGACGGTGCATTCTTGGGTGCTGATGCAATTGTTCGCACAGCTCTTTTTTGCAAAATGGTAACGACCGAGCAATATGAGGCATATGTGTAGCTCCATGATTCGATGCAATAAGTTAGGTGAGAATGGAAAACGTTAAAGTATAAAATACGGAGTATGTGTACGTTAAAATAGTTTCTAGCCTTAAATAATGTAAAGCACCCAAAGCTTAGTTTTCTACACAAATTGTCTATGTGAGATGTCCAGTGGAATGAATGGTCTAATGTGACGCCAAGGTAAGTATATGCGTCTACCTTGTCAATGCGAGTTTCCCCGATGTACAGACCACATGTTTCAGGTATCACTTTTCGGTTAGAGGCGAAAACAACGTACTTGGTTTTTTTCGTATTTAGTAACAAATTGTTTTGTTTAAACTATTGAGAAGTTACTTGCAGTTCTTCATTGGCGAGTGCTTCGGCTTCCTGAATAGAGTGACGTGCAATAAGTAAGGCAGTGTCATCTGCATACAGAGCTGCTTGCATATGGGTTAAGGATAGTGGATAATCATTAATGAAGAGGGAGAACAAAATTGGTCCAAGTACTGAACCTTGCGGCACACCGGTTTCGACGGGTTTCCTGTTTGACTTGTTACCAAGTATTTGTACATACTGAGTGCGTTCGGACAAATAACTGCGAAAGAACTTTGAAGATATGCCTCTAAATCCATAGTGTTCGAGTTTGTTTAGCAATATATTGTGGTCCACTGAATCAAAAGCTTTTTTTATGTCTAGGAAGATGCCTATGACGAATTGGTTGTCATTTAATGCACGGTTTACTGTTTCTGCCACAAAGCTTACCGCAGTAGCCGTACTGTGTTCTTTTCTAAAGCCATGTTGGTTCGGAGTTAGGATACTGTATTTCGTAATAAAGTCCATCATTCTTTTGGCGACAAGCTTCTCAAAAAGAGTGTTGACGCAAGATAGAATCGTTATGGGGCGGTAATTTGCTATGTTGTCAGCGCATTCGCCTTTGTAAATTGGTGTCACCCTCCCTATCTTAAGCTGCTCGGGGTACACGCCTGTCGTGAAGGACTGGTTGAAAATAACAGCTAGAGGTATGCTTAAGGTTTCTATATTGTCCTTCAGTATTTTAACTGGTATTCCGTCATGTCCCATGGCCTTGTGTGATGACATCTGACTTGCAACAGCAATAATTTCAGCTTCAGTAATTTCACGAAAAAAGAAAGTATCCTTGTGAACAGCAGGGAATGGTGAGCTATATTTTTCGTTTGTACTGGTTGCCGACTGCTTTCCTATGGTAACGAAATAATCATTAAAAAGTTCTGCAAGCGCCCTTTCATTGCAGCCTACGATACTTAAATTTGGTAAAACAGGTTGTTGGGGCTCCGGATTTACTACTGCATTTATTATACGCCAAATTTCCTTTGTGTCACCATTCGCTTTCGTGATGAGGCTACTGTAATATTCTTTTTTTCGTTTTCTCATCATCGACAACGACAGATTGCGCGTGTTTCTGTACAATTCTTTATAGTAAGCGTTATCTTTATTTTGCTTCATTTTGGTCAGCCAATGTTCCCTTAATCTAATAACTTTGAGTATATGTTCGTTCATCCAAGGACAAATTGGTGTAGACAAGTACTGTGATCTGCGAGATTTGCACTCTACTTTTATGCATCGTGATTGCAACAGTGATGAAAACTTTGCGTAGGCTGCGTTTGGATCCGTATCGCTTGAACACAAAAACTGTGTTGCTTGGATTGCCTGTTTACTCTTTTCGTAATCGATCCTAAATGGTTGCGCGGTAGTCTGCTTCGCTGCGTGTAGATAAGTGCCAGACACAAAAATAAAAGTCGGGAAATGGTCTGACACGTTTTCTGATATCACTCCGGCAGTGATAGCTTCACTATCAATGTTTGACAAAATGTGATCAATTGTTGTGGATGACGTTGGTGTAACTCTTGTCGGTGCTAAAATATGATTTCTAAAACCGTAACATAAGGCTAGGTGCTCATACTCCGCGCTTGTTCGTTTGCTAGTGTCTATATTAAAATCGCCGCACAGTACGACTTGTTTTTTTTTTCACTTGCAAACTGCTGTAAAGTATGTTCTAATTTCTCAAGAAACGGCTGAAGCTTCGCATCTGGTGGTCTGTACAAGACGCCCACGATTACGTTATTCTGTATCTCAACGAACAGCATCTCTAGCTCTCCTAAATGTGTTTCCGTAAATTTTTCTAGTTTTTTAAAGGTTATACGGGATGATATGTATAGCGCCACACCGCCGCCTCGTGATTTTGATTGTCTAGCAAGAGACAAAAATTGATAACCAGTAATGTTTATGAATTCGCCATCCTTCAGCCATGTCTCAGATAGTGCTATGACATCATATTTCACACTTTGTCGACTGATTAGTGCTATCATTTCGTCATAGTTTTGGTTCAGACTTCTTACGTTGCAGTGCAAGAGGCGTAGGGTCATGGAGCTGTCATATTCAATCGTATTAGGCGCAATCGTGCCCATGAGGACGCAGTTACTCACAGTAGAACAGTGGCGTAGCCAGGGGGTGGCACACCGGGCACGTGCCCCCCCCCCCCGAAATTTTTTTTCGCCATGACATACATAGGGAAAAATGGCCATTTCAAGGCGGTGCCCTCCCCGAAATCAAGGGGGTGCCCCCCCCCCCGAAAAAAATTTCTGGCTACGCCCCTGCAGTAGAAGTATTCAATCAAACTAGACAATCTTGGACAGGTCCGCACAAGAAGCTATGTGAATTACGTTAGCATTCTCTGCTTTCCTAGCCAGTATTATGGACTGGGAAACCCACACGAACTTCCAGCCCTTTTCTTTCTTTCTGGCAATTGTCATGCCTAGCAATGCTTTGTTCTCTGGGCAAAGATGCTCGTTGACGTACACGGGACTGGTGCCGGGAAAGCCAATTTCATTGCTTGTGAACTTTTTCTTTTTTGCTGCTTGGAGCACCTTGTCCCGTGTGGCTCTAGATAAAAATTTAACGACTATGTTCTTTTTTTTCTTTTTCCTTTGTGGGCACGCGATGCACTACGTCAATGTCACTCGGCGCGATCTGTGTTCCAACTTTGTCACCGATTCTCTGAACTACCTCGACCAGTTTCTCGTCTGGCAGTTGGGGAATACCTTTAATTTCCAGGTTATTGCTCCTGCTGTACTGCTTAAGTTCAGTAAGTTCTTCCTGTGCGGCAGAAAGTGCCTGTTCTAGTTCGACCTTTTCTTTCTTTAAGGTGACATGCTCTTTCTTTAACACTGCTAGTTCTTCTTTCGTTGCGCGCATTTCTTCAAGGGTCGCATTCATATATTGCATGCTTTCTTTGAGGCTATCAATTTCTTTCTTCTGATTTGCATTCACGTCACACACATATCGAAAGAGTTCTTTGATCGTAGTGGGCAACTTTTCACCCATCGTGAACAGCGAGCGATCCAAACTTAAGGCGTGCAAGAGTACGAAAAGAACGCTACACACCTGCAAGTATTTGTGAAAGCGGTTGAGCTTTTTGTCGAGGCGTGGTTGCCTGGATCGCTCGCTGTTCTAACGAGGATGGTATGGCGCTTGTAAAATTTATAGGCTCCGGCCCTAGCTGGCCGGAGCCTATAATAGGTTACGTTTATAAAATTTACTATACTTAGAGGATATAAGCCGGTATAACAAGCTTTTAAACTTCAAGAAATGACGAATCGACGTGAGGGTAATGTGCTCATTTAACCTTGAAGTAGGGCTTCGCGGCAGCTCGGATTTCCCCTGGATAGGTGTATTCATGGCGTAGCACTTCTCCACTGCAGTGAAACAACCTTTACAGGGGGGTTACACGCGGACTAATATACATCTATTCGTTCATGTCGAATACTTGGAAATTTCCAATAATTTGAATCGAAGCGAATTGGAATATTCGAAGGGCTCGAATATTAGCACAAGCCTACTAATAACACATCAGTGGACATCCAGAAGGGCCTCCGCTGGGGGTGGCCACCATCACGAATCCTGTTCACGATGGACATGGAACTCGAGCCAAGTGACACAGGCCATCGCCATTCGTATAAACGGCATGGTGTGCTTGCTGAGCAGTGACTACGGGGTTCAATATACGACATTATTTTCTTGGCGGGCAGTCAGAGAGATCCTCCCGAATATATGTGGAGAGGAGGGTGGGGCTTTTGATTTTCAATTTAGTGCTGGAAAATATGGTTTGATAGTGTTCAATGATATAAGGAAACGAGATGACAAATGTAGAGGAGCATGAATATTTAGGAGTGTGGATCAAAGAAAGAAAACAGGTGCAAAATGTTGAAATCACAGCGAAGGGCAAGAGAAATAGTGAAGCACCGGTTTGAGATGGCAGGTGCCAAGTTTTGCTAACTGTGCAAGAAATTTGAAGTACAGTCCAGACTTGAGATAAATCAAAGGGCAGTTGCGAGGCTGGCTCTCTTGGGTTGATCACCCGCACAGTTCCTCTTATAATAAGCACATTTGGGCTTCTTTTCTTGCCGAGTCGCTTGTCAAATTTCTCGGCTGCTGACCCGAAGGTCGCGGGTTCGATTCCGGCCGCATTTCGGTGGGGGGCGAAATGGTAGAGGCCCGCGTACTGTGCGATGTCAGTGCCCGCCAAAGAACACCACATGGTCGAAATTTCCGGAGCCCTGCACTACGACATGCCTCATAATCACAGCGCGTAAAACCTCTGATATTATTAATCATGCACTGGCAAACGTGCATTCGACTGAATGAGAACAGTGTTAAAAAGTGAATATGTGATTTTCTTCATAGTTGCGCATATTTTCGTTGTACAAAATAGTTTGAGCGCCCTTTCGTATTTTAGTGACACGTCCTTTCCTTTAATTAAAAATATTTCCAGGAACGGGAAAACTTGTTCTTTTTTTTATTGACGTGATGTAAGGAGATGTTGACGCACAAACAGCGCGCCGGCTACTTCTTATCCCGTAGAGGTGTCTAACATAGAGCACGTAGGGTCCAAGTCTCTAAGCGTAACAAGTCCGCAGCACATACAGTATACAATTTAGCCTAACAGTTCAGGCATAAGATTTCAAAAGAACGTATACAACAATCACATATATATGCACATATGGTGATGTTGAAGAACAACCGTTACGAATGGAAGAGCAACTGTTACATATAGCAACAGTCACATAATAGACAACAGAATAGTCAACGTAATAGTCAACAGTCACATAATTATACACTGTGACGTTAAAAAAAAAACTTAAATCCTCTAGTATCGGCCAATAATGCCACTCTCTTCAAGAAAAGTTTTCAATGCTTTTACAGCGCACTTTTGTAAACCTCTTGTTGGCCGCGGGCCCAAAAGTTTCCATAAACTTAATGATCTGCGATCTGATGTCATTAACGATGATTTAGGTCTGCGTCTTGATGTTTCGTGTTGTGGGCATTCTAGAAGGAGCGGGTGTATGTCTTCATCTACGAATCCGCAATGAGATTCAGGAGTGTCAGCGTGGCCAATTCTGTGTAAAAAAGTCTTGGTGGAGGCAGTGCTTAACCTTGATCGGTGATAAGGGTTTCCAGACTTTTGTCTAAAGATAACGGAATTTCGTATTCAATTAGTGAATCTATATGGTATAAATCGGAACTTTTGGAGTTTTGGTCAAACCACGTGTTTCTAGACATTGAAAGATTTTGCCTCTAAAATGCGGCGCAATTCATTTTAGATATTGGAACAGAAACCATATCATCTTTGTGATGTGCTTGTCGTGCTGCTTCATCAGCTGCTGTGTTGCCTGGTATGTTGCAATGTCCCGGTATCCACTGGAACATTATTTCATGTTCCTTTTGGTTTGCCTTTGTGAGCTCTTCAAGTGTGTCGTAAATCAGACTATCATTTATTGTTTTCGCTTTTGTGCTACAGAGTGATGTTAGTGCCGCTTGTCGATCACTGAAAATTACCCACTCTTGAGCATCTCTCACAGAACTGATAAATTTTAAAGCGCATAGAATAGCGAATAGTTCAGCTGTTGTAGACGATGTCACGCGAGATAACCTAAATGAATCTTGTACATTGAGGTGTGGCACAGTAAATGCTGAAGTTGAAGATGTTGGTATACTGGAGCCATGTGTATAGACATGCATGTAACCCGGATATCGCATATATATTTGGTAAAGCGCTATTTGTTGGGCGGCTCGAATGAACATGTAATTTTTTCTGATTATGCCATCCACTGACACTTCGATCTTTGGTAACGTAAGCAGCCATGGGGGGATATTCGATGTCTGAATTGAAACATTCATTTCTTGGCAATGTAATGGCATTTTCCTTAATTTCTTTATGAATACAGCTTATATTCCTCTGTTATATCTCCAGAGCCAATCGATGGTTTTTATGTTGTGTCTGAAGGCGAAAAAGATTCCCCATCTCCCGCTAAAGGGAACCATGTGTGGATGCGAAGCAGGGGAAAGATAATTAGCTTGAGCGGGAGGAACGTCGCCGCTCTCGTTTCACGGCAGCGGTCCGGGCGCACATCGCGGCGCTGCACAGGAGGGAGAATCAGGCGCGCGCGCGCAACGCCATTTTGATACCGCGGAACTACCGTGGCGCCCCCCAGCGGAGTATGCAGCTGTCGCACCACTTGTCGTGCGCGCCGCTCCGTAGAGGATTTCTAGAAGAGATAACGGGGGGGGGGACCGTAGGATAGGAGACAGAGGGGGGAGGGGACGTGCATGCGCTGTGGGGGGTGTGGGACGCGGGAGCCGCTCCGTAGAGTAGAGGATTCCTAGAGGAGAGAGGGGGGAGAGGACGCGCATGCGCTGTGGGGATGTGGGACGCCGGAGCCGCTCCGTAGAGTAGAGGATTCCTAGAGGAGAGAGGGGAGAGGACGCGCGTGCGCTGTGGGGATGTGGGACGCCGCTCCTTAGAGTAGATGATTCCTATAGAGTAGACACAGGGGGTGAGCGTAGGAGAGGATAGGGGGGAGGGGACGCGCATGCGCTGTGGGGGGGTGTGGGACGCGGGGGGCCGCTCCGTAGAGTAGAGGAATCCTAGAGGAGAGAAAGGGGGGGAGCGTAGGAGAGGAGAGAGAGAGAGGGGGGAGGGGACGCGCATGCGCTGTGGTGGTGTGGGATGCGGGAAGGAGGGACGGACTAAGCCCACTACAAACACATGCAAGCAAGTTCAAGGAATGGAGTCAACCTGGGCGACGGACACCACCTGCCTAGCCATTGCTAAGCAGCCTCTCTGTGCTCTCGGCCATGACTCTGATGACTGTGGTAGTGGTTGACGGCCTTCATATTACTGCAGTGTTCTGGTTCGCATAGTGGGTGCTTCCATACTTCATGAAAGTGGCCGGACGCGGGACGCCGGACGCGGGAGGGACGGACATAGCCTCGAGCATAAGATGCTTCGCATCTAAAAAATGCCGATATGTTTCTATACTTCGCGTGACTGTAAAGGGAGATTGGCGAGCCTCTGCTATTACAAGGGAACCGGGAGTCGCTCGTGGATTGATTGATTGAAATAACTTTATTCATGTCCTGCGGGACGCGCTCTAGCGCGCAGCGGGCAACTCCCACGTCGGGACCGCCAAGCCAAGCCTGTCGGTCCCGACGCCAAAAGTCGTTGATGTATTTGTTCCGAAGTGGGCGAAAGGCAGTGTAAAATTGCCGCAGAGTATGCAATTTTTTGTCTTTTAGAGCATTGTGAACAGTGAGTTCGCAAAGTTCATCTGCCACAACTGCCTCTCGTGTGTGCCGGGCTAAAGCGAGGGCACGAAATGGAAAACTGTGTTACAGGGCCGTTAAATGCTCGAACTGCTAACCATATCCTCAGAACAGGTGTGTGAGGAGAAAGCGTGCCGAGTTTCGCGAGCTTCGAAGGATGCTGTACCGCTTCACTTGTGGTCAGAGTTGCCAGATGCTACCGAGCTAATGCCCTCGCTGCTCAGAACCCAAGTACCGTCGCTGACGTCGTCACGACATGTCAGCGCCTCGACGCCCTGGACTCCGCTCGTCTGCAATCAGACATTGGCCAACACCACTCCACGGCTCAAAGTCACCTCCGTGACCTCATCAGGGACATCATACGCGAGGAATTGCAGTCCATGGGCTTCTCACCTCCTTCGCCATATTCTGCACAGTCTCCTGGAGTGGCCTTGCGCGACATCATCCGGGAGGAGATCACATCAATGACCTGCCCTGCCCACGTCCAGTCACCCTCTTCTCGGCCCGTACCAACCTGCGCGCAAGTTGCTGCCGCGCCTCCTAGCGACGCAACCATGACGTTGGCATCACCATCGTACGTGTCGGTCCCTGCCGCGCCTACCGTGAATTTCCATTCGGTACCGCCTGGCCCTTCATCAGCCCACCTGACCGCGCTCTCTCCAGGTACTGCGAATGCCTTCTACTCACCACCCTGGCGCTCGTCCCGCCCAGTATGCTATTACTGCGGGTATTTCTGCCGCAAGCGCCAGCAAGACGAGCGTCGGGGTTACGACATGCGTGAACGGGATTTTACCTCTCCAGCTTCCTATCAAGGTCAGCGTGATTCATCCCTTCCGCACCGATCACCATCTCCGCCCGCATCTAGTGCAGCCGGAACTCAAGACGCCGCTCACTTTCGCCGCTCCTCCTCTCCACTTCGGCCTGCCTCATTCGTCACTGACAATCCCTCGGAAAACTAAGTGATGCAGTTTCCGGAGGAAAAACTGCATTACAAATTAGGACTGATATTCCTCCATCAGGCGCGTGCAACATGGTTTTTGTGGTAGTGGAAGGAGTACGCGTCAATGCTCTGGTGGACACGGGTGCGACATTTTCGGTTATGCGTGCTGAGTTGTGCCAACGCCTGAAGAAAGTGATGACGCCTTACGATGGACCCACGTTAGTTGCTGCCCAGGGTAACACCATTCGCCCTTCCGCTTTTTGTACTGCCCGTCTTTTTATCGATGGTATCCGCCACCACATCCAATTCGCTGTCCTGACCCACTGCTCTCACGAACTAATTTTAGGATGGGATTTTCTGTCTTCTGCTTCCGCGGCTATTTGTTGTGGACAACGCGTCGTCCACCTCGCTGACACCAACTACATGCTCGACGACGTGTCTGGCTGCTGCGGCAGATACCGAGTTGCCACCGCATCAAGAGCAAATTGTGGCTATTACCTCTAAAGACATCGACCATGGCGATGTCTTGGTCTCACCATCATTTAGTTGCGTTGGTAAAGGCATTGTTCTCGCGTCCGGCGTGGTTCGTTTTCGTAATGGCTCTGCACTTGTCACTGCCGTGAATCCAACATCAGAGAGAATCTTACTTCCACAGAGCACCACGTTGGCCTGCGTTACCGATCCCGAGCCTGCGTGCGTCGTGCCACTTCAAGCCGTTGCCTCCAACGACCTCCCTAGTGGTGAGCCTGCTTCTTCTTCCGCCTTTACTGCAGCCATCAGCAACGACTTGACAGCTTCACAGACACAACAGCTGCTCGCTTTGTTAGAGAAAAACGCAAGTTCTTTCGATGTTTGCTCGTCGGCGTTGGGCCGCACTACCACTACAACGCATCGAATCCACACAGTCGGAACATCAATTGTACTCCGCCGGCCCTACCGCGTGTCTCTTGCTGAGAGAAAAATTATAGAAGAAAACGTGGCTGACATGCTCAAACGGGAGGTAATTCGCCCCTCAGCTAGCCCTTGGTCGTCTCCTGTGGTTTTGGTTCGTAAAAAGGATGGCTCCGTGCGCTTTTGCATCGATTGCCGTGCACTCAATAAGATCACTCGCAAGGACGTGTACCCCATGCCACGCATTGACGACGCCCTCGATTCCCTACAAGGCGCGGAATACTTTTCAAGCCTCGACCTGCGTTCGGGATACTGGCAAATTCCCATGCATGAAGACGACAAGGAGAAAACGGCATTCGCAACCCCCCGATGGGCTATACGAATTCAACGTGATGCCTTTCGGGCTGCGCAGCGCCTGCAGTTCGTTGGCAGGCAGCTATGCAGCTTGCTCTAGTGAAAACACCGCCCTTGGGCTGTGCTGGGACCTCGCATCGGTATCCAGCACCAGAACAGCACAGCCGATGTCCGACAGCATTCTCCAACCACATCTGTCGGATAAACTAACCTCACGCTCGTCATCGTCTGAGCGCATGAACACGCTCACCACTGTTGCACCGGACGAACCACAAGCTCCCGAACCCTACGACATCACGATCGTCAGCAACACAACCTACGATCTACCACTTCCCGAAGCAGGCCTTCCAGATGATATCAAGATGAGTCCAGACCAATCGGAGCCACATGTCCAGACGCCTCAGACGTTCAACGTGTCGCTGCCGACCAACTCTCCTGCTGGTGAGATTGCTTCCTACCGGGACACGTCGTGTGCACGCGACACTTTACCAGGAACCACCAGCTCGACCACCTCAGGGAGCTGTGTACCAAGAAGGTTCCAAGACCATGAGCATCGCAACTCATCCCGGGGAATGGCCCGCTCATCGTCACAGATGCTCCGTAGAATGATCAGCTACACCTCGACCCACCGTATGAAGTACGCCCGATCCCACATTTTGCGACACTCGACAGTTTCGCATGTTGTCCTTTCTTCAGAACTGCGGTGGGACAAGCGTCAGCGTTTCGGGATGGGTCTGCGACCAAGACAAAACAGCCAATGTCGTCCCCCAGATCCACCATCGGGAAACATTCAAGCGAAGCCCGAGCGACCACAGCGACCTAGCCAAAACCGCCCACCAAAAGAAAATGAAACCACTTTCTCTGCAATGTCGCAGCGTGGCCGAGGTTGTCGACCACCGCGACACGCCGAATGTCGCCCTAAAGAGATACCTTTGGCAGCACCACAAAACAATGCTCAGCGTCGTAAAGACAGACCGCCGAGGCGATAGCCAGTTTCGTCCTCCTGACGCATTGCCACAGATGACGATGCAGAACCTGCACACCTCTTTCAGCTGCAGCCAGACCTACAGCAGCGAAGCTTTAGATGACCACAACCACCGCTAGAGACATCACATTTCACGCTCAGGCATCTATACTTGCAGCGTGGCCGAGTGTGATGACTACAGACCGGATTTTACGCAAATGCCTATTTTGTTCCTTGCGTTCCTATCATGCCACTTTCATATATGAGCACCAATTAGGGGTTAAGGAGGGCTTTTATATGGTTTTTAGTGCCTATAAATGCCTATTTTTGGGGTTTGTGCCTAAATGTCTATAAGTGCCTATAAATGCCTATTTTCAAGAACGCCTCCAATATCAGCACTATTTAAACTCAAATTTTGCTTTCGAGTACAGTTTGAGACCGTAATTCATGTTACCGGGCAAAATTGACGTGTCGGAACTCTATGGGGTGCCACAACCTATTTCCCTAGTTCAAAACACTTCCGGTAAGCAACCGCTAGCAGCAATGAAATGGGACGCGCCGACCACTTTACCCCACCGCACTGACATGGCGCGAGCGGTTGGAGCAGGGGGAGGAGAAGGAGAGGAAAAGGCGCTATTTCGGCAACCCTAAATGGGAGCGCGTCCCAGCGTATACAGTGCAAAGGGAAGATGAAAATAAAGGTGGCAAGAGGAGAGGAGAAAAGACGAGAGTGGCGTCCGTGGCCGAGGATGTTGCGGGCGGCTTTTGCAGCCTGTTTTCCAGTCCAGTATTCCCAAGGTATTGAAGCACCTCCTTGAAGAGCTCGGTGTGGTGGGGGGGCAGAAAACAGTAGGTACCTCTGTGCAGCAGCAGGAAGATGGAGAACGAATGCGAAACCATGCATGGAGTGCCGTAAGGGGAATGTAGAGTGCAAGTAAAAAAAAATCTGATGTGCACTTAGCTTTTGTCTCATTTGTAATTTACTTCTTAAAGGGCGCTTCAACAGGTCACATAAGAAATTTTAGTTAGACACTGGAAGTTGTTGCGTGCCCAATGAAGAGCTTTGTACCGTAAGAACTTTTTAACTGGTTCATTACGAGCCGTGAAAGCATGATGCTTGTAGGTGAGCTGGAAACTTTTGCCACTCGCAAGCCAAATTCCTTCCCTGCCCTCTTCGGTATCGGAGCAACTCGGAGCCGGAAGATCACACGACGCAGACGCATCAACACGTCATGCGCACGCAAGGTTACACGTGTGCGCATGACATGCCCAAGCCAGGTCGTGCACACAAGTGGTGTTGTATCGTTTCGGCGTTTTCTCTAGTGTACTGCCCGTTTCTGTGGGATGGATCCCTCTATGCGCTTGGAGAGGCTGACATGGATGATGTATCCTTACCACGACACAGCGCGTCGCACCGCTGGAACTGCTGTAAGGGACGATGCATCAAAAACACGCCAAGCGTTGTCAGGGCTGGCGCCGGCACGACGCGGCAACGGCGAGAACACGGACGCAAATGAAATGGACACAGCTAAGTCTCTCATCGCGCTTGATTCCAAGTAAAAAAAATAAATAAAAACCCACTCAGATTCCGTTTGTATGTTTTAATATTTCTACAACTTTCATTCTTCTATTCAAGCAACAGATTGCACAAATTGCACATGTCGCCTCGAATCATTCTCGCAGTGTCACGTACTACTCTGACGTAAGCAGGACCATTCCTTGCTGTACGTCACCTCCTCCATATTGGTGCGCGCGCCCGTGAGGTCAAGGGCAAGCGGTGTTTAGTCTGATATTTCACGTCTTTCCGGGGCCGCGTAGCATTGCAAATCTTGGCAGACGAGATCGTTAGCGCCCAGTACATGCATTACACTTGTCAGCTCGAAATGCTCCAGCCTGGTAAGGGGCCCCTTAAGGTGTTCACAGACGGAGGATAAATTGTCCCTGCGTGATTAGACCCGGCCAATACGAGGTTAAAAGACCATTCTTGCCTTTTAGCGGTCTGGCTATTGGCTCCTGGGCTGCCTTTCGCAGCCATGTCAAAAAGAAAGATACCCAGGAGCGTGTTTATTCGACGGCGGACACTTAACTTACCAATGCTGGACAATAAAAGAAGAGACCGTGTTCTGAGAACCGTGCGGGAAAACGGACAATAGCATGGCTAGTTAAGCCATTGATGTCTTTGTGCCATCATAAACTATAACATTTGTTTACTTTCCTGTCGTTGACACAGGTCGCACACGTATTTCTTCGAAAATTTGAGTTTTTGTAAATATTTATTGTGCCTATATTTACGATTTTGGGAGCCTAAAACTGTGTTTTGCCTGCCTGTTTTTGGCGCTTAAAACGCGATTTTTTTAGTGCCTAAAAATCCGGCCTCTAGATGACTAAGAGCGGCACTGGGGCTCGGGCTCGGCTAGCGCGTGGGCAGCGAGCTGAGGGCAGAAGAAGACGAGGATAGATAATAGAACAGCTGGCCCAGGAACGGGTGCTGTCTCTGTGTGTGTGTGTGTATTCGAAGAAGGTGCTTGATGTCATGTTCACACTCGCAATAGATGCTTGAACGTCTTTCACAGGAACCATTTTACTGTAAATGAAACATCAAAATGCTAAACTTGTTATTTCTGGCGCAATGCTTAATTAGAACATGAAGAATCATGGACACAAATAAGGAAACAGGGGAGTGCCAATTACCAACTATTTATTGCAAAGATTTATTGCACATCATAAGAGAACAGACACAGAGGTTTTCATATAAGCAAAGTTCCAGAATCAAATTAATGCTGCAATTTTTTGGACGAAAAATTGAATTGTTTATATATTCAAGATAAATGTGCATGTCCATAACAGCGATATAGCACAAACATTTCCATTCATCAATAGTGATCACACTCTTTGATGAGGGGCCCCTGCGGCTAGCTGTGCGATATTTACAATGAAAAGGGCCACCAGTGTTGATGAATTAAACACCCCGACTTCTAGCAATGAACATAATCACATTGCAGGATTCCACAACTGAAAAGGTAAACAAAAATAAAAAAAACCAAGATAATAGCACCACTACTTGCTGGTGTTACAGTAAAGCTAGCAGTACCAAGAAAAAAATAGTGCGTACTGTAACATTACAAAATAGTTTGAACAAACTTATCCTTTTAAAGACATCCTAGCAACTTTGACTAGACAAAATGTGACACAGGAATAAGTGAGCAATAATCTAGCAAGGATGGTACCCTTGACTGTGTGGCCATTCATCAGGTGTTCTTAACATTAACAAAGTTGCAAAGGCAGGCTTGACATATGCTATAATCTCACAAAACAGTATGAACAAACTTAAGTACAATTTAACCTTTTGAAATATCCTAGATAAAATATTGCGCAGGATAAAATAAGCAATAATCCTCCAGGACTGGTGCCCATAACTATGGCCACTCTTGAATGTATCTTATCAACAATACTGTAAATTCACCCTTGAGTAGATACTGTAGTATTTACAACATATAATGAACAAAGATAAGTGTGACTTGCCCTTCTGAAGTTAACTGTACAAAAACTGACAAGGTAGAAAGCAAAAGTTTGGATAATGAAGGTGATAGATGAAGGCTGAATTCAGGCCGGCACGGCCTCTCTGGAGACAAAAAGAAAAGTACACAAACTAAATTGGCAGAACAAAGCAACATGTTTAATAAAGTCAATTGAAGCACTTCGGCATATCCATAGAAATTCTTGCTAGTTTGCTTTTAAATCTCCGACACCAATTTCACTCCACCTGCAATCGTGTCAAAAGCCTTACGAAAACAAAGACAAAATGAATACATCCTGCAACTCGTGTTCCCCTATTTCTTATTGGCTATTCTCAATAAAGTACCACATCACCATTCAGTTTCACTGGTCAGAGATGAATGCATTGCCATGCATGCGCCCCGGCAAAATTTATCTACATATTCAAAGTACAAAACTTCAAAGTCTAACCGCTGTCCACAACATTATGTACCTTCTATGCCTACAGAATCACTAAAGCATTATGCTGCAGCAAAATGTGACACGCAGCCACATTTTCAAGGTAGCAAATGCAAAAACAGCGGGCGACTCTTCGGACTTGTCCCATCACCTCCAGAGCAGCTAGAAAACAGCTGTTCCGCGTTAGGCAAGGAGGAAGCGCCTGATTCAGTGCTCGACGAAGCAAAACCACATACATCACCTTCGTCTGTTACGGATGAGCAAGATCAATTGACCGCGCCATGCAACTGAGGGAGCCGAGCAGATGGGTCAGAAAAGCGAACCCCTCGCTCTGCTGTCTCGTTCGCCGAGTGATCGTCCCTGCAACATCGTCGCTTCACTCGAAACAGCTAGCGAGCTCAGAACGGACAGCCTTAGTTGCTCTGCGACACTTTTTTCTGCCGCCTACTTCACTCAGTACACACATAACCTGCTGCAATTTTCGCCGGCGAACTCCGTATAGCGAGAGAAGAGAGACAGCGAGAAGAGCAAACCACGGAATATTCTGCGAGTGGCCGCGAGCCGGACAACTGAATGATCCGCAAAAAACTTACCGTTCTTTTTCTAAGCCAGTACGTGAAGTCTTCAGCTGAGCGCCGCAAAGATTGAAAACAGCGCGCACAACTTTCGGCGGGAGAGCCAGAAAAACTACAAAAGCTTTACGAGCGGCCATTGACGATGTCAGTAACCGTAGGGCTGCCGCTGATCAACAAAGGCTCCTCTTTTCGTTTCGGTTTTACTTAGACATACCGCTTGCCCCGGCGGCACCGCAGCGTCGGAAGCAACGCTCAAGTAGAATAATTTATGCAAGTACATACTTAACCCGAGGTATTAGAGATATTTATTTTGAAGATGCGGGTTTCACATGTACGCGCGCGCTCTCAGTGCGGCCAGCAGTGCAGCAATGACATATTTAATATAGGCAAGCAGCTGACCAATGTTTAAATTTGTGCATGCCACGGAAATAAGACCGGTTTTGCAGGAAATATTCGTAGTTACAGCGGCTATTTTTCAGCCTTGTAGCCGAACATGGGCCAACATCTGACAACGTTGCTACAACATTAGCTCAACATTACTGGCGCAACATTGCTGAATGTTGTTGAATGTTAAGCAACATCTGGCAACATTGCCACAACGTTGCAAAATGTTGCGCGACATTCAACAACATTCATAACATTCGGCAACAATTCGTGCTATTAGGGAAACTGTCTGCTCGCAGGTACGCACACTCGCCGCTCTTCCCTCCGCTAGGAAAAGAGATGAGCAGATGAACGGTGCGTAGTGAACGTAAAGCGAACCGAGTGTGGGCCAATTTTGGATCATCATACTCCACTATTATGGCACCATTTCGAAAAACTCTTGCGGCTGCGTGTTTATGGGATGCTCGTGCACAACTGCAACACCGCAACTAATTTCGACATTTGGGTGATTTGGGGCCCTTTGATGGATAGCCACTGGACGTTCACAACTGGCTGTCCCGTAGAAATCCTGTTCGGACATTTACAAAACAGCCACACTGGACATGGACCTTCCTAGTAGGTCCCGTCAATGTCCATGTCATGTCCGCTCTGGATATCCGAATTTCTCGACATTCGGATTTATAGCGGACAGCCGACGGATATCCGTGGTTACTTGGGGTGTTATTCTAATCTGAAGACGTCTTCTAATCAACGTACACCAAATCAGCCAGGAAATTCAAGGCAGCCGTTGAAATGAAATTTTTCCTTCTGTGCGAAATTACCTTCCCGTACTGCAGAGCTTGCGGTGCTCTCCTCCAGAATGTTACGGGCGCACGCTAGCTGGTCGAGTACACGAGGGGTGCGGCGATGCAATCGTTCTGCGATCGCTATTCTGAGAGCCGTCTATGCCTGCTGTATCGACTTTTGCTGCCTCCTCTCCCGGCTGACCCGGTCACATGGCGACGCCCATCGATTGCCAACATCGAGGATCATTCGAGGGCCTCTTTTTTTTATCTGCAGGGTGGAGTGCAATATCCGGTGTTTCTCCAACAAATTGGACTGAAGAACGAAACAAGCAAAAACACACCGAGGCGGTGTTGATCTTACGAGCGTTCGACAGGCAGCCGAAGAAAACCTTTCACTTTGACGTGCAAAATAAACACCTCTGAATTGTATTCACTCAATGACTGCAAACCAGTTTGGCTCTGTAGTTAGTGCAAAAATATCCATTTTAATCACCGGAAGAGATATTTACTCGCTTATCACGATCGAGTCATTGACTGATTGCTTGAGTTTACGTTATATCAGTTTAGGTGGCTCCTGCGACAATGCCAGTGTAATGTTAATGATATGGCTGTTGCCGCTTGTACTGCATGAACCGCTGTGAAAATCATCTTTTGTCAAAAGCAAGTTGTTTCGGTTCACATGGGAGTTACTCAAGCTTTCTTGAGGTGCAGTTCTCAGTTGTCTTAGAATATAAAAAACTTTTAAATTAAATATTAGCACTTTTATCGGATTGCTCGCGTAACAGGACATCACACCTCAATGTAAGTTCAATCTTTCCCAGTGCGACAGCTCTCTCGTTGTTCAGGCTGGGATTGCGACAAATAGGTGCGTCTCTCTCAGTCTACAACTTAATATTGCAAAAACCACACCGCACTGCCTCGAAATCCAAATAAGATAGAAGTTCAGGCAAAGACGGAATTTTGGAGTGAGTCTGCGAGTTGCAGCCTGGGAAGAAGTCCGCTTGTCGAAACCTTTGTTCCAAAATTTTTTCATTGCTCTGAAGCTAGTACGAATTGAGGCAGCCCAATTGCGGGAAGTGAGGATTTCCGGAGTCGGACTTAGGAACTTCAATGAGGTAGTTCTCTTTGATATAACCTTGTTTTGCTCCGTGCAAACTGCTAGCCGGCCTATTTGCAAGGAATTCATCTGTGAACACCTTTGCGCACAACGAGCAAGGACGGAAAAAAAGAGCGGACAATGGACGCCGATTACTGCTTGCGTAATTTCTTACTTTCCCAACCAAGCCTGCAAAGCACTTTCGCTCGAAGGTTCCAAACGTATATATATTCAATGAACTTGCAGGTAGCACACATTGAAAAGAAAAATGCTTTTACTAAAGTTCGGCCGGGGCACGGCCTTCGTCAGTGTTAGTACGTTAGTAAACATTAGCAATTTTAGCTTTTTTCTCAATATTGAAATTACCCAGACCTATCGGATGTGCCCTTCAAGGAGTATATATATATATATATATATATATATATATATATATATATATATAAGAAAAAAAAACGGGTACACGTACGAGAAAGCAATACTTTTATGCCTTACGTTACGGCCGCGGCACGGCCTTCGTCAGAGAACGAAGGCCGTGCGACGGCCGAAACGTTGGAACAAATAGGTTTTCGTACGTTCGTCCGCTCAATTCACTTTATTTATATATACCCCTATACATAGCCTTCATAGATTACGAGAAGGCATTTGATTCAGTGGAGATATTAGCAGTCATGCAGGCACTGGGGAATCAGGGCATCGACGAAGCCTATATAAACATACTGGAAGAAATCTACAGCGGCTCCACAGCCATGATAGTCCTCCATAAAGAAAGCGACAGAATCCCAATAAAGAATGGTGTAAGGCAGGGAGACACGATCTCTCCAATGCTATTCACCATAGGAGGTTTTCAGGGCCCTAGATTGGGAAGAGTAAGAGTTAATGGAGAGTATCTTAGTAACCTGCGATTCGCTGATGACAACTCATGATTACTGAACTGGACACGGAAAGCAGAAAAGTAGGTCTGAAAATTAATATGCACAAAGCTAAAGTAATGTGCAACAGTCTCGGCAGAGAACAGCGCTTTGCGATAGGTGGTCAGAGAGTGGAAGTTGTAAAGGAATACGTCTACTTAGGACAGGTGGTAACTGCGGAGCCGAACCATGAGTGTGAAATAACTAGAACTATAAGGATGGGGTGGAACACATTCGGTAAGCATTCTGAAATCATGAATGGTAGTCTACCACTATCTCTCAAGAGAAACGTATATTGTCACGTGGTTGTGACGTGAACGAAGGCAGCAAGCGGCGTGTCCAAGATGGAAACTCTTCATTTGGCCGAACTTGTGGCCGAGAAACGGAAAGTTAATTTACAGCAATACACTCATAGCGGTGAACAGAGCATCTGACAAGCGCTGAAGTGCGTCGGCTTTTATACATGTGTCATCGAACATTCTAGCATTGTCGCTAGCGGCCGCGTAAGTTCCAGAACTAACTCCGATGTTCGCGTTGAGCCCGTAATCTGATCGGAAGGTTCCAACATTATCTATAAATAGTTCCCAGTCATTCGGACGCGCTTGGCGCAAGGCAGCAGTTACATGGTGTGGGGGTGCTATCACCCCATGTAAGGTCGTTTGCGCCTCAGCCGCAGTTCGGGTTGAGAGCCGTCGAGTGGAAGGTGGCGTTGTGTTCGCCTGGGTTATCATCATCATCGAGAGAGAGGGGGAGGGGACGCGCATGCGCTGTGGGGCGCGGGAAGGAGGGACGGACAAAGCCCCCCTCCAAACACATGCAAGCAAGATCAAGGAACGGGGTCAACCTGGGCGACAGACACCACCTGCCTAGCCATTGCTCTCTGTGCTCTCGGCCATGACTCTGATGACTGTAGTAGTGGTTGACGGCCTTCATATTACTACAGTGTTCTGGTTCGCATAATGGGTGCTTCCCTACTTCATGAAAGTGGCCGGACGGGGGGACGGGGGGACGCGGGAGGAACGGACAAAGCCCCGAGAATAAGAAGCTTCGCATCTAAAAATATAGTCCTCAGGTTCGTTAACGCGCATAAAACGGCTTGAAGCGCACGACATGGACGACTTCAGGTCGCGCACGGCGTCGTTGAGAGTTCGTAATGCCGTCGGCGACAACCTCGTAGTCGAGTGTGCCGAGACGTCGAAGTACCCTGTACGGTCCGAAGTACCGTCGCAGAAGTTTTTCACTCAGTCCAAGTCGGTGTATCGGCGTCTACATCCAAACACGGTCGCCGGGCTGCTGTTCCACGAAGCGTCGTCGAAGATTGTAACGGCGGCTGTCGGTCGTCTGTTGATTCTTGATGCGGAGGCGGGTGAGTTGTCGGGCATCTTTGGCGCGCTGAAGACAGACAGTCACGTCGAGGTTTTCTTCGTCGGTGACGTTGGGCAGCATGGCGTCGAGCGTAGTTGGCGGGTTCCTTCCGTAGACCAACTTGTATGGCGACATCTGCGTGGTTTCTTATACAGCCGTGTTGTATGCGAAGGTCGCGTACGGAAGGATAGCATCCTACTTCTTGAGTTCGACGTCGACGTACATGGGCAGCATGTCGGCGATGGTCTTATTCGCTCGGTGAGGCCATTGGTCTGTGGGTGGTAGGCGGTGGTGCGGCGGTGGCTTGCCTGGCTATATCCCAAGATCGCCTGAGTTAAATCAGCAGTACAGGCCGTACCTCTATCGGTGATAAGAACTTCTGGGGCGCCATGACGAAGAATGATGTTCTCGACGAAGAACATTGCTACCTCGGCGGCGCTGCCTTTGGGCAGGGCCCTTGTCTCGGCGAAGCGGGTGAGGTAGTCAGTAGTTACGACGATCCACTTGTTTCCGGAATTCGACGTCGGGAACGGCCCCGGTAAGTCCATGGCGATTTGCTGGAACGGCCGACGAGGTTGCTCGATGGGCTGCAGAAGTCCAGCCGGCCTAGTCGGCGGTGTCTTGCGTCGCTGACAATCTCGGCAAGTCTTTACGTAGTGGCGGACGTCGGCAGTGAGGCGAGGCCAGTAATACATTTCATCTATCCTCGCCAGCGTGCGGGAAAGTTCAAGGTGTCCAGCAGTCGGGTCGTCATGCAGAGCGTCCAGAACTTCTGGACGTAACGAAGAAGGTGCTACGAGGAGGTAGTTGGCCCGAAGTGGCGAGAAGTTTTCTTGTCCGTGGGTTCTCGCGCTAGTAGTATATTGTCATGAATTTCCAACAAGCCCAAGCCGCTACCCTTGTTTCTTTAGGAGAATGCCGTTCTGCAAGAAAAACGATGGCACTCCTCGCTTGAATACCTTTGGAGCAACGGTGACCTTGCCCTCAAGGTATTCCACAAGGCCCGTGAGTTCCGTAGCGGCTCGCTGTCGTTCGGCGAAGTCGTCGGCGCTTAAGGTTCCGAAGAAGTAGTCGTCGTCCTGGTCTTCCTGGTGTGGCGGCTCGACGTGGGTGCGAAACAGGCAGTCAGCGTCAGAGTGCTTTCGTCCGGACTTGTAAACGACGGTAATGTCGAATTTTTGAAGTCTTAAGAGTGCATCGCGTGAGACTGCATCGCCTGCACCGTTTTAAGGCGCTGGAGGTGTTCGTCAGCGTCAGAGTGCTTTCGTCCGGACTTGTAAACGACGGTAATGTCGAATTTTTGAAGTCTTAAGAGTGCATCGCGTGAGACTGCATCGCCTGCACCGTTTTAAGGCGCTGGAGGTGTTCGTCGAAGTTTGAGGAAAACACAACGACGTCGTCCAAGTACACAAGGCAAGTCTGTCACTTCAAGCCAGCCAGTACTGTATCTATCACGCGTTGGGAAGTCGCAGATACCGAGCAAAGACCAAAGGGCATAACCTTGAACTCGAACAGGCCATCTGGTGTAATGAAGGCAGTCTTTTCTCGGTCTTTCTCGTCGACTTCGATTTGCCAATAGCCGGTCTTGAGGTCCATCTAAGAGAAGTACCTCGCGTTGTGGAGTCGATCTAGGGCGTCGTCTATCCGTGGGAAAGGGTACACGTTCTTCTTCGTGATCTTGTTCAGGCGGCGATAATCGACGCAGAAACGCAGGGTTCCGTCCTTCTTCTTGACTAACACCATGGGTGACGCCCACGGACTCTTCGATAGCTGGATAATGTTGTCGCGCAGCATTTAGTCGACTTGTTTCTTTACAGCCTCGCGCTCTCGCGTCGAAACTCTGTACGGGCTCTGACGGAGTGGTCTGGCAGTTTCCTCTGTTATGATGCGATGCTTTGCAACAGGGTTCTGCCGAATTCTTGACGACGATGAAAAGCAGTCCTTGTATTGCAGGAGCAAGGCTTTGAGCTGTTCTTGCTTATGCGTCGGAAGGCTCGGATTGACGTCTAAAGCTTGTTGGGGACCTCGATTCGTCGAAGCATGTTCGGTAGCATCGAAGAGGGCGAAGGCACTGCTGGCGTCCACGAAATCATTCATGTAGGCGACCGTCGTGCCAATGGTGAGATGCCTCTATTCGCGGCTGAAATTCGTCACTATTACCCTCGCTTCGCCATCCTGCAGCTCGGTTATGCCTCTTGCGACGCAGATCTGACGGCTCATAAGCAAGTTCTGGTCGCCCTCAATGAGAAGCTCTAAGTTCGCGGGTACTTCGGTGCCGACGGAAATGATGACGCTGGAGAAAGGCGGAACGGTGACCTGCTCTTTTATCACATTCAAGGCACGGTGACCAATATTCTTATACGGTGGGATGACCGGATCGTAGCCGTACGAGTGCGCTTGCCGGATCGTGCTGCTTGGCGGACCATGGGCGACGAGGAGCGCCGGGTGCGGAAGGCCGCTGAGGCTCGTGCTCGTCGGCAGGATCCCGAGGTGAGAGCTCGAGAGGCCGCCGCGACGCGAGCGCGGCGCCAGGCGGATCTCACACACACTATCGCTTTGATTACTGCTGGGCGAAACCACTGAAGATTTCACGGCGTAACCATGATTGCTTCACGAGCTTCGCCCCAATTCTTCATCATTAGCCCCGTGGATATGCTGTGATTTTTTTTTCTTTTAGCGTTTAGAGTGTGTGACCGTGGCGCAGTCAATAAAGAAACGAAAAAGTGACCATGGCGCAGTGGATAGCGCGCCCGGCATTTGTTGTCGCTGATCGAGAGGTCGTTGGTTCGACTCCCGTTGACGGAATTTTTCTTTCCTTGCCATCCGATCATGTGTACTTTTTCGACGTCATTTGAGTGACGGAAATACGTCACTGAAGTCCTGGAGGACCCCGGCATGAAGCACTTTCGTGTTAAAATACATCAGAAGAAAGAAGTTTCCAAGTGCGCCACCGGGATTCGAACCTGTGAGCCTCCGAAGCCTGCCGCATTAGACAGCTCTGCCACGTGCCAGTCGAATGCTAACGGCGAGCATTTACCGCTGGCGGTACGCAGGTCTCGCCACCCGCGAGTTGGTGCGAAGGTTAAAGCAACGCTCATATTGCTCTTGAGACGCGCACTAAAAAAAATGCCCCCCACCTCCCCGAAGGGAATCGTGAGGAAATGCGAATGCATTTCGCGCGCGCTTCACTCCATTTATATATACGTGCGAGCGAGCGGACGGTAGTGTGGGGCCCAGGGAGGAGAGAGAGCGAACGGCGAGAGAAGGAGCGGCGAAGCACTGCACCTACCCTCTGCTACACTCTCCACACACGCGGGAGCTCCGCCGAGCTTCCGCGATGCGAGCGCTCTCACACACCAGAGCGCGCTCTTCCTCTCCGCTCACTCTCCGCTACTCCGCCCGCACCACCTGCTCCGGTTGCTAGGGGCGAGGATAAGCGCGCGCGCCCGCAGCTGTTGCTATGGGAGAGGGAGTGAAAGCGGAGAGATAAAAAATTACACCATCTTCCGCTAAAGGGAACCATGTGTAGATGTGAAGCAGCGGGCGCTAACGCTCACACCGGCGGCGGCGTTGACGCTGGCGCTCATCGCAGCGTTGCGCAGGAGAGAAAACTGGGGATGCGTAAAGCACGCAGTGATGGAGCGGTGTTTCCTACTGGAACATGCCAATCGCTGCTAATGTGCAATGAGAGACAGAAGACTCCGACTGGACACAGAGACTCGCACTCGGCTTTTAGTTAACGCGCACGCTGCGAATTTTTATTGTTCAACAACGCACAGGAGAAATCTCCCACCGGCACCACCTTGGAGGTCAAGATCCATTGCTATATATACGGGGTGGCCAGTGAACGGTTGTGCAGCGCGAGCAGTCGGTTTTTTCAACCAAGAAACTCGCTAGCAGACGCTGCCTGCGTCGGCGTCGCGAGGCGAGAGAGGGGGGAGCGCAGGAGAGGAGAGAGAGGGGGGTGACACGCATGCGCAGTGGGAAGTGTGAACGCCGTGGGCAGGGATGCGTAGAGGAAAGAGGAGGGAGCGTAGGAGAGGAGAGAGAGGGGGGACGCGCATGCGCAGTGGGAGTGTAGACGCCGCGGGCAGGGATGCCTGGAGGAGAGAGGAGGGAGTGTAAGAGGGGAGAGGGGAGGCGCATGCGCAGTGAGGGTGTGGTTGCCGCGGGGAGGGATGCCTAGAGGAGAGAGAGGGAGAGAGGAGGTTTTTTATTTTTATTTTTTTAAAGGGTTTGCGCATGCGCAGCAAGGGTGGTCACGCCGCACACCACCACCACCGGATTAAGCTTCGCCATAAGATACTTCACATCTAACACCTGCCGGCGCTTACCTCCTCAACCTATCCTCCTCCTCCTCCGCGGACAACGCTGGACAACGCCGGACAACGCCGGATGCCTGACATAGCCCGACTATGAAATGCATTCGCATTTAAAAGGGACCCATTTATGTACCCATCGGCGATATGGAACGCCGGGCAAGCAATGCTTCGAATCGAGGCGCTGCCCCGCCCAAGACCACGTCCAGCATCGCCCCGCACCACGCCGCCCCTGCGGCGGCCTCTCTCCTGTCCCGCAGTATGCATACGATACGCTGTATGAACAAGCGCCGAGTTCAAGTTACGTCGATCGATGGCACCGTTAAAATAGGCGCACACAACTCTTTTCTTTTTGTGTGTGTATGTGTGGATCGGCGTGGTGCGCTGCTATTTGCACCGCAATCTCGTCTGCAAACACCTCTACCGTCCCGAACACGCGCAGTGAAACCATATATTTTTCCAGCAAGGAATCGAGGGCTGTCTCTCTTCTTTATTCACGTCGGTAAGAGAAGACGCGAGAGCAAGAAATTGAATGAGGCGGCCGCCTTCAACTTGTCGAGTTCCGCGAGTTTCTAGGACTGTTTGCTGTGCACTAACAGTGATTGGTAAGAAAAATCGATCGAAGAGGAATCATCGTTAAAGCGTCACTGGATTACTGGTGAATGCCGCCAATGACAGACTATACGCGACACAGGAACGCCTTCCTGCACGAGAGTATAGGAGAGGGCTAGAGGAGAGGGTGGTGAACGGCTGGATCGGGCGCATCTGGCTGGCATTGAAAAATTTGCTGCAGATCCACGAAGTGAGTATTGATGAAGGAGTGAAGCTCCATTGACGAAATGATAAACGATATAAAGAATGTTTATGAAATCTACTTGTCCGCCTCTCAGTCCATGGATGGGCGGACTCACGCACGGACGGACAGATGAAATAACGGACGGATGCACGGACGGTCGGACGGACGGACCGATGTACGGACAGTGTACGGTCTATTTTAAACCTATATGCGCGCTATGAACGCTCTATGTACGGTAGTACATGGAACACCTGTGTTTCGGTCCGACGGGGAGCTATGACGACGACGGCGACAACGGACCATCGTAAGAGCCTAAGGAGCCTAAAAAAGAGGAGGCGCTGATGGTTGAGAACCTACACGAGCCACTACGCCGCAAGGAATTATCAGTCATGAACAAGGAGCTCACTCGTTTTACCCAATATGAGATTTCGACGCTCGTGCTTCGCGTGACATCAATTAAGTTTGACCAAAATAGTTTTATCTACCTCTATTCCCGCCGCGGTGCCTACCGGTTATGGTGCTCGCGGGATCACACTTGGCCGTGGTGACCATTTATTGAAGAAGGTCGGTGTGTTTAGTTGAGGTGCACGTTAATGTACTTCAGGTGGGCCAGAGGCATCCACTTCGGCGACTATCGTAATCACAGGAGCACGGAAGCTTGGGCGAGTTTGTAAGACATTTTTGTAACAACTTCAAAGCGCCAAAAAACAAGGACAAACGAAAAGGAGTGGACACAACTTGAAACTGAATTTATTACAAATCAAAGTGAAAAAGGAAAACCACATTAGAAGGCGCACATGCGCGCACACATGCGCAGACGGCTGACGAAACCCACAAAAAAAATAACACAAAGTCACTTAGGTATGATACCAGACTTATGCAGCAGATTATGTTCACTTTCAAGCAGATCCAGTGACCTCTCTCTCCCAGGCCGTTACCCCCTCCGACCCCACGTACCCCCCCAGACACCTCAGCTCTTACGCAGTACCGCGAAATCCTGGATTATTACCGAACCTCGCGCCGTCTTTACCCAGACCCTGCACGGGGCCTCTCTAAAGCGGACGAGCGACTTCTGAGACGCTTGCAGACGAACACCTTCTTGTGTCCTGCGGCCGCCCAGCACTTCATGCCGGGCTACTGTGCGCATTGTGGGGTGCTGGCCGACACCATTGCAGTATGCCCCGCCATACCTATTCCTTTTTCATCCCACAAGAGAGGCTTGGGAGGAGTTCCTGCTCGGCTGCTCTACCCGGGATGCTCCTTGGTGGCCCGCGCCCGAGCAGCGATCCTTTCCAGTGGACTCCCGGAATAGGGAGACCACCCAAGTGCATTTGTTGCGCAACTCTCTGTACTTTTCTAAATAAATGTTTTTCCACCACCACAGTGACGGCTGGCTGACACACGCGTCGCCTTTCCCTTTTATCAGAAATGCTTCGACAATCTCCCTTGTTAATTTACTCCCGTGTTTGAAAATGACAGAAGCGTCAGAGAACCCGGGTAGGCATCCGCATTCACTACAATGCCGCGCAAGGTGCGAATAGGCTGTGCCTTTAAGCGAGCTGTGGTGCTCTCTAAGCCTTACATTCAGGCATCGGCCCGACTGACCAATATAACATAATCATGTCGTCGTTCTGGAACGTAAGACCCCGACAACTATTGTTATCTACCGCGTCTGCTGTTCTATTCTTCACTATCGCAGCATTACATCATACAAGTTCAAGTGGGATTTCTGTTTATTTGGCGGCGCTAAACTAAAAAAAAAGACTAAGCTAAACGTCTTTTTTTATACACGTTCGGTCATTACTTAGGCGAGCGGCTGAATAGCCAAACCTTGACCTTTTTGCACTCGAGTTGTTTCCTACACTAACAGCTGGCAGTAAAAAAAGGATTGTATACCTCGCGACAACTTTCTGTGGCAGCACAGCCAAAGCTACTAAGCCGAATCACGCACTTTTTTGCTACGCGTGTGCATGTAGTCCGCGAACGCTAACTTTTATATACTACGTAGCATAAAAGGAAACATAAAAACAAAAGATGTAGTTATTATGCTCAAGATCCTTTGCATTGTTATCAAGAAAACGTATTCCATGTGGGAGTTTCGTTTTTTGCTGTTTCTAGTTTTCTGGTTTTCATTTAACCTTTTTCGTGCCCCAGTAAACAGCGATGGCGTCGTTCGGTTGCAGCAAGTTCACGTCGTGGCTTGTGAGCGAGGATGAGTGCGCGTTCGCTAGGTGATCTGTGTTCACCGAGTAGAAGGAAAAGAAGACAGCTGTGCGTCGTCAAACATTTTGTTCCCCGCATATGCTATCACGGAGAAAGAAGTGTGTGAGTGATACCGTCAGCGCAAGTGGGTCTCTCATCGCGATAGCCGCCTTGAAAGTGACACCGGCGACCTGTCAATCTTAAGCAAGACCAGCTGCTTGAAAGCGATATTGCGATTGGAAACTGTACGTAAAACAATGACCCTTTTCATGAATTGCGTTCCATACGTGGTCGGTATTTCGGTTGCCTGATATTGCTGATACAATAACGCTAAAGATCGCGTACTTTAACACTGTACCCGACGGCGTCTACGGCGGGAGCGGTTCTTGGCGCTTTGCCATGACAGCGATATTGGAGGATAAAATCACCAGTGAAAAGTTTCGCCTGGGCAACAGGCGCGTTCATGTCTATTATGCGGCTAACTGCCAAAACAGCGTTCTTGGCCGAGCAAGCAGTGCGTTTCACCCGATTGGATTTACCACGGCCGTGGATTTACGAACGTGAGACGCCCGCGTGTGACCATCTTTTCGCCTCCATTAGCCGTCTGTGATTGGTCGAAGCGTCTGTCCATTAAGCAGCCGTAAAGAAGCCTGACGTCAGAATGACGTTACCACACAACGGGAGCCGGCGTCGCGCGCTCCCGCCCACTGCTGACGTAATTAAGCTTCGACGTCACGCGGAAAAGAATTGGAATAAAAAAAGGAATCGTTCCGCGATAGCACCCGTGGCCAAGATATCTGCGACCCATCGACGACTTCGCGTTCGCAAACAAATTAACGTGAGCGTCTCCAGAAAGTTGTTGCGTCTCCAAAAAAAAGGAAAACGACGATGCCGACCCTGTATTCACCGAAATTTAGGACATGGTTTCTTGCCATTGCGTTGAATTTCCTATCACACAGTTCCTGCTCGGCCGTGCGCCTCCCCCTCCCCCCCCCCCCTTTTTTTTTTCAAAAATAAATCTGACCGCTTCAGTAAAGCTGCTTCCTGTGTTCCTTAGCAATAAAGAATATTTTATTGCTTTGAAAAAAAAATGCAAGCAAGCAAATGCAAGCATTAGTGTATGGTGCTCACTTTACACGCGGGCTTGAACCGCTGGCAGATTAGATATGCTCGATTTCGCAGAAGAACACAGCAATGATTCCACGTATTTTCCTTCACTGCTGCGTTCATAAGTATCTCAAGGCTTGCCATAGCTTTCGATTAAAGCTACATATAACCTATCTTTTAACACACTATTTCAAAAATAACATCATAAACCTTGGATGTTCGTGCGAAAACGTACATGTTGGATGCGCTTGCGAAACCGAAACCTAAATCGCCCGCAAACGGACTACTTGGCGTAGTAACACATGTGCAGAAGCTCCGCCCACGTAGCGTTGGCTGTGCTGCCACAGAAAGTTGTCGCGAGGTATAGTAGTCGAATGGGAAATCGCATGTCCACCTGAAACTACAAATGAGAATGGCTACATTTGGCTACGAATCTTCTGGCTCTTTTTTGTCATTTGGGCTACAGTTTCTCAAGCCTCGTCTGACCTGGGAACACTGGCGGTGTTTCTTTCTTTGTGTGTTTTTACTTGGCGGCTAAATAATGTCTTTACCAACTGGGTCTTGCTAAATCGTACTTTGGCATTTCTTGGTGTCCACGCTCTCATTATCGCTTACCTTTCCGTCTCATGACGTCACCATCTCTTGCTTTATTGAAGTATAATCTCCACTGTAAACCAACGAAATTTCATCCAGCCATTCATTCTAGATGACTAGACCGCGACGCGGGTCTGGCGCACGGACGAGGCGTTCAGCGGTGCTGTACCATTTAAACAGACACTGCAGTGCCCACGCTGTCGTGTTCGGGTGAAACTGCCACTGCTCCTTGAAAACGTGTTTTGCTCTTTCTTGCTCGACGGATAAACATCGGCGCGCCCAACTATGGACGCGTGGCATGTCGAAAGTATTTTGGGCACCAAAGGCGTTGCCCGATCGCCTCCGACGGCAAGCAGTCGTGACGTCATACAGGTTAGCAGGGGCCCATCGATGAAGGGGCCACACCTATTCGCTCGTCCATGCATTAAATATGCCTATGTGCCGAGTCTGCGCCAACCTTGTGCTGCGGGTTGATATTTTCGCTCAGCGTAAATTACGAGCCATTGTGTTGTTGTCTCGGAAGATCCCTTGCGCGCAGCACCGCCTCTTCTTCTGCCGCGACGCTATACAAGGTCCCAAGGAGTTGATGGGATATCCACCACACGACTAGAGCCGTCTTGCGCGAGCTAATTCCATTGCGTGCCTGCACATTTCGCCCCACTCCGGCCCTCAATCTAACCGACCACAGCGGTTTACTTGTTCTGTTGTGCATTAGGGGACCTGCCCGTTTCTTCTATTAATGTAAATTAGAATTTCGGGTGCACCAAGGCATGGCAGGTGTAAAGAAATTAGAGGACTGTATCGTCACTCTTGTTGTACGTGACGTGCGAAGAGGAAATGGACTCAGAGACGACGTGGCACACGACGTTTATGACAGAACACAGAACAACTATGAAAAAGCGTTAAGAAAATGAGGAACAGACACATTCTAAACTAAACTACACTCCATCTCACAAGCTGGTTGCAGCACTACGAAGGCTAGGCCGATTTCAACCAATCACGAAGTCGAGTTCCTCCGCGTTGTATTAATCCGCGCACATTTTTAGCTGTGGCCTAATCGGTTGAGTGCCCGCACCACGACATTGTTCACATCTCAGTGGACCAAAGTTCGAATCCGGTCGGGTGAACAGAAATCTTTTTTTTAACTTTTTTTTAAACATTAACCTGCCTGATGCCAAATGCACTACACCGCAGTGTTCAAGAAGTGGGTTTGTTCGTTTGTGTATTTAGAAGGTGTCCGCTACTGCGATTGCTCCTCGCGGAATCCGATCTGAAGGCTCGCCTGTTTCTACGGAGTACTTTGTCGTTTTAAAGCAATGCTGTTTATGGTTTACACCTCGGGATTTCTTCGTGATTACGTACGCCAGAATGCGCAATCCAAAAAAGCACGCGTGGTGACAATTTCTGAATGTCTGTACCTACCAAGCGCCCTTGAAGCAGATGTCTAAAACATTGACCTTACCCAAATTATGTGACGCTTGACTGCTCAGACACCCCAACCACTGTGGGGATGTTTATCGCAGGCGTTATAGTGAATAATTATCATTTACAGTTATACAAATAACGTGATGCCACCACTGATTTTTCCCACGATCTACACAAAGTCAGCATGAAACGGACAGAGCCAAATTGTCGGCATGCGTCTTTATTGTACCAGCAGGTTTGTTTTTCACGCACAGTTCTTCGCATAGTCCTTCGCAGCACTCCCAGGTCAAAGCTGTCCAGTTTATTTTTGCGCTGGCGTCCTTTCCCACCACAACGCTTCTTCGGTGCTAACACTCTGCCCGCCTTTTCTTTCTCAAACGCCCACTCGTACAGCGTCCGCTCGCTCACCTTTGTTAGTTGTGCAGAACGAGAAAATTCATGCTGGCTCCTTCTCCGCACTCATTCCGAAGCGTTTTTAACGCTAGCGTCTTCGCCTCTTTCGGATAAAATTGAACTTGCGAAGAACGGCATGAACTAGACGCTACTACACTGGAGGAAGCCATGTTTGCCAAGGACGGCGCACCACTTTTTAGAGCCTCCGCATCGCGTTTTTGACCTGCGTTTGTTTGCCCGCATGCAATAAAGATATCATTGCTTTTTCAAGAATGTTATTAAATCAGTGCTCAATCAGTGAATAGATTTCTGGCATACTTTCAACATAATCTGTGAATGTGCAAGGAACTATTTAATTGATGACGTTGGCAAAAAGTAAAAAACAAATTACCATACTAAAGTGGAGATCCTCAAAATAATCACAGCGAAGGACTTCTAGTGTGTTTCAAATTATAGGAGCATGGGCAAAAGCACTTATTGTAGTTATTAGACCAACAAAACTACACGCTGAATGAGCGTACTATTTTGCAGTGCTTCGGGATACCGCCACCATGCACCCCGTAGCTTCCACAGTGCTGCAACCAGCTTGTGAGATGGAGTATAGAAAAACTCTGAACGCGAGTTCAAGAAAACAAGTTCGTTGACCTCACAGTGCGGTCGGCACGGTGGACGCTGGGGTGCAGAGCAGGAGGCGACGTGAGGCGGGGTGCGTCTCGATGGGCGACGCTCATGGCGACGATGCAGCTTGACGGCGTGGGTCCGACTACGAAGCAGTCGACCCGCATGGAGACGCAGTGCAGGGAATGGCCAGCCTGCCCAGCGAACAGCTTGCGTCGAGACGCGATGCTCGGCGCAATCGTGACCATTAGCCAGGTCACGCTCGTTGCTGTGCTGGCCAGCTGACCGCGGAGACGCCTCGCCGAGATCCGCGATGCCCTCGGCAAAGAACAGGACAGCAGGCCAGGCCGAGCCCCGAGATGCAGTACTCGTGCCGGCAACGCCGCCCCAGCTGGAGGTTGGGCGGCAGCAGCACGGACGGCCGCGTTCCCTGGCTGGACCCTGGACCCCCGGCGTCCGACGCTTCGGCCCGCTGTCTTGCGTCTGCTCCGGCTCGTCCCCAGCCGCGAAGCTTTTCGCCATGTCTTCTCCACACGTGGCCCAATCGTGGCACACCACCTCGATGGAACCACACAGCTGATTCGCTGGCCTCACGTGCACACTTGGCTCGAAATCACACGCGCTGGCCGCCGTACCTTCGTCGTCGTCGACGCATTTTTGTTCCATTCACCACATTCGATATACTTTTGAGGCCCAGCAGAATGTTTCGGATACTCTCTGGCTAATTTCTTGTTGCTTCGATGTGAGCCAATATTTTGTGCGTCGCAGCCGCTAGCGTTCGAGCTCGCGGTATTAGAACAGGGCGGGCAAAACGTGCATCCAGCTCCCAAAATCGAATTCGGCACTTGCTTTACTTGGAGAATGGCCTTTGATGGAAAGGACGGCTCAGTGGCGCGGGTCTGTGTTGGGGATCTTAAAATAGCTATAAAAATCTGCACGTTTATAGCCAGCTGCCAGTGAGGCGGGCGTCGACATGAAGTGACACGAACTTTATTTCAGTCTTTGAAGAACTCCCCAAGACCAAGTTGGTGGCTTCGCCCATAGTTACCTAGAGGGAACTCTGGCGCTGCGATCGTTGGGTAGTACACGGATTTGCCTAATCTTCGTGCTTGCGGCTTCGAACGCACTTGTGGCTTCGTTTATTGTTGTGTTTCGGCGTTTGTTTCGGATAAAAGAATGGATCGTTGTGAACCTCGTGAGCCGACTTGAATGGATGAGCCTTTAGAGGTGGTGAAGTGGAACTGTTGAACATTTGCTGAACTTCGTTCTGCGACAAAGCGGATGCAGGCCACACGGAGGCGAAAGAACGAATTCGCTTGGACTGCCCACAAGTACCATGCATTGCAGTTCCCATAGACAGAGTTCCCTCCAGTGTAGGAACTGTATGGCTCCACCCACGATGGGGCCGATGTCGTGGACCCTCTGGACGGCTCGATGGGTGGAGAGGGGCTGGCCACCGCCAGAGCATGGTCATATTCGGGGCACAACTGCTAGTGGCCAAGCTCAACCCTATACCAAGGGAAGTTTGCACAAGTCCGAAGCCTGAGGTTTGGCCAAAACGACTTCGCGGAGAGTACATCCTTGTAGATGGCGAACTCATGGCGACAGCGCGGTACGTGAAATCGCGCGCTGTCCGGTGGGCCTTCCATCCATGTGCTGGGAAGCACGAGGTGTGGTGCTTCTTTCAAGTGATTTGTTCACAATACTGTTCAGACACAAGGGTGGTCGACATGGATGCCGTGCGCGAGAAGACAAGCCAGCCTCCGCCGCATGGGGCAAACTTATAAAGTGAACGCATTCACTGCAGTCGTATCTGGCAGCATCGACAAAGTGCTGACTGGTCTTCTCAAGGATGGAATCTTGTACTGGGTGGATGGGTCAACCATGATGCGAGTTCTGGATTCCCGGGTCAAGCCAAGTTTGGTCGCCATGTCTAGGCTGTACTTCTAAAATCTTCATTCCTGGCTTAGAGAAGAAATTAAAAGAAAATTCTCTAGGATACGCGGCTGGGACTCCTGGAAAACTGCTTCATGGCGCCTCATTTTTCAGACCACCTGCACTGCTTAACAGGACTTTCAAGCGCAATTGAAAGTAAACAGGAAAACCGAAAGAGCCGCGCATCCAGGGCGCTGTGCGATCGTCGACATCGGTTATCCGAGGTACCGCTTCTCTGGAATACAGTGAAAACCCGGTGATACGAACACAGCTCATACGAATTTCGGGGTGATACGAATTTTTCTTTGGTCCCGTCCAAGGCTCATTGGCCTGCAATGTAATGTAGTACGGTTGTTGCGAACCGATTTTCACCGCGTTTGATACGAATGTACGCTACCGCCCAGGTACGGAGAGGTGCTGTCCGCGCTGTCGCGGAAGAGGCGCCAAGCACGTGCGAGCGCGGGAACGCAAGCGCGGGCATGCACGCCGCACCGCCAAATAATCAGAATCCCGGTGTAAGAAAAATACTTTTCTTACGGTCACGATAAACCTTAAGAAACGCGTCACGGCAACGACTGTCACAGACTCCGAGATTGTGCGTCTAATGTGCCTTCGTGTGCCCTCGCGTTTAGATTACAAAGGGCATGCTTCTTTTTTCTAACGCGTCGACGCGGGCTGCTGTCGTTGTGCTGTGTTTACACGTGCCTGCCTCGTGCATCAGACATATAAAGGTGGACGAGGACCGAAAGAAGGCGAGGACGCTTTTTAAGGAGTCAGGCCTCACAACGTCAACATGCGCGACTGTTGAGGTCGCACATGTGCGGGCACGGTCGTAAATCTCCCAAACACCTCCGCAATAACGAAATCATAACATAGGATCGTGGTTCTAAAATTTTGTGGCCTTGATCTATCGCGCCAAAACGCCTTTTCCGTTAATTTCGCCGCAGTACTCTGGTGTCATGTGAAAAGCACACTAGAATTTGGAAGGGGCCATTGCTGTCGCGGGTCACAATTGCGCACCTGCCTGGTTCATTGATTAAACACGCGCGCACGGGCCGTATATTTACGAGTGCTCGTATGATTGCCGACATCTTAAAACTTCACTGACAGTCATTAAGAGTTCTTCCTGACATTGCTGCGGCCCTGAAAAACAATAAATGAAAATGTACGCCAACTTTCTTTTGTCGCATGCTAATTTTCCATGCTTTCTGGTGATACGAATTTCGGATGATACGAATATTTTTAGTGGTCCCATGAGATTCGTATCACCGAGGTTCCACTGTATTAACAGCTCGGACTGCGTCATCACGCTAAGCAACGATTGCCATTTGTGCTTCGATGCCAGCAACTGTGCTTTTGAGCGCACTCACGTCGTATATGCTCAATTTTATTGTCCTTACTTCTAGTCGAAAACAGTTAGCAAGACACGTGACGAGAGTCTCATATTTGCAACAGCGCAAGAAATACTGCTTGAAATGATTGCTCAAGTCAAGAAATTGTGCTTTAATCTCGGTGATTTTCAAGCGATCATGCCGTATGTATTTACATTTTCGCCGAACGGCGTTTGCATTACCATTAAGTGACTTAAATAAAAAATTCGGCAGATCCCACGCCTTGTGGGAATCGGTTTCTGCGAAGCAGTCAGCCAGTAGTTGCGTTCTTTGAGCCAAGCGTTACGGGGCGGATGGAGGTGTTTTTGTAAATGGCTGTGCAAATATGACCAGGCAACTTACGCAGCACGCACGTCAGAGCGCAGAAGTGTGCGGTGCGATGATGGGCCTTCGTTCGCGTATTCTTCCAGGGTCGAACAACACTTGAATACAGCTTGCTCAATCATAGCAATACAAATGTTACGTTTAGTAGACCGCTGTCTAAGCGGAGCCAACACTGGAACCAAAATTGACATTGACCCAACATGACGCCTGTATCATAGGAGTACGTGTCTAGTGTTTATTGCTTTGTTATAAAATTAGATAGCCAGCGCTACAAACACTATTGATATTGCATCGCCGGGCCAAAGCAGCTTCTACACCTGGCGTGGCTCTGTGGTAGCATACCTGACTGCCAGGCAAGTGGGGCCTATTCCTGCTAGGATCCTAATTTTTATTCTTTGCATTCGTCGGGTCTACGCTGTCGGTGTCTGTTCTTTCCTAACGCTCTCGCGTTTAAACTTTTAAATTACCAATGTTTGTTCTCGCCGTTCATTGAGTAGAAATATGCTGTCAATCACCTGTGGCGCATACATGACTACCACGGTCAGTGGCATTCGGGTATGTGTCACAGGTGTCTGGAGGAAAGGGTTTGACGACGTACGCGACGGTATTTTCACGTCATGACCAGACTGCCATATTCGTCAAATCATGTTACCCTGCCATGCCAATATTGGTCGACACCATGTTAAAGGGGCCATGACACGGTCACCCACCAAATTGCGATTTTCAGTGAAAAAATAGAGGAGGAGGGTCTATTGTGCCTGTACATATGTGAAAACTGTAAAAGAATATTTAATTCCAAAATGAGCCCCAGAAATCGCCGGCTATAGACGGCGTTCACCATGGCGTGTGTGACGTCATGTGCTTCGTGGAGTGGAGTCGTCGTCTTCAACGTAAGTTTCAGCCGCTGCAAATCGTTCCATTTTCAATTCCGAGCTGAAGAAAGCTGTAATAGCTCCATTGTACGCGCAGCTGAGCGCGAAACAAAATCGTTGGCCGGAATACAGACGCTCGCCAAGCAAGCGGCTTGTTACGTCACGGCCGTTACGTAACAACACTGGCGCACTCGCGAGCAGGCTCGCGAGTGCGCCAGTGTTGTCTGACTCTCGGGGCGCTTGCGTGTTTATAAAAATGCTTGTTATAAATTAAGTGCTCGGTCAACAGCGTTATCCATCTACGGAAGCCAATCCTCTGGTAATGAAAGTTGAAGCCATCCATGACGCAGTGCGGGACGCCACCTCTAAGCTGCCTACAATTAAGCAACTTGACGTATACACTGATTCCTTAGCAGCTATTCAGGAACTCAAGAAAGTTCACAAGGCGATGGAAATTTGCCAAGTGATACATAAGATGGACCGCAATACAGTGACTTGTGTCAGGTTACACTGGATTCACGGCCATGCTGCGAACCCTCACAATATTGGTGCTGACCAGCAGGCCCTCCTAATACAGACCTTCCATCTATTGCGACCGTAAAAATGTTCTCCGGCAGGATACACGCGCTCTTGTCCCACCGTGTGTCACCTTACTAGGGCGGAGGAAGTCGTGCTTAGGAGGCTTCGGGCAGCCCTTACACCGGCTGTTATATCCGTAGAGTTTCCTCTAAATACACTAGGTGGAACTCTGGCGCTAGGAGCTGCAAAGCACGGCGCTTCAGCCAGCATGGGAACGATGGGTAGTCTTCGTTCTTTTCGTTCCGTGTGTCCTGAATCCGCTTTGCCGCAATACGAAGTTCAGCAAAGGTTTAGCTGTTACGCTTCACCACCTTTTTAGGCTCACGAATTCAAATCGGCTCACCAAGTTCACAAAGGGCCATTCTTTTATCCGAAACAGAACCACAACACAGCAATAAACAAAGCCACAAGTGCGTTCGAAGCCGCAAGCACGAAGACTAGGCAAACTTGTGTACTACCCATCATTCCAATGGTGGCTGAACGATCGCAGCGCCAGAGTCCCCTCTAGTTAATTTTAGGAAACTCTATGGTTATATCAACGTGGAATTTGGTGCTACGTGTCCGTGCTGTTTCATTCCAGTGATGCAAGCAGATGCTCACCGTCTGACGTCGAGGGTTGCATTCGGAACGCTCCCGTCACCTCCTGCAAGCCGGTCTTCGCTACAGTGACACAACCAGTTATCACCGCTGGACCCATTGTGTTGCTTTGAAGTGAAGTGTACTTCACTTCGTACACAACACTGGCCTAACGGCCCACACATATACCCACAAAATATTATGCCTCAAGGGCAGGTCACAGTTTCGCCCCCCAAGGCGAAGCGATGAATGCGATAGCAAGAAATTAGTTTGTCACACGAAGAACGACAAGCAGCTCGATACTTGCAACGCGCCGCCGCAGCACAAAAAAAGGACGCTCGAAAAGGACGCATAGGTATACACAGGACAAGCGTGAACTAACAACTGTCGCAGTTGTTATGTGTTTGTATTTGGGCAACTTGCTGCGAGTGTCCACAATGCAGAAGCCGACGCTGTTGTTGTTGTTGCCTCTGACATGGCTGATACCCACTCAGGGGCATTGGCCAAGGATATAATATAATTATATGACTTTTCGACGCCATTTGATACTTCTTTTTCTTTTGAACTGCGGCACGTGGAATGACCCCTCTGCGTCTCCTGCCACGCGGTGGCGTCTGACGCCAAGTGTGCCCGGTGTTCTTTTTTTTTCCTTCTACATCATGAGTGGTACAGAAGGGAGCCACTTTTTCGTGCGCATCTCAAGGGCAGTTTTCAATTTGAAAGAAACTCTAAAAGCGTTGCGTGACAGAAAACACGCTCAAGCTGTTCCGAGATCTGCGTACTGCGAGCGGCAAATGGTGCATATGAACAGCTCGCCGTTATATCGCTGGCACGAGCACGCCATGTGGCTGTGTTGGCTAGCGCAGCAGGCTGCGGAGCGAGGGGTCGCTGGTGCGAATTCCCGCTCAGGTGGTTTGGAAATTTTTTCTAATGATTTCTTTTTCTTTATGCCTTTTTTATGTATACACATACATATACATATCCGGGACATGACGGCGTCGACAGACGGCGAGGGCGACGGCAGAAATCAGCCGAGAGCGTCCATATAATTGCTATCGCAATAAAAAAAAGTCACAGCTTCGCCAATAGCGCGAAGCAATGAATGCGATAGCAAGACATTAGAATGTCACACCAAGAACGACAAGCAGCTCGATACTTGTATAGCGCGCCGCTGCAGCACAAAGGACACTCGAAAAGAACGCACAGGTATATACACAGGACACGCGTGAACTAACAACTGTCACAGTTGTTGCGTCTTTGTGTTTGAGCGACGCGCTGCAAGTGTCCACGATGCAGAAGCCGACGCTATTTGATATTTCTTCTTCTTTTAAACTGCGGCACGTGGAACGTGGCCTCCGAGATTAGCCGGCTGCCTCGGAGGCCATGCGTGGAATAACCCGTCTGCGTCTCTTGCCACGCGGTGGCACCATGCATCTGACACAAAGTGTGGCCGTTCTTTTTTTTTTCCTTCTACATCATGAGCGGGTACAGAAGGGAGTCACATTTTCGTGCGCGTCTCAAGGGCAGTTTTATTTATTTATTTATTTATTTATTTATTTATTTATTTACAAAACCTCCACATGCTCCAGCAGGAGTATTTTGTGAGAGGGGGGATCATACGGTGTATAAGATCACATGAGTAGAAGCATTACAACGCGATTATACATTTTGTGGTACGTAAAACAATAAAACAACGTTATATAATTGTTAGCGAAAGCAAACATGACATTCAACTAATAAACATAATACAGAGAGACTAGTTTGTAAGGGTACATCAATTAATACAAATAGTACAAATTATACAATAGTTAGCGAATGGCGTGTATCTGATTCAATGGAAGGTAGAAGCCACTAGTCATGAAAAATGGTGTTCACTTCGTGACGAAACAATACAGGGTCATGAATGTTGAAAACATTTTCGGGAAGACCATTCCATATTTCAAGTGCTACTCGCAATGCTGATGAGTTAAATGCGTTTTGAAAGTGAAAGAAAATGCAGGAGCGTTGCGTGATAGAAAACACGCTCAATTTCCTCCGAGATCAGCGTACCACGAGCGGTAAATAGTGCATATAAATAGCTCGCCGTTATTCCTCCGGCACAAGCATGGCGCGTTGCTGTGTTGTCTAGCGCAGCGGGCTGCGATGCGAGGGGTCGCAGGTTCGAATCCCCGGTCAGGTGCTTTGGAATCCGTGTTTGGAATCTTTTAGATGCGAAGCGTGTTATGGCGGAGCTCAATCCGGTGTGCCTGCGGTGTCCCCGCCCTTACTGCGCATGCGCCAACTCTGCCCCCTCTCGCGCGAGGAGGTGGGGTGGAGGGGGTGGCGTGCCTCAACGCCCTCTAGAAAAATACGAAGGCCTTAGCTCTCTCCGCGTGACGTCACACGATGGGGCGGATTGGAAAAAAAAAAAGATATGGAGCACTGTTCAAGAGAGGTTGTCTCGCAGGTGCACTGCGCGGAAACCTTTTTTCTCTGCAAGAACAAGCATGCATGTATTTAAAAGAAATTAGAACGCAAGACAACTGTAGCAGCAAAACATTTATTTACGAAGCCCAGTTTCTTTTTGCTCTATATTAGAAGCAATACATGCACTTATTTGGCCTCGAGAGTTGTGGCTTTCCTCTTTTTTATTTATCGGCAGCGTCGAGAAGTTTGTCGTTCAGCGTCCTACAAAAGTTCTTTAGCGGAATGTTGGTGCTGCACCGCAGGATGTGTTTAAGCACTAATTCAATCGTGTGGTCATTCTCACACGTATCGAAGTCGGACTGCTCCTCACTAGCCAGCAATTGTAGCCTCAGTTTCGTGACGACCTGGCGTTGTTCAGGCATCATAAGCAGTGCTGGCTCTGTAGCGAGCTGCTCTACCACGACGTAGCTGTGAGCAACTGTGTTAAGTGCAAACATTGATGGATAAACTAAGCCTCCTCGGTCCAGCTGCTTCAAGAGACCATAATGTTCGTTTGCGGCAGAGACTGCGATCTTCTTGTCCACGGTCAACGAGTCCCTGCATTGCTCGCAATTCAACTTTTTAAGGGTCCCGCATACTGCATAACCTGCAACGTAGACGAGGACTGGGAGGGCGTCCTGCATCTTCGTAAGAACCTTCCTGGTCACAACAACGTTGCTGCTGGGAAGCAATGCCTCGACTTGCTTTCGGACACATTCCTGATGGAGATGTGATATTGCGCACCTGCCAGCTGCCTATACTTTCCAAACCGATCTTCAAGGCAGTATCTTCCCAAAAAAGGACATACGACATTCCAAGCTTTTCGAAGCTGTACCTAGCAAGCTCAACAAGCGCATAGGTGGTGTGTTCGAGAGCAGCGTGAGTCTCCTTTGTCAGAGTACCCTTGTCAAGACCTTTGTTTTTCCACTCATCCAGCCACTTCAGAAACATGTGCAAGAAGTCAATCTTTGGATCGTTATCAATGGAAAGCACTGGTTGTTGGAACTGATCTCTCAGCCTTTCTCCCTTCCATGGAGTTTTGACGTTTACAATTTTCCACCAATTGAGTACTATCTCGATGAATGTAGCAGTGGCCTCGAAAGAGAATAGGCTGTGCTTTGCTCCAATAGCACGTAACGCCTTTGGTAAGTAATCGTTGAAGATTTGTAAAGCAAGTTTTACGTCCTGCCTTTCGAAGGGTAGAGGGCTTTTCTTGACAGCCCACAGCCATATTTCAACAGCTGATCACGCTCTTTGCTGTGGAGGTCCCCGATTGTCGCAAATGACGCTGTTCGCATTCGCTCTGATTGTGGCGTGTCTCCTTGGATCTCCGGGAAGTAGAAACAAATTTGGTCATTCTTTTCATTGATCCAGTTATTTCGTATGCATTTTAGAATGTGCACTGGGTCTATAACGAAGAACAGCGGCCTTGAAGGGTCTGATGGATGTTGGTACACAATTCTGTTACGAGGAGGTGATTCGAAGAGGGACATCGCTTTTCTGTTCACAGAGTTGTTGTCGCTGACGGCGCACATAACCCGGTACCCAATCTTTTCCAGCCCGCAAATCACATCTTTAAGCGTCTTTTGCAGGAACTCCGCCTCTACTCGGTGCACCGGCACGCTGTGCGCAACTTCTTTGAATTTACACGTCAGGCTGCGCACCATGAAAACGAGTGCACAGTTAGCAGCTTCATTTCTATTAAGCGCAGCGCCAGTAATATTACCCCCTTTGTAGTTAAAGTAGGGTTTTATATGTATTTCATCTACCATAACTGTGACAAAGCGCTGGTCATTTTTCAGGTCAGAAATTCTTCTTGTCATGTAGCCGAGGAATGTTTCACTCTGATGCTCTTGTTGAGGGTTCATACCATAAGACGAGCACACTGATCTGATCGTCATAGGATGCAGCAAGGTGATGCTACCACGGCTGCGAATGAGCGCGTATGCATGGGGTGATATAGTGAAAAGAATGCAGCAGAACATCATGAAATCAGCAGAGTAGCGCCTGCGCTGTTTTTTCGATAGGTGCAAGGTGACTTGCTCCTTCAGAAATCGAATACAGTTGGCGTCGTCTTCTGTTTGGGAGGTGCAAAGCTGATCTAGCAGTAAACAAACAGCCTCGCAAATTTCTGTGACTGAGTTGCACATCAGGTTACCGTCCCACTTCTCGATGCCTTCCAGGAGTTTCACCATACCCCTTTTACTGTTAGCGATTTCGGGAACGCAGAGTTTTGCACAGTGGTTTTTTTTACGGCGGCCGTTTTCATGACGTGTAGTGTCACGCTCAAGTCTCCTTTCACGCAAACAGAGTAACGGTGCTTCATCGTCGACGATGTGAATGAGAAGAAGCCTTTCATTTCTTTCGATTACATCCCAGAACTTCATCCCTTGGCTCCTTAAGTGGTTATCAAGGTCGCTCAAACTGTTGACTTTATCCTCCTCGCGTGCTCTAATAAACGCCTCGTTGGATTGGCTTTCTGGAGGGCTGCATTCTCTATGCACGCGCGCTTGGAGTCAGCATCTTCCCTTCTCGCGGTCCTTCTGGACATGTAGCTCGGATAACTTCGACGGTACAGCGTCTGGGCGAAGGCGCACATGAGATAGCGGCACTGTCATTACGCGGCCAGTTGCTTGATCTGTATGCGTCGCGACTCGAATAATGTCCTCGGCCGTGAAATGAAGTTCGCATACCTAGAAAAAAAAATTACCTCCAATCAGCAAACCCTACTTGTCACACAAACGTGCGGCTCATGAGCCACTTACACATGTACGTATATATTCGTTCAATTAACTAACACTTAAATACAAAAAGAACTTACCCTGGAATTTGCGGTGACCGTGAGGTTTTCCCTTTGCACAGCGCGAATCCAAGCGTCCTTCTTCAGGGCTTGATCTCTCGGGAACTTGAAGAGGTGCACCTTCGTGTCCCCCGTGTAGTTTCCGCGGCATCGAGGTACACAGCATTTGCACGGCATCTCGGCGTCGTCACTTTCACATTCTTTTCACAGCGAAGAAAACACGGCCAACTGAACAGCGAAGAGATGTGCGTCTGTACAGACGCGCCGGGAATGAGTTTCTGCAGACGCGCGATGAACGCGCACCAGCGCGATCCGGACGCGCGGATGCGTCGTGTCGCGGCGAAACTCGCTCGCCGCCTCAAGCGTCCGCCCCATCTGCTGACGTATCGCGAGTGGAAAGGGAACAGAACTAAGGTCTTCATATTTTTCTAGAGGGTGTTGGCTGCCTCCGCTTCGTTTCTCCTCTCCCGTTTCTCTCTCTCCGGCGCAGTTGTGCGCTCGTGCGCTCCGTTGCACTCTTCGCAACGTCGGGGAACGGGATTCTGCTACGCGCGATGAACCAACGCGTTGTGTCCTAGTCAGAAGACTCAGAGCGCGCCGGCATGCGCTAGCGCGTTCGGGCCAGTGTAAGGGGTTGGGTAAGACGCTGTGGCCTCCCCCCCTTACACTCTCTCAGCAATCACGTGAGTGAGTGAGTACAACTTTATTAAAGGTCCAGTGCAGACGCTGAGGTTGCCCCGCGCCACCCGGCTACTCCCACGTGGGGACCGGCAGGTCTAGCCTAACGGCCCTGTCGCGGGCGCACTGGACGGCCAGGATTTGGTCCTGAAGGTTCGGGCTGCGCAGAAGCGCATCCCACTCGGTCTTGGTGTAAGTCGGGCCGAGCGACCCGCACTCCCAAAGCATGTGTGCTAATGTAGCGTTCTGCCCGCAAGCGGCAGGCGGCGTCGGGGTATTTGTGTGGATAAATTTCATTAACGACGGGTATGAATTGGTTTGAAGTAAGCGCAACGAGACTGCCTGTGCTGTATTGAGTTTTGAATGTGGAATCGGGAAAGCCCGCCTCGCCATGTAGTAATACTTGGTAATCTCATTGTGTGTGGTTGGAGTGTCTTTATGTCCCGCGTCGTCGGCGCTGGAGCCTTCGCCCATGTCGAGAGCAGCGCGGTCGGTGAGCGCGCGCGCTGCTGTGTGGGCCGACTCGTTCGGGTTCAGGGCAACGCCCTTTACTGAGCCGATATGCGCGGGAAACCAATATATGGGGTTAGCGGGAGATGCTGTAATTATTTTCTAATTTATTTTTCTAAGTGCCTTTATATATATATATATATATATCCGGGACATGACGGCGACGGTAAAAAAGACCAAATGCGTTGAAATTTCGCCAGCTTGTTAGTGAACACCCAAGGATCGATTAAACCACATAACGCCGACTATGAGCGAAAATTGGGTGTCATGGCCCATTCAAGGGGGTGATCACGAGAGCACCCAGACGTAAGATCACTGCACGGGTCCAGGCCCACCCGAAAACCTGTGGGCCGGGCGCGCCAGGTAAAGTAGTTTTCATGGCGGGCCCTGGCCGGGCTCGGGCCTGAAGCTCCGGGCTTAGGGTCGGGCCGGGCTTGGACATTGCTCAGTTCTTAAGGGACACTAAAGTGAAACACTGAATTGGTTTTATTGCGATAGCAATTATATGGACACTCGGCTGATTTCCGCCGTCGCCGTCTGTCGACGCCGTCATGTCCTGGATATGTATATGTATGTGTGTATATAAAAAGGCATAAACAAAAATAAATCAGTAGAAAAAAAACTTCCCCATCTCCAGCTAAAGGAAACCATGTGTGGATGCGAAGCAGTCGGGATATAATTAGCTTGAGCGGGAGGAACGTTGCCGCTCTCGTTTCACGGCAGCGGTTCGGGCGCTTATCGCGGCGCTGCACAGGAGAGAGAATGAGGCACGCGCGCTCCGTCATTTTGATACCGCGGAACTACCGTGGCGCCCCCCAGCGGAGTATGCAGCTGTCGCACCACCTGTCGTGCGCGCCGCTCCGTAGAGGATTCCTAGAGGAGAGGATGGGGGGGGACCGTAGGAGAGGAGAGAGAAGGGGGGAGGGGACGTGCATGCGCTGTGGGGATGTGGGACACGGGAGCCGCTCCTTAGAGTAGAGGATTCCTAGAGGAGAGAGGGAGAGAGGACGCGCATAAGCTGTGGGGATGTGGGACGCCGGAGCCGCTCCGTAGAGTAGAGGATTCCTAGCGGAGAGAGGGGGGAGAGGACGCGCATGAGCTGTGGGGATGTGGGACGCGGGCGCCACTCCGTAGAGTAGATGATTCCTAGAGTAGACAAAGGCGTGAGCGTAGGAGAGGATAGGGGGAGGGGACGCGCATGCGCTGTGGGGGGGTGTCGGACGCGGGGGCCGCTCCGTAGAGTAGAGGATCATAAATCATAAATTCTTTCGGAATTTTTCTGATTCAATAGGTAGCAGTTATATGCCCACTCACTATTGTTCGTTCTGGTTCGTGAGAAAGCTTCATCCTTTTTGTTATAGCTAGTTAGTCTTACGTCAATAGTGTTGTCCGTAAAGCAGTCTCGAGACGCATAACAGCTTTCTTCGGAAAGAGCACTGCCTCGTTTGCTCTGGAAACCACCGCGTTTTGACTGGATAAATGGTGCCGTCAGACAGACCGCATGACTCTTCTGTCCTCATTACCATGTGATCTTCATCATTCCTATTTTGATAGCTGCATGCGACTGGTACATCTGGAAGCATAATTTCTCTTTTCGGTCGATGTATGGCGTTTTCGGATGTTTTCAAGGGTGCGCGAACATCCTGACTTGGTCTGCAATCTTTCTTTGAAGACTCCGAAAGCTCGATCGGCACCGAAAAGCTCTTGTCACCTTTTAATTCATTAATTTGTTCAACGAAAATTTCTGTATTGAACTCGCTTAAGAGATGCGAATTCTGGTCATCGAAAACTTGGACTGTTGTTTGAGAAGGGGAAGAACGCTTGAGCGTCTTAGGTCCTTCTCCAGGCACTGTACATCTAGTTACAAGGGGTGAAAAATAGGCCTCATCCTGCACTGCAACATTCGCAGGCATCAAACTGCTAAAAGTCATCGCGCTAGTTTGCGCATTAAGATTCGCGATATCCTGTCGGAGAACATCCATATGTTTTTGGTGATGAGCTTGCTCAATGCGTAATTGCTCTGCCAAGTTTGATATTTCTAGTTGTCTCTAGCCAGCACGCCTCGCACGCTCCACAGCCATCTGCCCATGTTCTGCGCTCCCCCTTTTTAAGCCCCATGCTCTCGCCCATCTCAACTATCTTTCTTAGACAATCCATATTTGTGCTTTCAAATGTCTCACAAACGGCCTCGTCCTGTCTTTCATACAACGCGGCAACAGCTAACGGAGAGTAGTGGAAATTCAAGTGGCCGCAAGAGGCCACTCGTGGCGCTAGCGGCGCAGTGGACTGTTGCACCACCTCTATAGGTGCTGCACGTTTACCATAGCATCGCATGATGGTTTGCATGAAAGGCAGCGACCAAGTTGAGCGACAGAATAGACCATCAGGCTAGGTGGACGCTTCACATCCCATCCGCTCCTAGATATCTTTTTGTCGCTTGATTTTTTATCTTGCGCGACAGCGGTTACGGACAACTAAGCACCGATATCGGCTCTTCTTTTGATCTCATAACAGCTTTCTCTATATTAGGGCCCCAAACTGTCACCAGAGCTATGGCCGAGAGCACAGAGTGGCTGCTTACCAATGGCTAGGTAAGTGGTGGGTGGAAGCAGAGAATAACGCACCGCCGGTGGTCGCACAGGTTGACGCCATCGCTTGATAAGCGAGGTCAGGGGCATGGAACCGCTGTTAGAGGTGCTTGGTTGATGATGATAGTCAATAAGAACGGCCGCCGTTCCTTTTTCTCACATTTCATTTCCTATTTCGTTACGGACACCGGCCGATACCCGAACGCGATCTGATGTAAAAGACGTTCCTTAATTTCCCTTCGGGTCCCTTGATTTTTTCCTCTCGCTGTTTTGTCATGATACTGACGATGGTGTGGTTGGTTGCCAAGAGTATATCTGTCGCTTTCCTGCCGAAGCCACGACTAATCCGATCACCTTTGCCTTTGCGCAGACAAAGCGTGTGACAGCGATGGCGACTGCGCGGACGTGCCTAACACCTTCTGCAAGGGTAACGAATGCATTTGCCTACCAAAGTTCAGCCGCAACTACCCGCCCTGCAACGAAGGTATGTCAGCGGGCTTCTGCATCTCGCTAGCTGGGTTCATGACCCATGTAGCTGTGTGCTGGATAAGCGGGAGAACGTGCTGCCTTTGTTTTGTTTTTGGAAGGGGCAGAACGGGCAAAGGCGGCATGTCGCTCAAGGGAGGGAACATAACGAGCCGTCTCCGAAAGCAAAGATCCTCTGCAGGAAAATCCACAACGCCCAACAGGCATCAAGAGCAAGCATAAAGCCGTTATGGCACTAAGGGCAGCTGTCAACAGCGCGAGCTCGATTTAGGCAGCATATTGCGAGCGAAAAATCTTGTATTTGCGCATGAAAACTTACAGGGGTCCTGCAACACTTTCTGAGCGTGGCCAGAAAACTCTGCCGATCAGGCTCTCCAGAGCGTTGAAGCGTGGAAGCTTGGGCAAGTTGGTAGGATATAATTGAATATACGAACAGCGCAACAGACAAAGAGGGGCACGCAGCCGCAGTGAATTCCGAGGTGTCCTTGAACCGCATTGTGCCCGTTATTATTATGCTCTCTTAAACGGTCATTCAAGCACCTTGCCCTATGTATTTCTTACCGCAGGACAACGGAAGAAGATACACGACACCAGTAGCACAATGAACGAAGCGCGTTCTGTGTTTCACAGAGCATCTTACTCTATTTGCAGCTGGTTCATTCCCAAACTTACAAAGCTTTGGTAGCTTTTCCGGAGCGGAAAAGACAACAGTGATGCCAGCGCGCTTCCCAATTTTTCCGCTCCGGAAAAGTCTTTTGCGCTGCCGGCCTGGAATTTACAATACTCAAAGTCAGCTAGAAATCGCTCCCTCTTCTCTCGACAAATGATGCCCAAATGACCTCGCCAAAAGCCAACGTCTATAGTCATTGGCTGGCTTTAGCATCGTCAGCTGCATGGTTACCGCGGGATGGGGCGACGTGCTGCGCGCTTGTGCCAGTGGCGGATCGGGAGGGGGGGTGTTCCCTTCAGTGCCTGTCATCCTATCACCGATTAGGACAAATGAGCGGGACCACTGCGAGCACAAGTCAACAGCATTCATGCTGTGACCGGGTCGTGTTAAAAACAACAGAGCAAGGACAGCCCCCCAATAAAAGGAGTGGCTAGATCCGCCCCTGGCTCGCCCGCTATCTCTAAAAGTAAGCCGCGCGTTCGAGAGAAAAAAGAAAATGCTGAAGGTCATGACGTGAGTTCTTCTGCCATCCCTCCCTGCTTAGCTTCCGCGTCAGAGCGGGAGGAGAGAGAAAGCTACCAGTCCCTGATCGTACTTGACGGAGAGTCTATTAGGGAGGCAGTAAACTCTTGATGAAGCCGTTCAAGGATTACTTGGAAGATGGTTGCAGGGCCCCTTTAACGCTGATCACTTCTTACCTGCTTCTTTTTTCGTCCATTCAAATTTAATGTTAAACGTTGGCGTTCCAATCTAAAACACCACCCCGAGTCGTTTTCTAGGAACACGAGCGCAGATAGAAACCTGCTTGGAGCTTCCATCACCACTAGGTTATTCCCGACTACGTCTACCGATTTACTGGTTAGCAATATTGCCTCAGTTGCGTGTTTCTTTGCGTGTGTGTGTGTTTATGCACTCATTCGTTTTAATTCACCGACAGTCCACTTTTATATGTAAAATCTTTTTAATTTTTTTTCTGTCTAACACAAAGACTTTCATACATCTACAACAAAAATGGGATAGCACTTGGAATCGTGCTTCGCTTAACCCCGCAGAACTGTCTCTGCTTCGCTACGTATTACTGCGCTAGCGTCGACCACATGGATGAGGCTCCACGAACACGCCTTTTATGTCTCACACTTTCCTCTCACAACGCTCTTGGGGCTGGTGTCGACGTCTAGAAGCGGAAGTAATGTGTGGCCTCCGCGATTAGCTCCAGCAACGCGCTGTTGTTACGGCGCGTTTCCAAAAGGAGAAGTGTAATTTCGCCTTAACACACCGCGAGCATTCAACTCAAGCCAGCTCTCACATGGCTGTAGCACCGCTTTCCCTGTGAGAAATCGTGCACGGCCAGGCTAGAGGGGAGAGGTGCTCCATCTGCCGGTGCTCCGTCTGCCGAACACCAAGAGACATTATTCCGCATCCGTGGCGCTTGCTCGCTCCCGAGTTTCGTGGCCGTCATGCCAACCGAGGCGTCGTAATGAACATTCAATTACTTCTGTGAGGAGGACACCTTTATTTATACCGATTCCTCTGACGGAGGAATCAACTGCGTTTTAGATGCGAAGCATCTTATGCTCGGGGCTATGTCCGTCCCTCCCGCGTCCCGCGTCCCTCCCGTGTCCCGCGTCCGGCCACTTTCATAAAGTAGGGAAGCACCCACTATGCGAACCAGAACACTGTAGTACAATATAAGACCGTCAACCACCACTACAGTCACCAGAGTCATGACCGAGAGCACAGAAAGGCTGCTTAGCAATGGCTAGGCAGGTGGTGTGTGTCGCCCAGGTTCCATTCCACTCCATTCCTCGATCTTGCTTGCATGTGTTTGGAGGGGGGGCTTAGTCCGTCCCTCCTTCCCGCGTCCCACACCACCACAGCGCATGCGCGTCTCCACCTCCTCTCCTACGCTCACCCCCCTTTCTCTCCTCTAGGAATACTCTACGGAGCGGCGCCCGCGTCCCGCGTCGGACACCCCCCACAGCGCATGCGCGTCCCCTCCCTCTCCTAAGCTCACCCCCTTTCTCTCTCCTCACAGGAATCCTACTCTACGGAGCGGCCACCGCGTCCCACACCCCGACGGCGGATGCGCGTCCCCTCCCCCTATCTCTCCTCTCCGACGCTCACCACCTTTCTACTCTAGGAATCGTCTACTTTACGGAGCGGCGCTAGCGTCCCACAGCGCATGCGCGTCCTCTCCCCTCTCCTACGCTCACCCTCTTTCTCTACTCTACGGAGCGGCTCCCGCGTCCCCTCTCCTACCGTTCTCTCCTCTAGGAATCCTCTACGGAGCGGCGCGCGACAGGTGGTCTGACAGCTGCATACACCTGCTGGGGGGCACCACGGTAGTTCCGCGGTATAAAAATGACGGAGCGCGCCGCATTCTCTCTCCTGTGCAGCGCTGCGATGAGCGCCCGGGCCGCTGCCGCGAAACGAGAGCGGCGACGTTTCTCCCGCTCAAGCTAACCATCTCCCCGCTGCTTCGCATCCACACATGGTTCCCTTTAGCGGGAGATGGGGAAGTTTTTTATACTATTTTTTTAGCGGTGCGTCCCAGCATAAGGCATGGCGGGATTTTCGAATTATTTCAGGTTAATATGACAGGTGCTGGCACGTGAGGGAAACTGAACGGAATGCCGTCAAGATGCCTGAGGAATTTTTAGATGCGAAGCATCTTATGCTCGGGGCTCTGTCCGTCCCGCGTCCGGCCACTTTCATGAAGTAGGGAAGCACCCATTATGCGAACCAGAACACTGTAGTAATATGAAGGCCGTAACCACTACTACAGTCACCAGAGTCATGGCTGAGAGCACAGAGAGGTGCTTAGCAATGGCTAGTGCGCGGTGTCGTCGCCCAGGTTGACCCCATTCCTTGAGTCATGGCCGAGAGCACAGAGAGGCTGCCTAGCAATGGCAGGCAGGTGGTGTTTGTCGCCCAGGTTGACCCCATTCCTTAATCTTGCTTGCATGTGTTTCGAGGGGGGCTTAGTCCGTCCCTCCTTCCCGCGTCCCACACCACCACAGCGCATTTGCGTCCCCTCCCCCCCCTCTCTCTCCTACGCTCACCCCCCTTTCTCTCCTCTAGGAATCCTCTACTCTACGGAGCGGCCCCCCGCGTCCCGAACCCCCACAGCGCATGCGCGTCCCCTCCCCCCTATCCTCTCATACACTCACCCCCTTTCTTTACTCTAGGAATCTTCTACTCTACGGAGCGGCCCCCCGCGTCCCACAGCGCGTCCCTTCCCCTATGCTCTCCTACGCTCACCCCCCTTCCTCTACTCTAGGAATCATCTACTCTACGGAGCGGCGCCCGCGTCCCACATCCCCACAGTGCATCCGCGTCCTCTCCCCCCTCTCTCCTCTATGAATCCTCTACTCTACGGAGCGGCTCCGGCGTCCCACATCCCCACAGCCCATGCGCGTCCTCTCCCCCCTCTCTTCTCTAGGAATCCTCTACTCTACGGAGCTGCTCCCGCGTCCCACACCCCCCACAGCGCATGCACGTCCCTTCCCCCCTCTCCTACGATTCCCTCGTCCTTTGCTCTAGGAATCCTCTACGCAGCGGCGGGCACGACAGGTGGTGTGACAGCTGCATACTCCGCTGGGGGGCGCCACGGTAGTTCCGCGGTATGAAAATGACGGAGCGCGCGCCTCACTCTCTCTCCTGCGCAGCGCCGCGATGAGCGCCCGGACCGCTGCCGCGAAATGAGAGTGGCGACGTTCCTCCCGCTCAAGCTAATTATCTCCCCGCTGCTTCGCATCCACACATGGTTCCTTTTAGCGGGAGATGGGGAAGTTTTTTTTTATTTGGGGATGCTGTGTCCTTGTGTGCTCCGAACGGGTGGATGGCAATCTTTCCTTTTCATATTTGGTGGCTTATGCATATCACGAGCAGGAGGAATGTGAATGTAATCCTCTTTGAAACCGCAGGTATCGAGCTTGGGGAGAGCTGTTCCCGGCACGAGAACTGCGAGGCGAACGACAACAACTCGTACTGCAGCCACTCCATCTGCCGCTGCAAACCACTTTTTCGTCGAGTCCTGGTGGCAGGCGAGAATGTCACCCGCTGCCGAAGAGGTACACAGTTCCTCAGCGAGCGAGAATTAATGCGCAGCTGCAAAGCGCAACTGACAATCACAATCAACTGTCTCGCTTGGAAGCACTTCATCGGTATAAGTATGCCAGTTGAGTTCTCTCGCCTTAGAAATCTGCGTAATTAAGTGTGCAGAAACATTGACGCTCAAAATGAACCATCTTATCTGATATTTGCGAGCGAGTCGTGAAGAAAGCGTCCGGTCTTGGACGCCCTATTCGCCTGGTGTGCGACCGATGGCGGCGCTGCGAACCGCGTCTGTATGACGTCAGAGCGGGGATTCGCGCGCTCTCTTCTGCTACGTAGGCCAGGCGCCATGTACAAACCCCCGTTGTGGTAAAACTCAACGAAGAAGCAGTTCAGTTGGTTATCTTGTGTATGGTGGCTACCGACGCCGTTCGAACAACCGTGGGTCTCCGCTTTTGACGTTCATTTTACAAGCAAAGCTCTTTGTTTGACAGAAATGCGGCCGCTTGTCTCCGCGGCGAGTGCTGCGCAATGGTGAAGTACTGTTTTGTGCCTCAGTGTACTTCGTCCGCTCGTGAAAAGGGCGTTCGCTTTCGCAACTATCCTAAGGACCCGAAGCTAAACACAAAGTGGATACGACTCGGCGTGTCGCGGCTCGAGATATAGACAGCGTGAAAACGAGGACGAGACAGAGGAAACAGGACTATGTATGTGTACCAAAAAAAGACAGCGCTAGTCCTGTTTCCTCTGTCTCGTCCTCGTTTTCGCGCTGTTTTTTACGATGTATGTGTACCAACAAGCTCAAGTTCGCACGCTTCTCGAGATACAGGTCGTGGTATCCCGCCGCTGGCCCGAGTTGTTGCGACCGGGCTTTGCAGGCACCGGAGACCCGGGAAGAAGATGCCGAGGCAGCATGAAGAGGCTGAAGGGAAACTCAACGGAGGTTTAATTACATTTTTTACAGAGCGAACATCTCGTGATACAAGATGAAGATTTCGCTACATCGTGACGATCTCGTCGAAGGCCCGTGTCGAAGCTCTCCGAATCCTCCAGGGAGCCCGAGGGGGCTCATTATAAAGAGTCCCTTTTCTCCAGATCCCTAGATGGGGGAACAGGTCCAAATTGCGCTGTCCAATCACGCGACACATGCCACTTCCGACGGGGCCGCCCACACCCGCCCAGGCCTACGTGCCTGACAAAGGTGTTGCCACAGCATTGCACCAGTGGCACCAAGGTGATGGCGTGAGACGGCCGCAGGATGAGGGGTCACATGCTCGTACTACGTTGCGCATCAAAGGTCCGCCGCTCGACACGCAATTAGCGGGACGGGTTGTCATCCGCGGCGACGCTCTCGTTGTCCCCTCAAGAAAGGTGTCGCGTCCGGAAACCATTGCGATCGTCTGATCGAACACTTTGCGCGTCGGACTGCATGGCGCCTCACTTCCCGGCTAGGAACAACAATACACGTCTTTGAACGTCTGTCAGCGGGCCAGCAGCCCCTCGGCGACTTGTTCGTAGAACAGGGGACGCCGCTCCTCCGTCGGCCCAGGCGCCGGTCAGAACAATACTCAATCTCAGAATGAGAAAGCGCCCCACTCCTTCATCGACCGTGGGCAGCAAGCACTTCGCTAACAGTGACTATACCCTCCTTATGCGACACTCTTCGGCAAGCTTGTAACCGTGTTTGAGTGCCTCGCTAGTACTTTACCCATTTATTGCACGCAGGCTATAAGCATAGGCGACTTACACTAGGTGCGGTGCCGTTCCAAAACCTGCCACGAAAGCCCCTTGACAAGGAGCCGACGACGCGGTCTCCGAACCGCCTCGCAGGTAAGCGCGCCTCGTGAGCGCAGCTGAGCGGCGTAGGATGTCTGAGACAACGGCTGCATTTTGGATCGTGTACGCACTGTCCATGCGTATTTTACTCATGAAGACAAGCGCGCGCCTACCGTACTGATTATCATAAATGCATACGCGAAACCTGCTGCCGCTCTTTAGAGCACAGTTTTCACCTGAGGCAGTGCAGACACTTTTTAAAAAACGGAGCTTTTTAAGCTTTTGGTTATGCCGCGTGCGTGAACAGAAAGCAGCTTGCCTTTGCCCCGCTGCGTTCTATGTTACGTTGCACGTAGATATTGCCGCACCCTGCTCTGAACGAACAGCGAGCATTCGCCACTTGACTGCCGTCGATCACGACGGAGACGTTGTGTGGCGGGTTCGCAAGTCTACTTGTTTGCAGGACGAGCGCCGCGACGGTGATACGATTTCTGTTGACGGGCTCGACCGCGCATTCAGCCTTCGTAGTACACCGCCTCGCCCTCGATGAGGCACCGGGACGTTTCGCAAGCTTTAGCTGCATACATGCCGGAGAAAGGCACGCTTACTGACATATCGAAAGAAACACCCGAACTAATTAGTATCGGAAAGTGACAAGCGAGAACACTCACATCACTTTCGTACCAGCAATGCGCTCGGCGGCCATCCGGGGCCTGTCGTTTGGGGTTCAACTAAAGCAAGTCCATAATTGCACTCGAAGAACATTCTTTGCAGGCGTTGGCCCTCTGTTCGTTCGACAAAGTTGCCGCCTGAAGCAGACAATCCTCGTACAGGAGCCGCGGCGGCTGCAGCGCGGTTGAGAGCGGAGTCCCCGCTCCGACGTCACACACGAGAGGGCGCCACTCCAAGATCTCGTGGCGGATGCGAGAGTTGAACGAGATGCTGTTTTCACATTAAATTCATCGTAAAAGCGCAGCGGAAAGGGACAGCAGAAAGGAAGACCACACAATGTGTTGGAGATCCCAGTTGAGGCTAACGAAGTTCAGGTATATTTTCGAAGTGCTCCCAAAGCATCGCTCAGTGGCGCAGCGACTCTGGACAGGCAGCGCCATCTCGGGCGGAAAAATAGAAACTGGGAAAATACGTTGCGCGTTTTCCTTTCTCTCCGCCGCGCTTCCGCTCGTTTCCGTGCACGTGCAGCGCTCTCGCGCTGCGCTTGCTGCGCCTCGCAAAAAAATAGAAACTCAAGGAAATCTCGGAGCTGAACCTGGGTGGTCGATTCTTTACCTTTGTGGAATCCTTCCTCAGGAGCAGGACGGCGGCTATTAGAATAGGACAATCGAAATCTGAAACATTTAAGCTCGGACGTAGAGGTACACCTCAGGGCGCGGTAATATCTCCCCTCTTGTTCAACATTGCGATGCACAGGCTTTCCAAGAGATTATCTGTGGTACCAAACGTGGAACACGCGATCTACGCGGATGATATCACTATTTGGTGCCCGGGAGGTTCGGAAGCAGCCGTCGAGCAGGCGCTGCAGGAAGCCCTTGACGTTACTGAGTCATTCCTTGAAGGGACAGGACTTCAGCTTTCCCCCAAAAAATCGGAACTGTTGCTGTACAGGCCGTCGAGGCAGGGGGTTAGGGGGTTAACACCTTTAGACCAGATTCCTATTAATGTCTATACGAGGGATGGTCAGAAGATCCCCAGAGTCGACTCCATCAGAATCCTTGGGCTGCTGCTTGACTCCAGGGGCTGTAATGCCAAGACCATCGCTCATCTGACGTCCAAAACTGAAAACATTCTTAGACTAATCATGAGAGTATCTAATAAGAAAGGAGGTATTGGTGAGGACAACCTGCTCAGGGCGCATCACGCATTCCTAATGAGTCATGTTAATTATGTTGTTTCGGCCCTACACTGGACAAAAACGGAGAGGGACAAACTCGACACCCTGATGCGGAAAAGCATCAAGAAAGTCTTGGGCATCCCGATCACAACAAGCACGGAGAAACTTCTGCAGCTTGGGGTGCACAACACTACTCTTGAGCTGATTGAAGCACAAAGGTCTGCACAGGTTGTGAGGCTTTCGGGCTCTAGGGCCGGCCGACGTCTTCTAGAGGCAGCGGGTCTTCCACCTAGCTTCAGCAAGGGGGGAGGTGGTTCAACTTGACGTTAAGGTCAGAGGCACCTACGTCGTTGATCCATTTCCTAGAAACGTACATCCGCAGCACAATAAGGGAAGGCGAGTAGCGCGAGCTAAGGCGTTTTTAAGGAAGACGACAGGTACTGAATCTTTTGTGGATGCTGCCCAGTATGGATGCACGGGTAAATTCACTGTTTCTGCAGTTAGCGACAGCGGCGAACTTCTCTCCGCAGCTTCGGTAAGAACTAGCATGGTCGAAGTGGCTGAACAGGTTGCCGTCGCAATCGCAATGCTAGATCCCCAACGAACGACTATCTACACGGACTCCCGAGCGGCGGTCAGGGCCTTCGCCTCGGGCCTCGTAGCTAAAGAAGCGGCAGCAATTCTGCAAAAGAAGTCAGTAGCCGAAACTGTGCATCACATTACTTGGTTCCCAGCCCACATGGGAGATGACGTGCTGCCGGGTCGCCTGAACCCCAATGAGATAGCCCACCGCCGAGCGCGAGAACTCACGCACCGCGACGGAGGTGGGACCTCTACGGGTTCGGAGACTATTGGGCACAGTGACCCTCTCCTTACGTTTCATGAAATTACGGCTCATTACAGAGGGGAGCGGCGAAGTTTTCCATCTCCCCATCCAAAACTGAGTAGAACACAATCTTGTACGCTCAGGATGCTTCAGACGTGTTCGTACCCGTCGAGGGGTTTCCTTAGCAGGCTCCACGCAGAGATAGATCCTCATTGCCCGGATTGCGGGGAAGATTTCTGTACTTTAGCCCACATGCTCTGGCAGTGCCCTGTGTTACAGGACTTCAACAACAACGAGGACTGGGAGAAAGCCATCAAGAGCTCAAAATTGGAAGACCAGTCTAAGGCTGTCCAGAGGGCCCGTGAGAGAGCGGAGAGGCATGGCCTCCCCGGCTCCAACATGGGATTAGCCGACAGCAAGCCAGGGGTCCTCTGTAGGACTGCACTGGCTGGCTCCTCAGGACCTTAATAAAGTTCCTTGTCTGTCTGTCTGGGGGTAAGCGCCGCGCCTTTTCCCTTCTCTCCGCCGCGCTGCCGCTCGCTTCCGTGCGCGTGCAGAGCTCTCGCGCAGCGCTTCGCTATGTACCGCTTGAAAAAGATCTCCCCGCTGGACAGGCACTTCGAAAAGCGACCGTAATCGAAGGAGAGAAGTTCGTTAATCACGGTTATCGATGTTCCACGTTGTCGACTATGAAAAACATGTGATTGTTGTTCAGATGTGCGTGCTGGCAGTGGCAAACGCGTACTTTAGTGAACGAACTTTCGCGGCGTGCAAAAAAAAAAAAAAAGTGGAAGAAACAAAGACTACACGGCCGTGGCACTAAAAAGCCTGAGAAGGTTCGAGTCATGCCCTCCGTACCGCTGGAGCATCACCCGCTGACTTAGCCACGAGGCAGCTAGCTTAGCTCAGCTTTAACCGCTGTGAAGCAAGTTGAACTGCTCGCCTCGCCTGACTGTCTGTCTCTTTTTTTTCGCTTCTCGATTCGTGCTTGCACTCCCTTTTTATGAGAATATCGACTTTACAGGTGTATAAGACCTGCTGCGCGAACGCGGCTCAGCGTGAGAGGTGTCGAATTTCAGGCGCGATGTGGTATCGCGCGACGAGCACGCGCAAAGCGCACCCGTAAACGCACACTCGAAGCAATGTACGAGTGCGCGGTGCGCGTGAAAGAAAACCGCACAATCTCCGAAGATGGCAATAGCAATTCCTGAATTAAGTGCCAGTTAGATTCAGCGGCTTAAATATATACCACCCTAACAAAGCGACAAAAACAGAACAAACCAGCAAAACGATGTGAAGTTAGCTGAAAATGCACGGGCGTTCGTTCCGGCGCGATGATGCATCCTTGTGCGGAGTTCAGTTGAACGCAACCAACACCGCAACGCTAACCGCGGTATGAAGTTTGTGAGTGTGATCATCAACAACGACAGCTAGGTCTCACAAGCACAAGGAATCAAAACACAAAGTTGCTTCAACATACAACCATAATTGGATGTAAAAATGCGAGACGGCGAGCAATTTTACATCCAATTATGGTTGTATGTTGAAGCAACTTTGCATGCACGCTCCGCGTTACGTGCTGATTCAGGTAGTCGAAACAATTGATTTCAAGCGAAGAATTGAGTCGGCGAAAACGGAAGGCGAGGCAGAGCTAGAACTTTATTCCTTTAACTGCGGTGATACACGCTTGTGTACTTTCTCTCTCGTACGACTTGTCCGGGAACTGATACAGTTTTACAGGCGGATCGCGTGCCTTGGTACTGTCTGCACTGCTGTGGCACACAGTAATACTTCGGACCTCGCTTTCGCTTTCGTGGGGTCGCTTCTACCATCGAGGAAAAGCAGCTTCGCAAAGCAAGCCTCTCGGTTCAGCGTGCCAAGCTCACGGCACAACGTCTAAGCTCCCCGCACCGACCGAAGAACGCGTGCCGCCGCTGTCGGCTGTCGCTGAAACAGGCGCGCCCTCCGCGGCGCTTATTCCCAGTTTCACCAGCGCTTCTCTCCAGAGCCGCAGCGCGGCGCTGTCGTCGCTCCGCAAACTTGAGCTTTGGTTCCCTATGGCCACCTGGTTTGCATATCAGCTATTATGAATACGCTCAATCTTTCTTTTCAAGTCGCAAGATTGCGTGCGAACGAGAAAAGGGGAAGCAAAGAAATCGTTAAATGCCAACGTTTCGACAAGTCCGCTTTCGTTGGCTCCAGCAACATTTCCTCTCATGACTGCGAGCTTTCAAATGATTAATGCGACTGGAGCAAGTAAGCCTCGCTTCGCAGCTCGTCAACGCACTCAGGCGCATTTGCATAAACGCAATTGCTTGAATAGCAGTATTCTTACAGATATTTTCGTAATCAACGCTGCCATTCAGAAGCATGATTGCACGATTGTTTAGCTGAGTATTCTTTCCAATATAAATGCGAAGCGGCGACTTTGAGCATAGTAGCTCCGCCTGCGAGGCCGCATTGTTTTGCATTACAGTGAATAGGGGTAGTGGGCTCAGACACATGCGCCGCCTGAAGCACCTCAGGTTGCCTCCGAGTGATAGCGCCACAAGATTGATAGATTATGCGGTTTCACAAGTTTCGTGACGGCGCTAGTTGCGGGTTATTACTGTGTAATTATTAAGAAGTTCTTGCTGTTCATGCGATCGGAATTCTGTCCATACTCCTTCGCTTTTCTCGGCAAGAAATACAAGAGGAACGCGCTGCCGCTACGATTGCAACGCTGGCTCGAGAGATGTCGGCTGCTTCCCCGAGAGCCGCGGTAACGTGATGGCTAGTCACCAAAATAATCAGCTTATAGTTTAGAGGAGCGCGATGTTTACAGCTGTGTACGCACATCTCTATCAGAATATTTCGAATGTTGTATGCGCCTGGAACCAGGCCCGTAGCCAGGAATTTTTTTCGGGGGGGGGGGGGGGGGGGGAGCACTTGCAGAAGGCCTTGAAAAGCACCATTTTTATTATGTATTTTTGGTAAAACACATACAACCATCATAATTGCGGGGGGGGGGGGCGCCCCCCCCCCCCCTTCCCCCCCCCCTGGCTACGGGCGTGCCTTGAACGCACGCTCGACGCCTGCCAAGCGTTGGCGGTAACCGTTGGTCCATCTCGACCGAACTCGCCAGTCATGTTGCGAAAGACGTTGCGCTTTTCGAGTAAGAAAACGCTTTACGTGCACGTGAAAGTGCACGTAGTCAGAAAAAAGCAGAAAATGCATCCACATCATCTGTTTTATTTGCGGGAAATTCCTTGAAAATTTAAACAAGCACAATGCCAGCTGTAGCAAAAATGGGTACATTCCAACAAAGCTTTCTTGTGAGCGTACATTGCTTTATGAAAATGTAATATCACTTTACTTTAAAGTTTCATCATTAATTCGTGCAAATTGCTACAAACAGCATTGGCATGAAAATGATTCAAATTAGTACAAACAGCACTGGCCTAAAAATTACACACAAGATATCCACCAAACGCAATAACATTCTAGGAACTGTTTACATTTCACAAATATAAAAAAATATATATGTGTTACAAAACGGTGCGACAGTACATAAAGCCAACTTTTCTTTTAACAACATTTACACATCAAAATAATGTAATAATATCTGGGGTTTAACGTCCCAAAACCACGATATGATTATGAGAGACGCCGTAGTGGAGGACTCCGGAAATTTCGACCATCTGGTGTTCTTTAACGTGCACTGACATCGCACAGTACACGGGCCTCTACCATTTCGCCTCCATCGAAATGCGACCGCCGCGGCCGGGATCGAACCCGCGACCTTCGGGTCAGCAGCCGAGCACCCTAACCGCTATACCACCGCGGCGGACTACACATCAAAAACATATCTACACATCTTTGCAGAGAACACACTAAATTAACCGAATACTAATTAGTTCAAAAGCATGAATACATAATCATATACAGAAAGCCAAAATCAAGAAACATCAAATGCGCATCATGGTAATCAAGAAATGTATTTTTGAAAACCAAAGGTACGATACCCTGATTCCAGTCAAACCTCGGGGGCTTTCTTTTTTTTTTCTTTTGTTGTTGTTGTATCCCCACCTACTTGGGGGGAGATTTGGAAGGATCGTCGGAACGGCGTCTTCCGACAGCGTTGGTTTTCCGCGAGGAATGCGTACTTCTTTGCCGTCGATGATGTGAATGTACTCCCTGATCACAAAATGCGGCTCAAAATGCAATTCGCACACTGCACACGTTGCGTCAAGCTTCTTATCCTCGCGGTTCTTCTCCCACTGTCTCCTTCTTTCTTCGTCTTGAGGGGACGTTGAAAAGGGACGCCTTCGGCACGCCTTTCGCGCGGCTGTAGCCAGTCCGGCACCCCGGCGCGAAACAGTGATTGTGCCACTCAGTAGGCATACTTGCTCCTCATTCCTTGGCATGAGCACGTCAGCGGACAACGGAGACCACAGCTGTTGTTCACGCAACCCACTGAAGTTCTGAATAACACCAAAAATCAACCGACTGGCAGCCTCGATTCACGTGTGCAGCAAGCGAGCAGCAGAGGCAGAAGGATAGCAGCGAGCAAAATTTCAAGAGGAAAGTGCTTCAGCGCCCCTGGCGGCTCTCAGAACCGGCAACATAAGCCGCTTCAGGGCGCCACCCGCACAGCATAGGGCAGAGAGCACACTACCCCATTCTAGTACACTGTATTTTGCATGCCTCCGCGCTAGAAGTTCCTAAACAATGACAATAATTTTGACGCATATAAACATTATCTTGCAATGCTGCATTGAAAATGAAATCAAGAAAGTGAGGCTAGATGAATTGTGAACGTACGGCTTTCACTGTCAGCTTAACAAAATATCTGTTGTTTAAGTAGCACCCCCCGCCGCGGTCATCTCGGAGTCTACGAAAAAGTAATGTACATCTCAAAGGCGACTTTCTGCGCAGCGCCTTTAATGGTATTAAAACAAAGAATGCCACATTTAGCGTAAAAGTTAATATAAAGGAATCATTTCTTTACGGTTTCAGAATACGAAACAGCGACATTAATTACATTTAATGTGGTCGTCCGCATTATTTTTCTTTTTACGAAACTTTCGCCGCCAGTTTTCTTCATGGTGTACTGTAACTATGGTAACTACGACTCAAAGTGAAGAATGGCGAGGTGATCTGAGATTGCCTTAACGAATTTCGATTCTTGTGTTGCCGTGAATACCGTATTTGCGTCTGGAGTCGCCGTGCTTATCACAGTGTTTGAGGTAAACGACAAGGCTTCTTTTGACGTCGTGTCAACGACATAAAAGCGCGTAGCGCACATGGTACTAAACTGTGGGGGGTCATATGCATACGTTGCCGTTATGTTCATGCCAAGGCGATGTACGCGGCTAAAGTGGCAGCGACTAAAAGCTTTACGTGAGATTGTTTCTTGCTTCGACAACTTGCACTGGCGCTGCCACGACTCCTTCAATCCTTGAACATTGAACCTATTTATTTATTTATTACATACCTGCATCGCCCCGGTGGGCATCACTGCAGGGGGGTTTTGCTGGAAGAGGGGCCCCTACCTTCTATGTATGTGTGTGTCTGCGCAAAGGCGTATGTATATATATATATATATATATATATTGTCATGAAGAGACAAGAGACAGCGCCATTGTCAAGGAACGACACAGAGACATAGATACAACGCCTGTTCACTAGGCCGGCTGTTTTCTCTGACTTCGTTCTCCTCGTCTTCCTTTTCTTCGCAGTCGCTTAGCGCGTGCCCGCGCCGCTTCGGCGTTGTCATCCTTACAATATATATATATTGAAATAACACGGCTCAGCCGACGCTTTATTCTCCGAAAGGCAAGATGGCGCCGACGAAGAAGACGCCCGAGCCAATGACTGATGATGGTTATTTACAGATGAGGAAGATCAAGTCCAATAAATGCCTACACTAATTTCACCCGTGGACGGAAGCGGCCAGCCTGGCCGCGAATTACACTGTGGAGCGCAGACGAAAGGGTTTGATCGAGAGGCGAAACGTGCACGACCTCTGTCCCGCGGCAGCGTTGGTCAGTGGGGGCATGAACAGGTGTGACGCGATAGTTCACCGGCGAGGTCTGGTCTATCACTTTGTAGGGGCCAATATAGCGAGACTCAAGCTTTTCGCATAAGCCAGGCATTCGCGCAGGCGTCCATAGGAGAACATCGTCTCCAGGGCGATAGAGCACGACGCGGTGAGCGGCATCGTAACGACGTTTGCGATCTTCTTGGCTAGCCTCGGTGTTAATACGGGCGCGATGACGACATTGGGCAATACGGGACACAAACTGGTCGCAGACGAATGGTGAAGAGTTGACGGGGCCAGAGAAGAAATAGACGTCCAGTGATGAGGTTGGTTGGCGTCCGTATACTAGGAAAAATGGCCTGTGGTCCCTTGAACAGAGGTATTGTACGCAAATGTTACAAATGGGAGAATCGCATCCCAGTTACGATGGTCGGGTCGGATATATATGGAGAGCATGTCGCACAGCGTGCGATGAAATCTCTCCGTTAAACCATTGGTTTGTGGGTGGTAGCTGGATGTCGTCTTATGAACTGTGTTTGATGCTTGGAGAACTTCACTGAGCGTGCTTGAAAGGAATGCCTTGCCTCGGTCGCTCAAAAGAACGTGAGGGGCCCCGTGGCGTAGGTAAATAGCGTTCAAAAAGAAGGTTGCTACTTCGGAAGCAGTTCCTGAAGTGATCGATGCCGTCTCAGCGTACCGGGTCAAGTGATCAACAGCGGTGACGATCCATCTCTTGCCGTCTGGGGTAGTTGGGAGAGGCCCGAAGAGGTCGATTCCGACGACAGAGAACGGCTCTGCTGGGCAGGGAAGTGGTTGTAGTGTCCCGACTGGGGCACTAGTAGGCCGCTTGCGGTGCTGGCAAAGTGGGCCCGAGGCAATATATTTAGCCACGCTCGTGGAAAGACCTGGCCAGAAGAATCGACTGCGGATGCGCTCGTGGGTTTTGTGGTAACCAAAGTGGCCTGACGTTGGGTCGTCGTGTGAAGCCCGCAGAACTTGAGCGCGAAGAGCGCGCGGTACGACGGGAACCCATCGATGGCCTTCCGGGTGAAAAAATACCGATAAGGTACATCGTCTTCTAACTTGAATAGCTTGAGCTGTTTCCGTAGCCTGGCATTAGGGGAAGACGAAGCACCGCTTAGGCGACTGATGATGTCAGTGCAATAAGAATCGGCTCGCTGGTGAGTAGAAATCACTGAAGTGCGGGTCGACGAAGTCAGGGAAGAAATGGATGTAGTCGACGACGCGTCCTCAGCGCGGCCAATTTGACATGGGGACGTGACGTGCTCCGATGACGGCGGCAAAGGGCATCGTGACAGAGCATCGGCATCTTGGTGCTTTCGTCCGGTCTTGTAAATGACGTCAAAGTCATATGCTTGTAATCGGAGAATCCAGCGGCCGAGGCGTCCCGACAAGTTTTTAATGGTCAACAGCCAACATAGTGCATGGTGGTCTGTCACAACAGTGAAATGTCGACCATGGAGGCACGGACGAAACTTTTGGATCGACCAGACAACAGCCAAGCACTCTTGTTCGGTTATCGAGTACCTCTTTTCTGCAGAGGTCAGAGTGCGGCTGGCATACGCGACAACTTTCTCGCGTAATTCACGGTCGCGCTGTAGAAGTACGGCGCCAATTCCTTGCCCGCTAGCGTCAGTATGTAGCAACGTAGGTGCCGTGTCATCAAAATAACAAAGAACCGGTGGGGATGTCAGTGTGCGCTTGAGTTCTTGGAATGCGGCGTCGCAATGATCATTCCAATCGAAGGAACCGGTACCAGAAAGGAGCTTGTGGAGCGGCGAAGCAATGGTGGCAAAGTTTCGGATGAAGCGTCGAAAGTATGATGCGAGTCCAAGAAAGCTGCGCAGTTCTTTTGCACGAAATGGGCGTGGAAAGTTGAGTACTGCGGAAATTTTGTCCGGATCCGGCTGGATGCCGTCTTTGTTAACGAGATGTCCGAGAACTTTGATGGTTGTGCTACCGAAGTGGCACTTCTTTGTGTTTAGCTGGAGTCCAGCATTGTAGAAGCATGTGAGCACTTCATCTAGGCGTTGCAGATGGTCAGCAAACGTGGAGGAAAACACGACGATATCGTCCAAGTAGCATAGACATGTTTTCCACTTGAGGCCGCGAAGAACAGTGTCTATCATTCTTTCAAATGTGGCGGGGGGCATTACATAGGCCGACTGGCATTACGTTGAACGCGTAAAGACCATCCGGCGTAGAAAAGGCGGTCTTTTCTTTGTCCGCTTCGTCCATTGGAATTTGCCAATATCCGGATCGAAGGTCAAGGGTGGAGAAGTATTGCGCGCCTTGCAATGAGTCAAGTGCGTCATCTATACGGGGCATCGGATATACATCCTTTCGGGTTATCTTATTGAGCGCGCGGTAATCAACACAAAATCGTACCGATCCATCCTTATTTTGCACCAAGACAACGGGTGATGACCAAGAGCTGGCAGAGGGTCGTATGATGTTTCTTTTGAGCATGTCGGCCACGTTCTCCTCTATGATTTTGCGTTCGGCCAAGGAGACTCGGTAGGGACGACGGCGTACAATATTCTCACCATCAGTGTGGATGCTGTAGAAAAAGAGAAGGAATAAACGCGTGCAGGCGAGCACTGCAGTAGAAGAAGTTGGAACCATGAACGGTTGTCGGTCTAGTTTCTTTACATTTTGGTGCCGAAAACCCTCTTGCGGACACGTCTCTCTCATCGCACGACTCAAGGGGACCGTCTACTGGACCGCGTCGCTCTGCGGGACTGGCAACGGATCGTTCGTGATCAGCGTGGACCCCAGACCTCTTCGTCTGCAGGACCGGATCGAATGGATCGCCTCAAAAGCAAGCTCGACGAGCCCAGAATACCAACAGGAAGCATGGTCCCTGCTGACGGATCCTACCGCGGACAAGCCCAAGCTGACAGGTATTTATGACCGTTTGTCGGCTAGCAACAGCGAGCTCTCGAAGATTAACGATGCACTCGAAGAGCACCTAGCTGAAGAGGAGCTCGAAGCGGAGTACGTAGCGGCGGCGGAGTACAACGACCAAGCCATTAGCATGCTCGCCGAGATTCGATGTAGAGTAGCCGATATGGGACGCGAAGACAGTACAGCGGTGACTGCTCCTCAGAACGCAACCCCATCAGCTCCTGATGCTCTGACCAGAATTGGCCCAAGACTGCCGAACCTTGGCATGCCAACATTTAGAGGCGACATTCACGAGTGGTCAGCTTTCTGGGAGCAGTTCGAGCAGACTGTTCATCTCAACAACGCTCTCTCAACGACGACCAAGTTTTTTCTATCTACGGCATTACCTTGCGGGTGAAGCGGCAGCGGCGATATCTGGTTTTCCGACTTCCGAAGCCTGTTACGCAGACGCCATAGAGTTGCTAAAAGAACGCTTCGGAGATCGAAAACGGATAGAGCAACACCACCTGTCAGCGCTTCGCAATCTCCCTCACGTGAAGTCAGGAAGCGACGTTCGAGGCCTCAGGCGACTTTACGATACTGTGCAGCTGAACATCCGATGTCTTTCAGCACTAAACGTACCCACGGTGACTTTTTCTGCGATGCTGATCGATATTCTACAAGAGGCTTTGCCATACGAGATCGTTCTGGCATACACGCGAGCAAAGCGCAGTCAATCTTTAAGAGAACGCGAGTCTGACACAAACGCCTCAGATTCCACACTGGCAGCTGCAACATCTGAATCTGAGTTAAAAGAGCTGCTCGTATTCATACGCATTGAACTGGAAAGCCGGGAGCAGTGTCAGCCATTCTCACAACGACCTGTCGACGACCCCACTTACACTCATCAGAGATCTCGAGACGGCAGCACCAGCACCGCGTCTGTTCTACACAGCGCAGCGTGCAACTGGAACGAGTGTTTCTTCTGCAAATCGAAGAAGCACGGCACACGCGCCTGCGACGCCAACCGGTCCATCACTTCTAAGAAAGGAATGCTGGCGAAAGACAACCGCTGCTATCGATGCACGTCCCGAGGTCATCAGGCACGGTCTTGCCAAGTCAAACTCACCTGCTCGGGTTGTCACGGAAGGCACGCATCAAGTATGTGCGACCCTCACTACAGAAAGGACATGATAGTTAAATCTTCTCGACCAGTGGGTGCTTCCAATAGCACAGAAGGAATGGTCTCATCGCAATCGGTTATGCTGTGCGACAAATATTCTGCAAACGGTTGCGAGACAAATGACAGCGAAGTGTACCTGCAAACCTTTCGCGCCTTCGTCATCAAAAGCGACAGGTCAAGATACGTCCGAGGGGTTCTTGATGGAGGCAGTCAGCGATCTTTCGTCACAGAAAACCTCGCGGCGAAACTCAATTTGCAGGTACTGGGAGAGACACGGGTTGCATTCAACACATTTGGTAGCGCATCCCCAACTTCGGCGGAAACACGAAAGATTGTTCAAGTTCCCCTGCGCAGCCAGTACTCTACCGACCTCCACATCGTTCGGGCAATTGTCGTCCCAGTTATTTGCGACGACATCCTTTCGCCGACAGCTGATAGCCACACCTTGCAACAGCTGCGTCTCGAAGGCCAAGTTATTGCCGACAAAAAGAAATTTCTTGAAGCGGAGACAGAGAACGGCATCAGCTTGTTGATTGGAGCGGACCAGCTTTGGAAGATCACTACTGGAGAAGTATTAAGAAGCATGGAAATTCCAGGATTGGTCGCAATCAACACGGCGCTTGGATGGACACTGCAAGGGCCCAGTCGTCAAAATGCTTCTCTTGACGGCAACACTAACCTCGTTATCTGTGTGCTGCGTGTGGAAACGGCTAGCGACGATGCCACAATCTCGCAGATGCTTCAGAAGAGCGCTCCTATTAATCGGGATGTCTACGCGCCACAACGAGAAAATATGAGAGTTGAATGTTGGACTGCGAAGCACCAAGTCATGCTCCACGCTTTGTCACCCGCTAGAGGCATACAATTCCTCAACGGCTGCCTTGATGTAGAGGCCAACCTCAAGCCAGAGAGGAGCATCATGACGAGCTCTCCATTTGTACCATTGTTTTCGACGCTTCGAAGAGAGTGGAAGTTTATTTCACTCGGTGCGCTTCGGTGGGATGACTGCTGGGAGATAGTTATCCGATCACTCAAGGCATTGTCAAGCAAGGTGCTTGGAAAGAGCGCGCTCAAGAACGAACAAGTTGTGAATGCACTGTTGGAGGAAGAAGCGCTTGTTCTAAGACCGCAGAACTCCACGTGTACAAGCACTAAACTTTCATCACTAGCTTCTGCGGAGCGAAACAGCAACGACTATGAAGCTCGAAGTCCTCAGGCTACTCGACGTGACAGCAAGAAGCTGAGATACCGTCAGAAGCTGGTAGATCACCTGTGGATACAGTGGAAGAAAGAATACCTACTGGAACTGCAGGCGCTTCATCTCTGCTCAGCACATCCTAGCAGCAGTCTCCACGTGTGTGATGTGGTGATCATCGAGGAGTCTGGCATTTGCAGGAGTGTTTGGCCTCCCGGTCGAATCATAGACGTTGACCCCGGTTGAGATGGAATCATCCGAGCTTGACGAGTGAAGCCCAAGAAAGCAAGTTTTTTAAGAAGACCCATATACTCATTCTACAAGCTCGAGTTGTGCACCTGTACTGGGGGGGCGGGAGTATGTAGAAAAAGAGAAGGAATAAACGCGTGCAGGCGAGCACTGCAGTAGAAGAAGAAGAAGTTGGAACCATGAACGGTTGTCGGTCTGATCCATTCGCTGATCGCTAGTTTCTTTACAGATGCGATGAGACGCAACTGTGGTCTGTCCGAGTGCGGAAGCATTGGCGTCGAAGGATGCCTGATGTTTCGTTAGCAATTTCAGCAACGCATCACGCTGAGGAGCAGGAAGGTCAGGATTTATCCCGGTAGCAAAGGTGGAGGAAGTGATAAGCTTTCCTTGTTCAGGATGAGCTTGCAAGGCGTCAAGAGGGACCAGAGATACGGGCTGAGTATCCACATAACAGGTCACCGCAGAACCTTGAGGGAGGGGTATAGCCTCAGTGGTGGTGTTCAGGCCGATGATTATTGCAGCATTGTCTTTGAAGCGCACAAGGCTGGAGGGGAATACAATGCCACGAGCTAAACAGCTGCCGTAAGGAGTGACAAACACGTCACCATTGGCAATGTGCGTAGAAGTGATGGTGATGAGTTGCTCCTGGCCCGGCGACAGTACGGAATCGGCAGCTGTGAAAAAACGCAGTGGTTTCTCGTCGATACTCTCGCTGCAGTGATCGGTCTCTGTCATCTGGACTACACGTTGGCGGCAAGAAATTAAAGCAGACGCTGACGAGAGGAAGTCCCAACCTAAAATTAGTTCATGAGCACACGAAATTAAAACAGCGAAAGTGATATGATGACGTATACCGTCAATGAAGACGCGTGCTGTACATTGGGCTAACGGTCGAATGATTGCTGCGTTGGCCCCAACCAAGGACGATCCAGAGTAGGGCGTCTTCACTTTCCGCAAACGAGAACACAAGTCCGCACGCAAGTCCAATAAATGCCCTACTATATATATATATATATATATATATATATATATATATATATATATATATATATATATATATATATACATACACATATATACAGAGAGATTGCGAAGAGGCTGTCTTCGGTTGCCGTAAGACAAACAGGAAAAGGATATACGCTTCTAAAAAGCAGTTTATTTGTTAAAGTGTCTATCGGAGACCGATCTTTATCAAGGCAAAATTTACGAAGTTTCGATGCGCTTTTGCAGCATCGTCCTCCGAGCAGTGAGAAAGAGAAAAAAGAAAAGTACACAGAAAATACAAAATGTAAAAATGAAAAAAATGAGCAGCCAAACGACCACCCGTATATACTCGGACATAAATTTTTGCAGAACACATGCATCCTCGGGGAAAAAAAAAATGACATAAGAAACATATAAATGTATATACATATAATCCCGGTGTACACAATCAGTAAGTACATACATTCTTTTCGTCCAGTGTCAAGCCCCACCTCCCCGGCTCCCTACCCCTCCTCTGTCACAAGAAGGGTAAGCAAATAAAAAAAAGGTCTACGTAGCATAAGATTCACGAGAGTCCACTGTAGTTTAAGATAAACAAATTATCCCTGCGTAATACATGCAGAAAACGCACGTTAGACAAAAGCAGGAATTCCGAATATGGTATCGTGAAGTATGATGCGACGCCTTTATGAACAAAAGCTTCTTTTTTCACTCAACAGTTTTAGCGGCATCACTTCAGTTGCGATCGCGATCCACTCAATCGAAAGTTCGTGCGTCACAGCGATATTATGTAGCGTGAACCATTTCGCGGTTTGTAGACAACGATTACCTCACACGGCGTTTTTCATGCAAGGCGTTCGTACATCGAGCATGAGACACGTGATGGGCTCTTCAACACATCATTCTGGGCTGGTGGCACACGTCACATAATCACACATGCAGCGGATGACCACAATTATCTCCTTTCTTAATGCAGACACTACTGCCTGTTCTCCACATCTGGTTTGTTTACGTTCGCACCGTGTTGCGCTAACGGATTACCATGCTCGCTTTCTTTCTCTTGAGCTTCGTCCGCACATACGTCATTCATAGAGACGCACAGCACGGCACATATCGCAATAGATCACCAAGATTCCCATGTTGCGAGCTACGAGTAACGCACACACACGCACGCATATGCGGCAACGCTAATCCCATGGCTTTTGCGGACGGTAATCGTACACAGACGCGCACATTCCGACTTCACCTCACTGCACAACACTCCGAGCCGAGCTGCTGCACTTCAAACGCAGCGAAGTCAAAAGGTTCTACTGCATCGAATGACGACCGGCGAGGATGATGTTGCGTACGTGCGGATAACGTGAGCCTCTTCGATTATTCGCTCGGGCTGCCGGAAAGCCTGTCAGACGTTCGTTTTTCTCGGGCAGTTGTCGGGCAGCCCCGAAGCTCCGCCCACTTGCCGGATCGCTTCTGCAGACGCGTTCGTTTTTCCCTCTCCGGCAGCCAGCGGGCTGCCCGCGGGCTGGCTCTCCTGCCGGAACGATTTTGCGCTGGCAGCATGCCGGCAGCGAGCAGATGACGCGCTTTTTGCGTGTTTTAGATGTGAAGCATCTTATGGCGAAGCTTAATCCGGTGGTGGTGTGCGGCGTGACCACCCTTACTGCGCATGCGCAAACCCTTTTAAAAAATAAAAAACCTCCTCTCCCCCCCTTTAGGCATCCCTCCCCGCGGCAACCACACCCTCACTGCGCATGCACCTCCCCTCCTCTCTCCCCTCCTACGCTCCCCCCCTCTCTCCTCTAGGCATCCCTGCCCGCGGCGTCCACACCCCCCACTGCGCATGCGCGTCCCCTCTCTTTCTCCTCTCCTACGCTCCCCCCCTCTCTTCTGTAGGCATCCCTGCCCGCGGCGTCCGCACTCCCACCGCGCATGCGCGTCCCCCCCTCTCTCCTACGCTCCCCCCTCTCTCGCCTCGCGACGCATGCAGCGTCTGCTAGCGAGTTTCGTGGTTGAAAAAACCGACTGCTCGCGCTGCACAACCGCTCACTGGCCACCCCGTATATATGGCACTGGATCTTGACCTGCAAGGTGGTGCCGGTGGGAGATTTCTCCTGTGCGTTGTTGAACAATAAAAATTCGCAGCGTGCGCGTTAACTAAAAGCGGACTGCGGGTCTCTGTGTCCAGTCGGAGTCTTCTGTCTCTCATTGCCCATTAGCAGCGATTGGCATGTTCCAGTAGGAAACACCGCTCCATCACTGCGTGCTTTGCGCCTCCCCAGTTTTCTGTCCTGCGCAACGCTGCGATGAGCACCAGCGTGAACGCCGCCGCCAGTGTAAGCGTTAGCGCCCGCTGCTTCGCATCTACACACGGTTCCCTTTAGCGGGAGATTTTTCTCGTCGTCTGCTCGTGAGCGTCGTCTTTTCCGAGCAGAAGTTCGGCGCTCGGTTTGACTGCGTTTTTCAGTGCGATGCTTTCAGGTTTGTTGGACGTGCATTTCAGCTGTAGCATTACCATGTTTAGCATCGTGTCTCCTAACGCCACGAAAGATTATTTTAAACGAGATTCAGATCGAAGTGCGCCCTGTCTGTAAGAACGGGTGCTTTGCGCTGTACGATGGTAATCCCGTGTATGTGATTGAAGGCAAGACATTTTATTGTCGTGTGAGTAATTTTCGCGTTGTCTACGTTTAATTCTTGCTCTCTCGCTGCGCCGAAGCTTCTCTTGGTTGTGGCTCTCCTGATTTTGATGGTCGGGGTATGCGAATGTGACAGCCGTCGAAGTCCTTGATGAGGTCTCGAACTCCGGCATGGCGTTGAAACAACGCATGAAATGCACGCTTGCTTCGTGCGGTGTCGTTGCTGTGCAGCCTCTTGATCTATCTCGCACTGATAACAGTTAGAAAGTCAAGAACGCCGAATGGCGACGTGCTCACTCGACTCCACTAACGTCTAATTTGTCCGCAATCGCATGCATTGTAGTTCGTGTGCCGAGATACCTCAGTCCGATCAGCACGGCCTTCTCAGCTGACACCTTCGTTCGTCCAGCGTGAGCCCTGCGGATAAATAGAGCCTTCTCGACCGTTCAAACATTTTTCTGAACTCCAAGTACACATACTCTGGCACAACCCGCGCGACGTATAACGGAACATGGTGCCGGTACTGCCTCATTGCCTGGGCCAACAACAGGCTGGTGGTGTGATGCTCCACGTCATCAATTTCCTCTTCAGTCGCGTCGTAAGCGTGTAGCATCGCGACGATCTCGTCTGCCGAAGCCTCCATGCCTACAGGCAGACGATGTCGCAGACGACAAACGCGGCTGCGCTGGTGTGACTATGATGATGATGGTGCGGCGGCAGCCTCGGGCTGCCCGACGTCTGCCCGTGAATTTTTCTTCTCGTCACAGTGACGAATGGTCGACGTCATTTCCTGTCAGAGAGTAGTCCTCGGGCTGCCGTCTGGCTGCCCGAAGAGCGAAAATCGAAGAGGCTCAGTAGGAAAGAGCTTCTTCTGGAAGAAACAAACGCCACAGGAATTGGAATTGACGGACGACTCTCGGTCTCGGTGCAGCGGTACCTCGCCTCTGTTCGAAGTTTGGGGCCCCCCCCGACTGCCCGGGTTCTCTCGCGTCCAGGCAGGCGGTCGCAAACCTCGTCTTCCAGAAGGGCTGCTGTTGGTGGAACCGGAATGAGGAGCCGATGAAGCGTACAAGAGGTTTAATTACATTTCTACATGTTCAGAGTTGGTTCCAGACCTTCTTCTCTCGTGCCTCTACTTGCGTATTTATCCCCTCGAACTCCCTAGATTTCAGGTCTAGGGAAACAGAGGACGACGTCTCCTTCCAATCAGCTGACGAGTGCCACCAGTCACCCTGCTGGCCCCGCCCCCCAACAAACACACACACACACACACACACACACACACACGCACACGCACACGCACACACGCACACGCACACACACGCACACACACACGCACACACACACGCACACACACGCACACACACACACACACATACCCACACGCAATGTTCTCGCGACGCTGTTTTTACATGTACAGAGCTGACAGGCGATTGTACCCCATACCTCACAGCAACCTTACAAGAGCGCAGGCCACTGTCCTCCGCCGAATTCAAACTAACACCCTAACCACTCCTCACCGCTTGGCACTTTTCACAGGCGGAGAGGTTGATTCAGTATGCAAAAATTGTGATAAAAATGCCATATCAAACCAACGTCACATCCTCTGAGAATGCGAGGGCCTTCCCCCACCCAGAGAGCTTCTGCCAGCTCCCTCAGAAGCGACATGGGAGACCTTAATACGGTCTCCCGACGAAGAACTGCAAAAAGCCGTCGTTGCATGGGCAGAAGAGGTCGCCGCAGCCAAGCGGCCAGCTCCAAACCCCTGAGCAATTTCTTTTAAATAAAGTTGTATCCTCCTCGCGGAAAACATGCCTCCAGCATGCGGGATGCGGCGAGTCCGTCTTCTGGCCGCTCGATGACCACCCGCGGTGTCGAACGGCGTCCGCAGGCCCGGTTCCCCCTCTCGCCTCAGAGCATGGGTCTGGGCAGCTGGCGCTGCTCCGAGCGCAGACGTCCTGTCAGCCGGAGACACATAGCCGCAGAGGCTCGAAGTGTCGCATTTCACCTCCAGCCCCAGCGAGAATGATGTTGATTTGAACCGGGCTCAACATCTCGCGTGAAACTGCAGAGCGCGCCGTCACGCTTTCTTCTCGCCGCAAAGTGTATGGTGCTGCTTCCTTTATTCCGTCCCGGCGCCCCGCAGCGAAGGGAGGTCCGCCAATCTTAACACCTCTCGTCGCGAACGGCGCCATGTTGCATTTTTCATTGGTTCGTCTTAACCGTTACGTCATGGTAAAGAGCGGCCGTAGTTGGACGCGCATGATACAGCTGGACAGCGGTACAGTTTACTTTTAGGGGCGAAGCTCCTTATAGCGAGACCTGGTCGGTTGTCGATCGTCGATCCATCCTCTGTACCCCGTAGTGTTCCCTTATCGTACAATAGAGGGCGCTGTCCCATAGAGATGTACTTATGTCATCAAAGCTGTGTACTTATGTCATCAAAGCTGTGTCATCATGTTACATCAATCACAATCGACGAGGATGGGAAGTTCAGCGTGGGAAGTGATCACAACCGAATTAAATTGAGTTTGTCGACTTCCACATGGCGCCAAAAACGGAGAGACCGTCGTGAGCCGGCCGCACACTACCTACCGGAAGAGACATACGAAAGCATTGCTCAAGAGTTCGAAGACAGGATCATGAATCTGGATTCGCCATCCTATGACCAGTATGTGGAAGCTCTGCAACAGATAGTGCAAAGACATGAGGTATGCGTTAACTCCCGTGGAGGGGTGCGTCGAAAGCCATGGTGGGACAAGGATGTCCAAGTGGCACTAAGTGCTCGACGAGAGGCGAATCGCCTACACAGAAAGGCGGTAAAGACACTCCTCCCACATGAATGTGCAGAGCTGTGGCAGAGGTACCTGGACTGCAAAAGAGCTATGCAAGCAATAGTGCAACGCAAGATTGCCGAGCACAATGGCAAGCAGCTGAAAGCCTTGATTGAAGATAAGCGAAAGGGGTCCCGGCGGTTTTGGACATATGTGTCATCGCTCGACAGGAGGGCAGCCATGCCGCAGATTCGGAATGAGGAGACAGATCTGCCCATCGGTGACCTTTCGGAACACCTTACAGAAAATCTGCATCGTCTGTACCAGCCCGTACAGTCAGAATGCGTGTCCACAGAGAAGCAGAAATCCACTGCCCCGAAGATGAAATCATGAAATTGCGAGTGACACGAAGGGCTGTGGGCAGGGCAATCGCACGCATCTGTGCACACACGGCAAAAGGACTCGATGGCATACCCGCCGGTGTTGTAAAACACCTGGGCGATGCTGCCCGCGATCACCTTGCCGACATCTTCTCTGGCATCGTGGCGGTTGACACAATCCCTACAGCCTGGCGAACGGGAAGGGTGTGCCTGGTGAGAAAGAAAGGCGGCGATGCTGGACTTTTGCGAGACTACAGGCCTCTGACTGTAACAAGCGTCCTATACCGTGTCTTTGCACAGGTACTGAAGGCCTGGTTGAGTGGGTGGGCAGAGAGCAACAACGTGCTCACGGACTTGCAGAACGGATTCTGAGCCGATCGACGCCTGGAAGACAACCTCTACGTGCTGATACAGACGATAGCAATGGCTCGCAAGGATTCCAGAAACCTGTATGGCTGCTTCCTTGACGTAGCTAAGGCATATGACAGTGTCCCACATGAATGTCTGTTCCAGAGCATGGCGGATGTCGGAATGTCAGAGGTGTGGTTCTGCCTAATGCGACGGCTGTACAAAGACAACTCTGTTATAGCGTGCTTTGACGGAGCTCAGTCCAGACCTGTAATGGTAACACGGGGACTTAAGCAGGGCTGCCCACTGTCACCCCTGCTATATATGATCTATGTCTCTGGACTGGAACATATGCTTCTGGCAGCCGGTATCGGCTTTTCATTCACCCACATGTACGGTAGAACGCCCGTGACTTGGAGGCTGCCGGGTTTAATCTATGCTGACGACCCGGTCCTGCTAGCCGAAAGCCCCACGGCCTTGCAACAACTAGTCACCTTCGCCGCGACCCACCTATACCACCTGGACCTGACCTTCAACGCAAAGAAGTCTGCTGCGCTACAACTGTCAGGCTCCCCTCCAAGTGCCGACATATACCTGCCAGGAGGAGATCAGATACAGTGGGCCACTGAATATCGGTACCTCGGAGTGATATTGAGCACCTCCGGTGACTTGTTGGGGCTGCATGAAGAAAATCTGCGCAGTACTTCGCAGAGAGCAGCAAGCGTGCTACGCCGGAAAAGTCTATGGGGCTGCAACCGTTTCCTCCTCATACGAAACTTGTGGAAGGCTGTCCATGTCCCAGGCCTTACATTTGCCAATGCCGTCCTGCGCCTAAATGTGACAACCAGACAATGGCAGGAACGTGGCCAACGGGAGGTGGGACGTATGGCCCTTGGATGCCACGGGCGTGTAGCCATAGAAGCCATTCAGGGTGACCTGGGATGGTCCACATTTGAGTTTAAAAGTACAGACTGGTGGGCTAGTTGGTAGTGCATAACTCGGAACAGTAGCGCAAAAAATACACAAGGGACGACAGAGCAGACGGGACACAGCGCTAACTAACAACTCAGTGTTTATTGCAGGTGATCGCATATATATGCACATGACACCGCGCGAAAGGAAAAGGTCGATTGTCTTGTGTGCTCCTTTTCCCCACCTCGCCTCCTCCTTTTCCTATCGCGCGGTGTCATGTGCATATATATGCGATCACCTGCAATAAACACTGAGTTGTTAGTTAGCGCTGTGTCCCGTCTGCTCTGTCGTCCCTTGTGTATTTTTTGCGCTACTGTTCCGAGTTATCCACATTTGAGGCACGCGAGGCAAGAAGTAAGGCGAAGGACGCCTCCGACTCATGGACGATGAACGGTGGCCCAGGCGGCTGTTCAGATATGCGAGCCTAACTGGCACACAAACGCAGTGGTGCAGGCGCCTCGGAAACCTGAAAAAAAAGTTTGGTCTCTCCGTGAAACCTGTAGTTGAGGACAAAATGTACAAGTGGGCCCATGCCGTCAAAACGCAGGTGTGTGAGGAGGAGACTGAGCAGTGGCGGCGTGCAATGGAAGATAAATCCACACTGCTCACATATCGCACTCACAAGGCAGATATTGGCATAGAGCCCCTGTATGATAACAGTGGTGGCAGTGCTCTGCTCTTTGAGGCACGTGCAGGAGCGCTGCGCACGTTGGCATACCGTCGCAGGTTCGACTCATCTGCGGACGTGGACCGGGCCATATGCCGGATATGCGGCGTCGAGGAGGAAACCACAGAACACCTCGTCCTCCGCTGCACTGGCCTGCGCCCGGATCACGTAGAGGGCACCACCTTTCCGCTCGCACTGGGTTTCCGAAAGGATAACACGGAGGAAACCAAAGTGGTTGACAGAACGGTGCACAACACAAAACAGCGATTGGTGCAGTGGTGGCGCAGGACGCGCAGACAATGCCAACGCACAGACATCGTGGACGCTCAGACAATGTAGCCGGTCTACGAGGAAGCCTTGGTCGGCTTTCGCGAACGTGTTAATTCGCCGCAGTGTGTGTGTGCGTGTGTCTACCTACTACAGTTTTTTTTTCCTTTTTTTTCTCTTTTTTTTTTAATTTTCTTTTTTTTTCTCCCTGGTTAAGGCACTTGACAGTTGCCAGCCCGCTTCAAAGGGCGTAACCACAATTCATCATCATCATCAGCATAGGATGCCTCGATGTGCGCGCGCCTCCGCTTCCAGGGTGGAGACACCTTTTGAAAGACCCCGCGCCGCCTGGCGGCCATATTGGTTCGAAAGTCTCCGGCGGCGCGCAGAGGCTAGCGCGGGAACGGTGCTGTAAACACGTAGTTCTTGACGTGTTGATCGAGATCCGTTCTTTTGCCGCTATGACAGACTGCTGTGTGCCACTGTGTACTGGTTCACACGCGAAAGGCCAGCGGATGTTTCGGTTCCCTCGCAACAGCGAGCGAAGAAAAAAATGGGAAGCACAAGTGAAACACGACCGCTGGCATCCGACCGACAGCACCAAGATATGCGAGGTTAGTTGTTGACTTGTCCAGCATGTGGCCGTGCATTTTTTAATCGCTGTCAGTGAGCATGCTGTTAAAGAATTGAAAGTTGGGCTAGTTGGTACGGATGCATTTTTGCTTACAGCGCGAGAACGACGAAGACAGCGCTCGTTTGTGTCCCTTCTGTCTTCCGTCTTCGTCGTTTTCGCGCTGTAACTAAAAATGCTGTTAAAAAATTACACCATCTCCCGCTAAAGGGAACCATGTGTAGATGTGAAGCAGCGGGCGCTAACGCTTACATTGGCGGTGGCGTTGACGCTGGTGCTCATCGCAGCGTTGCGCAGGACAGAAAACTGGGGAGGCGCAAAGCACGCAGTGATGGAGCGGTGTTTCCTACTGGAACATGCCAATCGCTGCTAATGGGCAATGAGAGACAGAAGACTCCGACTGGACACAGAGACCCGCAGTCCGCTTTTAGTTAACGCGCATGCTGCGAATTTTTATTGTTCAACAACGCACAGGAGAAATCTCCCACCGGCACCACCTTGGAGGTCAAGATCCATTGCCATATAGGGAACCAGCGCTGGAGTTTTGGCGGTGCGGGCAGCGCCGCCCTGGTGGTCAAAGCGCGCACCTCTCAGCCGCTCCCGCAGACGAGAGCGGCCACTGGTAGAGGCGGTGCGGGCGCGCTTCGCCGAAACAAAACCAAATGGCGCTGGCGGTACTGTTGCGTATTCAAGTGCCACAATATGTAGAGATGAGCGAGGACGTATCCGTCTACATTTTCCCTTTTAAATCATATGGATAAAAACGGCGGCGGCGTTGCATCCAAGCGGACGGGCGAGCAGAGTATGGCATGCTCTTGCTCTCCTGTCTAGTGGCGTCGGGCTGGTTTCTAAACCGAATTGTTCGTGTCTGCTAGATTTATACGATAGTCAAGACGGCCACCAGTCAAAACCAGGGCCGAACACCAGCATTTAACCGGCAGTTTGTCCAAAATAAAACTAGCATATTATGCAGCATGTGGCATATCTAACAATTTTTTTTTATCTGACCACCACCACCAACCTCTTCCTGATGCCCCCCGCGTTATCTTGAAGGATACGGCGGGCAAGTAGTCTACATTATTTGCAAACAGTTTCGTATAGAAGGAAAGCTGCCTTGTCTACGAGATGTTTGCGGGGGGCACGCTCGCCCAAGCCGCTGAACTAGCTGTTATAAAAAATACGCACACAATGGATACTCGATGTTGTGATGCCTCCGTTTAACTTAATTTGTGCTACAGACATGGGTCTTGTTACGAATAAAGCAGCGGTTTACTCGAGGCTTAGCTTTCTGGAGTCAGCCGATGCGGAAAGCTTCTATCTGCATTGGATGCCGTGCCGAAGTGACATCGGAATTTATGCCTCGCTAGAGAATTGTCAAATGTCTTGGATTTTTACCTATGAAGGGAAGAAAAGTAAATTTAAGGGCTCGTTGTTTCTTTCACAATAAACGCAATATTAATTAGAACTAACAGACATTGGAGTTTTACTTGTTTAATACGCCTAACCTAGTGTTTTAGATTTTCCGCTTGCCTGTGTCTCCTTAGAATAAAGGGGTTTGATCAACATCGAGAATTGCTAGGGTTTTTTCGTGCCAGACAAGGTATGATTATGAGGCACGCCGAAGTGTGGGTACCGGGATCAATTTTGACCGCTTGGGGTTCTTTAATGTGCACATAAATCTAGGTACACGCGTGGTCTTTGTATTTCGCCCCCCATCGAAATGCCACCGCCGTGGCCGGAAATCTATACCACGGCCTCGAGTATAGCAGCGTGACACCGTACGTGCTATATTACCACGGTGGTTTGCTTCATCAACGTCCGCGTGTACACATACCCCGCATTGGGAATACATACCACGCCAGAAAAAAATTGACGGCGCTACTCCTTGTCTCTATTTTTCTTACTGCAGAAGTGGGCACCGGGATATCGACGCAGCACGTACTTATCAATAGAGGCGTGCAGCCTGCACTGGCCTGACACGAGTCCCATCGAGCAGCCAGAAAATGTTGACGAGGGAATCTCAATCATGGCACCGCACTGTCTCTTCGACGCCATAAGCATATAGGCGCAGTCCGCTTTGCTGAGCTTCTCTCCGTTTTCCAGTGATTTGCAGTGAGAGTTACCTTCGGAAAAAGTTCTTTTTTTTTTTTTAAAGAACCACAGTGCAGTATTACTGGCGGAACGGCTGCTCGTGCTAAAATCAAGCAGGGGAACGGCGCACGCGCGTGCTCTCGCCGCGGTACACTGCGGCCGGCCGTCTGGGCGCGAGCGGCTGAGTTGTGTCGCGACTCGCCGCCAGGTGCCCTTTTTCGGCGCGCCACCTATCCAGCGCTGGTCTCCTATATACGGGGTGGCCAGTGAACGGTTGTGCAGCGCGAGCAGTCGGTTTTTTCAACCAATATTCTTGTACTCTGCCAATCTGCGTATCATGTTTGTCTGTAATACATAGTGTTTCATTGCGTCTATTGTATCATTTATCATTGTACCATTGTATCATTGTATCCCATTGAGTTCTTGTGTATTCCATGTCACATCTTAGTCATGTATACGAGATTAATTATATGTTCACTACAGAATAGTGATGTTTGCGTAGCGCATAGCTGTCCTGGTGTGTATGTACCCGTGATCACTGAAATGTTATTATGTTTTTGTTTTTGTACATAGTGTAAATAAACTTTTTCTAAACAGAAACTCGCTAGCAGACGCTGCCTGCGTCGGCGTCGCGAGGCGAGAGAGGGGGGGGGGGACGCGCGTGCGCAGTGGGAGTGTGGACGCCGCGGGCAGGGATGCCTAGAGGAAGAGGGGGGAGCGTAGGAGAGGAGAGAGAGAAGGGACGCGCATGCGCAGTGTGAGTATGGACGCCGCGGGCAGGGATGCCTAGAGGAGAGAGAGGGGAATGTAGGAGGGGAGAGAGGAGGGGAGGCGCATGCGCAGTGAGGGTGTGGTTGCCGCGGGGAGGGATGCCTAGAGGAGAGAGAGGGGGGAGAGGAGGTTTTTTTTTTGAAAGGTTTGCGCGTGCGCAGTAAGGGTGGTCACGCCGGCACACCACCACCGGATTAAGCTTCGCCATAAGATGCTTCACATCTAATAAATCCTTGCTTGTCTCGCTATAGCTGCATCGCATAATCACCGCGTGAAACCACATTTACAAACAGGATGTTAAGCTTTGGGTTAAGCCGTGCGGAGTGAATAGATGCTTCGGCTACCTTGCCGATAAGCTTAGATAAGCTTGGTCAAGGCAAGTTAATCATAGCTCATGATAAATAAGCATAGTCAAAACAATCAATAATAATCGATGCAAATCAATACTGATTGATACGCATTGATACCAATTAAGCCGCCGAATTAAACCAGGGTATACTTAGAAAAAGCCTAGATAAGCCAGTTTATCGCAGCATAATTGAGTTTGGACAAGCCAATTTGACGCTAGTCGATACCAATCTATACTGATAGATACCTACCAAGTGGGATTAGGCAAGATTTGTGGAGATTATGTTGGATCCGGTCCAAGATCAGTGGCATAGCCATGAGGTAGATTAGACCCGACTAGGCTATGTTCTCTCGGATTAAGCATGACTAAATAAATCCGGGTTAACCTAATCCTGAACAAGTCAATGTTGAGTGAACTGAGAATGACTAGCCGTTTGGGCGTATGGTCACATTAAGTCAATCTGATTAACTTTGATTAAGCGGGATTAAGGTAATCCGAAGCTTGAACCATGTAATTTTGAGTAAGTTGAGACTGATTAGCCAGTTAGATGACAGAGTATGGCCACAATAAGGCAATGTGGATTAAGCCGGATTAAGCTAATCTACATTGAGCTAATCACGAGCAAGTGCATTTGGAGTGAGTTGAGATTGTCTAGCCTGTTGGATGCAGGAGCATGGTCACGTTAACCCCATCCGGATTAAGCCAGATTAAGCTAATCCGAATTAAGCTAATCTTGAGCAAGTCTCTTATCAGTAAGTTGAAATTGCCTAGACATTCGGATGACTGAGCATGGCCTCAATAAAACAATAGAAATTAAGCCGGATTAGGCTAATCCGGATTAAGTCGGATTAAGCTAATCTGTATTAAACCGGATTAAGCTAATCTGGACCAATATAATCCTGAACCAGCCATTTTGAGTAAATTCAGTTTGTCTAGTCAGTTGGATGATAGGGTATGGCCGCTAAACAGTGTGCATTAAGCCGGAATAAGCTAATCCGCGTTAAGCTAATCACAAGCAAGCGAATTTGGAGTGAGATTATCTTGCCTGTTGGATATGCCTGAGCATGGCCACGTTAGGCCAGCTCGGATTTAAAGTGGGTTAAGCTAATCCGTATCAAGCTAATGCCAAAGAAATCTATTTTGAGTAAGTTGAGATTGCCTAGCCAATTAGATGACAGAGTATGGCCACAGTAAGGCAATGTGGATTTATGCCAGGTCAATTTTGGTACTCGTCAACTTATACCCCTGTCACACGTGGCAACGTAAGTGCACTTTGAACGAGTGCACTTCGCCGCGAGTGTCATTTGCACGCTGTCACACGAGAAAGTTTAGTGTCTCTAGCTGCAAAGTACACTTGCCGGCAAGTGCGTTCTCCAACCTCACTTCGCTGCGACGGAGTGTGTAGCCTCGGTAGCAGTGGCTTGCGCATAAATACGCTATTGCATAAAGCGGCGCTCATAGTATTTTTAAACCATTGTTTTCATTATTAGGAATACTGATATGTATTAAAACAAGTCGTACTACAACGACAAACCTCGCTACTCTCGCCCTCGGGCAGTTTGCGGCCACGTCCGCTAGGGGGGATGCGGGAGCACATGCCGTGTAATGGCCGCGTCAGTCGTATTGTTTACTTCCTTGCACACTTGCACAGGTGTTGGTCACTCGTTCTCCAGTCATGTGCGATGGTGTGTGCCACTGGTGCTACTTTTACGAAGACAACGTGGTCCGATGCTGTGACACGGGCGAAAAAGTAACAAATATATGCTGCGCTACTAATCCGCCAATTGCCACTGTCATCATTTCCAAAGTACACTTCGCTTTCTCGTGTAGCAGCGCACCGCCCAAGTGACACTTTGTGAGCGTAAGTGCACTCGGTCAAAGTGTACTTAAGTTGCCACGTCTGACAGGGGTATTAGTCATTCGGCCGCGAGAGCGCGAGGACCTACGCAGCCAGTGAGATAGACCGATAGATACGCTCTAAATGCCTATGTTTCGCCATCAAATGCTTCGTGCGTAATAATTAGTGCCTAATCTATTTGTTACCAACATCATATGTGCAAGCCCTACCGCCAAAAGCGATGAACTGAGCCAAATTACCGCGCATTTCGTTGAAAGCGATCCTTCTCTGCATGCCAGGCAATGCCAGCGAACGCGAACGTTTGAACCAATATGGCGTCCACAAAAGCAGTGTCTCCACCCTGTTCCGAAGGAGCACATCGACGCACCCTAGAGATGCATGCAAACTGCAGTTGGGTGATGATATACTATATAGATGGCGCTGTACGCATTCTGTGTCGTCATCTCCATTTCTCGTCTCGTTTCCGAGAGGGCGCTGTCCCACAGACATGCGTACAATATGGCGTTTGGGTGAAGGTACGCTAGATGGCGTTGGCGGTGCAGCTGCTCTCCGATTGGCTGCTGCGCGGGGTTGCGCCGGGCGGCGAGCGCCCGCTATCTCTCATTCCCCGGATCGTCGCCGTACGAGTGCGCTTGCCGGATCGTGCTGCTTGGCAGACCATGGACAACGACGAGCGCCGGGTGCGGAAGGCCGCTGCGGCTCGTGCTCGTCGGCAGGATCCCGAGGTGCGAGCTCGAGAGGCCGCCGCGACGCGAGCGCGGCGCCAGGCGGATTTCACACACACTATCGCTTTGATTACTGTTGGGCGAAACCACTGAAGATTTCACGGTGTAACCATGATTGCTTCACGAGCGTCGCCCCAACTCTTCATCATTCATCCCGTGGATATGCTGTGATTTTATTCTTACCTTGTCACCCACTATCTATCTATCTATCTATCTATCTATCTATCTATCTATCTATCTATCTATCTATCTATCTATCTATCTATCTATCTATCTATCTATCTATCTAGCCGCCTGTATGTACTCCACGCACCTGCTGCGTGGAGTACATTTTTGTCGGGCCGTCCCCTTTCTTCGACACGAGCGGAGAGAGACTCTGCCCAGCTCTGTCCCCTGGCCGGAAGAATTCCTGGAACCAGCCCAAGCCAAGATCTGCAAACGTGTGCAAAAGTTGGTGCTGTGCGCAAAACCTTGGTGCTGTTTTCGTGACCATATTTGGACATCATTTTGGACTGTGCCCTCTCCACCTGCATTGCGGTGTCTTGCCCCTCCTTCGTGGGTGGAGCCTTGAGGCCACCGGACACCGTATTGGATGAAGATGCGGACAAGGCGCCCAGGGTTGCCAACGCGGCGATATAAAAGCCGAAGACATCATTGTATCTTTCACTTACATCTCAACTTCTTGACGCTTCTTGTCACTTCTTGCTACTCTCTTCTCGGTATGTAAATAAATCTCTGTCGTTTTCGTTCGAGCGCCTCTTCTCTGCAAGATGGGCTAGGGGACCGGCGGCGGGCCAGCTACCTACGATGAGACCCGCCGGACCCGAGTCGCAACTACTGGTGGCTGCGGTGGGATGCTCCCTAAACCCCGGGCCTAACAATATACACAGTTAATTCTTTTTTGCTTTATATGGTACGCCTCCCAAAGTTCACGAGCTGATTTGTTCCGACTTCTACCTAGAATCTTGGCCTCACGAAATAACGGCTCACACGTGCATTTTCGTCAGTAAGATTTTGCGCATGCTCCCTTAACCGGTCATTAAGGCAGCGGCCTGTTTGCCCTACGTACGACTTTCCGCAAGACAGCGGTATGTCGTACACCACTCCTTGCACACATTTCACAAAGGGCGAGGCATGCTTCTTTGAGCGTCCTTTCTTCTTGCCACCCACCTTTGTGGTGCGAGGGCAAAGCTGTGCGAGCTTGTTTGGCGCCGAGAAAACAAGCGGGACCCCATGCCTATTGGCAACCTTCTTTAGGTCATGAGAAACCTTCTGTACATACGGTACAACTTCAGGTTTTTTCCCCAGTTATGCGCTCGCTGCGCCCGCGCACCATTGTGCTGTATATTTCATTGCAACCTTTGCAATAAACCAGTTGTTAGTAGCGCCTGTCCTGTCTCTCACATGTGTTCGTCTTTTTTAGCGCTAAAATCACCATGTTATGTAATCACCAACTCGCCCAACAACAAGTTCTTATGAGGTGAATGTAGCCTGTGCAATTCTCCTTTTTACCTGTATACAAAAAAAAAAGAAACAAATAGATTTCATAAAAATCACATAACTTGCTTGTTCTGGGCACGCGCATTTTGAGCATAAATTTAGTTAGAAGCTAACGCTGTGTTTCCGTGGTGCAGCGCTGTGGCGTGCCTTGATTATTTACATCCGGTCTCACGTATTCGGAATGTGCGCAGGTAACGAGCCCCGGGAGTCGTGCTACAACGTGGAAGACTGCAACGGCTCCAACGCCACCTGCTACGAGGGCCTGTGCAGGTGCCGCGAGGGATTCTACAAGGACGAAAACACCGATGACTGCAGGCCGAGTGAGACTTGTTCGACACATTCGAGGTTACAGGCACTCCCGGTGTGGGCAATCGCGCTGGTACAACACCGGCCCTTCAGGTTTTCCCCCATCTTTAAACATCTAGATATAGTCGAACTACTTGGGCCCATTATAACGCCACTTTTTCACCCTAAGGATAAGCTGAGGCAATGGCTCGTGCACTGAGACAGGAAGCAGTATTTTGAGTCGGCACTTTGAAACGGAAGTGTTTTACGCCGGGGTGCACCAAAATTTCACTGGCATCATTTCTGTCACGGATGTGACGATGGTAAAACACGCACGAACAGATTATCTAACGAGCGTCGACAGGGAGCGTTTCTATAGTTTCAGCTTTCGGTGCAACGAGAAGCCGAACGCCTTCTCGCGATCGCGGCTCCAGCTCTGCCTCTCACGTTCCGGAAACGCTGCATGAGCGCCGGCGTAGGTTACCCTGTTACTGGGGGGGCGCGCAGTGCCTCGGCGTTTCTCTGCTCAAATGACGACGCTTTGACTGAGTACATATCCAGTACCAGTGTTCATATGCCGTCAGTATATATATATATTGTAGGGTCTGGTTCGACCTCTCTGTCAGGCCGTTCGCTTGCGGATGGTAGGCGGCCGCAAAATGATGCTCAACTCCCGCTTGCCGAAGATAGCCACGGAGCTCGCGGCTGCGGAAAGTGGTCGACCTGTCGGAGATGAGTTTCTTAGGGAGGCCGTGTCTCCATTCGAAGCGGTCACGCAGAAAGTTTATGACGCAGCTGGCGGCAAGGGAAGGTACGGCAGCGACCTCTATATATCTTGACAAGTAGTCCACGGCTACTCTAATATACCTGTTACCCGCTGCCGATGTTGGGAAAGGCCCGATGTGGTCGATTCCCACAGTGTGAAAGATTGTCTCCGGTGGCGTAACAGGTGTAAGTAATCCAGGTTGGCAGCCCGGACGCCGTTTGTGTTGTTGGCACACGTTACAGGTTGCGACATACGAACGCACATTCCTGTCCATTCGCGGCCACCAAAAGCGCTCTTGTGCTTTGCGCAAAGTTGCCCGGTAGCCGATGTGCCCTCCTTCGGGTGTGTCGTGGATGGCACGCAGAACACTCGAACGTGAGGAGGTAGGGATGACCAGAAGGTGGCGTTCGTCTTGCTTGTCGACCCAACGACGACGATACAGCGTGTATTCGCGTAAAACAAATTTGGCGTTGAGTCCTGTGTCGGATATGGACTTCATAATGGCGGCTAAATCTTTGTCGACGCGTTGCGCAGTCGAAACTTCTTGCTGGGAGAACATTATCCAGTCTTCGCGAATTTGCAGGGGTCGTTCCTCTGTTGGGTTTCGCGATAAGGCATCCGCAACCTGGTTTTGAACTCCTGCGCGATGACGGATGTTGTAAGTGTAATCCTGCAGCCGTACTATCCACCGTGCAAACTTGTGTTTGAGGTGCTGTTTGGCGAACATCCACGCCACGGCTGAGTTATCCGTCACAACAGTGAATTGTCGGCCGAACAAGTAGTGACGGAACTTCTCGTCGACGCTCCAGACGACAGCCAGGCACTCTAGTTCGTTGGAGTGGTAATGGCGCTCCGCGTCAGACAGTTTGCGGCTGGCGTAGGCGACGACGTGCTCATGTGCGTGCGGGTCACGCTGGATCAGAACAGCCCCTATACCAACTTGACTTGCATCGGTGTGCACCTCTGTCGTCCATTCTTCATTGAAGTGGCACAGAACAGGGCTATGTGTCAGCTGATGTTTAAGGGTCCGGAAGGCGTCGTCCTGCGATGGGCCCCATTGAAATTGCGTCCCCTTCCTTAACAGGTCCGTGAGCGGGGCAGCTGTTGACGCAAAGTTGGGGACGAACTTTCGCAAGTATGACGCGATTCCAAGGAATACCTGCAGCTGTTTAATACAGGTTGGCACGGGGTAGTTGGTCACAGCTTGAATTCTTTCAGGAAGGGGCTGCACGCCATCCTGAGATATGGTATACCCGAGATAGGATATTGTCGTCAAGCCAAACTGACATTTTTCTCGGTTAAGACGAAATCCGGCGTCATGCAACCTCTCCAGAACTTTGTCGAGATTTTGCAGGTGTTCTTCTTCTGTTACCCCGATAACAAGGATGTCGTCGAGGTACACAACGCAGGCGCGGTCTTTCAGCGAACCCAGTACGGTATTCATGGCTCGCTGGAATGTACTTGGGGCCGTGCGCAGTCCGAAAGGCATACGGTTGAACTCGTACAAGCCAGAAGGCGTACGGAAAGCCGTCTTGCACTTATCCTCTTCGGCGACGTTGATTTGCCAATACCACGCTTTCAAATCGAGAGATGAAAAGAATCTTGAATTTCGTATGGTGTCAATAGCGTCGTCAATACGCGGTAGCGGGTATGAGTCCGGTATGGTGTGTTTATTCAGCTCCCTGTAGTCCACACAAAATCGCAGACTGCCGTTCTTTTTGCGGACTAAAACGACAGGTGCGGCCCATGGACTACAAGATGGACGGATTACATTAGCGGCTAGCATTTCTTCTACTTGTTCGGCTATCACGGCCCGCTCTCTTTCCGCATATCGCCGTAACGGCACCGACACCGGGGGGGTGATTGTCAATTGGTATATGATGTTTAAGTATGTTAGTGCCGGGAAGCTGCGCCGGGCTATCGGCAAAGAGTGCTTTGTGCCTTTCGAGTACGGCTGAAATTGTGTGCAGCGTTGCTGGCTCACCTCGGGAGCTTTGGTCCGAAGAACCACTCGGGGTCAAGCTGCGGAGGTTGACGCCATCGCCATCTATGGTGAGTTGCACTTGACCAGAGAGGATGTAGTCCGCTCCGAGAACCAGGTCGGCAGGTAAATCCTCGAAGACGGGAACGGCGGCAAGTAACTTGCTCCCGGCCTCGGTGTGTAGCTGCAGGTCCACAGCGCCCACAGGGAACACGCTGCCCCCGAGGCCGCGTAGAGGCGGCTCGGTCCAAGGCTGGAGAGCGACTGGGGCGTGCCGTCGAAGCAGTGCTGTTCGCTGGGCTCCAGTATCCACTAGCGCCGTGAGTTCCCCGATGCCCTCAACGCGGACCCGAACTGTTGGAAGTGGTCGCGTCTGGAACTGAATGGCTTGACGCGGCGCTTGTGGGCACTCCTTGTAGCCATGCCCGTAGCGCCCGCACGAAAAGCATCCGCGTCGCGTGGTCGCGGTGTCCTGTGGCGAGACTGCAGGAAGGCGGCGTCTAGCAGTTTCTTGCAACTCTGCCGCCTGTCGGAGGAAAGCCTGGATGTCCTGTTGGGCTGTCTGCACGGACAGTATGGCCGCGTGCGTCGGATCGTAAATCCCATCGATGACATACTGTCTGGCTGCCGGAGAGGGCCAGGCCATGTCGCAAGCTTGCAGGAGGCGTAATTTGTCGCAGACATATACGGCAATGTCTTCCGTTCGAGCTTGCCTGCGCGACCGCATCTCCATGAAGCGAGCGTCATAGGCGCCCGGAAGAGGTGCAAATGTGGACGTGAGGGCCGCGCTCCAAGTTGTCCATGAGGCATACTTGCTTCCCTGGAAACGATGCCAGGCTTCTGCAGCTCCTCGGAGGCGCCCTTCCGCGACGGATTTCTTGGTAGACTCTGGCCAAGAGTATTTCGCGGCTACAGAGTCAACGGTCGCGACCCAGGTGGTGGGATCGTCTTGAAACCCGTGAAATTCCGGAATGGCAGTCTCAGAGAGCGGCACAAGTGGAGCGCATCCATACCCGGAAGTGGAACTGCTTGCACGGTTGACGATGTGTTGAGTCAACACGTCCAAGAACCGGGTCATTTCAGAGTCGCAGCCTTGTGGTTGAGCCGCCGTGGAGGCCTGGACGCCGTCCGCGGAAGGTAGTGGCTGCGAGTCCGAAAGCACTCGTCCGCTTCGAAGGATGATGGAAGCAGGCTGATTGACGTCTTCTGATGGCTCTGTGTTTCGCGACTGCGCGACTACAAGCTCGACTCGCACCGTACTGTAAGAACAACAAGCCCGGCGAGGCCGACTGGGAAACGCATCTCAAAGCGGCTGCGTATGCAGTTAACACGGCGTTGCAGAGTTCAGCCGGAACCTCCCCATACGAAATCGTCTACGGCCAACTACCAAAACTTGGCGCTACACTCCCCTTGGACACGCCTGTACAAGCTGGACGTCCTGTTGCACGAGGGACACATTGCCTCAAAATACGAACAGAGGCGCGCAAGAAGATAGTGCATGCCCAACAGGCGCAAAAGCGACACTACGACCGCCGCCACCGTCGGGCACCGCCATACCATATCGGCGATGAGGTGTGGGTGCAACGAGGTACACCGTCTCCTTCAAAGAAACTATGCGCGAAGTTCGAAGGGCCCTTTGTTATTACTGAGCAACTGGGCGAGAACACCTGGCGAGTGAGGTCCGCGGATTCTGACTCGCGCGCAGACAAAAGGAGGCGAAATAACTTTGCGGTGCATGTGTCGCGCATGAAGAAGTGTGTTCGTAGAGACATCTGAATTGCCGTGATCTGTTTTTCGTTCAGTGGTACACCCTTCGCAGCGTGGCCGAGTGTAAGGACGAAGAGCGGCAACGGGCTCGGACGCTGGCTCGAGGAAAAGAAGAGAAAGACGAGGAGTCAGAGAATAGAACAGCCGGCCCGCAGTCAGGGCGTTGTCTCTTGTTTCTCTCCTTTTACAATATATATATATTGTTCGCACAATATTCACTGCGTCTGTCCTTCATATCCTCTTCACCTGTATATAATCATCAGCACTGTGATCATCTTTTTCGTTCGAAGATTATTAGTCGGCGGTTCTGCTCAATAAACGGCGTCGAGCCCACGATATCGCTGCCGTCTTGCAGAGTGGTGGAGGCTGCTGTCGATCCTCAAGTCCTCTCTGACGTCCAGTTCCCCTGGAGCTTCGTTCGGGTCGCCGTTTGCTCCGCCTGTCTGCTGTCATGGCCCAAGAAACGCTGCCCGGACCGTCCGGTAACCCCGCCCAACCACCCACCCCCGCATGGCCCTGGACCGTCACCGGCCGGCAGCGGGACCCACCTATCTTCTCCGGTCTTCCACGCGACGATGTCGAAGTATGCCTCAAGGAGTATCACATGGCGAGTGTGTACAACCAATGGGACGCACCTCAAAAACTTCGTCACGTCGCCTTCTATCTCTCAGACGTTGCAAAAACGTGGTATTTTAACCACGAGGGTAGCTTCGCTGAGTGGTCTGTCTTCGCTCAACAAATCCGCAGGGTCTTCGGGACACCCAACATCCACTCTGAAGTCTCGAAGAAGAAGCTCGACGGACGCGTACAACACCCAGGGGAGACGTACACCTCGTATATCGAAGACGTCCTTTCCCTTTGCCGCCGCGCGAACTCTGCTATGACCGAAGCTGACCGCGTTCGTCACATCCTCAAAGGGATAGGCCAAGTCGCGTTAACGCTCTGGCCGTCAAAAACCCCAGCACCGTCGAAGATATCATCACGACCTGCCAACACCTCGACGAACTACAGGCCATCCGACTGCACCCAGACGCCTGTGACGTCCGGCCTTCCTCAGATGCAGATTTGCGCACCTTGATTCGCACTCTGATCCGCGAAGAGCTCCAAGCGCAAGGACTATCATGTCCGCCTGCCCCTCAGCCTCGCTCTTCGTCTACTAGTCTACGCGACATCATCAAAGAGGAGCTGTCTTCCATGGCTTGTGCTCTCACGTCTGACACTCCGCCGCCACCAACTCCGCCAGCGAAGTATGCGCAAATTGCTGCCATGCAACCTTCCTTGGTCCAGTCTGTGCATCCTGTTCCTCCTCAGACCAACATAGCGGCATTTGCACCACGTTCGCCTGTTCCACCATCTCCGGCGTTCTACGCCCCCCTGGCGCTCGTCTCGCCCAATATGTTATTACTGTGGCATTCGAGGTCATATCTCACGATATTTTCGCAAGGGAAACGGATTGGACGTCCTCTCCTAGCCAGTACCAGCGCCGCCCTTCAACACGTTCCTTCTCCCCGTCTTCTCCACCCGACGCACTTCGAGGCTCGAACCTCCCGCCCAGAACGCCCCCCGCTCCCCTTCTCCTCTGCGCCGCTCAAAATCGCCTCTACGACCGGTCGCCCCTGTCCCTGACTACCGCTCGGAAAACTAGCTGGTGCAGATTTTGGAGGGAAAGCTGTATCGCTCGGACAAACATGAACGCCTCCGGAGGGCCCGGCCAAGTTGTTATTAGTGTATGCTGAAGGGGTGCCTATTCAAGCATTGGTGGACACGGGGGCCGCTATTTCTGTTATTCATGCGAATCTGTGTTATCGTCTACGTAAGGTTACTACATCTTATAATGGCACTCCCTTACGTAGTGCAAATGACTTCATGATACAGCCGTCAGCACAGTGCACCGTTCGAGTCACCATTGATGGGATCCGGCACCATATTCAGTTCGCCGTGTTGACTTCCTGCGCTTATATGCTCATTTTGGGATGGGACTTTCTTTCTGATGCTGCCGCTTCCATATCTTGTCGACAACGCCTCGTACATATCCAAGAGACTGATGCTTCCGACGCGGAATATTCGTCACGCCACCGCCTTCGAACCATCAAAGATTCCGTAGTGCCCCCCTGGCCACGAGCAAGTTCTTATGGTTGCGTCAGGCTTCGTTGACCACGGTGATGTTCTAGTCGCTCCATCAGCCCGTTGCATACCCAAAGGAATTGCACTACCAACGCGTCTTAATTTTTTGTTCGTTTCACCAACGGTATACCGCCTTCCTCGCTGTACGCAATGTCACGAATGAACCGATTCTGCTCCCTAAAGGCGCTGTTGTAGTTTGCGGCTTGGACACACAACCTGTCTCTTTGGTGGCTGCGAATACTGGTGCGGCGCAACCACGCTCACCTACGGGTGCTACTCCTGCTACGGCTCTCGCCAATGCTATCAGCAAGGACCTCACTCCGCCCCAAGCAGAAACACTACTCGCGTTGTTGTCGAAGCATCAATCTTCCTTCGACGTTTATTCTCCTATTCTAGGACAGACTTCGGCGGCAGCTCATCGTATACACACCGATGGAACTTCTATTGTCCGCCGCCGACCATACCGGGTATCTTCTAGCGAACGCGAGATCATCGACAAGCACGTTGCGGATATGCTGAAGCAAAACATCATCCGCCCCTCCTCAAGCCCTTGGTCGTCACCTGTCGTTCTTGTGCGCGAGAAAGACGGCTCGGTGCGATTCTGCGTCGACTACCGGGCGTTGAACAAGATAACCAGAAAAGACGTATATCCCTTGCCTCGCATTGATGATGCATTGCAAGGAGCGGAATATTTTTCCAGCCTTGACCTGCGCTCGGGTTACTGGCAAATTCCCATGCACGAGGATGACAAGGAAAAAACTGCCTTTCCCAACTAAGCGAAAAATGCCCCCCACCTCCCCGAAGGGAATCGTGAGGAAATGCGAATGCATTTCTTGCGCCGACACCGACTTCTGCCATCGCCTTGAGAGGCGCCCAGCCAGCGAACGGTCGAGAGTGAGGCGCGAGCGGACGGGAGAGTGGGGCGCAGGGAGGAGAGAGAGCGAACGGCGAGAGAAGGAGCGGCGAAGCACTGCACCTACCCTCTCCTACACTCTCTCGCACCACATGCTCCGGTTGCTAGGGACGAGGATAAGCGCGAGCGCCCGCAGCTGTTGCTATGGGAGAGGGAGTGAGAGCGGAGAGATAACACCTGCCGGCGCGCGGACAATGCCGGCGCGCGGACAATGCCGGATGCCTGAGATAGCCCGACTAAGAAATGCATTCGCATTTAAAAAACAGCGCGAAACACGGGACAGTGAAAGAGACGGACCAAGCGCTGTCTAGGGGCAGCGTTGACGTGATCATGCCATCACACAATGTGCACTAGCTTTGACTCGCAGGTGCGCAGACTCCGCATGGCAGGCTACCCGGACTACTTACTGTGTTCCATAGCCGAAGGTCTTCTAGAAGACCTAAAACAGCCAATGAAACCGACTAGGTTTCAAGAGCCCACTTTCAAAAACAACGGTCATTCCGTATTTGTATAGGGTGTCGCATTGTTTAAAAAAGGTAGCACAAAAAGCTGGCATCAGAGTTGTCTTTTCAGCAAAAAAACAAGTTGTCTAGTATGTGCCATAAGGTGAACAGAGAGGACAAAGGGCCTCGCGTGTGTGACAAGAAACACACAAATAAGTTTGTTGAATGCTGTCTTAACGCGGTATACGAAATCCCCCTCTCATGCGGTCGCTGTTACATCGGACAAACAGGCCGCTGTATTAATGACCGTCTCAGGGAACACCGCAACCTTATGCGCGGTTCTGTTGGCAGCCACTTAGCTACGCATAGCTCCGTTTACGGCTGTCAAGCAAAGTTTGATCAATGCAAGATACTTCGACGATACAGTGATCAACGAGCACGTGAGATCTATGAGGCGTTTTGCATTGACAAGAAAGGTGACATGTGCGTGAGTGTCCCTTCGTTAGTGCTCCTCACCAGGGAAATTGCATATCTGTCAAGTGGATGATTGCCTCATCACTGTTTTTTTAGATGCATACAAAGGTTTCATGAACAAAATTTCCATGTCACTGTTCTCCTCTCCCTCCTTTCATGTAGCGTGTGCTACACCCATGTGTGGAATAAAACCTTGGTTATTAGTCAGCGCTTGGTCCGTCTCTTTCACTGTCCCGTGTATCGCGCTGTTTTTTTCGCTTAGTTGATCATGTACCGACCGGCCCAAATCAGCACCTTAGTGCCTTTGCCACACCCGACGGACTTTACGAACTTAACGTCATGCCTTTCGGCCTCTGCAACGCGCCAGCAATCTTTGAGCGAATGATGGACTCTGTACTGCGGGGCCTTAAGTGGAAGACATGCTTGTGTTACCTTGACGACATAGTGATATTTTCTTCAACGTTCGAACAACACTTGCAACGCCTAGACGAAGTTCTGACGTTTCTCGCAGCTGCTGGTCTCCAGCTGAATACCAAAAAGTGCCACTTTGCGAGCAAAACTATTAAGGTGCTAGGACATCTCGTAAGTAAAGACAGCATTCGGCCTGACCCCGACAAGATTGCCGCCGTTCTTCGCTTCCCGACGCCTCACCGCTCCAAATAGCTCCGCAGCTTTCTTGGAACATCATACGTATGGTCCGACGAGTGCCAAACGGCTTTTGACACCTTGAAACGTGCCCTCACGTCTGAGCCAGTGCTGCGTCATTTCGATGAAGCGGCACCCACTCTCCTCCATACTGATGCCACCCACGAAACACAAAACCTCTAAAAGACTTCTCGAAACGGCTGCAAACAACTATAGACGTCTTAGTCTACAGAAGACCTAAAATAGACATTTTCAAAATCGAAGATTCGTGCCTAAAATGTGTTTGCGTACAGTTTATTCGCCTTTTTAACAACTACGAGAGCCTTTTTTGCCAAACAAGTTCATAACGTCTACACGAGACATATTTTAGACATTCTGTAGTGCGAGCGCAACACGACTACTTCAGTTATCCTTCGAACGTTTTGTCGAGAAGCGCCGCAATGCCAAATCGTACGCAGGCGCGCATTGGCGCGCACGCCAGTATGCATCAGCTTCGGTCGGCGGGGTGCTCATGTTGAAACTTGTCCTTCCTCCGTAACGGTCCGTGGTGGTTCGATTGGCCGGCCGGCAGTCATCATTTGGTGTTTTGTGTAGCGTTTCCACCATTTCTGTACGGATAACTGTCTCTTATGCGGTATCAAGTAACTGTGTTCACACTGTTTTCCGCATATATTCCATCAGTGTTTCGTGAAACAAGCTCTACTGTATGTTTTCGCCGACGGTTCGTTACAACAAAGGCCGGATCTGCTAGCCCTAGCCACCTTCGTTGCAACTCGGAACGTCGCACGTTCGGATAACGTACTTTTCTCGGTAAGTGAAATTAGGTGCGCCTGACTTTTCGTCATTACTACTGGAACTTTATAGCATAACTTGTAATTAAAACATAAAATAGGACATTTCCCTGCTGGTGGTTGAATCTTCGTCGAACACAAAACTATATATGGGGGGACGCGCCGGTGCGAATCGTAAGCCGGACTTACTCGCCCTATTTCGGGTCACCTTGTTCTTCTGCGGCTTACAGCAGAGAACACCTACCCGTTAAAGCTCATGTGTGGGTGTTTGCGTGCGAGTGCTTGCTCGCTTGCTTACAACCATGTCGGCCGGTCGCTAACGAATAAAGTGCAAGGCTCCTCGATCGCTTTGTGAGTGCAGTTATGATTTATTGTCGTTTATAAATACATGACAGTTTATCACATCTGTGATTGGAAATCAGCCTTATATAGCCGGCTTGAAACGCGTTTGTCAATGCGGGACAGGAACACATCACTTAGTACCGGAGCTAACGAAGAGCCGATGCAGATGCCTGCTCGTTGTACGTAAAACTTGTTGTCATAGGCGACAGATGTCGAAGTCAGATAAAATTCTAAGAGGGATAAAAACCTGTCGTTGGTGATGCCCGTCTGGTCCTGAAAGCGCTGCTCTCCATTTTCTTCAATCAGTTCACGGACTGCGGTAAAGAGGCCACCATGCGGAATGTTGTAGCATAAATCTGTGACATCTATTGAGAAGGCAGACCGTGCACTCTGAATTTCATTTGTCAATGCGTTCACAAGTTCCACTGAGCTTCGGATGAGAAAGGGGTCTTCGAAGGTTAGAGACAGAAGATGCCGCTGAAGGTACTTGGCCACGCACTGCTGCCATGATCCCCTCTCTGAAACGATGGGCCTGAAGGGGATGTCTGCTTTGTGATTCTTGGCAGTGAAAAAGATTTCGAGATATGACTCTTCCGCCTTCGCAACTTGTTTTTTGAGCGCCATCAAATTGCATTCTTCCAGTAATTTTATTGCAAGCTTCTTCTGATTCTTTGCATCGAAGTCCACTTCTTTAAAATTCTTCGCTATGGCGCTGGTGGCTTTTTCCCGGAAATCACCTTCCTGCAACACGACAAAGCCTCCTTGCTTGTCAGCTTGCAGAATCGACAACCTATTGGCTTTGAGGTGGTTAATCACACCCTTGAGGGTGGACATGGGGTGCCTTGAACCGGTCGTGTGACGCTCAACACACACGATACCTTCTCTGACCACACTTGCCTGGAGTTCAGGCGCTACTTTTCTAGCGAGCCGGTGTACTAGAGCTACCTTTTGGTGTGGATCGAGGTGTGGTTCGAGGCTGAACTTGGGACCTTTTTGCAGCGTCGATTTCACATGCTCCGGGAGTGTGGCACCTCCTAGGACAGTCACGCCGCCATCAGCTCGCGGAACCTTCGGTCTGGTCGGAAGTGAAGCCATGGTCCTCTTCCACAGGAACTCGGTGGTTCGCGCTGTGTTATAAACAGCGAGGCTGCTTTCATTGTGCTCCCTTTCTGCAATGAAGACTTTCAGCCACTCGTTCAGTAGTCGTACCTGGCGCCACTTTTCTGATTTCAGGACCTTGCAGATCCGCCTGGCATGTCCCCAGGATGGTTCCACAAGTCCGAACATGCTTCTCACCTCTAAGGGGACGATTCTTCTCTTGAGGCACCATGAAAGGGTTCTTGACTGGCAAACCGTAACTGCGATGAGGTTTACGCATGTTGTGTCCCGGCTGTGCTGGTTTCTTAACGAGAGAAAAGAGCTCAAAGTAGAAGAAATTTGTTCTAGCAGAATCCTGGGAGCTAGTTGGTACTGCCGAATTTTTTATTTAAGTGACTTAATGCCATAGGTCGGCAAAAAAAAAAAACGTGGAACTCACTCAGACTCACTCAAGAAATATATCTTGCGCTTTGGACTCACTCAGACTCAGACTCACCAAAATTTTCCTGAGCCGGACTCACTCGGACTCGCACTCACGAATTTTTTCTTCAACCGGACTCACTCAAACTCAAACTCACCAAAATACTACTCACCCGGACTCACTCAGACTCAGACTCATGGCTCGATGTGAGTCCGAGTGATTCGACTCATGAGTGAGTTCGCCGACCTATGCTGTGGGCCCAAAAATCACAGCAGCGTTTTAGCTGCTCGCAGGAACGAAGGTAGCTTACGAACGAGTGGTGCGGCGCGGCAGTGGCTACGGCAAAGCGTGAACAAATTTTCTCAAGTGAAGCCAATCTCTGAGAGTATCGCGGGCCGAAGTCGGGACGTTTTACGGCGCTTGTGGCGTACGCGACCCAACTACGCTCACAAGTCCGTGCCTTCGTTTCGGAAGTGATGTTGTGGAGGGCTTGGCAGTTATCCCATCAGATTTTTTTACGTGCGGAAATGCCATAATGCCCCTTAAAATAAACATGCGCTCGCTTTTGAACACGGATATCGGTGCATGTGTTAACGAAAGGCCTACTGTAACGACGTTAGCGTATGTTTTAGGCAGTTTTGCCCGGAACGGCGAACCAAGGAACGGACGTTCCAGGAACTATAGTTCCTTTTGGCAGGAACGGAGGAACGCCACCGTTCCATTCAGGATCGGTGGAACTGAACGGTAACTCGTTACGTTTATGAGGGAACGGTAGAGGGAACGGCGTTCCTTCTGTAAAAGTACCACGCCATTCAACAGACGGACGCACGCAGCACATCATGGAGAACAGGGCGGATGGGCAGGGTTGCCGTTGGTGGCTACTTTGCGCCAAATTAGCTACTTTTGGACCCCGTTGGCGACGAAAATTTCGAGTTGGCGCCATGGCTCTTTTTTAAACTTGTGGTTTTACTTATTCAAAATGGTTTTATTTATTCATCAATAGTAAAGACTCTGTTGATAATACCGCGTCTGTTCTACTTGGCTAGAAATTTGGCGATAATATCAAATGACATGGCTAGTTTCGCTACTTTTGGCGTGAGTTCTGGCGCCTTTTCATGTCCACCCAACGGCAACCCTACGGATGGGTGACCGTGTGAGGCGCGAAAATGTAGCTCTCGCCCATCGCGTGACTACGATGCATCATGGTTTTTACTTCAAGGCGCCCGCTGGGGGGCGCAGGAAAGCGAAAGACGCCGAGGCTGACCACGTGCGGGAGTATTCGAATAGTTGATTGTTTACAGCAGAGGTGTTACGCTCGAGGTTTCCATGTGTCGTAGAAAGAAAATTATCATCACCGTGAATCGGCACGCACTCTCTTCGTCATCGCCATCCTCTAGTCTGCTTCTCTCCCAGAACACGGGCACTGATTTGTCCGGCGCAGGATGCAATAACTCTGATGGGCGAGAGTACGAGTACAGAGAGAGCGAAAGGAAGGGACATAGAGAAACAGATGAATTCTTGGCTACAAAATGTTTCCGGCGAGGCGAGATGCGACACCGCCTATCCACGATCTGAAGGCGAGCGTTGTAACCACTCGGCTATCCAGTTCTTTTCTTTTTTTTTTTGCTTTCATGCTATTTATTCAACACAGGCATCGTACTTTGAAGCAATTCAATACAGACAGAGAACTACTATGTTCATTCTGCTCGTATCGCGACCCAACGACGAACACATAGTACTGAACAATTCGCATTCATCTCTAGAGCGAATACATCAAACAACTGCCATTTCCAATTGTACACTAGAACGGTGGTAAGGATAAACACCTCACCAATGCAACAGACCATTCTGGTTGACCTTCCATTTGCTTGTATACATATCTTAGCTGAGTGACCATATACTAATGAAGTAGATGTTGAGGAAATTATTGGCTATGTGTTTTTCTGAAACACGCGCGCACGCTAGAAGTGTATATCATATCCTTGTATAGTACAGTATATCAAGGGGTGGGAAGGAGAAGTGATGGTGAGGAGGAGGGGAAAACGAGTATAGAGAGACAGAGAAAAAGAAAAAGAAAGATAGAAGGCGAGCGAACGTACACAGAGAGAGAGATAGCGAAAAAAAATATGAAGAAAGAGAAAAATATAGAGATCTAAAGGCAAGAAATAAAGCAAAAGATAGGAAGGCAGAGGACGAAATATACAGAAATATGTTCGCTGACTGTGAACCGGGGACTTCAGGCGCTCTGTCCCGTGTCCTTTCTTGTGATTGTGTTTTTTCGCTTCTTAAAATATCAAGTATGACTTTACTAAGGCCAAATGTGTATCCTGAACATTATTTTCCGCTTACACTGAGATATTGAATCAGCACTCATTAAACACCTAAGTATTCGCCCTTTCCATGCGATTTCCTGTGCAAGAAATTACATTATATTGGCGTATTGGTGGAGATTTCTATTTGAATATGTTAAGTGCAGTATCCTGGCTGTGCCTTTGAAGACCGACGTTGAAAAGTGCCACATGTGTTTGACTTGAAACAGGCGAGCACGAAAGTTGCAGTTACGTGTATCTAGTAAGGCCGGTGGTCTCGAAAAAATTTGTCTAGGAGCGTTTATTTAGATTTCTTAACCTATGTATAACCTGCTGTCCGCAATGTTAAATTCGTTTGATAAATGTAGCTCAATGGTAGCTTTAAATTGCTCACTCTATTTCGCCTCAGGATTATCCGACGCTATATACTTATTAAAAACTCAAATGTAACGTTAATGTAACGACACGTTCCAATTTTGCAAATGTAACTGGAACGAGTTCCTTTTGAATTCGAGGAACTTGTAACGGGAACTCGTTCCGAAATCGGGAAGGAACGAGGAACGAGCTTTCGTTCCTGTTTTAGAGGAACGTGTACAACACTGGTTTTAGGCTCCCACCCAAACCAAGTTGCACCATTGGCCTTTGTCGCATTTTAGATATTCGCCCTGTCGAATTATTCGAAACTTCGAATACCAGCTATTCGAAAGTCGAATCGAATTATTCGATTAGGTACTATTCGATTCGAATTCGAAACTCGAATATTCGCACACCCCTACAAAGAACACCTTACGTCAGGCGCCGCCGCGTGGCAAGAGACGCAGAGGGGTGACCACGCGCACCGCAGTTTAAATCTATGGCAGTCTGGTTCCCAATGGTCGATACACGCAGCGCTCTGCTTAAACACTAAGACATAACAACTGTGACATTTCGCGCTTGCCCTGTGTGTGCGTTCTTTTCGACCGTCCTTAGTGCTTCAGCGACGCACTGCAAGCTTCGAGCTGCTTCTCGTTCTTCGGGTGACATTCCACGCTATCGCATTCATTGATTCGCCCTTGCGGCGACACTGTGACTTTTTCCCCAAAACAGTTTCAGAAAATATAATGGCTCTGTGGTAGAACAGCTGCTTGCCACGCAGACGGCCTGGTTGTCACTCGAGCCTAAGGTTTTTATTATTTATTTTATTTGCATATTTCTTGATTTTTTGGTTACGGACAAGATGATTATTTTTCGCTCATAACCAAGGACACCGACCCCGAAATTTCAGCGACACGAGCTCTTTAACGCTGTCACGTTAAAACGAGCATAAGACGCGGCGCCGAATCAGAGAACTTAGTCTAACAGCACTGAGCAATCAGCCGTAGAAACGTCCGTTGGTGAAGTTATTTTCCAAGTGCATCTCGAAAGGTTAATGTTTCTCATAGCTAATGTTCTAAGCCATCAGATCAAAATACCGGCACTTTCTTTGAACCAATAAAGTTTCCTTAACTTCAGCTCCATTTGCCACTGTGTGTACGCGTTAGTGATAGCCTCTTACGATTTACCCATGGAAACATTCTTGTAAAGTGTGTGAGCACCCCATGTAAGGTCGTTTGCGCCTCATGGCGCGCGCGCGTCTCGCGGATAAGCCGCAGTTCAGGTAGCTGTCCTCTTGTGTCGATCTGCTCGGCCGTTTCTTCTTTACCATAATGTGCTATGCCAGTTCAAATACAGGTTAACAGCCGCCGAGCGGAAGGTGGCACTGTGTTTCGTGCGGGTTAGGGTTAGGGGTGGCGCCAGCAGCGCCGCCCGGCGGCGAGGATAGGTGGCCGCTCAGTAAACAGTAGGCGGCTGGCTCTTGGGCGGCTGGCGTGGACGGACGTTTCCTGCGGTGGGGACAGCAACCGCGGGTCGTTTCCCGTGGATCCCTCGTGGTGAGTCGACCGTCGGTGCCTTGTTGTTTGCTTGAGCGTTGCTGTATTGGATATTGTTTTAGCGTGTAATCACTAGTGATGTCCTTGATTCCGGCAAGCGAGCTCGTTGATGTAATAGTTGAATAAACGTTGGTCGTTTGATTCGACCGTGTCTACTGTCTCCGTGTGCTCCGAGAACGGCGCTCTCATTTCGAGACCTCAACAAGTGTGTATGTTCAATGGTGCTTCTATTTTTCTAAACAGAAATTGATTTCACTCTCCTAGTGTGTTATCGTGTATCTTGTAATGTGGCGGGTGAGTGCTTTCACCTTCGGGTCGTTTACATCCACTGTAGCAAATTTTTCTCCGTCTTGGTAGGAAGTGTTTTGAATGCTAGTTTACCGAAATTGCGCCCCACGATCGATGTGCGCTGGTGAACGATGGAATCGTTTTTGTGCAGGGCGGCACCTGGATGAGACGTGCGCCCAGGACTCTGACTGCGAGAGCCTGGTCAACAACTCCTACTGCAGCAGCGACCGATGCGACTGCAAGAACGGCTACATCCGCGAGGGCGCACTGCTCGATGAGCAGCACTGCGAGATAGGTGAAGACCGGAAATGCCTGCTTTGTTGCTTGCACTTTCATATATGAGCATGAATTAGAGGTTTAGAAGGGCTCTTATAGTAAGTGCCTATTTTGGGCGTTTATGCCTAAATGCCTGTAAGAGCCTGTTCCACAATTGGCGCCTGTTTCAAGTGCAGAATGAGACCGTTATTCATGTTACCGGATGTTCAGAACTGTATGGGGATCTACCTACTCCTCCCAACTTCCAGGAAACAGAAGCCAAGGCTGTGTTCCTGTTCTCAAGCACAAGTTGCCACCAGAGCCCGTCGTCACACGTTGGCGAACATGGCGAGAAAATTGTTGCAAATGCTACTTTTCGGACATCAAAGTTGGGATCGACGGCTTGTCAGGTGACGAGAGTGCTAAAGTCGGGAAGGCTGTCCTCCCTGTGGATACTCTGCAAGGAGACCTCGCCCACTTGCGCGCCAGCATCACGTTCCTCGTAATCAGGAAACTTGAATGTTAGGGATAAATTCGTGTTGCGAACATTGCGCCAATCCTGAAGCACCGGTAGCCGAAAATGTTACAATCGTTCTTGAACGAGGGATTTTCTGTCCTTAGAGGAGTCCTTGCACGTGAGCACTCCAGTATCACAGTTCTCTCGAGTCATGGAATGCTCCCGAGTACGCTCAAATAACACCTGCCGACGACGTCGAGCGTTCCCTCTCAGCTCATAAGAAATTCGTCAACAGCCGACGCAAGCGGACTTGTCTTTTCCAAGACTGCCAGTGATTTCCTTAGCGCGTGTGCCAGTCCAAACAAAGGCAACCCACCCCCGCTTTACAAATCGCGCCCTTCTTGCCTTTCTTTTGAGCTTAGTGACAACAATTTTGAATCAGATGCTATTGTTTCCACAGTTTTCACACTGATTGTTAGACTATGTTTCGCGTGCTCTACAAACGGATTCCTTTAAACGCGTGCACTTCAAATGGGCGGAAGTGCATATTTCGCAGTGTTGGTCTGCACAATTGGGATCAGTGGCGTAGCCAGGGGGTGGCACACCGGGCACGTGCCCCCCCCCCCCCCCCCCGAAATTTTTTTTTGAATATGATAGAATTGCCAGAGTTGCACATAACAGTCCTCATGTAAGTACCCGCTTAACAAATCGTCGTCTTTTTTTTTACAATTTATTATATATGTCTGTTTTTGTTGCGCCTTAATTTAATTGCGTCAGTCACACATAAAGTAGCGCTTTTTAAATCGGTATTCCCAGCTTTCAACCACTCTTTTAGGGGCGAAGCTCCTTAGGACCTAGCCTCGACTTCCGTTGTGGTCACGGTATAGAACCATTGCTACAGTCGAAACAGATCGCTGTTACCGGCGAAAATAACCTATCGAGAAGAGTATTGATGATTTGATCTCTACTAAAATGTGCCTAGATGTTGAGCTTCTCAAGGAAACCTGTAACACAAAGGCACACGTCGAGCACTATATGTCCCAACAAATTACCCATAAGGAACTGGCATCTCGCCACGAGTAAGATGGCGGGTTCTTGGATTCACTTTCGAGGCATTGCTCCACTCCAACAATTTTCGAAATCCTCCTTGAATTGCCTAAGACGACTGGAAGGCGAAATAAATTTACATTTCTAGATACACTTTATGTGTCACTCAATTTGCATTATATGGGGCAGCGCTCGGGTAACGTACGGTTACTCATCGATACGACACCCAGACCTTCCCCCACTCGTCATTATTCACTTCGTGGAGATGCGTGGATTTTTTTTTACGTTTGTTTCACTATATATATACGACGCTCGCGTAAGCGACAGTGGCCATCGAACACAAATGTGAGCATTGTTTTTGTTGAAAGTCAATGGATCGTCATTACACCAGCAGTATTATGGGACTGTTTGTGCATTTGTTTCATCACAAACAATAAGATTTTTGTGTTTTCCTGTGTAGATGCGGGTCGCGCAAGTCTTCGGTTGAAATTAATTGCATTTATTTTAAAGTTGATTGTGCCTATATTTACGTCGTTGGAGGCCTAAAACGTTGTTTTGCCTGCCTATCTTAGGCACCTCAAACGCTCTTTTTTGTACTCAAAATGTGGCCTCTTGTAATCATCTTCCAGTGACGCTGGTTATTTCTCACCTAGAATAATGCACACCTGCCTCTGGTAACTTTAAAAGGAGTCCCGCAGGTTTCTTTAAACACGGTCAGGAAACGCTGCCCACCAGAAGTCAAGTCAAGTCAAGTTTATTAATTCAGTTCAGTTACATGGTTAGAATAGTACAGCACGAGGTCCCAAAGTTTCAGAGAAACTGACAGGGGGGACCTCCTATGGCTACATGCGTGGGGTAATTACAAAAAATACAGCAAAAGATGCGAACGTGTGAGCAATGATTAACGAGCTTGACAAACAATAACAATACACTCCATACATAACATAATGGTAATACTACAGGAAAAAAGAAATGGCATGAAGATAATCAAAAGCAAGTGATAAAACAGGAATAACAAAGCAAAATTAATGAACAACTCTTCATGACAGATGCAACTAGTTTTATTATCAGCGGTATCAGTTATACAAAAGCAAATGTTAGATATGAAACTAGCACAGAAATGTTGAGACCTGTTAACAGTTAATTACACAATTCAGATGAGTTGATGAATTCCTGAGCAAAGTACTTCTTGCTACGCGAGGTGAAAATATGAATGTTGTGCGATGATTTCAATTCGAAAGGCAATGAATTCCAAATAGTTATGCTTGTAAATAGGGTTGTGAACTTGCCATCCTTACGGCAGGTAAAAGAAGATTTTTGCTATGGGAGAACCGGGCAACATGTGAAGTGGTGATGATCAATGCATGCAATGTCATGCGTGATGAGCCTATAGGCAACCATGGACAGTCTGTAACAAAATAATTGTCTTAATTAGAGTATGTTAAGCTTTGGAAACAATGAGCTACTGGGCGAGTAAAATGGGCTAAAAGTCATTAGTCTAACTGCTTGATTCTGTAGTCGCTGCAATCGTTCAATGTGCGTGAAATACGTGTTGGCCCAAGATGATACACAATACGAAATATGACTGTGAATGTAGGCAAAATACAAAGAACGTATGATGTGAGGCGGAAAATACGTGCGTGTCTTGATGATAACATGGATTCCAAATGCAATCTTTTTAACAAGTGAAGCGGCATGTTTATGAAATTTTAGTTCAGTATCTAAGATGACGCCAAGAAACCGCGCTTCACTGGAAATGTTTATGACGTTATTGCCAATGTGAAGGGCAGGTGGCATGTCAAGTGAAATTCGCGGGGAATGAAATACCATAAAGACGGTTTTAGTAGCATTGATTTGCAGCTGATTGCCCTGGCACCATGAAGTTATGTTATGCAAATCTGTGTTGAGGTCAGTCTGGAGCGTAGAAACTGATTTAGATGATGTAAAGATGGTTGTGTCGTCAGCGTACAGTATGCACTTGGTCCTGGTAAGAATGGTAGGTAGGTCATTAATAAACATCAAAAATAAAAGTGGGCCTAAAATTGATCCCTGTGGCACACCTACGTTAATTAACTTGGGTGATGAAAGATGGCCGTTAACATGTACCATTTGAGACCGATTACTGAGGTAACTTTTAATGAAGTTTAGTGGAGGGCCAGACAAGCCAAATGATTCGAGTTTTGCAAGTAGTACGCAATGATTTATTGTGTCAAAAGCCTTCGTCAAATCGATAAATACAGATCCCACAAGTAATCCTTTGTCAATAGCTTGTTTAATTTCTTCAGTTAAGGTAATTAGCGCCAACTCGGTGGAATATCCTGGACGAAATCCGAATTGCTGTGGAGACAAAAGGTTAAATTTTTTTTCAAATAACGCATTAATCTAATGTGGAATAGTTTTTCGATTACCTTACCAAGTGGAAGCTTCGATCTGTGAACGTGTGAGTCAAATATTATTGCAGCAGCAAGGATGCTTTCTTTGAGCAACACTTTGATTTGGGCGAGTTGGCACATGGGAAAGGACATGGCAAAACAGACGAGGACGCAGGAACACTGGACGTCTCTTTTGCGCTATCTTTCCCCAGCGAAGCTTTCTTTGAAAGACAGCTCGCTTGGCAGATCACGTAGTCGAAGGGGCGTTGGCGGGCACGGCCACTGGCTGGTTTTGTGAACGCGAGAAAACATCCTCGATTATGTTTATATTGTAACAATCTCACTGCAAGGATTTTCTATTTAGACTATTTATTAATGGGCGAGCCCAATACCAAAGAAGTGAACCGAAAGTTCTCGCGAGCCACTTCTTCGAACGCCGTCTTTTTCACGCGCGTTGGCCGCTCGGTCGAAGCTTGTGCGCAAGCAGGGCCCCCGGTCGGTGCACTGAGTGATGGAAGTTTTCTGTGGCAATATTTTTAAGTTCTCATCTAACGCGAAAAGTGGCGGCGTAAGCGCGAGTGATTTATGACGTCAAGAATGCTTGCTCTGCAATACAAGGATATCGAGAAATCGACAGTCGCAAAACATCGCATCACAAAAGAAGAAAGTGCCCGACACAATCCAGCCGTCCAAGAGTCCTTGGGCGTCTCCCGCGGTCTTAGTGAAGAAGGATGGTACCCTACGTTTCTGCGTCCGTTATCGGCGCCTGCACAAAATCAGGGCGTGTATCTTTCCGCTCTTACGGATAGACGGCGCCCAGGATCGCCTGCACAACGCAAGTCTTCAAAGGACCGCCCATTGGCAAATCCAAGGCGACGAGAGAGGGAAGGCTGCCTTCATAACACCGCCTCTTCGAGTTCAAGGACACGCCCTTTGGTCTTTGCTGCACAAAGCTCGCCCTTTTTTTTTCTCGTGAGGCTTTGCTAGCGTTGTACTATGCTTTCATTCATAGTCATATTAACTACGGTATGGTTTCATGGGGAAATACGTACGCTTGTCACTTGTCATCAATTCAACATATCCAAAATCAGTCAATACGCATCATCACTGCTAGTTCCATACAATCCAATGCATCTTTGCTACTCCACTCTTACAATATTTTACCTGTAACTTATTTGTTCCAGTTCAACATAGTCGTCTTATTCCACAAGCTGCTTCATAACAACCTCACGCTTCCATTCATGTCATATGATTTATTGCAGAATAAAAACGTGACGAGATTTGCAGCTAATAACAATTTTTTGTTACCTACAGTGCACAGTAATTACGGCAAAAAAAACATCTGCGTTCACTGCAATTTCACTTTGGAATGACTTGCCTACAGCTATCAAATCTCGTGTTTCCCTTGCACTTTTTAAAAATGACCTTAGGCATCACTACCTGCACTAAGTGTACGCATGTCATGGCTGTTGTCAAATCGCCTTTTTTTTTCTCTTTTTTACTTGTACCTTGGGGTTGTTCTTGCTGCGCTTTTGCATGTTTTCATGTCGTACTGACGTGAATGTTAACGTTTTATCCAATATGGTTTGATTTTGCCAATAATCCTGTTCACTTGCTGTGTTAGTTATTACCTTCAATGCTTGTATAATTAACCGAGGGTCCCACTACAGTTCTTTTACTTTGGGACCCTCGCCTGTATATTTGTTGATCTTGTATTACATTTCTTGAAATCAATAAACTGAAACTGAAACATCTGCGACTTGCCATTAGGGATACAGTACTGGAAGGCTTGAAGTGGCAGGCTTTCCTCGTGGACTTGACCGACGCCTTTGTGTTTGCCTCAAACTTGGACAAACGCCTCCGGAGCCCTGAATTCAAGCAATGAGGGACTCCGGACTCACCTTGAAGTCAGAAAAGTGCCATTTCGCGTACGAGGCGCTATCAATTTTAGGCCACGTCATTAGCAAGTGAGGAGTTCGCCCAGACCAACGGAAATCAGCTGCCTTCCAGTGACCCACCGACAGAAAGGCCGGTTTCTCGGCTTGTGCGCCAGACGCTTCAAAGAACTTTCGCGGAGCGCTGAGCCACTAGCGTACCTCACAAAGACCGACGTGGAATTCAAGGGGGAAACGGCAACACTCGAAGAACTGAAACGACGCCTGCAGACGCCTCCGATACCTGCGCATTTTGACAAATGCGCCCGTACGGATATACACATCGACGCAGGTAGCGTAGCATTCGCCGCCGTCTTTGTGCAGAGGACTGGCGGAATAGAAATGGTTATCATTTATGCTAGCCTATCGCTATCCGAGGCGGAAGCCAACTATTCCACAACAGAAAGAGAGTGCCATCATGTGAGCTACGTCTAGCCCCTTCATCTGCGGCAGGTCCGCCAATGTTGTGAGCGACCACCATGGCTAGCTAACTTGAAGAGTTGAGATCGCCTCGTTGGGTAGAGTTCGGCATTACCGTCGTTTACAAGTCCGGACGAAACCACTCTGACGCCGACTGCCTCCGTCGACCCGCCGCCGCAGGACGACGATGACTGTTACAGTGTGACGTCACTGCGAGCACCCCGCCCCTCCCTCGGAGCAGGTGCTGGTTGGCAAGAAAGTCCCGCCTGCGGGATCTTTCTGCATAGCAGCGCTGCGTGTGTCTGCATTCCTTCGACTGAAGTTTCTGCGAATTGCTATTATTGCGATAGCAATTATGGACACTCGCGGCTGGTTTTCGCCGTCGGCGTCGGCGTCCGCGTCGGCGTCGGCGTCGGCGTCATTTGCCGTATATGTATATGTATATATATATAACCGGCCCCGCGCGTCGTTCGTCAGCGTGAAAAGACGCGAGGGGGGGGGGGATCCCTCGAGCGACCTTCGATTTTACGAGCGGGGGGCGCGCGCGTTATCTCCCCTTCTCGGCGGCCGCCAGCGGGCGGGGGGGGGGGGGGGCGACGTTCGATTTTACGAGCGCGGGCGCGCGCGTTATCTCCCCTTCTCTGCGGCCGACAGCGGGGGTCCGGTGTACCGTTCTACGTGCTGCGCTCTCAACGCGAAGAGAATTCTCTTAAACAAGCGTTTTCTAGAGTTGCGTGAGATCGGATCCAAAAAGAGTTAGCTGCCAGCCTCACTTCGTATAACATTACAATTTTTTGCTATCGCATTCATTGCTTCACCCTTGCGGTGAAACTGTGACTTTTTTTCTAAAGTCACAGCTTGTGGCGATTCGCTCGTCGTAGATGGCAGCCATAAAAAAATCTTATCCTCTTCGAAAGGGAACGTTCTGCATGTACACGTTGACTGGCGCTTTGTAAAATATTTGCATGACATGTATGTGAACGTACTCAATTAACGTCGCGACATGAGCACTGCAGTTTTAAACGAGGTGCACCATTGGCGGCAGCATGGTTTTGAGCTGCTGTGCGCGAGGTCACGGATAAGATTCTCACTGCGCGAAATTCTGATCGGAGATGAATGAAAAAAAAGAAGGAAACAATTTTTGCCGTGCGTTAGGCTGAGGTTAACAAATCCTCGTGAAAATTAGGCGAAGTTATCCCCTTACGCCGTTCCTCATAACCCACTGAAAATTTATGCGATTTTAAACCTTATAAGTTAACTATATGCATAATCTCTTGCCCAGTTACCTCGCTGCATCTGATGCCTACAACGGGTTTGCATACTTACTTTGCTCCTTTAGATACGATACACAAACTTGTAATGCACATTGTCACTTCATAAAGGTCGAGCCGTAAAGGTACTAAGTATATGAGAAACAAGAATCTCCACTGTTCTCATTAAGACGTATGAGGTCTCCGATAATACGAGTTATACCTTTACTGCATTTGCGTATTCGCCATGGCGAAGCGTATGTGCAGCTTCGGCAGTGCTAAAACATGCTAATAGCTCATGCGTAGTCGTACCTTTCATTTCGGAGATCATGCACTATTTTTTTCTGCACGCAGCACCAACGCTGAGATGTACGCACTCGCAGATGATCGCGTGAAATGCATTTTTACCTCGACTAAAATGCGGAATCGTGATGTTCCGTCGACAACTGGTTAGTGCCACCGGCCCACAACGAGTGCCAAAGTTTTCGCGACCAAAATGCATCGTTATTCCCACAGCACACACCACACACAATATTCTTAGTTTCACCCTCCGTAAAGGTCAACCAATATTGTCGATGCCTTTCAACGCAGACTACACGCCACAATAAACGCTGCACATTTTCGAAGACGATGCCGCTGTTGCCTCGCCATGTGTGTTCACTTCTCCAAGATAAACAGCCAGACTGCGTGGCAACTTTTCCGTCATGCAGTTTACCACTCATCTAGATATTCTCTGACACATACCACAGCTAATCTCGCCACATAAAGTTGAAGTTTAAGCTTAAAACAAAAAAGACGGCAGATCCCACGCACTGTGGGATTCGATGTAATGCGATCGCAGCCAGGAAGGAGCAAATCATGCTTTACATAATTTGCATGTCATGTTTTACATGTTAGGACCTGCCATTTATGTTCGTGATACAGTCAAGTCACTCAATCCCAAATTTGGTGTATCTCAAGCTAACAAAATGGCCGCGAGCACGCCATGAGCGTGGCATGCAAGTCATGTCACACATGACATGTCATGATTTCCATATTGCTACTTGTCATTTATGTTCCTTATACAGTCATGTCACTCAATACCAAATTTGGTGTATCTCAAGCTAACAAAACGGCCGCGAGCACGCCATGAGCGTGGCGTGCAAGTCATGTCGCACATGACATGTCATGATTTCCATATTACTACTTGTCATCTATTTTCGTCATACAGTCACGTCACTCAATACCAAATTTGGTGTATATCAAGCTAACGAAACGGCCGCGAGCGCGCCATGAGCGTGGAATGCAAGTCATGTCGCTCATGACATGTCATGATTTCCATATTACCACTTATCATTTATGTTCGTCATACAGTCATGTCACTCAGTACCAAATTCGGTGTGTCTCAAGCTAACGAAATGGCCGCGAGCACGCCATGAGCGTGGCGTGCAAGTCATGTCGCTCATGACATGTCATGATTTCCATATTGCCACTTGTCATTTATGTTTGCCATACAGTCACGTCATTCAATCCCAAATTTGGTGTTTATCAAGCCAACGAAACGGCCGCGAGCGCGCCATGAGCGTGGCATGTAAATCATACTTTTCATGACAAGTTAGTCATGGTTTTCATGATATGACCAGCCATTTTTGTTTGTCATACAGTCATGTTATGCCATAACAAATTTGGTATAAATCCCATTAACGATACGGCCAGGAGAGCACAAAGTCGTAGGCGGCTAGATAGATAGATACGCTCAAGGTCGCGGAAGTTCGCTAAGAAATGCTTCGCATTTAAAAGAAAAGCGTGCCCCAAGCACCGCGCTACTGTACCAGACTGAGCCACCTGCGGGGGGTGTTTTGCCAACCACCGCCCTGCACGTGCGCCGGTGACGTCACTGTGTGATGTACCCCGGTAGAGGTCTATTGGGAACCATAAATGCCCGCGACCTCGCTGAACGACAGCGAGCCTACCTGTAGCTCAAGGGCCCTGTAAAATACCGAGAGGACAAGACCACCGTTTTTCAAAAGGTATTCACGCGAGGACTGGCGTGGTTTTAGATGCGAAGCATCTTATGCTCGGGGCCCGCGTCCGGCGTCCCGCGTCCCTCCCGCGTCCCGCGTCCGGCCACTTTCATGAAGTAGGGAAGCACCCACTATGCGAACCAGAACACTGTTCTTTTTTATCCAGCGGCCGTGGTAGTACAATATAAGGCCGTCAACCACCACTACAGTCACCAGAGTCATGGCCAAGAGCACAGAGAGGCTGCTTAGCAATGGCTAGGCCGCTGGTGTGTGTCGCCCAGGTTGACTCCATTCCTTGATCTTGCTTGCGTGTGTTTGGGGGGCGGGGGGGCTTAGTCCGTCCCTCCTTCCCGCTTCCCACACCGCCACAGCGCATGCTCGTCTCCTCCCCCTCTTTCAATCTTCTCCTACGCTCACCCCCCTTTCTCTCCTGTAGGAATACTCTACGGAGCGGCGCCCGCATCTCGTGTCCTACACCCCCCACAGCGCATGCGCGTCCCCTCCCCCCTCTCTCTCCTCTCCTAAGTTCACCCCCCTTTCTCTATTCTAGGAATCGTCTACTCTACGGAGCGGCGCCCGCGTCCCACAGCGCATGCGCGTCCTCTCTCCTACGCTCAGCCCCTTTCTTTGCTGTAGGAATCCTCTACTCTACGTGGCGGCGTCCTCTCCCCCCTCTCTCCTACGCTCACCCGCTTTCTCTACTCTAGGAATCCTCTACTCTACGGAGTGGTGCGACCGCTGCATACTCCGCTGGGGGGCACCACGGTAGTTCCGCGGTATAAAAATGACGGAGCGCGCCTCATACTCTCTCCTGTGCAGCGCCGCGATGAGCGCCCGGCCCACTGCCGCGAAACGAGAGCGGCGACGTTTCTCCCGCCCAAGCTAACATCTCCCCGCTGCTTCGCATCCACACATGGTTCCCTTTAGCGGGAGATGGGGAAGTTTTTTTTATTGCGGCGAAACGACATTCTTCCAAAGAACAACTCACCACTTCGAGCAACCTAGTTCAGCATTACGTGCAGAGCTTCTGAAGGCTTTGAATGACGACCCGACGGCTGTACACCTTGGATTTTCTCGCACGCTCGCGAGGATGCGTGGGCGACGCTGGCCGAAATGCGAACGTCGCCCATAACTTCAGGATTTGCCGAGACTTTCAGCGACGGAAGACGCCGCAGACTAGGCCAGCCGGACTTCTGCAGCCCATCGAACCACCTCGACGACCGTTCCAGCAAATCGGGGTGGACTTACTGGGTCCGTTCCGGACGTCGACTTCCGAAAATAAATGGATATTTGTAGCTACCGATTACCTCACTCGCTACGCCCAAACAAGGGTCCTGCCCAAGGGCAGTGCCGCCGAGTTAGCCAAGTTCGTTGAGAACATTGTTCTACGTCATGGCGCCCCAGAGGTCCTCATCACCGACAGAGGTACGGCATTTATGGTGGACCTGACTCAGGCGATCTTGAGATACAGCCAGACAAACCACCGCTGGATCACCGCCTACCAGCCACAAACCAGTGGCCTCACCGAGCATCTAACAAGACCATCGCCGACATGCTGGCCATGTACGTCGACGTCGAAGACCAGACGTGGGATGCCATCCTTCTGTATACGTGACGTTCGCATACAACACGGCCTTGCAAGAAACGACGCAGATGATGCCATACAAGTTGGTGTGCGGAAGGAACCCGGCAACGACGCGAGACGCTATCATACCGAACATCACCGACGAAGAAAATCTGGACGTTGCTACCTACTCGCAGCGCGCCGAAGAAGCTCGAAAACTCGCCCGCCGACGTATCAAGAACCAACAGAGGATCCACACTCGTCACTTCAATCTTCGGTGACGCAACATGGAAAAAACTTGAAGGACAGTTTGTAAATTCCATAGTGTGTTCGGCCAAAGCCTGCGGCTATTCGACTATGTCATGTCTTTTATTGCGATAGCAATTATATGGACACTCTCGGCTGCCTTTCGCCGTCGGCGTTGGCGTCACGGTCATGCTCCGTATATGTATATATATAAAAGCCACGAAGAAAAATAATTCAGAAAAATGTTTTCCGACGCGCTGAATCAGACGGGCGACCTCTCGCTCCGCAGCACGCGACGCTAACCGCTACGCCGCAGGAGCGCACATGCTACCGCATGCTAACGGCGAGCTATTTATATACACCATTCACCGCTGGCGGTACGCAGATCTCGGGGGAATGTCAGCGTGTTCTCTGCCTTACCAGCAAACCAGCGAGATGGTGCAAAGTGCGCGCTCGGCGCCCCACTTGTTGCGACGCGCTGGCTCCCCAACACCCCGACTTGTACTTTGGCCTGCAGGGCGTAGTCTCTTTTGACCGGGTGCGTGCGCGCGCTTATCTTGGGGTCGGGGGGATGGGGGCAGTTTTACGACGCGTGCTTTCGCCGGGAAGGTTGCGTTTAGGTTACAGAGCGCACGAAGGTCACTTCGCTCGCTGCAGAGGCCCCGTTTCCGAAAGAAGCGAGCTGTTCCAACACAGGGAAGTAACAACTGTGACACATGTTAGTTCGCGCTCGTCCTGTGTATACCTAAATGTACATTTACAGCGCAAACGCAAAGACGCACCACAAAACAGGAAAGAAACGACACACACAAGCGCTGACTATCAACTGACTTTATTTCGGCAATTGTCAATGCATATATGCCTCCGAGTCAGCCTTACCGCACATGCGACACGCAATGGACATAAAAAAAGTGAAACAGAGTGGAAAAAAAGAATGAGTGTATTACATACGCGAAGAAATGAAATCAATCTCGGATGAGTGCAGGGACAGAGACGTGTCGCTTACGCAAAGATGAGCCCTTTATCTGATGTGATAGGCTTCTAAAGCCAGCCGCGCATGCTCATTGTGGCTCCTGCCAAGGATCGACGTCCCTTCAAATCGTGCCTCACAATTGCAGCAAGCGTTAATATGAGCCACAAGATGGGCTCCTTTATCTGCATTCTTGTTAATCTTTTGTGCATGTTCCCTGAGCCGCTCGTTGACGCATCTTCCAGTTTGACCGACATAGGTCTTACCACACGAGAGCGGGATGGAATAAACCACGCCGACGGCACACGGGACGTAGGTCACACCGTGTCGGATTTGGCACCCTCCTCTGCTCACACCGCAGGTGCGGGAGCATAGCTTGGAAAGCTTGTTCGGGGCAGACAGCGCCATAGTGACGCCATGTCTGCCTGCCACTTTCTTGAGCTGATGGGAGATCCGATGCATATAGGGGACCACCACAGGCCTCACTTTGTCCTGTACGGCGTCCGCCCTCTTGGTGGATTTCCTTTTCTGAATTAGCGTTTCAGCCACTGCAGTCAAGACACATCAGAGAAAGGGCTCATCTTTGCGTAAGCGACACGTCTCTGTCCCTGCACTCATGCGAGATTGATTTCATTTCTTCGCGTATGTAATACACTCATTCTTTTTTTCCACTCTGTTTCACTTTTTTTATGTCCATTGCGTGGCGCATGTGCGGTAAGGCTGGCTCGGAGGCATATATGCATTGACGATTGCCGAAATAAAGTCAGTTGATAGTCAGCGCTTGTGTGTGTCGTTTCTTTCCTGTTTTGTGGTGCGTCTTTGCGTTTGCGCTGTAAATGTACATTTAGGATTATGAACCAACTAGGCCCAAAAGAAGTTTTACTGTGTATACCTGTGCGTATGTTTTGTGCGTCCTTCGCGCTTGAGCAGTGCGCTCCAAGTTTCGATCTGCTTGTCGTTCTTTGCTTGAAATGCCAATTTGTTGCTATCGCATTCATTGATTCGTCCTTGCGGCGAAACTGTGACTTTTTTACACTCTCTCAGCAATGACGTGATTATGGGAGAGTGTATTAGGGAGAGGCCACAGCTAACTGTTGCTATACGCCGCTGTGCCATCACTTGATTGCTGAGAGAGTGTGAGAGGCCACAACTGGCACCGTTCCAGGGCACGGACGGTCGGAAGCCGCGAGTATGAGCCACTTTCGCCTTAAAGGGGCCGACAACTGCCGAGAACATGAAATGAGGGGATGGAAAGATTGTCCGTCGCGATGACTCAAACCAACCCTGTTTTTTTCGTGGGAGGTGGATTTATATTTTAACACGAAAGTGTTTTATGCCAGGGTCCACCAAGACTTCACTGACGTACTTCCGTCACGGATGTGACGTTCTTAAAATTTACATGAACAGAATACAAAGAAAGAAAACAGAAGAAAAAGTTTCACAAATGTGGGAGACCCGGGAATTGAACCCATGACCTCTCGATCCGCAGCGATAGAAACCGGGCGCTCAACAAACTGCGCCACAAACGCATTCGGCGACAGCTCCTCAGACGCGCCTTATATATCTCACACTCCTTCTCCATGTACCTGCGCTCTTGGTTTGTTGGGGCGGTGCCGCCACCTACGAGCGCAGAAGAGAAGTACTGCATAATTACACCAGCGAGCACCGACAGTGCACGCTTCTCTAGTATCAGTACTACGGCGCCTCGACGCCAGCATTCGAACGGACGCTGGCATCAATGCACCCTACCAACGCCACGTAGGTAGCGTTGGCCCTACTCAGCACATCGGAGCGTGGCCTCCGCAATCAACTCCGATGTTTCTGCAGCTAATTTCGGAGGCCACGAGCAGAGTTTGTAACTGCGGCGCGCTATAGACGATTTTCCGCAGCCGGTTTGTTTAATCAAAACTAGATGGCACCACCACCGCACCGTGGCCGTCTCCTACAACGGCCGTTTCCATGCCGTGGCCTTTGGCAGCGCTGCTCAATGTGTCTCCATCCGCGTCGCGTCGTCTGCTCGGCGTCCGTCTGCGCGCACGCGAGTGATAGCGAGCAGACGGCAGCTCCGGAAAGGTCAACATGGCGACACCTCTGGATGCAGTTTCCTTCCGTATCGAACATATCACGTCGTCGTCCTGCGCTGTGTGGCCCGTAAGTTCGCAACCTACGCATTTATTTGCTTTATATTTACGTCCTGAAGCTTCGAGAGCAATGTATTCGTCGGTACTTTGCAGTGTTTCCAAGATTCATTCTCAAATTCTCGGAGACAAGGCTTAGCAGGCATGGCTAAAAAATACAGCTAATCTCAATAATAAAGACAGAACATACCTGATGCTTGGCCCCTAGCGTGATGACACGAAGCGATAGCCGATTTCACTATTTATTTATTGCTGTGAAGACAGTGGGCGAGTAGCAAGCGCGATTTCGGATCGAAGCGGGCGGTCGCGTCTGCATGGGTGCTGCCATGTTGGCTTCTAGCCCCAGCTACTGGCGCTTACGGCCACGGCCGCTTCGCTGGCCCAATGTACCCAATGCATTGGCTGGGGGAAGGCCAGTTACGGTCACGTGATCAAACATGGCAGCGCCCGTGCGCCGCTGCGGAAAATCGTCTATACGCGCTGATTTGACTCGGTGACGACGCAGTTACGTGCTTTGCCTTTCGCATTGTGCTAACATGCGCAGCTTCCATATGCCCTGACCGTGTTTCTCCGCCGTCTACTGATAGGAGTGCGACGGCACCGACTACGAGAACTGCTGCATTCAGCGCCCCCCGAAAGACAACGGCGTCGACGGGCGAATGTCGCGCAGTTTGGTGCAGCGAGGGACACGGGGAGCGCGAGGCCTTCGCGCGTTCACGGCTCAAGCTGAGAACTCGGCTTCTCGCGTTTCCGAAGTTGAGCGCATCGTGACCCAACTGGTTGTCTTACACTCACCGAAGCAGGACCGAAATGATCGTACTTTCGCCGAAGCGACCCACCAGCCGGACGCTGCTCGGTAACACGACGGCGCATGCCAAGCACACCTACAGGACGGTCGCCGACCCTTAAATCATGCACCCTTCGCTGCAGCGGACCATGAGTTCACAAAACGATTTAGTGAAAACCTGTTCCACGGTTTGCGAACGCCTGTCGTTCATGTGTGATTTGCGCGATGCTCCGGTGCGTGCAATGCAGTGTTTCCAAAAAATGTATCCCGGTCGCGAGTCGTTGGTTATCGTGATGGAGGTGTCCACCACGCGCCAACATGGGTGCATCAACGTTTAAGGGTGCTGTAGCCACTAAACACCAGCAGATATTATATATCAATGGGCAATAAACATTGAACTACTTCTGTGAAGACATGTTTCACTTTCGTGTGTTATACCGATTCCTATATCAGAGGGATCAACCACAATTTTTTTTATTTCTTCATTCAAAGCCGCGAAAAATGACCTGTGGTGCCTCTGGCGGCCAACACATGAAAGATTCAATCTACCCGACCTCGTGACCGTTGATTGCTGCACGCGGTCGACGATTTTATTTTTGTTAGTATTGAAATATTATTTGTTTCTTTATATTAAAAGATATTACTCCATAAAAATGTACATATAGACCTGCATTAGTAGTATGCATTAAAGTGGCGCTTCCTTCGCGGAACGTTTATTTTTTCTATAGTTAGATAGATTGCATTTGCGAATTGCACGCTAAAGTTGCCCTCAAGTATACTAAGAATATAAACATACGCTCACACCTTGAAAACTGATGTCGTCGGCAAGCTTAACACGAACGGTCGTGACCTGTACTAGTTTGACTGATGCCAGCCGCTTTTGCCGAGATAAATACCTCGGCATGCATTGGTATAACATCTCGGCACCCAAAGCGTCAATCCAACTGTTTCAGGACAGCGTTCGTGTTAAGCTTGCTGTACGTTCTTAATTCAACGAAAGATCTGAGAAAGCTCATCAGTGGAACAAATAAACCCAAGGGTGGCAAGTAGCATAACGAAGTACTTTTCTTTTTTTTTAATCATGCCAAATTTCGCGCCCTCACTCAGGGTCCGGGCGCAATATGTCTTGTGGGATATACAATTCGCAAATGCCTTCTAATGCATGCACCATTCATGACTCCTATATGCCGCCAGACTTGACTGATTTTCGCACTGTTTGTGGGAAGCAACGAACACTCGCTTTTGTGTTGCAGACAGGGGAGGACGCGGGGCCTTGAAGATCCTCTTCGCCCTCATGCTTCCGGTGGTCGTGTGCGCGTTTGTTTACCTGTACAGGTGAGCCTTTTCGCTGGTGTATTAACTGAACAAGCTCTATCATGCTCGTTCGATTTATAAGTTTTGGTTACGACGAGCATGTTCTGTGTAGATCAGCGCAGAAGTCGGTTCGAGATATGCGCACAGGCCTTTCTATGATGCAGCCTAAAAAAGATAGGGATTCTGAAGAAAATAAACAGAAATGCGTCTCGATACCTTATGCGTACAAAATAGCACACCATCTAAAGAAGGTTGGCAGCAGGTACGGCTTAAATGTCGTGTTTTCTGCGCCAAACAGACTCGGGAAAATATGTGCCAAGCTGGATCGTAAATTACCGACAAAAAAGGATCGTTTTCAGGGCAATATTAAACATGCTTCTCCGTTTGTCGAATGTATTACTGCAGTTGTTAATTGTTTGCCTATGTCATGCGGAAAGTTGTACATCGGCCAAGCTGGCCGGTGCGTTAACACAAGGCTTTCTGAACACAAGAGATCACTAACAAATAATGCGTATTGTCACATTAGCCGGCATTGCTTGGAATGTGGTTGCACGCCGCCGTTCCCTGAAACTGAAATACTTTCCAATCACAAGGATCAGCTCACCAGGTCGAGGCTTTCCATATCACTAAAAAAAAGATGACTGCGTCAGCCAGTAGTTCTAAGCGATTGCGAAGTGTCTTTTTTGGAAGATCACCGGAAACTGTTGTAACGTCATGGTCACACGTTGCACGCCTTCATATGTATGCATATTAACCATGTTTTCTTGGAAATAAACTAGTTGCGACTGCAGCGGTTGTCTTGTCTCTTCTCGCGCCTAGTGTCAGTCCCGCCTCGCGAAGAATAGTTTTCGGCTAGAGTTTCTCTCTCTCTACTCGTTCTCTCGCCCGTCAGGATTATTACACACCACGCCGAAGAAATGAGCGCTGTGGGAGCGAAGCAGAAGAGGTCGAAGAGAGTGCGTGACGGTTCATGATGATGATCAATTTGCTTCCGAGAGACAAATTACGGCGACCTTAAAGGCGTCGCTGTTTAAAAAAAAAAACGCTATAAGAAAGTCATTTAGTTGGAGGTACGCGTGTACGATTATTGTGTGACACAATCGCACCAGGAGTGAAAACACGTGAATTGCGCAACGAGTGGGTGGCCTCCAGCCATATGCAGGTGCGCGTGGCACCTCACGGACTCGTAGTGGTTACGCCGCCAATTTGCAAGAGGAATAATTATGGCTTAGTCGCGATTCTAATCGCAGCAGGCATGGTTTGAAATGTTACGCGCGCAAAAGATTCTTTCGTGAATGTTTTCTCGCCTCTAGACGCGCGGACACGACGCCGATTTTGCAGATGGCGCACTGACGCTTGCGCGTAAAAGAAGGCCTCACACATGTCCGGCTCTCACTTTCACACCTGACATGGTAAATGAAAACTAAAAACAACTCACACGTGCTCTGGTTGTTCTGCGCTCAACGACGCCGCAAAAATAATCAGCAAACGAGAGCAGAAGTCATTTCATAAGGGATTTTCCCGGGCTTCTGTCTCAACAGTGTTGCACCATCTGCAGGGGCCGCCCGGCCAGCAGAGGTGTCATCCAACAAGAGCGCATGGACTGAGCAAGTTACGAGAATAAATGTAATAGTATCGCTAATAAATGCCTTAATTGAAGGAGTTGTTTGAGCCGAGCTGTGGCAAAGCTGACGGCGCGTTGTCGCAGGAACCGCAAGGTGGCCAGCAAGAACCAGGCCGGAGAGGAAGACCAGCAGTCGGCCGCCTCGCCGGCCCCGCAAGGCACGTACTCCACAGACACGGGAGTCAAGTGTGAGTTTTCATCTGCTCTCCGTGTCACACGGCCTCCCATTATGGGAGTTAAACAAGGCGCTTATGTGCGGGAGCACTCTGCTGTCATCGTCGTATGCTGTCGCCGTCGCTTGGCGTAACGCAGGCGAAACCACATGATGATGATGATGATGATGCTCCTTGCATGATTGGCACCTACCCACTCAGGGGGGATCGGCCAAGAGTCGGGCGGATCATACAGTGTGGATTTATTATTAATTTTTTTTAAAGTGGTAATATCGGTTATAGCTGCAATTATAATGAAGCGTTAATTATGATAAATCCTAATTTTACATTTCACTATTTTGCGTAACCTAACAATGACCAATTTTTTTTTTCTAGGATGAAAATGTAGAATTATTAGCGGTTGATCTCACTGTTAAATCTATTAGAGTCGCATATAAACTTTTCGACAGCATTGAATACATTCCTGTCCGAGTGTCCCAGCGCAGAGGCCCCAAATGATAATAGAACGGTCGACGTAACTGGTAGACCAAGATTTCGCAATGTAACTTCTATAGTTCTTTTTCTGTGCGTGGAAAAACGTCGGCAGCTCAGCAAGAAGTGTTCTCTAGTTTCTGTCTCGTTGCAAAAGGAGGAGAGATCACCAGGCCCGCTCTGTGCATGTATAAATTAAGATTTGGTATTCTGCATCGCAGTCTGGTTATCATTACTTCTGTCCGCCTTGTGTCACACCATTTCCTGCTCCAAGGAGACTGAAGGTGCTGAAAATCCGGCGATGAAGCGAGACTTGGAGTAAGCACCGACAAAGCATACTTTCTGAATCTTGCCGCAGCGACCAACGCCGTATCTGGAAGGAGAGGAAGAACTGGACCTGCCAGAGAAGCCTTTGCCAAAGTGTCCGCAACTTCATTCAAAACTATTCCTTTGTGTCCCGGTACCCAAATTAATCGCAGGTTTCGCAAATGATGTGGAACTAGTAAGCGCAATAATCTTAGAATATGCGATTCTGTTGGTGTAGATAGTGCGGAACAGAATGATAATGAATCGGTAACTATAGCCACAGAAGTTATGGGTAAGGGAAGCTTACGTAGGGCTAAAATAACGGCTAAGAATTCGGCCAAAAATATATGCGTATAATCAGGAAGTCTTACAGAAAACGACCAGTCTAATTGGGTTGAAAATATTCCCACCCCGGCCTTTTCTTCACACTGCGAAGCATCTGTTGCTATCACAACCGTCGTGGCAATCTGATTTAAGTGATCCTGAAAAAGTCCATTCAGTACATTCCAAGGAAGTAACTTCGCGTTATTGGGGAATATATCATCATATGATATGGCCAATTCACTTACCCTGTCACTCATTACCACTATATCATTAAGCCTTATCTGTAATGGGTCCAATAGCTGCTGGGTAAAGATTACCTGTGGGGTATGAGAGCGAGGCATTGAAAACAGGGCTGGTTGGCTGATAAATATATATTCGTCTCGTCTTATCGGCGATTCATAGAGCCTTAAGAATGTTTGAACTGTCATTAATTTGAATCTAATGGGCAAGGAAGGGATTCGTGATTCCTTATATAGAACTGCATTTGCTACAAATTTGGGTAGCCCCAGGCACCAGCGAAGTGCTTGGCGTTCAAGTAACACTAGCGGACGTAACTTCCATGCTGGAGCGCCAGAAAACAAAGCACATCCAAACTCCAGTATAGGGCGTATATACATCCGGTAAATCATTATTAATGTGTTTGTTCGCATGCCCCATCGATTATTACTAATCCTTCTGAGTAGGCCCATCGCACGTGACGCTTTGGTCGCTGTATGTTCAACATGCATACGCCAGTTAAGCTTTCCGTCATAAATAATACCGAGGTACTTGACTGTTTGCACTTGGGGAATGTCTGCTTGATGGAATGATAGGGATATATTTATATTGTCTTGTGGAGAGAATGCTAGAACTGCACACTTACTTACATTAATGGTCAAACAAATATTGTCTAGCCACCCTTCCAGTGTAGATAAGTAACCTTGTAAAAGGGCGTAAAATGATTGAATATCACCCGCTGAAGCAAAGAATGCTATATCATCCGCGTAAACATACGTGGTCACTCTTTGATGACGAGGAATTGAGCTAAGCAAGACATTAAATAGTAGCGGGGACAAAACCGCTCCTTGGGGAACACCGCGTGTCTGTCTGAATTTCTCCGTTGAAATCCCGCCCTGTACACAATAAAACTCTCTGTCCAGCAAGAACTCAGTCGTCCACGCAATAAAGTAATCAGGCAAGCCAATCTCCTTCATTCTTTCTATTAAAATGGGGTATTCGACACTATCATACGCTTTAGAGATATCTAAAGTAACTAATGCTGCATACTGTTTTTGTCGCCGTGCTAGCTGGATTCTGCTCTCCAAATCAACGTGTGCACACCAGATTGACATGCCTGGTCTAAAACCAATTTGACAGGGACTTAATAATCTATTAGCAGTCACAAATTTAGTTATCCGAGCGTGTAATAATCTCTCAATTAACTTTACGAAATTGGACGTTAATGAAATCGGTCGCATGTTGTCCCTTTGTTCTTATCTTTAAGCAGAGGAATCACTTTCGCTACTTTCCACATCGAAGGAATCCAAGCGTGTTTTATAGAATAATTTACAGTATCCAATAACATGTTAGGAGCGACGTCAAAGAAGATTTTCAGCATCTTCGTAGTAATTCCATCAGGGCCTGGTGCTGCTGCTGGTAAACATGCTACCACTGACGATAAGTCCGACAATGATATATCGTCGATATTTTCGAGAGTGTCCTGTCTCACAAGAGTTGAAGGAATGCAGGTAGACAATCTAGCCTCCAACCCTCTGGCAATTACACCGAGAGAGTCTTCTACTTCTCGGGTAGAAAGCACTATTGATTCTGTATTTAGGGGACGCGGAATTGCTTTGATTGATCTTAAATACCGGAACAACGCTCTTTTATTGTCCGATTTTGAAAGGAACTCAAAGTGGCGAACATTATATTCATCCTTTGCTCTCGCTACTGTGCGCTTGAATGTCGCTGCAATAAATTTGTAGTTGCTCCAATTTCTGGGAGACTGATTGTGCATGAGCTGTTTCAACGCTGCTTTCCGACGCTTATAGTCCCTCGAGCAGTCGTCATTCCACCAATTTTTAGATGAAGGGTCTTTCCTTCCCTGTATCGTGAACTCCGACCTCTTTCGAGAGGAGTCGAGAATAGCGCAAACATTGCGAGCACTGCACGGATTCCCAGCTAAAGAAGTAAAAGTTTCCCGCAAATTAATTTTAAACCTGTTATGATCGATAAAAGAACGAACGTTAAAGTGCGCATGGTACTGTGAGCAGTGGATCTCGAATACTACAGGAATGTGGTCGCTATTTGTACCAGCCTCAACTGTCTCCCACGATAATACCGAAAGACCTGGACCCGAAAACGTAAGATCCAGTACCGATCTGAGTTGCCCCCGTAAAAATGTTAATGATCCAGAGTTATGACAACTGAAATTATTTGACGCCGCCCAATCCCATAGACGTTTTCCACTCTGATCTGTCCTGAACCCCCCATGATATATGATGAGAGTTGAAATCTCCAGCTAGCACAATCTTTTTTCCACAGTTTAGCAGAACTAAGTCTAATGACCGTGTTTCCTGTACACCCAAAGGAAAATACGCATTAACCAAAGAAAATGTGAGACCTCCCGGAAGAGTTAGTTCTATTGCCAAAATTTCACTTTCCGTAGACATTAGCTGAAATGATATTTTTGCTCTATGACAGAATTTATTAGATACCAAAGTAAGCAAACCACCTCCTCTGGATGGACGATCTAATCGAAAAGGTCGGTAATTACACAAACTATATAATTTGTCAGGAGATAACCAAGTTTCTTGAAGTATGATAACATCCGGATTTATTTGGGAAATTAAAATGTTTAAATCTGTCGAAGCAGCAAATATTCCACTGCAGCACTTTCATCTACCTTCCGGTGACGAAAGCACCGCAGAGGCTACTGCCTCTTCCAAAATATTAGCTGTTGCCTTGACCTGTGGTAGAACTTTCTTTGATTTAGAGCTTGTAAGATTATCGTTCTCCTTCAGAGGAGAACCCCTTCGTTTCTGAGCACGCGGGTCAACATCCATGCTTGCACATTCCTGTGAATCTTCTGTGTAGGCTTGCGAGCCCGAGGAGCTACCGCTCTTTCTAGGCAAGATGGAACTAGCGCCCTCAAGCGAGGGCATCGTCTGTACACCATCTACTTGTGAGGGAACATTGTTTCGGCTGTGAACCACTGTTTGAATGCTACCAGCTTGTGGCATTAGCCCCATTTGTGACGCTAATAACCCACTAAGGCATTCAGACACAGTCTCTACGACTCGTTCCATCATTTTGGCCATAGCCTTCTCGACAGTTTCCGCAATCACTTGCGATATATTAGCCTCAATCATTGTCTGGTGCCGCGCAGTTACGCTAGCATATCCGTGTTCTCTTTCTCTTACTGCTGAAATCGCCTCTCTGCGTGAGCACCGCCTTTTATCTCTAATACTTGGGTTTCTTGAGTTCTTGCTGGGCAGGTAGGGTTATCAGCCTTGTGGGCACCTCCACACAGGCAGCACTTGAGCAACTGAGCAGTGCAGTCGTTCGGGGAGTGACTCTCTCCACAAGTACAACAGCGCATGGCAGATTTGCAACCTCCCACACTATGGCCAAAGCGCCAGCAGTTGCGACATTGTAAAGGACGCGAGGCAAGTGGATCTACTCTAAAAATCAAAGGCCACACTTTGATCTCCGAAGGGCATGACGTACCGGCAAACGTGGCGATTACCGACTCAGTCGGGACCCGTTTGTTCTCGACCATTCTGTTGCACCGGTAAATAGCTGTCGCACCAGCCGCGGAAAGCTTCTCGAGTGTCTCTGCCGGACTCAAACTAGCATCTACGCCGCGAACAATTCCTTTGGTGCAGGCAAGGTGTGGCGGGATGAAAGCACTCACTTGCATCGATCCAAATGTCGAGCATTTCAAAAGATCGTACACACAAGCCTGGTCCGGCGATCTGCATACTATCCCACCTTTGCCAAACTGCCGTACATCTGTAATGTGGAGGTAGTGGCGCGTGGCCAACTGGAGTTCCGCCTGTATCGCTTTCGGGTTGGTAAGCCGAATGGATCCTCCATGCAGGGGCACTAGCGCTACAGGAACACTACTCACACCACTGCGAAAAAACGCTTCAAGCGGCATTTGATCAGGTGGGAGAGAGGCCGACCAAGGCGGAGACCGCCCCGGGCCATCTCCTGGAGAATTTGTCGACATCAGTCGAGCTAGCAACAGATAAACTGTAAATAGCCTATCAACTATTTAGATCCGCCCAACCCTTAGACGAAACCTTGAGTGCTCACTCAGCTCTGGAAGACTCCGGGGTGCACGCTTGCTTCGCTTCGAACGTGCCAGAGAAAGGTCTTCTTCCTCTTCGAGCGCCTCGATAGAAATAAATAGAAATAAAGGGGGAAAAAAAGAAAGGGAAGAGAAACAAAGAAGGCTCCTCTAGTGCAAGCTGCCTTAATTTTTTACAGCGAAAGCTGTTATGAGATCGCAACAAGGGTGCTGTAGTTGTCCGCCGCCGCCGCCGGTGTCCGTAACCGGTATCGCACGAAATAAGAAAAAAAAAACTAAAGAAAAAATGTTCAGGATGGAACGGGTTTGAACCTGGGTCCGCTCCGTGCCAGCCCAGTGTTCTACCACTGAGCCATGCCTGTGCTCGAAAACCCGGCGCACAAAGACCCTATACAAGCATTATGTCGGGAAGGAACCGCGTTAACATGCGCAATATAACGTGGCAGAAGAGTGAAACGACAACAGAATGTCATTTGTGTAACCAGGCGTCACACAATATGAATTGAGGGTCGTTGAATGCTTCCAACCCATTACAAAGGGCTCAGCCATAATTCTTCGTCGTCACCAGCCAGCGAATCAATTAATGGAGTAGTGGGTACCTTGCAAGCGTACTTGTATTAGTAGGCCCAAGATATAGATTGCAATGGGTTTTAGAAACGGTGCTTTCGCTGTGACTGTGCTTCCGCGCAGGCCTGGCGATTTTGTGAAGGGAGTGCGGCCTCCGAACATAACTTGGCAAACGGAAAATAGAACAGCGGTGGCGTCGGGACGTAACCAGTTTGGCGGACGGCGCTCAGCTGGGCAGGACCTCTTCTCTGCGTTTGTTCACATTTGTTCGGCCGTCGTCACATGTCTGTGTGCTGTTCGTAACGAAGCATACGAATCCAGGCGTTCGATATTATCGCGTGAAGAAGGGCTGTGTACGTCGCAGAGCTGTCGGCGGCATTGCCGATGAGCGAAAAAATGCCGTTGGAACCAAAGAATGAGAACTATACGGCGCGAGCCGAATGCAGGCATTATGTGTGGTTGCCAAGTCGAACGAGGCCCAAATGTAGCCAAACAAGAGCAAAAACATTCGCTTGGTTAAAATCGGGGTGGTGTCGGGCAGGTATGCGTCACGTGAGGGAAAAAAGAGAGGTACTGTACAACCACGTACTTGCAATTTTAACAGTGCCGCGCGATATCGTAGCATCTGATATTCTCGAAAGGTAAGGAGATCTGCCGACGACGCGCAAGCGCACCCTGAACTGTGAGTGCCGTCTGCTACTTCAACATATCTTTACGTCGAGTAAACAGCGCCGTACAACGGAGCACACCGGGGTCGAGGACATCAAAGTGCAAGTGTCGTCGGCTGTGCTAGGCGGAGCGTTATCCGCTCTTATTTTTCATTTGCATTTGTCCGACGTGCTCCGTTCTACTGCAGCTCCCTCGGTCAACACCCCGCTGTCGCCCATGCCTCCCGATATCATCACCGGCAGTCCCGTCCAAGTACGCACAACTCTGGCCGTGGACTCCAGGGGAAAGCCTCCGTGCACTTTCAGCATCATGTGAGAGACTTTTTCCGACCGGATTTGATCACAGCATAAAATGCACTCTTGGTGATCGAGCTGAGCTGCGCAGCGAGCTCGTGCAAGAGTGTTTTAACCGTGAAGGCAAACAATGCCTGTTCTTTGTGTCGAGCGACGTTAAGTGCTGCTTGGACGTCTTGCAGGGTCTGATCAGCTGGCTACGAGATCGACCGGCCACCGCCATCTAGCAAGGATTCGTGACGTCACCACAAGAGCAAGACTCGCTGGGCGGCGCTCTCATACCTGGGAACTCCCGCGTAAAAAAACGTGCACTTCGAGCCAAAGTTTAGGTGATGTCGCTTCGTTACGTGAGAGTACGAATGGTTCGCGACTTTTGCGCTCGCTTACGTAGACGCCAGCAAAGCACATCTCGCTGACAAGAGCACGTCTTATCGCGCCAATGTTCTGGCTAGCAAACTTCACGATAGGCGCGCGTGACAATTAATGTAAACGAGTTTTTCCGTAAAGAGTTGGAGGAAACGATCGTGAAATAAAAACAGCGCCACATGTTGGCCGCAGAGAAGAGCAACGCAACTGAACTAATTTTAAGAAGAAAGGAAATACACCTTTGCGCATGCGTGACAAATGTGAAACACGAGATAGCATAATAAGGTCTTTGCGGCCAAATAATCTTTATCTGACGATGTGACCGCTTATGCACTTGTTGCTTAAAATTATGTAAAATGCTCAAGCAATTTCTGTGGTACGCTGATGCGCGCGTTGCTAACTGATCTTCTTTGTAAAAGTCGTTCTTTTCTCTGAGAGCCCTGTCACACTTCAACCGCGGCTGACTACGGTTACGGCTAAGCACGGGTAGCAGACGTAACCGTAACCCAACCGTGCTTAGAGCAAACCGAGCTAGGCAAGCACCGTTTACTCTCGCAAACCGAGAAGCTGACAAGATGGCGGACAAGCTTTACAAGTTAATCAGGATTTTCACGGAACGCGATTCCAGTCGGTGAACAATAGTCAAGCAAAACTCGTGGAAAGCTAGGTTCGTTCCAAGATTATTCCGTCCTCGGCAGGAGAGTATCGCTTCACGTTTCTTGAGGGGAACTGATCATAAAAAGCCGGCAGATCCCACGCACTGTCGGAATCGATGTAATGTGAAGCAGCCAGGAAGGAGCAAATCCTGCTTTACATAATTTGCATGTCATGTTTGACATGTTAGGACCTGTCATTTATGTTCGTCATACAGTCACGTCGCGCAATACCAATTTTGGTGTATATCAAGCTAGCGAACTGGACGCAAGCGCACCATGAGCGTGGCATGTAAATGGGGTTGTAGATGACACGCATGCCAAGATTTTCATGCTACCACCTGCCACTTATGTTCGTTATACAGTCATGTCACTCATTACCAAATTTGGTGTATATCAAGCTAACGAAACGGCCGCGAGCGCGCCATGAGCGTGGAATGCAAGTCGTGTCGCTCATGACATGTCATTATTTCCACATTACCACTTGTCATTTATGTTCGTCATACAGTCACGTCATTCAATCCCAAATTTGGTGTATATCAAGCTAACGAAACGGCCGCGAGCGCGCCATGAGCGTGGAATGCAAGTCGTGTCGCTCATGACATGTCATTATTTCCACATTACCACTTGTCATTTATGTTCGTCATACAGTCACGTCATTCAATCCCAAATTTGGTGTATATCAAGCTAACGAAACGGCCGCGAGCGCGCCATGAGCGTGGAATGCAAGTCGTGTCGCTCATGACATGTCATTATTTCCACATTACCACTTGTCATTTATGTTCGTCATACAGTCACGTCATTCAATCCCAAATTTGGTGTATATCAAGCTAACGAAACGGCCGCGAGCGCGCCATGAGCGTGGAATGCAAGTCGTGTCGCTCATGACATGTCATTATTTCCACATTACCACTTGTCATTTATGTTCGTCATACAGTCACGTCATTCAATCCCAAATTTGGTGTATATCAAGCTAACGAAACGGCCGCGAGCGCGCCATGAGCGTGGAATGCAAGTCGTGTCGCTCATGACATGTCATTATTTCCACATTACCACTTGTCATTTATGTTCGTCATACAGTCACGTCATTCAATCCCAAATTTGGTGTATATCAAGCTAACGAAACGGCCGCGAGCGCGCCATGAGCGTGGAATGCAAGTCGTGTCGCTCATGACATGTCATTATTTCCACATTACCACTTGTCATTTATGTTCGTCATACAGTCACGTCATTCAATCCCAAATTTGGTGTATATCAAGCTAACGAAACGGCCGCGAGCGCGCCATGAGCGTGGAATGCAAGTCGTGTCGCTCATGACATGTCATTATTTCCACATTACCACTTGTCATTTATGTTCGTCATACAGTCACGTCACTCAATACCAAATTTGGTGTATATCAAGCTAACGAAACGGCCGCGAGCGCGCCATGAGCGTGGAATGCAAGTCGTGTCGCTCATGACATGTCATTATTTCCACATTACCACTTGTCATTTATGTTCGTCATACAGTCACGTCATTCAATCCCAAATTTGGTGTATATCAAGCTAACGAAACGGCCGCGAGCGCGCCATGAGCGTGGAATGCAAGTCGTGTCGCTCATGACATGTCATTATTTCCACATTACCACTTGTCATTTATGTTCGTCATACAGTCACGTCATTCAATCCCAAATTTGGTGTATATCAAGCTAACGAAACGGCCGCGAGCGCGCCATGAGCGTGGAATGCAAGTCGTGTCGCTCATGACATGTCATTATTTCCACATTACCACTTGTCATTTATGTTCGTCATACAGTCACGTCATTCAATCCCAAATTTGGTGTATATCAAGCTAACGAAACGGCCGCGAGCGCGCCATGAGCGTGGAATGCAAGTCGTGTCGCTCATGACATGTCATTATTTCCACATTACCACTTGTCATTTATGTTCGTCATACAGTCACGTCATTCAATCCCAAATTTGGTGTATATCAAGCTAACGAAACGGCCGCGAGCGCGCCATGAGCGTGGAATGCAAGTCGTGTCGCTCATGACATGTCATTATTTCCACATTACCACTTGTCATTTATGTTCGTCATACAGTCACGTCATTCAATCCCAAATTTGGTGTATATCAAGCTAACGAAACGGCCGCGAGCGCGCCATGAGCGTGGAATGCAAGTCGTGTCGCTCATGACATGTCATTATTTCCACATTACCACTTGTCATTTATGTTCGTCATACAGTCACGTCATTCAATCCCAAATTTGGTGTATATCAAGCTAACGAAACGGCCGCGAGCGCGCCATGAGCGTGGAATGCAAGTCGTGTCGCTCATGACATGTCATTATTTCCACATTACCACTTGTCATTTATGTTCGTCATACAGTCACGTCATTCAATCCCAAATTTGGTGTATATCAAGCTAACGAAACGGCCGCGAGCGCGCCATGAGCGTGGAATGCAAGTCGTGTCGCTCATGACATGTCATTATTTCCACATTACCACTTGTCATTTATGTTCGTCATACAGTCACGTCATTCAATCCCAAATTTGGTGTATATCAAGCTAACGAAACGGCCGCGAGCGCGCCATGAGCGTGGAATGCAAGTCGTGTCGCTCATGACATGTCATTATTTCCACATTACCACTTGTCATTTATGTTCGTCATACAGTCACGTCATTCAATCCCAAATTTGGTGTATATCAAGCTAACGAAACGGCCGCGAGCGCGCCATGAGCGTGGAATGCAAGTCGTGTCGCTCATGACATGTCATTATTTCCACATTACCACTTGTCATTTATGTTCGTCATACAGTCACGTCATTCAATCCCAAATTTGGTGTATATCAAGCTAACGAAACGGCCGCGAGCGCGCCATGAGCGTGGAATGCAAGTCGTGTCGCTCATGACATGTCATTATTTCCACATTACCACTTGTCATTTATGTTCGTCATACAGTCACGTCATTCAATCCCAAATTTGGTGTATATCAAGCTAACGAAACGGCCGCGAGCGCGCCATGAGCGTGGAATGCAAGTCGTGTCGCTCATGACATGTCATTATTTCCACATTACCACTTGTCATTTATGTTCGTCATACAGTCACGTCATTCAATCCCAAATTTGGTGTATATCAAGCTAACGAAACGGCCGCGAGCGCGCCATGAGCGTGGAATGCAAGTCGTGTCGCTCATGACATGTCATTATTTCCACATTACCACTTGTCATTTATGTTCGTCATACAGTCACGTCATTCAATCCCAAATTTGGTGTATATCAAGCTAACGAAACGGCCGCGAGCGCGCCATGAGCGTGGAATGCAAGTCGTGTCGCTCATGACATGTCATTATTTCCACATTACCACTTGTCATTTATGTTCGTCATACAGTCACGTCATTCAATCCCAAATTTGGTGTATATCAAGCTAACGAAACGGCCGCGAGCGCGCCATGAGCGTGGAATGCAAGTCGTGTCGCTCATGACATGTCATTATTTCCACATTACCACTTGTCATTTATGTTCGTCATACAGTCACGTCATTCAATCCCAAATTTGGTGTATATCAAGCTAACGAAACGGCCGCGAGCGCGCCATGAGCGTGGAATGCAAGTCGTGTCGCTCATGACATGTCATTATTTCCACATTACCACTTGTCATTTATGTTCGTCATACAGTCACGTCATTCAATCCCAAATTTGGTGTATATCAAGCTAACGAAACGGCCGCGAGCGCGCCATGAGCGTGGAATGCAAGTCGTGTCGCTCATGACATGTCATTATTTCCACATTACCACTTGTCATTTATGTTCGTCATACAGTCACGTCATTCAATCCCAAATTTGGTGTATATCAAGCTAACGAAACGGCCGCGAGCGCGCCATGAGCGTGGAATGCAAGTCGTGTCGCTCATGACATGTCATTATTTCCACATTACCACCTGCCACTTATGTTCGTATACAGTCATGTCACTCATTACCAAATTTGGTGTATATCAAGCTAACGAAACGGCCGCGAGCGCGCCATGAGCGTGGAATGCAAGTCGTGTCGCTCATGACATGTCATTATTTCCACATTACCACTTGTCATTTATGTTCGTCATACAGTCACGTCATTCAATCCCAAATTTGGTGTATATCAAGCTAACGAAACGGCCGCGAGCGCGCCATGAGCGTGGAATGCAAGTCGTGTCGCTCATGACATGTCATTATTTCCACATTACCACCTGCCACTTATGTTCGTTATACAGTCAGCGTCACTCATTACCAAATTTGGTGTATATCAAGCTAACGAAACGGCCGCGAGCGCGCCATGAGCGTGGAATGCAAGTCGTGTCGCTCATGACATGTCATTATTTCCACATTACCACTTGTCATTTATGTTCGTCATACAGTCACGTCATTCAATCCCAAATTTGGTGTATATCAAGCTAACGAAACGGCCGCGAGCGCGCCATGAGCGTGGAATGCAAGTCGTGTCGCTCATGACATGTCATTATTTCCACATTACCACTTGTCATTTATGTTCGTCATACAGTCACGTCATTCAATCCCAAATTTGGTGTATATCAAGCTAACGAAACGGCCGCGAGCGCGCCATGAGCGTGGAATGCAAGTCGTGTCGCTCATGACATGTCATTATTTCCACATTACCACTTGTCATTTATGTTCGTCATACAGTCACGTCATTCAATCCCAAATTTGGTGTATATCAAGCTAACGAAACGGCCGCGAGCGCGCCATGAGCGTGGAATGCAAGTCGTGTCGCTCATGACATGTCATTATTTCCACATTACCACTTGTCATTTATGTTCGTCATACAGTCACGTCATTCAATCCCAAATTTGGTGTATATCAAGCTAACGAAACGGCCGCGAGCGCGCCATGAGCGTGGAATGCAAGTCGTGTCGCTCATGACATGTCATTATTTCCACATTACCACTTGTCATTTATGTTCGTCATACAGTCACGTCATTCAATCCCAAATTTGGTGTATATCAAGCTAACGAAACGGCCGCGAGCGCCATGAGCGTGGAATGCAAGTCGTGTCGCTCATGACATGTCATTATTTCCACATTACCACCTGCCACTTATGTTCGTTATACAGTCATGTCATTCAATCCCAAATTTGGTGTATATCAAGCTAACGAAACGGCCGCGAGCGCGCCATGAGCGTGGAATGCAAGTCGTGTCGCTCATGACATGTCATTATTTCCACATTACCACTTGTCATTTATGTTCGTCATACAGTCACGTCATTCAATCCCAAATTTGGTGTATATCAAGCTAACGAAACGGCCGCGAGCGCGCCATGAGCGTGGAATGCAAGTCGTGTCGCTCATGACATGTCATTATTTCCACATTACCACCTGCCACTTATGTTCGTTATACAGTCATGTCACTCATTACCAAATTTGGTGTATATCAAGCTAACGAAACGGCCGCGAGCGCGCCATGAGCGTGGAATGCAAGTCGTGTCGCTCATGACATGTCATTATTTCCACATTACCACTTGTCATTTATGTTCGTCATACAGTCACGTCATTCAATCCCAAATTTGGTGTATATCAAGCTAACGAAACGGCCGCGAGCGCGCCATGAGCGTGGAATGCAAGTCGTGTCGCTCATGACATGTCATTATTTCCACATTACCACTTGTCATTTATGTTCGTCATACAGTCACGTCATTCAATCCCAAATTTGGTGTATATCAAGCTAACGAAACGGCCGCGAGCGCGCCATGAGCGTGGAATGCAAGTCGTGTCGCTCATGACATGTCATTATTTCCACATTACCACTTGTCATTTATGTTCGTCATACAGTCACGTCATTCAATCCCAAATTTGGTGTATATCAAGCTAACGAAACGGCCGCGAGCGCGCCATGAGCGTGGAATGCAAGTCGTGTCGCTCATGACATGTCATTATTTCCACATTACCACTTGTCATTTATGTTCGTCATACAGTCACGTCATTCAATCCCAAATTTGGTGTATATCAAGCTAACGAAACGGCCGCGAGCGCGCCATGAGCGTGGAATGCAAGTCGTGTCGCTCATGACATGTCATTATTTCCACATTACCACTTGTCATTTATGTTCGTCATACAGTCACGTCATTCAATCCCAAATTTGGTGTATATCAAGCTAACGAAACGGCCGCGAGCGCGCCATGAGCGTGGAATGCAAGTCGTGTCGCTCATGACATGTCATTATTTCCACATTACCACTTGTCATTTATGTTCGTCATACAGTCACGTCATTCAATCCCAAATTTGGTGTATATCAAGCTAACGAAACGGCCGCGAGCGCACCATGAGCGTGGCATGTAAATGATACTTTTCATGACAAGTCAGTCATGATTTTCATGATATGACCAGCCATTTACGTTCGTCATAGAGTCATGTTATGCCATACCAAATTTGGTATAAATCCCATTAGCGATACGGCCGGGAGAGCACAAAGTCGTAGGCGGCTAGATAGATAGCCAGATAGATAGATATCTAGATAGATACGCTCAAGGTCGCCGAAGTTCGCTAAGAAATGCTTCGCATTTAAAAGAAAACGACGGACACAGAGACAAACGAGCGCTCGTTTGTCCGTCGTTTTTTGCGCTGTTATTTGTATGATCATGTTTAACCAACTAGCCCGAGTCAACGCCACTGTGAGGGGAATTGCTTTTCGCATTGTTCGTGTCTAGTACCGAATAGGTAGTCGAAAGTGGAACGAAACAATACACGGTCGCGGAGGCTCAGAAGGGCTGTGTCGTACCACGAAACTTGCCGGCCCTAACTTAGTGCTGACCACGTGATTCCATCGGCTTGCTCAACTGAGCTAACTGATGACGTGTAGCAAGGGCAAGCCGCGTTCGCATTAACTGCGGTTAACGTTGTGAATCATGGTTCCGCAGTTGAAGCTGTCCGTCTGACACCGGTAATAGTCTAACGTGTGGCGCTGTTTTTATTTCATCAACCCAACTCGCCATTCTGCGTCAAAACGATGTGGACTGTACATACGTCAATAACAACCCAACGAGCACGACCACAAAATGCCTCCTCCCCTGCCAGATAAGACAACGGTCAAACGCTTATGATGAATGCCTATTTTTTTATCCTTGCGACATATATAGGATGATGCTTAGCAAAGCCTGGAAGACTGCACACGTTGTTAGAGGCTCGTTGATATGTGCGGTGGCAGGGCAGGGAACCCTGCAGAGTACAACAAAGATCAGGGAAATTTCAGCGATGGCTGTCAAGTGGGCCACAATATCTGTTTTTGTTTTTTGCATTGACAGACAAAAGGAAGCTCGCCGTCGAGTTATTGAGCAGCCTAATCAAGCTATATTACCTGAATAACGTTGTATTGCTAGCCTGCAATGCCGACTCTCCGAGATAGCACGTCGGCGGGTTTCTCTCCGGCCGTCCCAATCGCCGCGCTCCCCAGCAAAAAAATGTAATGCGCCGCGCTCCCGGCTACCGCGAGAGGGCGCGCCAACTGAGGATTCCGGTGCCAGTGGAGACGGCAGGAGACCGCGGCAGAAAGCAGAGCGCATGGCATACGAGCGCGCACGTTCAATGTCCGTTTATTCGAGGTTCGTTCGTTCAATGTTCGTTTTTACAACGCCCGACGTATCTACAAAACACCGTAAAACTCACAATGCAAATGGGCGACCATAAATGAATAAAACGCGCCAGTAACCTGTTCGGAGCCGTCACGGCGACGTTCAGTCTTGACGTATGGCGACTGCCTCCTCCCTGTCCCTTGCTTTTGCGGCACGACAGGAGGAAGTTCAAAATGGAAACTGGGCAAGCCTTGCGGGCGAGTGCGAAGCATTGTGCTGCGCGAGCGCAGTTCTCGCGCCAGACCCGGCGGCGTCGGCGATATCGCGAGGAGAGCGCATGCCGAGTGCTGATGCTGACTGCCGAGTTTAGTCGGCTCAGCGTACCTCTCCAGCGTGCGCTCGACATTATTCCTTTGTAACGCGCTCATGCTGCTGCGTTGGCGCGGTTACCTTGCGCGTATGCGTCGCTGCCGTTCTGCGAAAAGGAGAGGAAATTTCGGCGTCACCGCTGAGCACACACATGCAAATCTGTTCTTGTGCTGTTTGTATCGCGATTATTACTGGTGTTGCACCTTTGAATACGCCGCGGAGCTTCGAAAAATTCAGTTTCCCCATCTCTGGTCTTCCCGAACGTTGACGTGACCGGGACTATGAGAAGGCCTTTTGAATTTCACTTAGGTTAGGCACAATTGAGTTGATGCTTCTTTTCATACTGTATGTCATCGGTTAATGTAGTTTATTGGAGAGTATATTCATGGCGCGTGCGATGCTATCCTGACAAGCAAGTCTCACAGCGTTCGGTTCCTCCGCGTTCTTGCGCTCTGTAGGATACGGGCGAAACATTACTTGCTTACCCGGCGCCGCCGAGCGTACGGGTAAGCAATAATTTCGAAAGGTGCTCCGGTCACATGCGCATTAGTATGCGCCGCTTTCCAGTAGCTGGAGCTCTTTCGATCGTGGTATGGTCGGTGATCAGTCGTTTCCGATATCTGCTGTTTTATCGCGGTGACTTCTCATGTCACGCTTCCAAGAGAACACGGAGGTGACAAGAAAAACACCTTTGCTTTACGAAGGCCCGGCTACGACTGCTACGTCTTCAGCGGCAGGGCGAGCGCGAGCCTCGATCGAGCGTCATCGCGCCCAGCCCCGTTCTCTGTTTCGCTCTCCTTCGTCGGCGCCCCCCATCCCGCAAACTTCGAAGTACGGTGCGTTTTCAGCACATGCGGATCTCTTGCAGAGGCATCGCACTTCTAAGTGCTCTAATATATAGTTACAGCTAATAAAAAAAGCGCATTTGAGAATAATTAGGCCCTAGCGTGCACTTTGCCTCTCGTACACCTTGGCCTGACATTTCAAATCTATGGGCGGTTATATAAACACCTACAACCATTTTTTCCATGCCTTTCCGACCCTCAGTGGCAGCGCCGCGGTGCAAAGGGGGAGCGGGCCACGCCCACCTCTCTCCGTGCGATCGGAGAGAAACCCGGCGCGCCATCCCGGAGGCGGTAGCTTAGAGGTCCTGACATTACATAACTATAATTAGGAGCAACCTTTACATTCTAGTGAACTCGTCTAAACAAACGCAAGAATTACAGGTGGTAAAGATAAGGCTCAGAACACAATTACTGATCCATGTTATGGCGAACTATTTAGCATTCGTACAAACGTGTTTGTTGCAGGCGCGCGTCATAGTGCAGCAGCAGCTTGTCACAATTGCGAGTGACATGATATTCCAAATGCGCGCGTACTAAACATGAATTCGGTAATCTATAGCTGCGGTGGGTTGTAATAAATCGTACGAGCTGCAAATGCCGGCAGTCCTTTTCTCTCGAGTGATGGTAACGGTCATTCTTGTTCACATGACATGTTTGGTTTATTCAAATATATGTATCCAAAAATGTGTCAAGCCAACGGTAAAAGGAAAAAAAAAGCCAAATGTGGCGAGGCCCGGTTTTTGTTATCAGTTGGGCAGCTTTGTTTTGGCAAGACACGCATACTTGATGTGGGTTGCAAATGACCTACGCACATTATATTTTAGAGCAAAGCCTTTGGTTAAGGCAGTCCGAGTGCTTGAGAAATGATTGCGTCAACCTGATTATTTTGTGTTAGGGCGGTAGAAATGTGTATGCCTACGTATTTAATGAAGAAATGTGATCAATGGACATCGCATTAATTACTTAGGAATCGGGTAGGTGGTTATTAGCAGTGGTATACGTTTCCAGCTTTTCATTAGGAGTGTTCTGAATAACTGATGCTGTTAACGTCTTTTCGCAACTGTCCTTGTGGTTAGTATTCTGTCTTAAATCACGCAGTACTCATCAAATAAGCGAGTAGAAGACTTGAGTTTGTTACCAACGTCGCTAATGTAAATTTAAAACAAAAGCGCAAGAACTGAGTCTTTAGATACCCCGGATACGGCTTGTCGCTTCAATATAATAATTTACAAGGTATAACGATTAGGGAAATAGGCCCGTGTGTGCAGTTGAAACTAGATTTAACGAAGCGATGACCACGCTTAAATTATTTCGATAAATCGGGGAAAAGGACGTTTCAGTCCTTCCAAATCTGAAATTGCAACTTGGCGGCACACAAAAAGCTACCCGATGCCTGTGTGTGTGAAAAGTCCGCGAGTGTGGCCCAAACATAGAGCCTGCCATGTCCGGGTGATGCAGAACATATAGACGGTCACGTCAGTGGCGTAGCCAGGGGGTGGTACACCGGGCTCGTGCCCCCCCCTCTCCGAAATGTTTTTTTCGCCATGGTATACGGAGCGCAAAATGACACTCGACCCCATCTGCCTGCCCGGCCCCCCACTTCAAATCATAAAGGTGCTCCCCCGTCGAAGAAAACTCCTGCCTACACCCCTAGGTCACATTAAAGGGACTGTCTACCTGTTCGGAAAAAATGTTCTGATTGTGGCGAAAATGAGGAGATCGTTCATCACATCGGCGGCAACGAGCATGCTTTTGTTCCATAAAAAATGAATTATAATTTAAATTTGACGTTGAAAGACGACAAAGAATGACCGCTAGCGTCACCAAACAGCGATGTGGTTCAATCTACTGGCAGGACAAGAAATCCTCGCAGGTAGACTCATTTTGCTTAAAAACAAACATGTATAACTTGAAATTGTATTTTACGCACTTGAGGCAGCTTTAAGTTGCGTCAGAGAGTAATTATCACTTTTTTCCTCACGCGTCCAGAGAGGCGCTTGGTGGCGCTGCCGGCGGCGCGTTTACGCGAGCATTGCGTCCGGCGCCGCTCATTAGAACAAAAAAGAATGTCTCCGGCAAATAGCAGCGCTAGAGTGTAGCAGCGCGACTGACTTCAGGGAATTTTCGAACCATGCCCGTGAGTGCAACGTAATCTAGTAACGTACGCGCGAGCCCTCATGCGTAAAGTGCACACCAGTATTCACCGAGGTTCTACATTGAAGATTTTGCCATCACGTTCCGCTTCACCAAGGAGTCCGTGCTGGCTCGCATAACGCATATGCAACACAGAACACCTAAACATAACTGAAAGACAGCAGGGACCTTCTGTTGTTTTGTGAAGCACGTCTTATGTTCATTTAAGTTGCACGGTTGGCATGAGTGGAACCACTACAGTTCGTTGCAGGCACTTCCTTCTATACAACTTCTATACAACTTGCAGGCACTTCCTTCTATACGGAATGCATTACAGGCATTGTATAACAGGTGATTGCCGTCACAGCAGCGTAAAGAAGTAAAAAAGTGACATCGGCATAAAGGAAGCATTATCCGTGCAGAGTGAAGTGGCAGATTGTGGCCTTCATGCAGTCAACATACATCGTAAAACTGAAGCGAAAACTAAGATCATGAAAAAATCACGCACGCAAAGCTGCTGGTAAACACTGCGCAACGATCATTGCACTGCAATGCATGCGAAGAAATTAAATAAAACAAAAAATGCAAAGACGTAAGAAAAGCATTATTCGCATAAGACAGCTCATTGCTGCATGAATACAATACCATAAGTACAACTAAAATGTAAACTAAAAAAATTACACCATCTCCCGCTAAAGGGAACCATGTGTAGATGTGAAGCAGCGGGCGCTAACGCTTACACTGGCGGTGGCGTTGACGCTGGCGCTATCGCAGCGTTGCGCAGGAGAGAAAACTGAGGAGGCGCGAAGCACGCAGTGATGGAGCGGTGTTTCCTACTGGAACATCGCTGCTAATGGGCAATGAGAGACAGAAGACTCCGACTGGACACAGAGACCCGCAGTCGGCTTTTAGTTAACGCTCCCCCCTCTCTCGCCACGCAACGCCGACGCAGGCAGCGTCTGCTAGCGAGTTTCTTGGTTGAAAAAGCCGACTGCTCGCGCTGCACAACCGTTCACTGGCCACCCCATATATATATGGCAATGGATCTCGACCTGCAAGGTGGTGCCGGTGGGAGATTTCTCCTGTGCGTTGTCGACCGATGAAAAATTCGCAGCGTGCGCGTTAACTAAAAGCGGACTGCGGGTCTCTGTGTGCAGTCGGAGTCTTCTGTCTCTCATTGCCCATTAGCAGCGATTGGCATGTTCCAGTAGGAAACACCGCTCCATCACTGCGTGCTTTGCGTCTCCCCAGTTTTCTCTCCTGTGCAACGCTGCGATGAGCGCCAGCGTCAACGCCGCCGCCAGTGTAAGCGTTAGCGCCCGCTGCTTCGCATCTACACATGGTTCCCTTTAGCGGGAGATGGTGTAATCTTTAAGACGAAAGCCTTTAATGTCTCATGCTCACGTCCGTCCGGTTTCTGTCCGACCTCCGTCCGGCGTCCGTCCGGCGTCCGTCCGTCCGTCTGTTCATCCGTCCGTCCATCCATCCATCTGTCCGTCCGTCCGTCCGTCCGTCCATCCGAGCTCTGGCACGGAGCCAGGTGGCCGCCGGGATGCGCAGACGGAACGCCGATCGCCTCGGACTCTATAGCGCTCGCGCTTTGCTTGCGTAGCGTCGCTGTGCCCAGAGTTTGCAATCATTCTGACGGACGCCGTCTCAATGGACCCAGGCGTTCACGGAATACACTTTCCAATTTACAAAGGGTCCGTCAATTTAAGAGCTGGAACGCGGATGGCGTTTGCACGATGCGCAAAGCGCGAGAAAATACTAACGCATGCGGCCGGAGGAAGATGAGTCTCGCGTCTCGCTGCGATTCGCGGTAAAAAATTAAAGAAGAAAACACGCACCCATTCGGTTTGTGCATTATCCCACTGAGAGTGTAAAATAAAAAAGACATGGCATAATCAGTGGAATGGCCACACGCTTTCGCCGAACACACTTTGGAATGTACAAAGTGTCCTTCAATTTTTTTTTCTTCGTTCCACGTCCCGTGTGGGTACAGAAAGGGGCCCCTTTTTGTGTGCGCCTCAACGACAGTTTTCAAATTGAAAGAAAATGCAGGAGCATTGCGTGATAGAAAACACGCGCAAGCTCCTCCGAGATCTGTGTACCGCCAGCGGTAAATTGTGTCTATAAATAGCTTACCGTTATAATGTCGGCGCATGCACGCAGCGTGGTTGAGTGGTCTAACGCAGCGCGCTGCGGAGCGAGGGGTCGCTTGTTCGAATCCCCAGTCAGGTGTACTGGTCTCCTTATTTATTTTTCTTTGTGCCTTTTTCATATATATACATATCCGGGGCATGACGGCGACAAAAAAGAAAAAGAAACGCCACGAAACAATAACGAACTCGATGTTGTATTTTAAAGGGCTGTCTACGGGCCCTAAAAAGACCGGGTGTACAAACACGGACACAAGAGAGTAGTCAACATACCGCAAAAGCTGTTAACAGAAAAATCGTACAGCGGCGGATAAGAAGGTAGACAAAAAAAATTAAGGCAGCTTCTCACTAGTGGTGCTAAACCTGAAGGAAGTGTGCAGCTGGGCAGCCCTCTTTGTTTCTCTTCGGTTTTCTTTCTTTTTCTCTGTTTCCGTTTTTTCTGTCTTTTATTCTCTCTTTATTTCTACTGATTTCTCCCCCCTCTCTTTATCTAATTCTTCTTCTTGTTTCTATTTCCGGTCCTATTTTTTTCCTTTCTTTCTCTCTGTCTCTATTTTTGGTCGCACCCTCTTTTTTCCTATTTTAATACGTGGTTTTGCCTGTGTTACGCCAAGTGACGACAGCATATGACAACATACGACAGCCCGGGCTCCTAACGTGTTCCGCACTTAATATCATCAAGGCGCTCGAAGACCAAGAGGAAGAATATAGGAGGTATTCACATGATGTCATCCGCAAGGGGCGCTTGCGCGGCAGTCGCCATACTCGTGGTCTCGCGCGCGAACAACATCGTAGGACTACAACCACAGTTCTGGGCAGCACGTGTTATGTTGATATTTTTCTAAGAAAAGCGGCTTAGGGAGGTGCAGCGCCGCCAAACATCATATGCCGGATCGCTGAAAGACCACGGCTATGACGGCGCACACGCTGACGCCGCCTGACGGGAAGAGCTCAGTGAATACCTCCTATACGAGCGAATGCGCGCTCAATATCTTACAGATATCTATGCAATAAGTGGTTTCGCCTGCGTTTCGCCAAGCTACGACAGCATATGATGAGAGCGTACGATGACAGCATACAACAGCCCGGACCCCTAAATCGCTCCGCACTTAAAATACTTATTTGCGCATTCCCAAGCACGAGGCGATACCTATCAGTCAATTGCGCGTGGCGGTCTACTTGAGAAATAACTGATTGTTCTCTTGTCTTCACTCTTGTCTGTGTTTTCACGTCTTGTCGTTTTAACATGAATACCTACCAAAAGCTCAGCGATCAATTATTCTTGGTTTTTCTTTGCCTTAACTTCCCCATTTATTCTATCTTGTTTGATTTTTGATCGACTTACTCGAGTAATCATGACAGGAAAAACGTGCATTAAAGGGACACTAAGGAGCAAAACGATTTTTCGCGCATTGGAAAAGTACAATTTCACAATCCCGAAAACACCCCTCTTACCGCGATACGAACCTTGGTAAGCGAGAAAACGCGCGAAAAAAAAAAAAAATGCGGGTGGAGACGCCACCTTGAGATGTCCGCACCAAACACCGTGACGTCATAAATTTTGAAGGCGTCTACTGGGTCCTACGTAGCTTCTAATCGATATTATTGAAGTACATTGTCATCTGTGGGTGCTATAGACCTAGCATACGAGGTTTCAGAAAATTTCATCGAGCCAATGTCGCGAAAATACGGAAAATAAATTTTGAAATTTTGGACGTCACGCGCGAAGATTTAGGCGCGAAATTTAAAAATGAAACTTCAACCTTAATTTTCTCCGCTAATAGTGAACTTATGATTATGAAACACACGGCATTAGAGTTCTCAGAGTGCAGTTTGTCAATCTAAAGTAAGACAGTATTTTTCTTTAGTGTCCCTTTAACCCATCAATATATATTGCTTATCTGTTTTGTTTGTCTATGCAAAATGTAGTAAGTCCAAAACTCCACGAATGTGCTATCCAGCTAGTTGGGTCGTCGCCTTTTAAGGCTGGATGGCGCCGCAGCGTTGAGGTCAGGCAATACTCTTGACTTCTAGAGGAGAGAAACAGACAACTTCCGGGGAGCGATTTTCGATGTGTCCATCTGAAGATGTCCACAGTCCATTTCGGCACAGCGCATTCAGTTACTGGAAAAAGCGTTGAGCCGTGATGTTTCCTGTTGACCACGTCGATGCACGGAACCCGCCAGCACATTCCCAGCGTAAGAAGAAAGTGGACGAAATGTAGAGAAACAGGAACTTTTCCAGTCTTAACTTGCATATGAATGTGTCCCAGATGTTTGAGGACGATGCAGGCAATGCGTACCGATCTTCACAGGTGCGTTAGAAGGGCGGCCGCATTAAACCTCATTCGATGGCTTATGCGATCAGAATTTATGCATGGCCTCCAAGATTTCCGCCTAAGAGCGGGTGTCTGGGCGCTGAGTTCGTTGCGTTGAAGCACATTCCGTCCCTCTCATTATTGTCGAGAGTTGTGAAACCCGTGTACTGTGCGATGTCAGTGCACGTTAAAGAACACCAGATGGTCAAAATTTCCGGAGCCCTCCACTACGGCGTCTCTCATAATCATAGCGTGGTTTTGGGACGTAAAACCCCAGATATTATTATTATTATTATTATGAGAGTTGTGAAAGCTTCACGACATCAAAATGACGCTGAAGAAGAACCGGAAACAAGGGGCGCGCTGCTCGCCGAACTCCTGCCAATCAGCTGCGGCCGAATGCACATTCCACTAGGGGGGACACATCGCGAATAACCCCGCAGCCATAAAAGAATGGAACAGGAGCTTGCTGGGAACTGTGACCAGAGCATGGAGCACGAGGGGGGAAGTGGCGCTGGCTGAGGTTGGTTTGTGGACGCTGGGGCGTGCGCGCTCCTGAAATTCCGTTCTTTTTTCTTCCCATGAGCTCACCAAGAAAGAGGAAACAAAACAAGGGCATGGCGGGAATTGTGACACGAGCCCGAAGATGTAGCGCCTTCAGGGGAGGTTGGATTATAGGGAACCAAAGCTCAAGTTTGCGGAGCGACGACAGCGCCGCACTGCGGCTCTGGAGAGAAGCGCTGGTGAAACTGGGAATAAGCGCGGCGGAGGGCGCGCCTATTTCACCGACAGCCGACAGCGGCGGCACGCGTGCGCACGCGTTCTTCGGTCGGTGCGGGGAGCTTGGACGTTGCGCCGTGAGCTTGGCACGCTGAACCGAGAGGCTTGCTTTGCGAAGCTGCATTTCCGCGATGGTAGAAGCGACCCCACGAAAGCGGAAGCGGGGTCCGAAGTATTACTGTGTGCCACAGCAGTGCAGACAGTACCGGCACGCGATCCGCCTGTAAAACTGTATCAGTTCCCGGACAAGTCGTACAAGAGAGAAAGTACACAAGCGTGGATCACCGTAGTTAGAGGAATAAAGTTCTAGCTCTGTCTCGCCTTCCGTTTCCGCTGACTCAATTCTTCGCTTGAAATCGTTTGTTTCGACTACCTGAATCAGTACGTAACGCGGCGCGTGCATGCAACGACTGCAGTAGTGATTCCTCGCCGTCTCGCATTTTTACATCCAATTACGGTTGTATGTTGAAGCAACTTTGCGTTTTGTTTCCTTGTGTTTGTGAGACCTAACTGTCGTTGTTGGATGTTCACACTCACATACTTCATACCGCGCCTAGCGTTGCCGTGTTGGTTGCGTTCAGCTGAACTCCGCACAAGGCTCCATCATCGCGCCGGAACGAACGCCTGGGCATTTTCACCTAACTTGACATCGTTTTGCTGGTTTGTTCTGTTTTTGTCGCTTTTTTAGGGTGGTATATATTTAAGCCGCTGAATCTAACTGGCACTTAATTCAGGAATTGTTATTGCCATCTTCGGAGATTGTGCGGTTTTCTTTCACGCGCACCGCGCACTCGTACATTGCTTCGAGTGTGCGTTTACGCGTGCGCTTTGCGCGAGCTCGTCGCCCGGCCGATACCACATCGCGCCTGAAATTCGACACCTCTCACGCTGAGCCGCATTCGCACAGCAAGTCTTATACACCTGTAAAGTCGATATTCTCATAAAAAGGGAGTGCAAGCACGAAGCGAGAAGCGAAAAAAAAAAAAGACGAGGCGAGCAGTTCTACTTGCTTCGCAGCAGTTAAAACTAAGCTAAGCTAGCTGTCTCGTGGCTAAGTCAGCGGGTGATGCTCCAGCGGTACGGAGGGCATGACTCGAACCTTCTCAGGCTTTTTAGTGCCACGGCCGTGTAGTCTTTGTTTTTTCTCTCTCTTTTTTCTTTTTGCACGCCGCGAAAGTTCGTTCACTACAGTACGCGTTTGCCACTGCCAGCATGCACATCTGAACAACAATCACATGCTTTACATAGTCGACAACGTGGAACATCGATAACCGTGATTAACGAACTTCTCTCCTTTGATTACGTTCGCTTTTCGAAGTGCCTGTCCAACAGGGAGATCTTTTTCAAGCGGTACATAGCGAAGCGCAGCTCGAAAGCGCTGCACGTGCACGTGCACGCGGCAGCGCGGCGGAGAGAAGGGAAAAAGCGCGGCGCTTACGCCAAGTTTCTATTTTTTTTCTTGCGAGGCGCAGCAAGCGCAGCGCGAAAGCGCTGCACGTCCACGTAAGCGAGCGGCAGCGCGGCGGAGAGAAGGGAAAAAGCGCGGCGCTTACCCCAAGTTTCTATTTTTTTTTCTTGCGAGGCGCAGCAAGCGCAGCGCGAAAGCGCTGCACGTCCACGTAAGCGAGCGGCAGCGCGGCGGAGAGAAGGGAAAAAGCGCGGCGCTTACCCCAAGTTTCTATTTTTTTTCTTGCGAGGCGCAGCAAGCGCAGCGAAAGCGCTGCACGTCCACGTAAGCGAGCGGCAGCGCGGCGGAGAGAAGGGAAAAAGCGCGGCGCTTACCCCAAGTTTCTATTTTTTTTCTTGCGAGGCGCAGCAAGCGCAGCGCGAAAGCGCTGCACGTCCACGTAAGCGAGCGGCAGCGCGGCGGAGAGAAGGGAAAAAGCGCGGCGCTTACCCCAAGTTTCTATTTTTTTTCTTGCGAGGCGCACGCAGCAAGCGCAGCGCGAAAGCGCTGCACGTCCACGTAAGCGAGCGGCAGCGCGGCGGAGAGAAGGGAAAAAGCGCGGCGCTTACCCCAAGTTTCTATTTTTTTTCTTGCGAGGCGCAGCAAGCGCAGCGCGAAAGCGCTGCACGTCCACGTAAGCGAGCGGCAGCGCGGCGGAGAGAAGGGAAAAAGCGCGGCGCTTACCCCAAGTTTCTATTTTTTTTCTTGCGAGGCGCAGCAAGCGCAGCGCGAAAGCGCTGCACGTCCACGTAAGCGAGCGGCAGCGCGGCGGAGAGAAGGGAAAAAGCGCGGCGCTTACCCCAAGTTTCTATTTTTTTTTCTTGCGAGGCGCAGCAAGCGCAGCGCGAAAGCGCTGCACGTCCACGTAAGCGAGCGGCAGCGCGGCGGAGAGAAGGGAAAAAGCGCGGCGCTTACCCCAAGTTTCTATTTTTTTTCTTGCGAGGCGCACGCAGCAAGCGCAGCAGCGCGAAAGCGCTGCACGTCCACGTAAGCGAGCGGCAGCGCGGCGGAGAGAAGGGAAAAAGCGCGGCGCTTACCCCAAGTTTCTATTTTTTTTCTTGCGAGGCGCAGCAAGCGCAGCGCGAAAGCGCTGCACGTCCACGTAAGCGAGCGGCAGCGCGGCGGAAGAGAAGGGAAAAAGCGCGGCGCTTACCCCAAGTTTCTATTTTTTTTCTTGCGAGGCGCAGCAAGCGCAGCGCGAAAGCGCTGCATGTGCACGTAAGCGAGCGGAAGCGCGGCGGAGAGAAGGGTAAACGCGCAACGTATATTCCCAGTTTCTATTTTTCCGCCAGAGATGGCGCTGCCTGTCAAGAGTCGCAGCGCCACTGAGCGATGCTTTGGGAGCCTATAGAAAAAAAAAACAATAGAACCGATGACTAAGGGCTTACACGTGCAAGTAATTTATTTTCAGAGACTATCCAAGTATACATCCAAACAGGCATACAGGCAAGTATGAATATCATCCAGGAAAGTATTATCGGATCTTCTGCATCTCGGTAAAATAGGCCTCACTTGATCACTGGCATCGCAATTTCGTTTTATATGAGGTTCTGGTAGCTCATATTGACGCGGCTTCAATTGATTATGAAGGCCGCTCACAGCGATAATTCTGACGGTGTTGAACGGCGCCTGCAGATAAGAACAGCGAGATGTGAGTGATGTTGTTAGATGATGCAGTCAGCAGAACGACTTTTGCTTGACGGAATTTCATATCCCGTCTGCAATTCTTTAGGTAAGTTACACACCTCGGAGGACGATCGCTTGTCGTGCTTTTGAGGCACAAAAGACCCATGTTCTCCTGCGCGCCATTATTAGTCGGGCTGACCGTTTTCGCGCTTACTTCAACGCTGTGTGCACACCTTCCCTTGCGGCTTCGCTTCCCGTCGACGTTCGCATATGCAGTGCATCCATCGCACACGTTCGCTAAATGAAGAAGACTCAAACCATCCGCTGAGGATTCTGCTGGAAGAGAATGAATGTCTCTTGTAAGAACCACGTGCTGGTCTCTGTTGCAAGGATACCTGTGCACCTTACATACTGTCGTGTGCTTTCAGGCATCCTTACTCAGACGCATGCGACGCAAGCTGTGTGAATAAATCGAAAATAAATTATTTAGTAAAGCAACGAATGCGACTAGTTTGTGAACGTTCGTGGTTGTATTGGCTTAGTATTGCATAACGGGATGATTAAATGACTAGCATAAGAGAACAAAAGTGTAGGGGGGCGAAGCGTATGTCCGTTTCTCGGTTCTTCGGTCAGTGCAACATATAGGCGCAATACATTCATGAATAATATGCCAAACAGCCAAGTTACGAATTGTGAGCTTTCCAAGCGGAAATGTTCTAAAAAAAATCCATTTTCAAAATGTGGCTAGGATCCGAACCCAAATCCATCTTGAATATCGGAAGCATAATTTTGAGAAGTTAATACGTGAGGTCTACATGGACAATCATGTTATGTTTTCGAGGCTTTTGACGGCAAACAGAAGCGACGAAATCGCTCATTTGAAGCCCAAGTGCATACCTTGCCAATTACGGCACAACCATGTGGGAAGGGTTTTGCCATTTATGCTACTTTCGAGGGCACAACCATGCTTTCACGGTCGCGAGTCATAGGTACAGCACAATGCGGGCTTCAAATACTGCGAAACATTGTGGTACTACACGGTTGACGCAAATTCTAAGTTTGTGTGATTGCATCGCATGACGGCGGACAAACCGGCGCACGTGTTCTGTTCTGTTCACCTGCTCGACTTATACTCTTGTTACACGTACAAGCAGCCTAAACCGCGGTTAACGTAACCACGGTTACGTGTAACCGGGGTTCGCTTATGTACGCGAAACCGCGGTTATGCCGCTAACCGCGGTTGTAGGAAACCGAGCTTGGCAACCTCAGTTTGGCGGTTAACCGAGAAAATGACGGCGTCCATGGAGTATGGGTTAGCCCCCCTTAACCGAGGACGCTTTGAGCCGTGTAACATCGGTGAACCGTGGTTGGCGCAAACCACGGTTCAACGCGGTTAACCATGGTTGGTCGTAACTGCGGTTAACTTGCCTGTGTAACAAGGGTATTAAACAGCTGCGCTGTTAATGCGTTTCTGGTTAGACATTGCAGGTTAAGTCGTCATTAGAAGTGCCGCCGACTGCGCCACAGACACAGGGGTGGAAGTCTCCTGTGGAGTGGCCGGGTTGCCCATGAGACCCGATCGCGGGCAATGCACTTCTGTCGAGAGGGTTTGCCTGGAACATTCTGTTAGGTACTTCAAGGGAACGCGTTAATTGAAAACTGCATGAACCGCTTCTATCTAGCTTCCCAATTAATTCGGTAGACGTACATTTATCTTCACAGTGAGTGACGCGAGGACGGCAGCCGAAGTGCCGTTTTTCTCGAACTCCACTCCAGTGTTCCCGACGGTCTCTTCCAAGAGCTACCCTCGCCCCCCATGCTTGGCATGACCTACCTGCTCCAAGGAAAACAAGTTCTGGGATGTGCACACGTTTGTAAGTCATAAACTGAGAAATACCAATATACGTTGCAGCGTTGTAAGGGCGAGTGCAGGCGACAAAAGCGAGAAATCATTCGCAATTTCATGAAAAACGAGGGAGGATTTAATTTTTAAACGCACAACATTTCTTGAAAGAAGTTAACGCAACTTGCATACCTGTCGCTTGGCTTGCTCCCCGACAGCGCTTGGATATTCTTCGGCCGCGCATCTCAACGCTGTGGGTGGCAGGGAAGCTTGTGATATTACCGACGAAAAGGTGGAGGAAGAAGAAGTGCGTTCGGGCATACTTGTGCCTTGGACAGCTCTCAATTTTTCAGGGAGCGCCAGAATTCCTGACGCTCCCTGAACAAGCGAAACGGAGGACGTCGTCCCTCGGGATGGGGGGACCATCCACCCAACGAGACCCTGGGCCCCAGCCGTCTACGTAATGATGGACCGAAGGTGGGTGACCGCGTCGTCGCATCCGCTCCTTGTGATGATTCCACCGCATCAGTAGAAGAGATGGAATCGGAAGCCGACTTCGCGACATTCACCACCCGCCGGTTGAAAAGAAAGCTTCGCAGGACGTCATCAACAGCGGAGTCGCAACCGGCGCTGGACAATGGCAAGCAGTGCTTCACAATCTCGTATGTGCCTACCTCTACATCAGACAACTTGAACTCACTCAACAGGCAGTCATTGACTGAATATTTCGAGCGAGTTGCACCTGCTCAAATGAGTGAAATTCGCATAAATAGCAGGAAAAACATATTGCCAGTTGATGTGACCAACAAGACCATTCTTGAGAGACTGAAGGCCGTCACGCAGCTGGGAAGTATCTCAGTTCGCGCGTTCCTCGCTCACGGGAAAGGAACAACGACTGGCGTCATAAATGACGTGGACATTGATATCACGGACGTTGACCTTCAGAAACTTGTGACGTCGACAGTCAGAATCATGACCATCCGCCGCTTCGGGCAGTCTCGCAGCATCAAGCTAGTATTTGATTCCGAGACTCTGCCTCCTAGCGTCAAGGTTGGATACGTGAGACATCCTGTGCGCCCTTATGTGCCACGGCCTTTGCAGTGTCACAAGTGCTGCAAGTTGGGACACGTAAGCGCAGTGTGCAAAAGTGAGACAACTTGCCAGCGGTGGGACGGACCTCATAAGGTTGACAACTGCGATGTTGCTGCTCCTTTGAAATGCCCAAACTGCTCTGGTGCACATGAAGCGACATCGAAGGAGTGCCCCAAGATAAAAGAAGAAATTCGCGTCCTACGGAAGATGGTCAGAGACAACTCGACACACGGAGAGGCTGTCACGTCCATCCGCCGACATAGACATCGTTCAAAACGCAGGCGACAGGGGAACCGCAGCGCACATAGGACTGATGCATCACCCGCAGCAAGAGATGAACAGATGCGTGCGCATCGTGAGGCCGCTACACCCATAATGTGTGCCCCACGTCCCAGGGATACAGAAAGTGGGCCAGCGCCAGCGTTGCATGCCGATGCTTCAGATGTTGAGTGGCCTTCGCTACCGTCCGGAGCAATAAAAAATCACCGCCCAAGCACTCCGTACAAATGGTTAACCAGCGAAGCTGAAATATGCGGCCCCAGTGTTTAGCAGTGGGTTCAACCCGACGCTGCACTGAAGCCTTCCACAATTATCGTTGTCAGGTTGTGGTCGAACCACAGGCGGTCACAGACGTCGCAGCCGAAGCCAAAGTGCCGCTGGAGAAACTCTCGCCCAAAGCGGGCGTTCGCCCCGGCGAACGCGCTCCCGGAATCACGTCGACGCTGTTCTGCCCGCAACGCCGTTTCTTCGGCGCGCCAGAGGGCGCGCCGTGGCTGCAAGCGTTTGACCTTGCAAGCGTCGTACCCAAGCTTGGGTACGACGCTCAGAACGACGTAACTGATAGCACAGCCAATGGAGACCGCTCGTGACACAGATGCCGAGCGGTTTTTCGTTTCTCCTAGCCATATACAGTAAAAAGACCACATCAGGGGCTGCAACTTCAAAGATGGCGGAAAATGATAGGCAAGACTCTGAGCAACGCCTCCTCTATTTTATCCAATGCCAGTGCAAACGCTCGCCCCTCAATGGGAGCCGCCGGTCCGCCTTAGTTCAGGGAGTGGTCGTGATGCGATGCCACATGTAGGGTAGGGCTGCTTGCGTCACACGTGCGTCCGAGCGCTTTCGCACGGAGATGCGATAGACGCGTTTTCCCTCTCAAATATCATGCGTCTGTCCAATTTGTTCCTTCGTGCTCCTTCTTTGTAGCTCGAAGCAATGCCGCCGCCGCCTCACAGCGCTCGTGAGGCACCTCTTAAAGACAGCGCATGCACTGCAGCGTCGCAGTGACGCGTCCCCATTGGTTGCCCGCATAGCGCCACGAACGGAGACGCGCTATCTCAAAACACCGTGTCTCTTACAGAGCTAGCGTGACCGCCAACATAGTGAACGAGAGGGATGCAAGACGCCGCCCCACGGATCTGCACACAACTGAACAATAATTACTTCATATGATTTCCGTCGTGAGGCACTACATCACGGGTGCTCTCCCCCATAGAGTTTCCTAAAATTAACTAGAGGGGACTCTGGCGCTGCGATCGTTCAGCCACCATGGGAATGATGGGTAGTACACGGATTTGCCTAGTCTTCGTGCTTCCCGGCTTCAAACGCAGTTGTGGCTTTGTTTATTGGTGCGTTTTCGTTCAGTTTCGGATAAAAGGATGGACCGTTGTGAACTTCGTGAGCATATTTGAATCGTGAGCCTAAAAAGGTGAAGGTGGTGAAGCGTAACTGCTAACCTTTGTTGAACTTTGTATTGCGACAAAGCGAATTCGGGCCATACGCAGCCAAAAGAACGAAGACTAGGCAAGACTAGGCAAATTTGTGTACTACCCATGATTCCCATGCTGGCTGAAGCGCCGTGTGTTGCAGCCCCCATCGACACTAGCGCCAGAGTTCCCTCTAGTGTATTTATAGGAAACTCTATGCTCTCCCCCATGAACGCAAAGCACACCCGAAGGCTAGGCGATAGGTGAGAGTAGGAAAGGGCTACAGGAGAGGGTGGTGAACGGCTGGAACGGGCGCATTTGGCTGGCATTGATAAAATAGAGGAGGCGTTGCTCTGAGAAGACCCAGACTATGCTGAAGCATCTGCTAAAGTCTATTCGTGCGATTCTCTACGAGCTGCAGACGCCAGGTGCGAAGACAGCAGTGCAGATCCTTAACGTGCTGGAAGCGCTCCTGATAGCCCTTCCATAAACAATATGGTGAATTTATTCGAAGAACGTGTGCGCACATCTGCTATAATACAGTGGAACGCAAGAGATTTGCGAAGCCGGTTGTCTTACTTTCGACAACGGATGTTTAAATATAATTTTCCGTTGGCTGTTATATGTGAGCCGAATATGATGTCGTCCTTTCGGATTTCCGGATACGTCACACTGTGGTCTCGCGATGACCGAAGTGCGAGCAAAGTGGTTATATGTATACGTCGGGATTTAACGTACGTGAGGCATGACGTGGCTTCTCATGCTTCAAATGAATATATCTGCCTATCTATAAAGCACAAGCGACGTTCATTATCTGTCATAGGTGGATATATCCCTCCCAGAAGCCACGAGGACTGTTCCCATCTCTTGTCTGTGCTCCAAGCTTGCCCAGGACCACATGTATTAATTGGGGATTTTAATGCACACCATCCCATGTGGGGCTCTTCTTAAATGAACACCCGCGGTAGGGACATTGCCGATTTTGTGCTCAGTCAGGGCCTGATGTCAATCAACGATGTATCACCTACTTACCTCCGTGGCGCATCGTACAGCAGCTGTCTGGACGTATGTTTTGTGAGCAGAAGTCTCTTGTCTACAACCTGTTGGTTCGTAGACGTTGAAACACACGGAAGCGACCATCTCCCTACATACATACAGCTAAAATGATTCAGCCGTTCGGCTCCCCTCCCTGTGCGAAGCGTGGACTGGCAAGGATACGAAAAGTCTGTAAACACTCAGTGCGGGAACATTCAATCCATTTCTGAAATAGAAAGTTTTATATCATCCGCCTTAACCTCAAATACAAAACCTGTGAATGTACCAAAACGAAGATCGCAGCTTGACGCACAATAGGAATACCTTCGTGCAATCCGTCGCCGCGCCGAGAGGAAATACAGGAGGACCAGATCACCATCTGACCTGTCTACACCTCGCCAAGCACAACGACATGTACTATGCCACCTCGATAAGCTTGACAGGCAACGGTGGAGGGTGTTTGGTGGTTCTCTGGATCCCAGGAAACCCCTATCTCGAATATGGCAAATTGTCCGGAGGCTTCAGACGCCTACGCAGCAGTTGTTCCCTTTCCGAGCTTTGGCTCTGAAGCAAGGTCGGACTGAAGTAGAGGTTGGAGATTATTGCCACTTACTATAGGCATGTCCTCCTCACCGACATCGCTTTCATGTTGTGCCTCACCGCCATCATGCGACGATCGCCTCGACTTACCATTCACAATGCACGAACTCGACGCGGCGATTTCTGCTTCCCGACGCTCGTCCGCACCAGGGCCTGATGGAATCACCTATTCGGCTCTCTGTCACCTCAGCCAGCAAGCGAGGGAAGCTCTCTTGTCGTTCTACAACTCTGCGTGGCAGACGGCGACAGTCCCGGAGGGCTGGAAGTGCAGCCGCATAGTGGCCTTACTGAAGCCAGGCAAGTGTTCACACCAGCTGTCTTCCTATAGGCCTGTCGGAGCTAACACGAGAAAGATCCAGCCCTGACAGCGTTGAGTTTTCGAACTGATTTGTTATTATCGCGACGCACCCGCTGCGCGGCCGAGTGCCAACTTCTTCTTCCTTGACGAGCGCCGCATTCTGAGGCGCTACAGGGCTCCCCCCCCCCCCCCCCCCCCTGTAGAACCTGAGCCATAGGAGTCGCCCAGTGAACATGTTTGGATGTGCATCCAGGCTGAAAATGGAAGACCCGCGGACGAGAGAGCGGCGATATACGCTGGTTTCGGTCGATCAGCAGCCACGACGTCTTCACGGCCGTTGATGTCCAGCGTGAACGTCTTAGGTGTACGATGGAGTACGCGGAATGGGCTATCATAGGCCAGTGTGAGTGGTGGCCGTATTTGGTCACGACAAACGAAGACGTGACTGCAGTCATACAGATCCTGGCTGACGAAGACAGACTGGGGGTGTCGGTCGGCAGGAACTACAGGAGCAAGGTCCCGAAACGTGGTGCGCAGCTCTCTAATGTACGTGGAGGCATCATGAGTGGAAGGTGGCGATGACGGCTCTAAGAATTCTCCTGGAAGACGCAGGGAAACGCCATAGACCAGTTTGGCTGATGAGCAGCCGAGATCCGCTTTCAATGCTGATCGGATGCCCAGACGTACGAAGGGGAGGTGGTTCCCTTGGCTGGTTCCCTTGGCTGGTGAGCAGTGAGGGCAGCTTTCAGTTGTCGATGAAGCCGTTCGACCATGCCATTGGCGGAAGGATGGTAGGCAGTTGTGTGGATGTGTCGAATGCCCAGGATATTGGCAAGCGCGGTGAAAAGGGCCGATTGAAATTGACGACCGCTATCTGTGGTGATGACAGAAGGGCATCCAAAGCGCGACACCCAGCCGTTTGTGAAAGGCTTAGCAACTGTCGGTGCTGTAATGTCGGAAATGGGAAACGCTCCGGGCATCTGGTGAAGCGATTCACACATGTCAGCAGGTAACGGGCTCCTTGTGGTGGCGGTAGAGGGCCGACGATGTCGACATGCACGTGGGAAAACCTTGCATCTGGAGGCCGAAAGGGGAATGTTGCCGTGACAGTGTGACGGTGAACTTTAACACGCTGGTACTCAATGCAGGTTCGCGCCCAGCGTCGGACGTCAGCATTGATGCTTGACCAAAGGAAACGAGATGTGACTAGCTTCTGGGTCGCACGAATACCAGGATGGCTCATGTTGTGCAATTGATCAAAAATTGGACGACGAAACGCTGAAGGCACGAAAGGCCGAGGGACACCAGTAGACGTTTCGCACGTTATTAATGAGGTAGAAAATGGAAGCAGGCACTCCGTGAAAGATAGAGACGTGGATGAAGAACGAAGAAGATGCAGCTCAGGATCGTTGCTCTGGGCAGCTGCTAGCTCTTCCATGTCTAGTGGCGGCTGGGTCGACAAGGCATCGATGCGGGAGAGTGCATCAGCAGCAGCATTTTCGGGCCCATGGACGTGTCTGAGATCCACAGTGAACTCGGAAATAAAGCATAGTTGACGGATCTCCCGTGCAGTGTAATTGCTGTGATTGCGATGGAAGGCAAATGTCAGGGGCTTGTGGTCTGTAACGACGTCCCGGCCCTCCAGTAAATGGCGAAAATGTTTGATGGCGAGGTACACCGCGAGGAGTGTCGGGCGAATGTACTGCATTTTGCTTCTGGTGGCTTCAGTTTTTGCGAGAAAAAACCAAGGGGCTGCCAACCGGATACGTGCTGCTCGAGAACGGCGCCAACTGCCACGCTCGATGCATCGGTGATGAGACGAATTGGGGCATCAGGAACGGGATGTATGAGCATGGTGGCGTCTGCCAGAGCCTTCTTGGCAGTGACGAAGGCGGATGCAGCGTCCTCGCTCCACTCCAGTGGCGCAGCCGGGTCTTTCTTTTAAATGCGAATGCATTTCTTAGTCGGGCTATTTAAGGCATCCGGCGTTGACCGGCGGTGGCGTCCGCGCACCGGCAGGTGTTATCTCTCCGCTCTCACTCCCTCTCCCATAGCAACAGCTGCGGGCGCGCGCGCTTATCTTCGCCCCTAGGAACCGGAGCAGGTGGGCGGAGTAGCGGAGAGTGAGTGGAGAGGAGGAGCGCGCTCTGACGCGTGAGGGCGCTCCTCCTGACGCGTGAGGGCGCAGAAAAGGCGGCATGACATTCGACCAGTACCACTTGCCGCCGTCAGTGGCCGGTGTCGCATTTCCCGACCAGGAACACGGGCGAGTGCACTTGCGAGCAGAGGCACCGAATCGGCAGTGGTACCAGCACACGGTCGAGGATGAGACGTACCGCGGTGGGTCGGTTGGCCGAAGTTCCGGAGAACGTGGGGGGCGTCGAGGAGCGACTGTGTATCTGGAACCTGGATGACGGTCGGCGATGCGCAGGTACAAAGTCATCGAGACGTCTGACAAGGGCGTCCAAACGGTTCTCGATGCTCGCGAGCGCGGGGTCTGCAGCGGTGGCCGGTGGCGGTGTGGTAACGGCGTTGAGGCTATGTGCCCGCGAGTAGTCCGCCACTCGATCAGCCATTTCAGCAAGCGTGTCTACTGGGACATCTCCTGCAGCCACGATGACCGGGACCACGCTCTGCGGTAAGCGCTAGAGGAACAACTCACGCAACAGCTTCTCCTTTTGAGGGGCGGAGGGGCCGCCTAGGAGCTGGCGCATGCGTCGCAGGAGCTGTGATGGGCGACGGTCACCGAGCTCTGTAGCCGTGATGAGTTGTTGGAGTCTGCTGTGGTCGGACTCAGACTTGCGGGAAATGATAGCTACCTTCAACGTGTCGTAGGGATGGCTCGGGTGCGGCGACTCTAGAATATCAGCTAAGTCGTCGGCTACGTCCGGAGGTAAGCAGGACGCCAGATGCCAGTACCTGGTCTGTTGGCTGGTGATTTGCCGTAGACGGAAGTGCGCCTCGACATGCAGAAACCATGTGCTGGGGCTGTTGGGCCAAAATGGTGGCAGGTTGACATGTTGGATCGCAGCACCGCTAGGTCTGGCGTCTTCTTGGGAGTCAGGACCGGTAGGATTGGTGGCAGAGCCGGCGGGATCCATGCGGGATGATCGGGGCTGCGTGTTCTTTATCGGGTCACCATTAACGGTCGGAGGTAACACGAGAAAGATCCAGCCCTGACAGCGTTGAGTTTTCGAACTGATTTTTACAGCGAAAGCTGTTATGAGATCACAACAAGGGTGCCGTAGTGGTCCGCCGCCGCCGGTGTCCGTAACCGCTATCGCACGAAATAAGAAAAAAAAAACTTTTAAGAAAAAATGTCTAGGCTGGAACGGGGTTCGAACCTGGGTCCGCTCCGTGCCAGCCCAGTGTTCTACCACTGAGCCATGCCTGTTTTTTTTTCTTTATTACCTATAATTTACAATGTCATGTCACAAACATAAATATTCAACACACAAGGTACACACACAAAAAATTACAAGAAACAGGCATAACATTCGGGGTACTATAAAGGAAGGGCAACCTGTCGAAGATTTAAAACTGCTTCAATGCAACCAGGTCATCTAACATTGACATCCATATCGGTGGTTCTTCCTGAACGCGATACAGTTCTCTTATATATACAGCGTATTCAATAAAATACTCTCTAGCAGAACGAGCCTCTGGGTCAGCATTTTGTACCGCCATTCTCGTTTTCCATATGCTGTGCATGCACATCAACATAACCATGTCATAGGGGGCTGTATCTGTAGGAAGGAAGCGAATACCATAGGGAGTAATCGGTAAATCTTTCTTTAAAGTCCTTTGTAGAATGTCCCATAAAAATACGGCATCCCAGCAGTCTAAAAATATGTGCTCTATTGTTTCTGGTTTGTTGCATAATATACAATTTATACTCCAGGGCACGAAGAGTCCTTTTTGCTCCAGCCAAGGCTTGACAGGAAGTGTGTTGCTATGAAGTTGAAAGAAAAATGACTTTGTTGACCCTCTTACCGGCATCTTCTTTACTCTCTTGAGGACATTCCCTTCGGATCCGATTTCATACACTGCTCGGTACAATGGTACAGGTAACATAACCTCTAAAAGATCTTTATATAATTTTTTGCGTCCAACTACGCTTAAATATTCCAATGAAAACCGTGCACACAGGATGTCAAAAGAAGACACAACTTCATAGAGAAAACCCCGAACCCGTGGTCTAGGCGTAGCATTAGTTCATACTATAAAACCGGGTAGAGACTCGCGCAATCTTGTTTGTATAATTACTCTAAGGAAGTCGTTGGTTTGATCTCTAAGAAATACAAACCTGCTCTCGATTTGTTTAAGGAATAAATGGCATAAGCCTAGACCACCACTTTTGACCGATCGAAAGAGATTTGTACGTCTTGTTCGTTCCCAAGTTGAACCCCACACGTAAACCGCGAAAACCCTGTGCAACTTTTGCACATTTACACGCGACATGCACAACACTTGGAGGACGTAAAACAATTTTGCAACAAGAAATAAGTTGCATACTGTTGCACGAGCAAACATGGACAGGTCATGTCCACCCCACTTCCTTGTTTGAGCACGAACACGTTCTGTTTCCGCTTTCCAATATTCATTCGTGTCACGATGGTGCCCCAGTGGGACGCCCAAATACTGTCCTGGAGTAGAAGTCCACTGAATGTCTTGAAAAACTTCTGGCTTCGTTTCCCAGTTACCATGCCAGAAGCCTAAACACTTATTCCAATTTACTGCGCTACCTGTCTGTACACAGTATAATTTCGCCACTTTAACTACTTCTTCAACACTTTCTTTGTCTACACAGAATACCGCGATGTCGTCAGCATAGGCGAGAACTTTTACTTCACTAGAAAAGTAGGTATAGCCGTGTATATTTTCATTCCTGAGAATGCGTAAACAAAAGGGTTCAAGGTACAAGGCGAATAATAAAGGGGACAGTGGACAGCCCTGACGTGTTGACGACAGGACTTTAATGCTTTGAGTAACCCGTTTGTTAATGATAATGTTTGCTGACGACTCTGAATAGGCCATTTTTACCCCTTCAAGTATTATACTACCGACATTCACGTGGTCAAGAATGGCAAAAAGTATATCGTGATTTACCCGATCGAAAGCGTTCTCCAAGTCCAACTGAAGCATCGCAACGTGTCCTTCACACGCGTCGGTACATTCAAGAACACTTCGCGCAACATTTACGTTTGTTAGTATTGTGCGACCTTTTATACCGCAGGTTTGGTGATTGTCGACTAGACGGCCAATAACAGTTTGTAACCTTCTAGCTAATACCTTCATATAGATTTTATAGTCAACATTTGTGAGACTGATTGGCCGATATGATTTGACTGAGAGAAGTTTGAGGGGGTCATCGAATTTCGGGATTAAAATAATGTGACTTTTACGAAAAGATAAAGGCATGTATTTGCGATCATAAGCTTCGGCTAAAACAGAGTGTGTGCCACTTCACTCTTAAATGTTTTATAAAAGGCTGCCCCGATTCCATCTGGCCCCGGTGATTTGCCCAAACTGAGCTTCTCTATAGCCTTCTCTATTTCTGATATTGAAATGGGAGCCTCGAGTCTTTCTTTATCCGTATCATCTAAAACTGGCATTGAAGTCAAAAATGTTTCGTCGAATCCTCCCTCAACTTGGACGCTCTGCCCTATCAAGGTTCGATAATATTCAACAAAGGCTTTCTCGATTTCTTTTTGATCTCGCGTAACTTCTTCTTGATATCGGATTTCTTTTATTTCGTTCCGAGTAGCATATCTTTTCTCATCACCTAGCACACGCTTCGTAGGCGCTTCACCGAACCACAATTTCTCAGCTCGCGCGCGTACAACAGCACCTTGATATTTCTCTGCATCAATCATCTCTAGTAGCGTTTTCAAGTTTCTTATTTCGTTGCTGAAATGCCCGGGCTTATCGCTCTCAACTCGAAGCAGCAGGTCTAGCTCAGACCGTAAATAGTTTTCTTTTTGCTTTTTACTATGCCGTAAGACGCTTGATCTCTCGATAGCGCTTAATTTAATTTCAATTTTAAAATCCCCCCCCACCTTGCAATATATGTTCTCCTTCAAGAACTTTATCAAAGCTGTGAGCTACTTTTGTAAGAAACACTTCATCCGTAAGTAGTTTATCATTGAGCTTCCATGTATCCCAGTTGAACCTTGTCTGCTTTTCTTTAGTACCTATGGTCTCTTTTAGTGACCATAGTCTATAGACTATGGTCACTAAAAGAGACGTGTGTCACGCCATAATTTCTACATAACCGAATATGCGTAGCTGAAACGTACACACGGTCAAGTCTCGCCATGGAGCCCCGTTGGTAATGAGTGAAAACGGGTCAGCTATCACTGGAAAAAACTTCTCCCACATCTTCTAATTGCCGCTTCTTAACAATGCCATCCAGCAACAATGCACTCTGATCTCGTACTGGTGTTTGTGACCTCCTATCTTCGGATCGGCAAACACAATTGAAGTCACCCAATACAATTAAAAGTCTCTCAGTTTCCATATAGTTATTAATGGCGTCAAAAAATTCAGAACGCTCGTTTTGTCTATTCGGTGCGTACACACATATAGTACGCCATTTAACACTTGAAAACGAAAAATCACAAACTACAAAACGTCCAGATTCACTCACGATTACAGCTTCTACTGTTATGCCTCTCGAATTATTAACAAAAATGATACAACCACCGGACGTTCCACTAGCATGACATACACAAGCATTGTAACGTGTTCTAAAAGGCTTCACCATGCGATCCGTTCGCTCTTGGGTTCCAACCTTAGTTTCTTGAACCGCTACCACATCTAGCTCATTCTCCAAGAAGATACGGCTTAGCTGGTACTGTCGCCGCCTCGAAGAAAGTCCTCGAACGTTAATTGTGGCTACGCGTAATGCATCTTCAAGATTTGCTGCCATCATTGTTAATGTTATTTTTTATAGCAAACGGATCACATTGTGCCTACCTCGTAACAGCGTATAGCATTCCAGTAAGTCGTTACTCCCTGGAAGACCCTGCCATGGCTGGTAGGGGTGTTCCTAGGGTGGTTGTTCTGTCGTCGACTTGCGTTCCGTCAGCGCGTTCGGCCTTGGCCGAATCGAGCTGCGCCGCAAGACTGATGTCTTCGGCGGTGGTTCCCCACTGCCAGTAGTTCCTGTGCTTGGTCCCTCGCCGGTGGTTTCTTCGCGAGCTCTCTTCGCAGCAGTACTGCCAGCAACGAATTCCATCGCCTCTTCTTGGCTTTCGACGGGTGTGGCCAGCGCTGCGTTGCTTGCTGGCTTTGTCTCAGGCACGGGCGTCGGAGCCGCGTCGGCGCTGACCACAGCGGACGCTCCTTGTTTCGCAGAAGGACTTGTTCTTGGGCTAGTTGGTGTTTGCTTATAATCATGATGTAGCGCGAAAAGACACAACGGACACAGAGAACCACAAACCACAGGCGCTACTAACAACTTTAATCAAAATTGAAGACACACAGAATATATATGCAGTTCCAAACGCGCAGGCGCGAAAGTGACATCCGGCGGGCTACAGGGAGCGCTAGACAAAGATTACATATCAACAGACGATTGAAAAAACGCATATTCCGCACCAAACAAGACAACAGACGTCTGACTAACACAATCATTACCTTTTCCTTTAATAAAAAAACGCTTCTAAAAGTTCTCGTGCTGTTCTATCTTTACTCCTACCCAGGATCTTGACATCATGAAACCTTGGCGCACATGCGCAGCCTTTGCAATGCGCAGAAAGATGAGCATTCATGTCTTTGTTCAAATTATTTGCGTGCTCCCTCATTCTGTCATTAACGCAGCGACCAGTTTGCCCTACGTAGCACTTGCCGCAAGACAGGGGGGATTTCATAAACCACCCCGGTGGCGCAACGCACATACGGCTTGGCGTGTTTTACATGGCAGCCTTTCAAATGGCTGTTCATGATGCGGGGACACAATTGGGCGAGCCTATTGGGAGCAGAAAAGACGATGGGTACATTGTACCTACTGGCCACTTTTTTGTAATTGTGGCTCATTTTGTGCACATAAGGCACAACTTCAGGCCTTGGGCCACTGAGCTCACCGGCTCTAGCACCATTCGCTGGAGTGCCCGCTTTAATCTTTTGCAGGAGCGATTCAGCCACAGACATCAATACAGAGCGAGGGTAGCCTGCTTTGGATAGCTTAATCAATTGTTTTTCAAAACTGGCCTGCATGTTGTGCTCACAAGATCTCTTGAGTGCCGACCCCAGGCAAAGTGAAGCAATAGCCCTTTTTACGAGCTTAGAATGCGCGGAGTCGTACGGCAAAAGTTCCTTTTTAGCTCGTGGTGAGTAGCCCCAGCACACATGATCCTTTGAAAACGTAAGGCTTAGGTCAAGGAACTGGAGGGTGCTTTCAGAGGGGAGCTCAAACGTGAAAGACAGGCCTTTTCCATGAAGCTGAAACGTATCTAAAATGTTACGAACATTTGACGTAGTCAATGTACACCCTGGATTCATGACAACTAAAAAATCATCTACATATCTAAAAACCTTAAAAACGTGAAAATCATGAAGATTGTGGTCAAGTGTTTTGTCTAATTCCGATAGGAATACGTCACAAAGTAACGGTGCCACGCACGAACCAATACATATGCCCATTTTTTGTAAAAACAACTGGTTGTCAAATGAGATAAAAGTACTCTTCAGATATGTTTCAAGTAAAACTAAAAAATTGTCAGCCTTCATGCCAACTGCATTTTGAAAGGCCACCTCCCCTTTCATATCAATGCACTTGCGAACAGCACTAAACAACGCGTCATGAGGAACAGAATAAAAAAGGATCTACTACGTCAATAGAAAAGGCTGGACCCATTGCACGAGTTTGTTGAAGGAAACGACAAACGTCATCCGAATTCACCACCCGGAAAGGATCATCAACGGCAAGTTGCTTCAAGCCTTTTAGCAAGAACCTGCTAACATGAAGTTGCCACGTGCCACGCTCACTCACAATTGCTCTCAACGGTATATCTGCTTTATGGGTCTTGGCGCTAAAGAACACAGTCAGGGTACCGCACCCGCTCTTATCTACGTTCTTAGCTAACTGTGGTAGGTTATTATCGAGACACATTCTCAAAAGCGCCTTCTTGGCTTTCGGCAAGCTAACTTTCAAGGGTGAAAAATTCTTACAAATTGCCTTGCTGCGCTTTTTTCTAGAAACATGCCTTTTGGCATGACTACAAAATGGCCCTCCTTATCAGCCTGCAATAAACACAATTCATTTTGCTTGAAGTAGGCAGTGAGCCGGTTCAAGGAGCGCAAGTCTCGAACATTGGGTCTTTTAACACATTTTTGAAGGCACTCCATACCTTCAAGGAGGCACCTTTCACGTTGTTCCGGGTCAGCTTTTCCAGCAACTTTTCTGTTGAAGGCAACTAGGTCATGACAAGGGACCTTGGGCTCCATTCCATACTTCGGGCCTTTGCTGAGGAGCTGAGCACAGTTTTCAGGTATACTAGCACCACCGACCACCTGTATTTTTGACACACTGTTCATTTCTTGAGGCTTCTTCAGTTGTCTCAATAAGAAGTCCAAGATGCTTTTCCAGGCACTCTCGGTGGTGTCATGGATGAGGCGTCTGAAGTCCTTGAGCTTTTTTGCGGCAAGCCACTGAGGGTCTCGCATAAAACAGATCACTTTTAGCCAGTCATTAAAAATACGTATCTGGCGCCACAGTTCGGAACGTAAAATCTTGCTTACCCGCTTGACATGCTGCCACGACGGAGGGATGGCACCGAAAAAGAAGACGACTTCAGGAGGGTACAGGCCCTTCCTTGTACAAAAACCGATGTACCTAGCACGGCACATAGCCGCCACGATGTTGGCCACAAGCGAGTCCACATTTGGAAGAGCAGAAGGAACACAAAAGGGAAAAAGGGATGCCCACTGTACGAGAAATGTTCTGCAGAAGGACTTGTTCTTGGGCTAGTTGGTGTTTGCTTATAATCATGATGTAGCGCGAAAAGACACAACGGACACAGAGAACCACAAACCACAGGCGCTACTAACAACTTTAATCAAAATTGAAGACACACAGAATATATATGCAGTTCCAAACGCGCAGGCGCGAAAGTGACATCCGGCGGGCTACAGGGAGCGCTAGACAAAGATTACATATCAACAGACGATTGAAAAAACGCATATTCCGCACCAAACAAGACAACAGACGTCTGACTAACACAATCATTACCTTTTCCTTTAATAAAAAACGCTTCTAAAAGTTCTCGTGCTGTTCTATCTTTACTCCTACCCAGGATCTTGACATCATGAAACCTTGGCGCACATGCGCAGCCTTTGCAATGCGCAGAAAGATGAGCATTCATGTCTTTGTTCAAATTATTTGCGTGCTCCCTCATTCTGTCATTAACGCAGCGACCAGTTTGCCCTACGTAGCACTTGCCGCAAGACAGGGGGATTTCATAAACCACCCCGGTGGCGCAACGCACATACGGCTTGGCGTGTTTTACATGGCAGCCTTTCAAATGGCTGTTCATGATGCGGGGACACAATTGGGCGAGCCTATTGGGAGCAGAAAAGACGATGGGTACATTGTTAGTAGCGCCTGTGGTTTGTGGTTCTCTGTGTCCGTTGTGTCTTTTCGCGCTACATCATGATTATAAGCTCCTTGTTTCGTTGGCTTCTTTTTAGGGCTCATCCCATCAACGCTATCTGGCGTTGCTGACGGTGCAGGGGTCACTACCTTCTCATGTGTAAGCTCGGTTTTCTCCCCAGCTGCTTCTTTTGCGTCAACTTCGTCCATGGTGTGTTCAGAAAAGGTGTCGGTCTCCACAGGGCCAGCGACAGACGCGTAGGGTAAGGCGGGGCAAAATGAGACACGGGGCAAAACGCGACATTTTGGCTTTGCCGACCTCTATAGCTATATACAGAAAGTAATTTTCTTTCTTTCTATAATTCATGGAGAGGTGCTGGTAGTTGTCCACCTTTTTATGTGTAAAAGGTGATGATTGCTCACAGCGTTTGCGTGGGAAAAATTACGCGGCTGGTGTCGGTGTGTTCGTGACCCCTCAAAAAGGGGCGAAATTCTGCTCGGCCAAATTTTCGGATCCGTGCAAGAAGCTACTCTGGCGTCAGTAAGACAACGGAAGTATTTATATTGTCACTTTGTACTACTAGCTACATACTACCAGAATTTTAGTTCATTTGGTGCCCGGGGCCAAAGCGGAAAATTTTTTGAATTCGGGCATGTGAGGGGGGGGCAAAATGCGACAAAAAGGCATTGAATTGCCTTAGAGAGTGTCTTCTTAAGTGAACCATTTACTTACACTCATTATATGTTATATTTATTTGTTTATGATGGTTCTTACGCACAAGAGAATATCATATAGAGCTTCTTGGGGGGAAAACGACGTGAAAAAGCACTGATTGCTGTTCAGGACAGTCACTCCATTGGCGCTGCAACGATGTTTTTCCGCGTTCCCGAGGATGCTCTTAAAAGAGGCGAATGCGAAATTGGAAGAATCTGTAAGTTAAGCCGTTCGCAAACACGTCTTGGGATCGAGTTTTATTGAAATTCCTTCAATACCAAATTAAAAAAAACAAGCGCTAGAAAATCCGAATCTAGCACAGTTTTAAATTCCTCGCCTCACGAAGCCCGGTTGACAAAGTTGAAAGCCACGAAACGCCCGTGCAGTTCTGCACCAAAACGGCAAAAGGAGGCAAAGAAGATCCGTCAGAATATATCTAGCGTCCAATCGTTAACGTTCAACAAAATACAACAATAGCACAAAGAAAGACTGGTGGTGTTTGATCTGCAAGGAGTTTTGGAGCAAAACAGCGCAGGGTTCTGTCTGGATTCAATGCGTGAAATGCAAGGACTGGGGTCATGAAGGCTGCGTGAGGGCCCACGGAGTTTAATTTCAAGTGCTTCCACGGCAGAAACTGAAGGGATGAAATTTTTTTCACACTGTCTCGTTTTGCCCCGCAGGTTGGGGAAAAATGAGACATCTTGTGCATTTTTTATTTCTTTTTAAAATAAACTTTTTAACTATGGCAACATGGTCATATTTATGTAGCACATACCTTGTACCCAAAGGAAAGTTTCTGCATTGAAGTTTAAGGGTAACGAGTGAAATAAAAATTAATATTCACTATTTTCAAATTTTTGTCTCATTTTGCCCCACCTTACCCTACGTTTTTGTGCACTGCGTCTCATCATGGCCGAAGCGGCGGCAGATGTTGCAACGCGGAACCCGGCACTCCCTCCTGATATGACCAGTACGATGACAACGGAGGCACGAAGGCGCTCTTCCAGGTACCACGACGAGTGCCAGATCACCGGCTATACGTAGCTGGTGAGGCAGCTCTTCGGCCGTGATGCCAGCATTGAGTTTCAGTCCGACGCACCTGGTGGTAGATCCTTTGTCTGTACACCCTTGAATGCGCCATCGTTCCCTTGATATATCAGTCACTTTGCCAAATGGTAGCAGTGCAACCTTGACATCTTCATCTGGAACATTATGCAGAAGCCAGTAGAGCTTGATTCGCAGTTCTTGGTTGTTCGGATCGATGACAAGGCACCGCTCTCCTTTCACCTTCACGTCTGTCGCACTTAGCATTTTCTTCATTCCTTCAGAGCTCTTGAAAGTGACGGCCCACACGTGATTCATTTGGTAAGCCCCCAAGGCGTCAACCTCTTGGAGAAGCGACAAACGAACCAGAGTGTCACGAAAATCTTCAATCCTGTATGGCCTCGCTTTGACGTCCGCGTGTAAGAAGACCGTATTCATTGTTGTTCGTCCTGAAGGCAGTTGTGGCAAGATAACATGATAATCCGGCGAAGAAGGTATACCATGTCTGGAACCACGGCCCTGAAGGGCCGTTGAAACTGCTCCTACGGAGCCCTGCATTCCGCGTCCGAACGCTAGCGTGGTCGGAGGAGGAATCCACTGAGCCATGCCTGTGCTCGAAAACCCGGCGCACAAAAACCCTATACAAGCATTATGTCGGGAAGGAACCGCGTTAACATGCGCAATATAGCGTGGCAGAAGAGTGAAACGACAACCAGGCGTCACAGAATGCCATTTGTGTAACCAGGCGTCACACAATATGAATTGCATTACGAGGGGGTCGTTGAATGCTTCCAACCCATTACAAAGGGCTCAGCCATAATTCTTCGTCGTCACCAGCCACCGAATCAATTAATGGAGTAGTGGGTACCTTGCAAGCGTACTTGTATTAGTAGCCCCAAGATAGATTGCAACGGGTTTTAAAAATGGTGCTCTCCCAGCTTTCGCTGTGACTGTGCTGCGCGTTCCGCGCAGGCCTTAGAGCTGTGCACGGGCCGAATTTTAGAGCCCGAGCCCGGCCCCGGACCCGCTGATTGCGTCGATGGCCCGTCCGAGCCCGACGCTACAGAGCTGCGGGCCCGCCCGGCCCGGCCCGACGTTCAAAAATAAAAGCCCGGGCCCAGCCCGGCCTGCCCTGACATTACGAAGGTCTGTCCGCCGCGGTGGAGCAGTGGTTATGGTGCTCGGCTGCTGACCCGAAGGTCGCGGGTTCGATACCGGCTTCGGCGATAGCATTTCGATAGAGGCGAAACGGTAGAAGCCCGTGTATTGCGCGATGTCAGTGCACGTTAAACACCACCAGATGGCCAAACTTTCCGGAGCGCTCCTCTACGGCGTCTCTCATAATCATAGCGTGGTTTAAGGACGTAAAAGTCCAGATATTATTATTATTATTATCATTATTATTATTACGAAGGTCTGCTGCGGAGACAAGATGTAGTTTCCGATGATGCGGCATTTTATTCAACATATCAAAGTGAAACATAAACAAACGACACATGACAGTTACTATAAGCACGATTACAAGTTGTGTAAAAATAAGCTGTCCAGTGATTTGGGCTGAAGTGACATATCCCGCTCAACTGAAGGTCCCTTCGCTGCTCGCACTGGTAGCCAGCATTGCCAATGTATTTTCGGAAGCATAGCAAGCTTGGAATATTTAGACCTTTTGTTCTTCCAGAAGTTGAGTGCCTCTGATGTAAGAGAAGGGATTATTCCGTGTATAGATAATCACAGAGCTGATCTTGTGTGTTTTTACCCTCTCCCCTTGCGGTTAAAGGGGCTAATGGGAAGGAGCAAAGTGAAAGGGGGTCGGAGGCGATTGCGGAGAAGGCGCTACGCGGTGGAAAACACTTCCGGCACAACGTTTATATCTTGGGTTTGATTCAGGTTTTTCGTCGGGCACAGCCCGCCCGACAAATAACAATGTAGCCCGAGCACGGCCCGGGCCCGAGATGACAAGGGCCGGGTTCGGGCTTTCGGGCTGCCCGAAGCCCATGCACACCTCTAGCAGGCCTGGCGGTTTTTTATTATCGCGATGCACCTGCCGCGCGGCCGAGTGCCAGCTTCTTCTTCCTTGACGAGCGCCGCATTCTGAGGCGCTACAGGCCTATTGCCCATAGCCAGTTGCATCGGCAAGGTGATGGAACGCATGGTACTGACAAGATTGCAATGGCTGCTGGAGAATATTGTCGCCTTACCAGATTTTATGAATGGCTTCCGCAGGTGTCGATCATCTATAGACGGCGTTGTAGACCTAGTTTCTTCTGTAGAAAAGGAAAGACAACGTCGGAGATTAGTAGGCGCATTTTTCTTGGATATAAAAGGCGCCTACGATAGCGCCCTTCATGAGGCCATTCTTGATGCGCTTGAGGACATCGGCGTAGTGGCCGACTCCACGCATGGAGCTACCTTAGCGGACGTAGCATTTTTATGTCGACATCTGACGGGCAGGCACCTCGTAAGCCGTGGAGTTCCGCAAGGCGCCGTCCTCAGCCCCATACTTTTCAACATAACACTCATGGGCCTTGAAGCTGAGCTCCCCGACGTTGTCAAAGTCAGTGCGTACGCGGACGACATATGCATATGGGCATCTGGAACAACGCGACCACAACTGCGGGCAAGGCTACAACAAGGCACATCAAAGTACTTGCGTCGTCAGGGCCTTCAACTTTCAATAGCATGAATTTTGAACGGCGCGACAACTTAGACGAGATAGAAACACAATGTGCTGCATTGGCGTTAACGAAGAGGCGCGGTTCGCTGATGGATTCCTGCCGTCACGCACTACGGCTACTTAGGCGTCGTTATTTACCTATCTTGGTCGAAGCATGTGACTACGCTACGGGAAAAACTTGTTAATTTTGTATATGTTCTTCGTGTTATAGCAGGACTGAGATGGGGCCCTTCAGAGAAAAGTCTTCTGCAGTTGTACGAGGCATTGTTTGTGGGCTATATACGGTACAGCGCACCTGTACTTTCCAGCATGCGTACAACGTGCCGTCGTACTTTGGAGAGCCTTCAGGCACGAGCACTGAGAACATGTCTAGGCCTGCCACGGTGCACTTCAACCTCTGGCACTATAGAGGAGTCCGCACCTACCCTATACAGGTATACACGTCCTGTGAGCCTCTTCGGGTACACCTTCGACTGCTGACCCGACATGCACAGCACCCGTTGTCCACGCTACAAACGGACCGACCAGGCTGCATCTATGCACGATGCCTCGATACGCATAGACATATGATCCCTTTAGACTTTGCACCTGCCGTAAACTCCGGAGTGCCTCCATGGACATTGACTAAACCAGTGGTATGCCTTCACATACGTGGGATCTCGACTAAGTTGCGTGTTCCTTATGTTGCCCTCAAGCAACTCACCTTGGCACATTTGGCTGACCGATAGAGCGACTCTGTGCACATCTACACCGATGGATCCGTAACTTCGTCCGCCTCAACTGCGGCCTTCGTGATCTCTCAACTCGGTATTTCCCTGCAGTACAAATTAGATCACAGGTCATCTTCGACAGCCGCGGAACTTGTTGCTATCCAGGAAGCTGTACAATTTGTGAACGTCCAAGCACCACGTAAGTGGACGATACTGTCTGATGCAAAATCAGCGCTTCAAGCCATCAATTCTTGCTCAAGAAGAGGCCAATATTATGCATTAGCTTTAGGAATCGTCCAAGCATTCGATATTACACACAGAGGTGGTCACTTGATCACATTCCAATGGGTTCCTGGGCACTGTGGCTTGGTTGGCAACGAGCTAGCTGATAGTGAAGCAAGAGCAGCAGTGTACAACGCCGCCATGGACGTCAAAATACCGTATTCGCGAAGTGACGTCAACGCATTGTTGAGATCGCTCATGCGCGAATGCGCGGCCACTTACTGGTCGCAACCAGATCATTGGAGCAAACGTCTGCGGGAAACAGACCCCGATATGACTTTTCACCTTCCGGCTAAAATCAGCCGAAGACATGCTAGTGTGCTGCACCGAATTCACCTGGGCGTTGCCTTCACTCGACGCTACGCGCACCTAATCGGCCTTGCGGACAACTGTGAACGCTGCCAAGTGCACGAAACTTTAGCCCATATATTTTGTGACTGTCCATTATACGTGACGCAAAGGAAGATGCTAACTTCAACGCTGGCAGGCATCGGACTAACACCACTTAGTGAACGTTGCATTTCGTCAGCAATGTGCGACCAAACAGTGTCAAAAACTACTACAAGGGCGGTTCTAGATTTTATCAAAAGCACTGGACTGGATACCAAGCTGTAGGGTAGTGCACTCAGTGGCTACTGTACATACGCACCACCTCTTCCTGTCCCTATCATCACCCTTCATCCCTTATCCCCGGTGTAGAGTAGCAGGCTAGAGCGCATAAGCTCAGGCCGACCTCTCTGTGATATTTCACATCTTTTCTTGAATCGCAGAGTGGTACACAATAGTTGCGCAGCATCGCACCGCAACAGAGGCGACCCACGCAACGAACCTTCGAAACGCTAGGCAAGCTCGCTCACGCTCGCGATCGCACAAAAAATGCCCCCGAAGGGAATCGTGAGGAAATGCGAATGCATTTCGCGCGCGCTTCACTCCATTTATATATGGTGGTTGTGGTTCGAAGAAGGAAAAGGCGCCTAAGTTCTGCAGCCCGGTCGGGAGGCGTAATTTTGTTTCCCCGAGGGATCGCGCACGCGAGGAAGAAAAAGGAGGAGTGCGAGGAGGAAACCGGGACCGGCGGAAGGCTGTTCCGCCGCTGGGCTGCACCCCCGGAACGTTCGCTTGCAACCTCTTGCTTAACCCTCGATGTCACTTGAACTTCACGACACATTTCGCACTCAGCGTCCTGATAAAAATGTCATCTCGTGAATCAAAACTCTCACTGCTGTGTTCGTTGCCCCTGTTTGCCCTGTGCCATTTTCTATTGTATGCGCTTTCATACTTTCTAAAGGATCAAAACAAAAGCTTTGCACATTCAAAATTGAACTGAACGACTTCGTGATTTTCAAGATGCAGGTCAGTCATGACAGATCTAGCATGAGTCCTATGCACACTATTTCGCGATATTCATAGGCGACATGCGTGCGAACGGTTCTTCTCCACAATATGCTTCCAACATATCTGTCATGCGACGAACATAGATTGCCAGCCTGTGCCGTGAATGAGCATAAGTGTTCAAGAACCACATTACGCACCACATTACGCAGTCAACCTCTAAACGTCTTTCCGTGCTCGCGCAGCCGTCCGAACCAATGAGTTCAGCAACGCTGTGTTTCGTCGTTACTTCAAGCTACAGTGTTCTAGAAGTATTATATATAGTTAACTATATTAAAACCTAAAGAGATCAAAAGTCATGCAGACAATCAGCGCGTAGGGAGGCGATGCCGCTGCGTTGGCTGCGTGCGCGGGTTAGTTTCTTCAACAAGCTTCCAACGTATTAATTAGCGGCAAGTTCGCAGGCAGAAAATTAAAAAAGTCTTTCCGTGCTGGCGCAGTAACAGTGTCGAAGTTATGTAGACAATCCCGCATAATCTTTCCGTCCGTGCTCGCTAACAAAAACGCCAGAGTTGGTTCAGAAGCCATTTTTCCTCACCGTTTTTCAGATCGACCTCTACTACATATATCACAAGTGATGTCCACAACCGCGCCAGTCATTAGTAGCTAGCCACAATAGTTGTACGCGTACTGGAAAACACAAACGTGCTACGTCGACCTGTGCACGCATCCGTCCGCCCGTCCCTCGCACACACACCACCATGCTAGCCACCGTAACCATGCTCACACACCTCACGCATCTCACGCCGCAAGGACGGCGGCCATATGTTTTCTGCGGTGGCGACGGTGGCGACATACCGTGGTCGCGGCGTGAGTTAACCGGGGGTGCAACCGTGCAGCGGAACAGCCTTCCGCCGGTCCCCTTTTCCTCCTCGCACTCCTCCTTTTTCTTCCTCGCGTGCGCGATCCCTCGGGGAAACAAAATTACGCGGTCGGGAGCACGGCGCAGCGCCTTTTTTTTTTTTATCGCGGTAGCTCCGCTGAGCTCCCGCGATGCGAGCGCCCTCACGCGCCAGAGCGCGCTCCTCCTCTCCACTTTGCTAGGGGCGAGGATAAGCGCGCGCGCCCGCAGCTTTTGCTATGGGAGAGAGAGTGAGAGCGGAGAGATAACACCTGCCGGCGCGCGGACACCTCCTCAACCTATCCTCCTCACCGCGGACAACGCCGGCCAACGCCGGACAACGCCGCCTGACATAGCCCGACTAAGAAATGCATTCGCATTTAAAAAAGCACACGAAAATTCTGAGCGTGTTGGGGCAAGGCGTTTGAAGTTTTGACTTTCCGCAAGGTATCGAATACGCCGCAAATCATAATTTATGAAAAGTAGGACAGCACCCATATTAATTTTTCTGCGGATAAGCAGGTACCGGATCTCTAAGGTATTATGTGCATTTTGTTGATGCTGCATTTGGCTGATGACTAGAGGCCGGATTTTTTAGGCACTAAAAAAGCGCGTTTTAGGCGCCGAAAATAGGCAGGAAACCACCGTTCTAGGCCTCCGAAATCGTAAATAAAGGCAAAATAAATTTTTACATAAATTCAAATAATTTCAATCAAAGACGTTTATCTACGACGGGAAACGTTATTGTTTGTGATAGGCGCCAACGTTTGAACACAACCCGCACGGTTCGCAGAACAGGGTCTTTCCTTTTATCGTCTAGCATGGCCAGTCAAGTGTCCACCGTCGACACTCCTGGGTCTCTTTCTTCTCGTCGTGGCTTACAAAGGCTGCACAGGAACGGTCACAAGGGAGGGATTCCTCGTATTAGGCGGTTCTAATCGCGTAGGTCTCTCCTGTCGGTGAACACAGGAGCACTGACAACACAGGTCAAGATTTTTGCACCCACGAGTAGTTTTCGACCCCCTAGTAGCGATTCGCGACCTAAAACGCAACTGATGGACGAATACATTCTCTTTTATTGATTTATATCACCGGTATCTAGCAGGATTGAAAACGGCCGGCAAGCCCGCCAGTTTTAGCACTGGCAGCGCTTCCTCGCGGTCACCTCCAGATCGCGCCCCGGCTGACCACTTCTCCACAGAAAGCAGTGACGCTAGGCTCAGCTGCTCCGCTGACATTTCGTCTGCTAGGCGCACGCGTTCAGAGGCACTGCGCCGTGCTCCCGAAAGGGCTGCAGAAATTAGGTGCCTTTTTCCTCTTCCCTCTAACCACCACCACCACACGTTCAGTCATGTCTTGTCACCAGCATTGCTGTCGTCGCCGTAAAAAGTGTTGACTAGTGCGGAACACGATAGTCTGGAGCTTGGAATCGCCGCGATTCACGATGTCGCGAACCATTTTTGCTTCGATCAAACCTTTGCAGAACAGCGATTCCAAGCAGTGACGAGGAGGTGCTCGGGGACGCATGCTTCGGCCATGCTCGTACGTGTGTCTCAGTTAGCTATATTGGGGAGTTGCACAGCATTCCGGTATACGCAAAGGGGTCTATGGAATATCGGTGTAGGGAATGCACACCAGCGGAGAAATATAATACGTTAGGTTTCTACAATAACAATTTTGTGCTTGCCAGGTTCTTTGCGCCTCCAGATGGCCCCACCTATCCGGCCTCTCACGGTTACGGCGGCAGTAACCCGGTATTACGCGAGCGCAAAGAATACGGACGAACTAAAATTCACTATTAACGATACCTGCGTGTTACTTGTTAGCGACGATATTTATCTATACGCAACTCCACTTTGATAGCTTGTGGTCGTGTTGGCGTGTACCATAGGTGTAATTAAACGACTTACTCATTGCGCTTTCTGCGCGCTTCCAACCAGACGACTGCAGCTCACAACGATTCCCCGACATGCTGACTGACGAGCCCACGTCGAATCATGCTCTATCATTACGCCTTTCTTTTGTTGGTGGCTTGAGTCTTGTAATTTCATGAAATCATTCAAAGCGGTGCGAAGAAGATCAGACGTGAAGAGTGAGAGCGTTTCCAGGCGTCGGCGCCACGATAAGAACACTCGGATCGTAGACGTCACCGCTACTAGCGCATCGTCACTCAGGATGGTATGTGTGGAATGTATCGCACTGAACACGTATTACTAGTGTCGATGTCGCAGGGCACTCAATTTCCCGTTGAGATTTCGTACGCTGTTTGCCGTCGATATAAAATACCCTCCACGCGACGGACGCCATTGAAATTTGGTCAAGAAGACCTATGCACATAGGCGTGCGCAGGGTTCCCCTTCAGGGGGGGGCGAAGGTAGGCGAAGGCTCGTCGCAGCGCCCCCCCCCCCCTTCCCTATTAAGTCAATGTATGGGGCAGACTTTGCGCCCCCCCCCCCCCCCTTCTTAGGTGACTAGGGGGGCGGCCGCCCCCTCTGCCCCCCCCTCGTGCGCACGCCTATGCCTATGCATACCGAGCGATCGAATGAAGGGCACATCTCGATCTTTAACCCTTTGTCGGTCGTCCTATATTTTTGACATGGTACTATAAAAACCGGCTGTGCTTTATTGATATAAACTAGAAAGAAATAGTATGAAACAAATTTCATCAAAATGAAGCCAGTAGTTCACTGAAAAAAAGTGGGACATATATGTCCCACTGACTCATGAGAGTGTTTTCAAAAAGTGGGAAAACACTGTCCCACTGCCTCATGAAGGCACCATCTCGCGATTGCATCAACGGGAATTTTGGGATGAAACGGCCGACGCAAGTGGCACAAAGTATCACTTCTAAAGTTGTGAAGAGAAAAGTTGTGCGGACCTCATTTGAGCAGGAGAACGCCGCCTGCAGTTGCGTCTCTTGAGCCTTCAAAGCGCTGTGGTATGTCCCTGTAAAGCGTACTTTACCGCATGCACCAAACACTTTTTTTTGTCCATTTGGCTGTCCTAGCTTTTGCTGTTGAAATTTTCGAGTACAGATGTTATCCCCGAACATGTGGCTACATTTCAAGAGGTATATAATATCCAGAAAAATGTTTCCACGCATTAATATCCGTAATTGCGCTGCGCGATTAGCGGGATAATTTTGAAGGGGATTGTTCTAATGCATTTATTGGCCAAGTTATTTCGCAAATTTAGAAAAACACGTGATGACTGGAAGCTAAGATCGTCTCTCTCAAAAACTAGAAAAGGAGGATATTATCCAGCATTTTGATTGGTAGGTTCTATGTATTTCAAAAAGAGGAAAATTCAGAAGTGATCATAAAAAATTGACCGAAATTCAACGCTATTGTAACACTACATCCGCCCTTCGAAAGCGTGGTAAAAATTTTTTTTCGAGATTACGATGACTTAGGTAAGATATGAGTGACTTAATGTTGAGCTAATTGCAACGGGTGATGTGGGAGAAATTTTTTTCTGTAGACGGAAAAGTGGGACGTATGTGTCCCACTGCCGCACAAAGGGTTAAATTTTATGTCAGTGCCCCTTTGAAGCGCCCTTCACTAGGTTTTAGCATTTTGAGCTGACAAGTGTAATGCATGCTCTCACGATCACGTCTGCCAAGATTTGTAACTGTCGCGGAAAGACTTTCTAACTGAACAACGCCTGCCCTTCTCGCGCCCGCGCACCCATGCTTGATGACAAGGAATGGCCCTGCTCGCTCCTTTACGTACGTAGACATTGGTGCTCGGACATCGCTCACCGTACACTCGTAATCAGGTCCCGGTTAATTATGCTCCAGAAAACCTGACGACAGATGTCCTGTTTACCGGCTACATTTTAATTAAAACCGATTGCGAGCGTAGCACGCGAGAATTATTCAAGGTGACATGAGAAATTTCTGTAGTCTGTTGTTGAGCAGATGAATGAAAGCTGCGAGAAATAAAACACACAAACGTGAGCACGTTTTTATTTTTATTTTATATTTCGAGCCGTTCCAGCGTCGTGGCGCCCTGACAACGCTTGGCGTGTTTTTGGTGCGTCGTCTCTGACAGCAGTTCCAGCGCTGCGATGCGGTGTATCGCGGCAAGGATACATGATCCGTGCCATTCTTTCTAAACGTATGCGCACTGAGAGATGCATCACACAAAACTAGCAGTTGTTCCGTGTTCGAATACAACCGATGAGCGCAGGTCCTTAGAAATGGGACGCAAACGACTATGTACGTTTTGAAACTGTTGGCGGCGTCGGCCCTTAGACTCGGCTGCTCTAGCACGTACGGCAGGATCCTGTCGGCGTAGGCGTCGCAGCTCCGCTTGTCATGCTTTAAAGGCTCGTTCACACCGAAGGCGGGGTGGCCAAAGCGGAACGCGGGGAAAACCTCCTCTCCCGGCGGCGAAAGCGGAAGGAAAACGAGGCGGCAAGTCCGATCGCTCCCGGACCAATTTTTTGCCGCCCGCCCAAGGTCGCCGCTTTGCCGCAGCCAATGAGAACGCGCTGCGGCGGTGGCGCTGGTGTGTCTTTGGGAGAAGCAGTGCCACGTGATAGCGACACGCGCGCGATGCCCCGCCTCCACGGCCGCGCCGGCAGCCAAAATCGGCGTGCGGTCTGAACAGGTGCGTGCATTAGCCGCCTTGCCGCTTCGAAAAGCCCGCTTTCCCGCCTTGCCGCTCCGCCTTCGGTGTGAACCAGCCGTAACTGCAGGATCCTGTTCCCGCGCTCGTCTTGCTGCCGCTGCTTTGCTTTGCGTTGCGCATCCTTGCCAAGCTGCTTATCGTCTTCATCATCTTCACGTTTACGTTTCTGAGGACGACTATCCATGTTCTGTGAGCAGCGCTAAGTGATGTCAAGGGGATCCCTATTTTTTTTTTCATATATGTACAAACATGGTTTTCGATTAATCTTACTGTCCTTCATAAACGCGAACTGTTCCTGCGCAACGCGCGCCGAACGCTTGCGCGGTGCTTTCTTTTTTTTTTTTTATCCCCGGTGCCGGGTGGGGATAGCATCTGCTACTGCCTTCGACAAAGCGACCGTACTGCGCTAGAATGATGGTTGTCATTTCACAATACACAATAAAGGTGGTGAAAGCGAAGACGACCATTATAACCAGTTGTGTACAGAGCTTATTTCTTTTATTTAACCTCGAATTTCTAGTGCGTTAGAACCAAACCGCTCGGCGTTCGGCACGCGCGGTGTTTCATTGTCTTTTTGCACCGGCGCCGCATCTACGTTTTGCAGGGAGCTTCAACGGCGACGGTGAGGTGCGGGCCTAAGGAGCTTCGCTCCTAAAAAATTACACCATCTCCCGCTTAAGGGAACCATGTGTAGATGTGAAGCAGCGGGCGCTAACGCTTACACTGGCGGCGGCGTTGACGCTGGCGCTCATCGCAGCGTTGCGCAGAAGAGAAAACTGGGGAGGCGCGAAGCACGCAGTGATGGAGCGGTGTTTCGTACTGGAACATGCCAATCGCTGCTAATGGGCAATGAGAGACAGAAGACTCCGACTGGACACAGAGACCCGCAGTCCGCTTTTAGTTAACGCGCACGCTGCGAATTTTTATTGTTCAACAACGCACAAGAGAAATCTCCCACCGGCACCGCCTTGCAGGTCAAGATCCAGTGCCATATATACAGGGTGGCCAGTGAACGGTTTTGCAGCGCGAGCAGTCGCTTTTTTCAACCAAGAAACTCGCTAGCAGACGCTGCCTGCGTCGGCTTCGCGAGGCGAGAGTGGGGGGGTAGCGTAGGAGAGGAGAGAGAGGGGGGTGACGCGCATGCGCAGTGGGAGTGTGGACGCCGCGGGCAGGGATGCCTAGAGGAGAGAGGGGGGGAGCGGAAGACAGGAGAGAGAGGGGGGGGCCGCGCATGCACAGTGGGAGTGTGCGCAGTGGGAGTTTCATTGGGCACGCAACAACCTCCAGTGTCTAATTACAATTTAGTAAATTACAAACAAAACAAAAGCCGCGTGAGCAGTTTTCTTTTTTAGATGCGAAGCATCTTATGCTCGGGGCTCTGTCCGTCCCTCCCGCGTACCGTGTCCCGCGTCCGGCCACTTTCATGAAATAGGGAAGCACCCATTATGCCAACCAGAACACTGTAGTAATATGAATGCCGTCAACCCTACTACAATCATCAGAGTCATGGCCGAGAGCACAGAGAGGCTGCTTAGTAATGGCTAGGCAGGTGGTGGCTGTCGCCCAGGTTGACCCCACTCCTTGAGTCATGGCCGAGAGCACAGAGAGGCTGCTTAGCAATGGCTAGGCAGGTGGTGTCTGTCGCCCAGGTTGATCCCATTCCTTGATCTTGCTTGCATGTGTTTGGAGGGGGCTTAGTCCTTCCCGCGTCCCACAGCGCATGCGCGTCCCCTCCCCCCTCTCTCTACTACGCTCACCCCCTTTCTCTCCTCTAAGAATCCTCTACTCTACGGAGCGGCCCCCCGCGTCGCACACCCCCCCACAGCGCATGCGCGTCCCCTCCCCTTTCTCTCCTCTAGGAATCATCTACTCTACGGAGCGGCGCCCGCGTCCCACAGCGCATGCGCGTATCCTCCCCCCTTCTCTCTCCTCTCCTACGCTCACCCCCCTTTCTCTCCTCTAGGAATACTCTACGGAGCGGCGCCCACGTCCTACACCCCCCACAGCGCATGCGCATCCCCTCCCCCCTCTCTCCCTTCTCCTAAGCTCGCCCCCCTTTCTCTCCTCTAGGAATCCTCTGCTCCACGGAGCGGCCCCCCGCGTCCCACACCCCGACAGCGAATGCGCGTCCCCTCCCCCCTATCTCTCCTCTCCTACACTCACCCCCTCTCTCCACTCTAGGAATCGTCTATTCTACGAAGCGGCGCCCACGTCCCACAGCGCATGCGCGTTTTCTCCCCCCTTTCTCTGCTGTAGGAATCCTCTACTCTACGGAGCGGCGCCCGCGTCCGACATCCCCACAGCGCATGCGCGTCCTCTCCCCCCTCCTACGCTCACCCCCTTTCTCTACTCTAGGAATCCTCTACTCTACGGAGCGGCTCCTGCGTCCCACAGCGCATACGCGTCCCCTCTATCTCATCTCCTACGGTTCCCCCCCGTTTTCTCCTCTAGGAATCCTATACGCAGCGGCGCGCGACAGGTGGTGCGACAGCTGCATACTCCGCTGGGGGGCACCACGGTAGTTCCGCGGTATGAAAATGACGGAGCGCGCCTCATTCTCTCTCCTGTGCAGCGCCGCGATGAGCGCCCGGGCCGCTGCCACGAAACGAGAGCGGCGACGTTTCTCCCGCTCAAGCTAACCATCTCCCCGCTGCTTCGCATCCACACATGGTTCCCTTTAGCGGGAGATGGGGAAGTTTTTTTTTATCCACACTCTCCCCTGACGGTTCTCCGCAGTTTCTCATTCTTTCTCCACCTTCCCGCGGCTACACAGGGGGGACCTCCCTTCCCACCGCCACATCCAGGTCTTCAACCGTCTGCAGAAGCCGCTTGCCGCGTCCTCAGCCATGGACGCCACTCTTCTCCCGTGTTTACTTCTCTCCCCCCCCAGTAGACGCTGAGACGTGCTCCCATTTAGGACTGCAGAAATAGCGTCTTTTTCCTTCCAAAACCTCTCTTCCTCCAACCACTCGTCTGCGCTGTGGCGCATGGTGACCACCGCGTCCCATTTCACTGCTGCTAGCGGTCTTTTTTTTTTTTCGGAAGTTTGTTGAACTGAGGACTTGGTTGAACCTCATGGAGTTCGGAAACGTCAATGTTGCCCTTATGCATGAATAATGGTCTCACACCGCGCTGGAAAACGAAATGTGAGCTTAAATAGTGTTCATATAAATGCCGATTTTGAAAACAGGCATTTGTAGGCACTTATAGGCATTTAGGCACGAACGCTGAAGATAGGCGCTACAAAAACACTATGAAATCCCTTCCCTAATTCATGCTCATGTATCAAAGTGGCACGATAGGAATGCATGGAACAAAATAGGCATTTGCCTAAAATGCGGTCTCTATACTGATGACAATGAAGAATTATGGCGAAGCACTTCGCAGTGGTTCGGAAGCATTAAACCACAAACTCGTTGCACAATTAGCATTGTGCGATGACTGGTTGTTATTTTACTATGTTGCCATATTACATAACGCGATTCTTTGTCCGACATGACGCCTGTATAGGGTCTTTTTGCAAAGGAGTTTCAAGCAACTGTGGTGGAATACTCGACTGTCACGCAGAGGGCCGGGGTTCAAATCCCATTCGCTTCTGGGCCCTTTTTTTTTCATTTTATTTTCTCATGTTACGCCACCGACGGCGACGCTGCTCAACGCAGGAACGGGCGCCTAAGACCTAAAAGTAAACGAACATGAATGAATCCCGAGGCAAGCAGGTTCTGGCTTAAACCACATCGTTTCTCCGAACATCCTCATCAAAAACAGCGGCCGCAACTGTCAACTCAGCCGAGACGCGACGCAGCAGGTAGTACATTCCCCCCCCCCCCCCCTTTTTTTTTTAAATGCGAAGCATTTCTTAGCGAACTTCGGCGACTTTGAGCGTAGCGTATCTATCTATCTATCTAGCTATCTATCTATCTAGTCGCCTACGACTTTCTGCTCTCCTGGCCGTATCGTTAATGGGATTTATACCAAATTTGGTATGGCATAACATGACTGTATGACGAACATAAATGGCTGGTCATATCATGAAAATCATGACTAACTTGTCATGAAAAGTATGATTTACATGTCACGCTCATGGCGCGTTCGCGGCCGTTTCGTTAGCTTGATATACACCACATTTGGGATTGAGTGACGTGACTGTATGACGAACATAAATGACAAGTGGTAATGTGGAAATAATGACATGTCATGAGCGACACGACTTGCATTCCACGCTCATGGCGCGCTCGCGGCCGTTTCGTTAGCTTGATATACACCAAATTTGGGATTGAGTGACATGACTGTATGACGAACATAAATGACAAGTGGTAATATGGAAATCATGACTTGTCATGTGCGACATGACTTGCATGCCACGCTCATGGCGCGCTCGCGGCTGTTTCGTTAGCTTGATACACATCAAATTTGGTATCGAGTGACATGACTGTATGACATACACAAATGAGAAGTGGTTATATGGAAATCATGACTTGTCATGTGCGACATGACTTGCATGCCATGCTCATGGCGTGCTCGCGGTCGTTTCGTTAGCTTGGTATACACCAAATTTGGGATTGAGTGACGTGACTGTATGACGAACATAAATGACAGGTGGTAATATGCAAATAATGACGTGCATGTCACGAACAACATGATTTGATTTACATGCCACGCTCATGGCGCGCTCGCGGCCGTTTCGTTAGCTTGATATACACCAAATTTGGGATTGAATGACGTGACTGTATGACAAACATAAATGACAAGTGGCAATATGGAAATCATGACATGTCATGAGCGACATGACTTGCATGCCATGCTCATGGCGTGCTCGCGGTCGTTTCGTTAGCTTGGTATACACCAAATTTGGTATTGAGTGACATGACTGTATGACATACACAAATGAGAAGTGCAAGATCAAAATGGGTGCCGACAAATGGAAACACGTAGTGGGCTAAGTAGGAAGAACAGAGGAAGTGCCTCAGACAGGCTGGCCGACGTTTCGATAGGTGGACCTATCTTTGTCAAAGGCGCCTTGTCATCCTTGGCGTGTTAGTTTTAAGGGGGTTAGTACTGACGTCATCTCCTGTGGTGGCGCTTGTCCGTGCTGGTAATTGCAGTCTGGAAAGAAAAAATCTATAAAGCAGATGAGTGTAGTCCCTGTCTCATTTCAGGCAAGGTTGCAATGGCGCTAAAGAATCGTTCTCGGAGGTAAGGTGAGCTGGAGTTGTAAAAACAGGGGCGGGAGAGGAAAGAACGAAAGAAAGGCGAGGAAGAAAAAGAAAAAAAAAAAGGGGGAACGGAGAAGGTACGTAGGGGATGGGGGGTGCAACTAAGTCGAAGCCGCCACAACTGTGAATGAAGGAAAGACGAAGCATGAGGCTCCGAAAATCGGCAGACGGGCGCCGCGTCTGGCTACCGGGAAGGTTTTTGACGATATGGCGTCTGCCTACTTCAACCAACCGCCCATGGATGGGAAGCACCAAAGGAAAGCGGTCGCAAAAGAGGGAGAAGCGGGCGGCGTACTTTTAAAAGTCAAAATGTCGATAGTAAGTGCTACCGGAAGGGGTGGCTGAGAAACACGTGTTTAATGGGGGAGGTCATTGGCAGACCTATGCGTCAAGTGTCACCGTATGAGGCCCTCTCGGGGGAATCGCCTCAAAAAGTGGGCGGCATGACGCGTAAGAAAGAAAGAAAAAGAAAAAAAAGGAAGAAGAAAAAGGAGGGAAAAAAAAGAAGAAAAAAAAAGGGGGGGGGGGGGGTTGTGGATAGGGACAGTGGGGGGAAACAAATGGAATAAGACGCGGAGAACTTCCTGGGGGGCTAAGGACTTTGAGAGTGTGGAGGCGGACCTGGTCTTAGAAGCGGTGAAAGGAGGAAAGGGAGAACTGGTTTGAAAGTTCCCAAAAAATAAGAACTTAATAAGAGTAATATATGTTTAAATCTATATAATACATACACCTATATGCATGTAAAATTTAGAAATTGGAAGAGAACATTAATAGTATGATGTGTAGGCTAGGAAGCATTCTATGTTATACGGGTTATGGTCATTCGAAGGTTGAGCGTATTTCATGTCTCCCAATACTACAGTAATTATGTTATGGCTTTTAGTGATTCCAAATTGCCCCGTGCTAGATTGATTCCTGATGGGTGTAGGGATTTAAATTTGTGTATCAAATACGATTCCATGTATTTTCTATCACGTGGTGATCGGAAATTTGTTTGTAGAATGTAAAGTTTGGCTTGGTCGAAATTGTGGTCCTGTTGGTTGAAGTGGCTGGCTACTGCTTTTGGTAAATTGTGTTTTGTGTCTGCACGGTGGCCGTTCAGTCTTACATGAATTGGCTGTCCAGTTTCGCCTATATATTGTTTTTGACAGGTGGAACACTCAAGACAATATATTAGGTTGTTTGACGTGCAGGTGAAGCTCGATGTAACCTTGTGAATGTAAGCCGATGCTGTGCTTTTTACGCTGGTAGCCGGCTGTATATGTTTGCAAGTGGAGCATCTGGACCGGCCACAGGGGCCAGATGTTGTCCCACTTTTCCCTTTGAGTTTTGCATGGACGAGCATGTCTTTAAAATTGGCGTTGCGTCTGTAGGCGACCTTAGGCGGTTCGGGAAAGATTTTCTTAAGTTTCTCGTTGGTTGTTAGAATTGGATAGTATTTTGTGAGGATGTTGTTTATGTTTGGAAGCGCATTAGAAAACTTTGTAGTGAGAAGAGTGGTTGTCGTTGTTGTTGTTCTAGAGCGTGGTTTGAGTGCCTCATTGCGGTCTAGTTTCAGTGCATCCGTATAAGCTTTGTCAAGGAATGTGTTAGGATGGTTTCTGTTTGATAGTGTTCCTTTTAGGGTCGTAAGTCTGTTTACGTAATCATCGTTTTCTATGCATATGCGGCGTAATCTTGTTGCCTGGCTCTTGAAAATGCCCTGTTTACAGTGTCTCGGATGGTGGCTTGTATAATCTAGGTATTGTTGCTTGTCAAATGGTTTTTTATACAGGGTTGTCTTTAGTATGCCATTTTCAAGATATATGGTCGTGTCTAGAAAGTTGATGCGTTCATCCGAGGTATCGGAGGTGAATTTTATTGTTGGATGAAAGGAGTTTACGAACGATGTGAATTTAGCTAGACTGTCTCCGCCGTGTCCCCATATTATAAATATGTCATCGATGTACCGAAGGTACGTGTGAGGTTTGTTCACACAACGAGATAGGAATTCTGTTTCCAGAATTCCCATGAATATATTTGCGTAAGTGGGAGCAAATGGGGTGCCCATGCTTGTTCCCTGTATTTGAAGGTAGTAGTTTTCTTCAAATTCAAAGTAATTGTGTGATAATACTAGTTCAAGTAGTGTTAAGTATACTTCAGTAGAATGTTGTACGTTCTGTTGGGATAACGTTAGCCGAACTGAAGTCAAGCCCTCGGGGATAGGAATGTTTGTGTATAAAGCGGTAACATCTAGTGTGACGTGGTTATATGGAAATCATGACTTGTCATGTGCGACATGACTTGCATGCCATGCTCATGGCGTGCTCGCGGTCGTTTCGTTAGCTTGGTATACACCAAATTTGGGATTGAGTGACGTGACTGTATGACGAACATAAATGACAGGTGGTAATATGCAAATAATGACGTGCATGTCACGAACAACATGATTTGATTTACATGCCACGCTCATGGCGCGCTCGCGGCTGTTTCGTTAGCTTGATACACATCAAATTTGGTATTGAGTGACATGACTGTATGACATACACAAATGAGAAGTGGTTATATGGAAATCATGACTTGTCATGTGCGACATGACTTGTATGCCATGCTCATGGCGTGCTCGCGGTCGTTTCGTTAGCTTGGTATACACCAAATTTGGGATTGAGTGACGTGACTGTATGACGAACATAAATGACAGGTGGTAATATGCAAATAATGACGTGCATGTCACGAACAACATGATTTGATTTACATGCCACGCTCATGGCGCGCTCGCGGCCGTTTCGTTAGCTTGATATACACCAAATTTGGGATTGAATGACGTGACTGTATGACAAACATAAATGACAAGTGGCAATATGGAAATCATGACATGTCATGAGCGACATGACTTGCATGCCATGCTCATGGCGTGCTCGCGGTCGTTTCGTTAGCTTGGTATACACCAAATTTGGTATTGAGTGACATAACTGTATCATGTCCAGGAATTAGGGACATCGCCGAACAGCGCCTCTAGCGGTCGCCCTTGGAAACATGCGCGTTTTCTATGGGAGAGCGTCGTTTTTCGCGAATAACTCATGATAGAAGCCATCTTTCACTAAATTCCCGAGGAAAAAGGCTCTACGCAACTATCCCGACATCTCATGGAAGCGGCAACATTATTTACGTCCAAAAACCCGTTCCAAATTGCGGGCGAAGTTTTAAGTATGGGAGTCTATGGAAACGGTCAAATTTAGGACGGTTTTCTGGCCACTAAAATGCGATTTGCAACGAGACGGTAGCATCGATTGGTATATTCCCGGGGATTTATCAACTTCAATGACTCAGCTATCACCTGGTTGCAGCAGCAACTCTTCAAATGGCGAGAAAGTTGTTCCAAAACCGCAGTTTTCATAACAAGGTCGCGGAATTCATTGTGGTAGATATATAAACTGGGTTTTCGTCCGCAGCAACGCGTTGAAGCGATAGCCGAGCGCGTTGAACGACGAGAGATCGAAATCGCTGATAACACAACCGCGAGTGCGCAGGTTCGATTCCGGCTGCGGTGTCCTTTTTTTTTTTCTCGCTTAGTCTGGAAGCCTTCCGCCAGATGGCATACGACGAAATGTAGGTTATTTAGTTTCGGTTCTTGTTTTTGTTTCTTTCTATCCGCTCCAAAGTTATCGTGCAAAAAATAACTGGTTTCATGGTATCGCACGATACTTAAATGCTTCTAAGCGCCTTTCTCGTTTAGATATAAAGTATCCAGTCAATAAACAGACAAACGCAAATAACAGATTTTTAAAGTTGGTTTCTTAAGCTAAATGTTTATGGAGATATCAATATTTTTGCCTCTGCAGCTATGCATAGGAAGGTGTATTTGCGCGACTCTTGTGCTGCCTGAAACGTACGAAACAAAGGTTTAGCGTTGATTGTGTGGAATTAAAAGACACAAAAGTATACAAGTTTCCAGCAGTCGCAGTTCTAGTATTCGTACAATGGAATGCAGCTGAAGCCATTTGACGGAGTCCATTTGCGTTATATCAAAGCGGACTTTTTTGCATACACCGTCATGGTCAGCGATTCTGAAATATGTTGCAATAACGAATTCGTATTGTTCGTTCGTTGATCATGTCGCGGCATTTTTACAGGAGAAAGCAAGTCATGTTAAGTTTCTTGCAGACCCCGTGGATAAGAAGTTTTCTGTTAACATATTTGTCAAGGAAGATGGCTGGGCATTTTATGAACATTACACGTTCTAGCGCTGGTTTGATTAGTGCAAGAGAATGGGAATTCTTCTCTACAGCTTTATACGACAGCTTTATGCGGTGAATTAAAAATATTATATTTGATTTTTAGAGCGAAGCTCTCTGATGCTATATGTTCCAAGTTCATTCGTCGCGTCGTATTGACCTTGAGCCGCCGGAGCGCTAGCGTGGCAGGCGGGACGTCACGCCACGCGATCCGCTAGATTTTTCGCGCTAGCTTTTTTGAACAGACGATTTGTGGACGTCGTTGTGCTCATTATTCGCACAAATTAAGTTTTGAACCGGAAAGTCTGCGATGCATGTCAGAGTTCCGTCTTCAGCAACATAAATGCTCGAACTTTTAAGTGCGGTGCACTTTAGGGTGGCAGGCTGTCGTATTCTGTCGTTGCCGCTTGGCGTAACGAAGGCAGAACCACACATAGCATAGCCAGCTGTAGCATATTGAGCGCGCGCTCGCGCCAAAGAGGGTCTTCTTTCTCTTGTTCTTCGAGTGCCTTAATGAATATATAAAGTGCGGACATTACTACTATGGCTAGGGAAATACGGCAACACGAACCGCATATAAAAATTCAACGAGGAAGCAAGCGAGAAATAGAAGGAGAGAGGAAGAAAAGGAAAAGAAATAGGAAGAAAAATAGAAATAAATAGAAATAGAGAAAACTCTAGCTGCTGCAGCTACCGCATGAGTTTGTTTATTCATTGATCACGGACGTTAGTCGTCGGTATAATATGTACCATCAAGCGTCAATGCGGGTGCATCCAATGGGGGTGCATCCAAACAAATGGAGAAAAATTTGCAGTATTGAAATTAATTTATTCGCTAACGTTATACGTAGTCATGCATAATTCGCTCTTAGAATGGGTCGATTTCGCTGCATTTGTTGCTTCGCGTTACGAGCATGTGCTGTGGGCATGACCCACAAAAATTCGACCAAGCATAAGCAGCTAGCGACCTATGCGGAAGCGAAGCGGGGTAGGTTAACGTTATAAGCACCCACATATATTGAAGTAAAATTTAAACTTACACAATTTGCATGCGCTTATTTACTTGGATGGGCAGGAGAGGGAGCAGCAAGGAGATATTTGCCCTTTCCTCCTCTGTCGTAAGTAGGAGGGCAAAAAACGACACCTAGTATGCATATTCGTAGTCATCCACATTCTCATACAGCCCGCTCAATGTGGTCAAATGACTCGAATGAACTTGCTCCTCTTCCCCACCAAGGCCTTAAATTAGATAACTCTTACAGTAAAGGAAAAAAAGTAGTTGTCCTATTCTTAGGGCTTCTCACAAGTACTTTGCCATATGTTTTCTTTAAATATGAAAACTGAACATAATAGAGGCATAGTACAAGCTTCGTTCTCCTTTAATTACAACGCCCAACTCGAACTATAATGTTTGCAGATGGAATGTCCAGATTGAAAAAAAAGGTTAAATATGGTGCGCACCGGGTAAGCATAGTGGGATTTTTTTACGGAGCTGTTATTTCTGGCCAAATAGTGCGTTCGTTTACAGGGTGTGTACAAAAAAGTCGCTTCGACAAAATTGAATCTGAGTACAAGTGGCGAGTGCTGGGTGAGGGGCGAAGGGCGCTGACGAGGCCTGCCATGCAACTGGACACGTGTTAGTCGAGTACATCTACTCTCGCAGTGAATCACACGTGCGTCTGCGGCAGTCATTCTCACTCCGACATTGTCACCTTCATTTAGCGGCAGTGGTACGCCCGAGGAACAAAGAGCTTACGAGGCGAGACGCCGAGAGCAGCGAGAAATAACGCGCCCGAGACGCCGAGCGCAATCGACTAGAAGACGGCGAGGACGCTGCCGATCGTTTCGCCGGGGCAGAGCGAGGTTTCGGCGAGTCTTTCTGCGGCGTAAACAAAGGAAAGCAGGGGGGGCTTAAAACGATGGTGCGATGCTTCTTGTCCGTGATGATGTCCCGTGCAGCGATATCGCTGTGCCGTACCACACAGCTACGTTGGTCGCGCAACTTCACAGAGTAGAATGGCTCTGAATTTTCTGATTATAATGTTCATTGACAAGATCGCAAGGAGTGATAACAAAGCTATATTTACAATCCATGCATAAAACATCAAGTTATACTTTCATGGGAATCATAATAGGGACATTGTAAGAAGAGCTAATGAGACCCTAATTTCTGCAATTTGTCTTCATCAAAACAACTTGAAATTATCATACAGAAACTCAGGAAAGAAGTGGAAATTTAAGGGCTCGATTTGCTTTGTTAGACACTATATCAATGAGAACTTACAGGCGTTGATGCCATGGAAAGTACAGAGGATGTTAATAGTAGTAATTGTAATGTAAATATGAAGAAAGAAAAGAGGACGAAAAGATAACTTGCCGCAGGAAGGGTCTGAACCTGCGACCTTCGATAACGCGTCCGATGCTCTACCAACTGAGCTACAGCGGCGGTCATACCCCGTACATTTGGTGGGGTATTTATATAGATTTTAGTCATTTTGGAGATCGGTATCGACATGTTGTTCAGAAACGACCGGTATATGAGATATTGAAACGGTTTTTTTTTCTTTTCTTTTTTTTTTTTCAAATGGCAACGCTTGCTGACAATTTGCCCCCCGCTTTACCATCTTCTATGCCCAGGCCCTTGCGGGACTAAATTGCGTGAATGCGGCCAGCTGATGGAAGTGAGTTTGAAACCCCTGCTTTAAAGACTCACCGATAAGAGCGTCGTGCAAGTATTAAATGAGTAGGCCTACTAGCGAGAGACCTTTTAAGAAACATTACTATGTAAAAATCTAAGTACACGCAAAGAAACAATGACACAAGTAGCTGCAAGGAAACCAGACGAGCGCTAACTTCAAACTCGCTTGTACGCGTTCCTGGTTCTAAATGAAACTGCTCGAAATAGCCGGGTTTCAAACTAAGACCTGATGCCGTTGTGCAGACCGCGTAGACAGTGCAACAAACAGGCGGGTTTTACGGTCGTGTACATCCAAATATTATCGGAGCTTTTACATCACAAAACCACCATATGATTATGAGGGACGCCATTGTGGCGGACTCCGGAAGTTACGATCATCTGGTGTTCTTTATCTTGCACTGTCATCGCACATATAGCATTTCGCCTCCATCGAAATGCGACCGCCGCCGCCGGGATCGAACACGCAACTTTAGGGTCGGAACCCGAGCACTGTAACCGCTTCACCACCGCGGCGGATGGTCGTATATATGAATATAATTGGTTTCATTACGCTTTCACGAACAGTTAGCAAAGAGGCGAAGACGAGCTCTATAGCATACCATGTACATAATGAAAAGATTATTTCGGACGTCTTTTATTATGTGCACTAGAAACGTAAAGATCGTTGTTTATATTAAATCGTCTTACTTACTAAAATGCTTAATTTCAGAAGGTAATTGACCAATTTCGTGCCTGTAATCAATTTCGGCCTTTATTTCTGCTCCTTTTTGATGTCTAAAAAATATTGTCACTGACAGTGAATATGACAGAGCCTTCACGCTATAGCGCAAAATAATTCATTTGTCGCCAACAAATATCAGGGACGTCAAGTCTGTCTATGCATATTGTCAAACCATCACCATCTCATAGGCTGGTATTCCCTTGAAATTAGCTTTTTTAGATTAAGAAAACGGCAGCGACGAAAGGACGCGTCCTTACTTTCTCTAAGAAACCCGCGGGGGGTCGACGACTAAACAATCGGACAAAATATATTGAAAAAGACGAGAGGAAGGGCCGCACGCCCTTTCGATATTTAGTGTTTTTCAAGCACAGACAAGTGAATTGTACACGCATTCGTTGAAAAAGAACTGCTGATTCACTATCGAGCAACCAGCCGACCGCCCGCCGTACGCCTTGCTCTTATCAGTCAGCGATCACGGTTCGCTCTCGGTGGCGACATTCGATTTTTTTTTTTTATGTATGTATTGTCGTTTTGTCTGCCGCGCGGCCTGTGTCATCGCGCCAATTTTGAAAGTTGAAGGTCTCTACGCCACGTGGTGTGAAAAACGGCGAACTAAAAGCGATGTCCCGAATTCCTGGGTATGTGGCGAACAAAAATGACAAGTGGCAATATGGAAATCATGACATGTCATGAGCAACATGACTTGCATTCCACGCTCATGGCGCGCTCGTGGCCGTTTCGTTAGCTTGATATACACCAAATTTGGGATTGAGTGACGTGACTGTATGGCGCACATAAATGACAAGTAGTAATATGGAAATCATGACATGTCATGGGCGACAGGACTTGCATGCCACGCTCATGGCGTGCTCGCGGCCGTTTCGTTAGCTTGAGATACACCAAATTTGGTATTGAGTTACATGACTGTATCACGAACATAAATGACAGGTCCTAACATGTCAAACATGACATGCAAATTATGTAAAGCATGATTTGCCCCTTCCTGGCGGCTTCGCATTACATCGATTCCCACAGTGCGTGGGATCTGCCGGCTTTTTGTCTTAATGTGTAGCGACCGTGACAGGATATGCTGTGGGATAATTTGCGGGTTCCCAAAGCATGGTGAGGCATGCATGCCCTGTATAGTGGGGGGAATATGGCGGCGATTAATTTGAACCACCGGGGGGTTCTTTACGCGCACCTAAGTCTAAGTAGTCGGACGTTCTTGCGTTTAACTCCCATCGAAATGTGTCCGCCTCGGTGGAACAGTGGCTAGGGCGCTCGGCTGCTGACCCGAAGGTCGCGGGTTCGATCCCGGCCGCGGCGGTCGCATTTCGATGGAGGCGAAATGGTAGAGGCCCGTGTGCTGTGCGATGTCAGTGCACGTTAGAGAACACCAGATGGTCCAAGTTTCCGGAGCCCTCCACTACGGCGTCTCTCATAATCATTTTCTGGTTTTGGGACGTAAAACCCCAGATATTATTATCCCACCGAAATGCGTCTGCCGTAGCCGGGAATCGAACCCGCGTCCTCGAGCGCGACACCTTACTTGCTAAGCTGCCACGGCGGGTAATGTGCTGTGTAGAAACCACATGTATGGAATTCTTTCATTATGCTACCTTTCATGCACTGGTTCGGCCGCGGCGTTTTCGACGGAGGCGAAAATGCTTGAGGCCCGTGCACTTAGATTTAGGTTAACGAAACCCAGGTGGTCGAAATTACCGGGGCCCTCATAATCATATCATGCTTTTAGGAAGTTAAACCTCAACCATTATTATTTTCATGTCATCCTTTGGCCACTGCAACACACCGAAGGGTCCAACCCCGCGTGTGCTCGGACCTGCAACACACGAATCGAGGGCGTGGTGCTCTTTCTTGCAACGATGCATTTCGTACTGGAACAGGGGGGCAGAATAAGGAGCACATGCCTGCTGGGAGACGCTGTTCGTGCCTCTCCTTCGTCCTTGCTGGCTGTTTCCCTTACAAGAACCCAAGTTTGTTTGGTGATAGTGAATACCTACAGTGCACGTGGGAGTGAAAAATGCCAAAAAAAAGCGCGTCAACAATAGGAAAACACAAAGCAAGTGTACATAAAGCAGTGAGCAAAGGCTAATGCAAAGCAGGGCACATGGCAAAACAGAATAACACCAGATAACACTATACTTTTCGGCACATATAGAATGTTATCAGTATCGTCTAAGAAGCTCGGTGTACGTGCTGTATTGTCAAAGAACTCATTCTATTCAGGAATTGGTTGAGAAAACGAATACTTTATTACGACTTTGATTTTCTTACTTTTTTTTTCGTTTTGTCTTCGCTTTGATGCGCCATGTGGAGATAGAAATAGCCTAAATCGATACCGGTACGACCACTGTTCATGGTGTGGAGAATTTATGCTGTTCTCCTCTAGAACAATGTAGTGCCAGTAAGCACTCGAGAATGTGAGTTTGCCGCTGGATCATTCCTCCTTATCATTAAGACACAAACTTCTATGGGCGTATAAAGAAAATGTACCCGAACCACGAACGCACATAAAGCAACAATTAGGTACACTTCTGGTAGGCAAGCAAGTAGCGCGCGTATCAAGGCAGCATTTCAGTCTGAATATTTTTTTTCTTTCCTTTTTTTTTTAACTGCATGTAGGGATCTCTGCGAGACTAACGGAACATATGTGGCCAGGTGAGGTGAGCTTGTCGTTCTATTTCGTACTACGCCGCGGCGGCACTCGTAGCGCTGGAGAGTTCGGCGATTCTTTCATCTCGCCGCTCTCCGCGCACCGCCCCAGCTCCGCCCACTTTTCCTGACTTACAACCGATCTCCCTGGCGGCCGCGGCAACGCCGCGCGGAGCGGCGGAGGCCAGCCACCATCCCCCTCGGAGCAGCGCGCGTGGAGATTGAATATTCATCCTGGTATCCTCGCGTGAACTTGCATGAATTGGTTGTTGTTGCGCGCTTGTGTGCTGGAATCATAGCTCTGAAGGAGTCCGATCGTTTAGGCTTCAAAAAAAAAAAAAGGAGAAGCGGAGGCTCTTTGGATTCATAACATTCCTGTGCGCGCGTGCGTATGCTCGAGCTGCGTGTGCGTGTGTGTGTGCTCGTGCGGCGCGTGTGCGTCTGTGTGCTCGCGCGGCCTGTCCGCTCGTGCTGCGTGTGCGTGCGCTCGCGCGGCGTTTGGCACGCGAATGTGTCGGTGTGTGTGCGAGCGCGCACACACAGACACACGTACACATACGCGCGCGCACACACATGCATGCACGCACACACGCGTGCGAGTGCAGTCACACACATACGCGCGTGCAAGCGTGCACACGCGCTTGCGCACACACGATCACCTTCAAACGCTATAGATTGCCTCCGCTTCTCGGTGGAGACCTACACTGTGCCGCAAGGAAGGTCAAAGTGCAACGCCCTCGGGCTCCTGTCTGTATTGCATCTACCTCGAATTTTCGCTCACTGCCAACGCTGCTTTTTCGCTCACAACCAAAGCCGCCGATGGTGGCACCGCCACCGACACCGGAATTGCTGCTCTTTAATCATGTTAAGAAGCGCCGCACGTTCCCATCAGAACGTAGTCGGCTGGAAGTCCGCGTACACAGCTTTAGGATTAAGTATTTCTATTATATAAATGCTATCGCACATGGAATCATGTTCATACTCTTCATTAAGGTTGAATTACAGTGTCCCTGCACTATCTCGCGCTCACAATTTGTTTAGCGGCGACACAGTTCATGCATGAAGAGCGCGTAAGCAAGCTAGGCTGGGCAGCGGTCGCGGAGTCAGCATAATTATGGCGGTCGGCGCCAAAGCGGAGGCGTGGCGGTGACGTGGCCGGCGTCATCGCCGCGCCGCGACGTCACTGCCCCGCCCATTCGCCAGACTCTCTCCATATACGGCTGTGCACTGGCCAATACACAAAAGGCGGGGTTCCACCATTGTAGAGTGTCGAGATATCCGGAGGTTGAAGCACTGAGGGCACATCCAAGTCCACCGGCGTCACACAAACGGTCTCGGCTGCTGAGCACAATGTAGCGGAGTGGTGCTCGATTACATCGGGAGGCCGGCGTTCGCGCTTCTCCCGAGCACGACGATTCTGGAACCATATTTTCACCTGCACAGGGAATAATGGGTGAAAAATATTGTCGGGTCCCATGCGCCAAAAGTACAACGTGGCTCGTGTACCGTACACGGGATCCAATTGAAGAAATCGAGTGTTAATAAAGTCACAGTTTCGCCGCAAGGAGAAGCAATGAATGCGATAGCAACAAATCGGAATGTCAAGCGAAAAATGGCAAACAGATCGAAACGTGCAGCGCGCTATTCACGCACACATGACGCACGAAAACAACATACACAGGACGAGAGCGAACTAAGCACGTTCACAGCTCGACACTTAATGCGCTGCTCAAACAAAAACGACGCACGATACGTACTCACAGGTTAAAGTTAAGGAACTGTACTTTGTATCCCCAATACCTCGAAACATGCACCCCCAATACAATCACGGCAGACGCAAAGCGAGGGCCAGGGTCCTTCTTAGCACAGCGGCCACGAGTGAGGACACCGTCGCCTTCGTTGACGCTGCGCAATACGCAGCTTCCAATCACTGTGTTTCAGTGGCTACGTCGCCACGAGGTGAGCTGCTGACATCGCTTACGCTTAAAAACACAGACGCCGACAAAGCCGAGCAGGTGGCAGTGGCCATTGCCATGGCCACTACGAACCGTTCCATGATTTTCACAGATTCGCGAGCTGCCAAGAGCATTCCTGAAAGGCTCGATATGCAAGGAAGCCGCTCGCGTTCTCTCTACTGCATCTTGGACAGGCACAAAGCACCTAATCTGGTTCCCCGGCCACGTGGGCAGCGATGCTCATGAAACCATCCCTAACGCCAACGAACTTGCACACTCCCAGGCGCGAGATCTCACCCGACGCGCAGGAAGTGGGCACTCGGAGGCAGAGGGAGGGCTGTGGCATAGGGACCCTCTTCTCACTTTTAACGAGGTCTGTAAACACTATCAGTTGGGGCGTCGGAAGTTTCCGCTTCCACACCCGCACTTGGACAGACCACAGGCAATCGCCCTCCGAATGCTACAGACGGAGACCTATCCATCTCCGTTTATTTATTCAAAATTCATAGAAGGCATCGACCCTGGCTGTCCGCGCTGTGGACATCCCAGGTGCACACTTCAGCACATGCTCTGGCAGTGTCACGACTTGCACGGGGGCTCAGGGTCTCCCTCTACGGAGGAAGACTGACTCCGGCTTCTCACCAGCTCCGCCAAGGATCGAAGAGCAGCTCAGGGCTGTCCAGAGAGCCCGCGACGTCGCCGAGACTCTCAACCTCCCGGCTCCTTCGTGGGTGCGGCCCGCTGACGGAAGCCCCTGACGGGGGACACTCTTCGTCTTCTCAGGACTAAATAAATGTTCTTTGTCTGTCTGTCTGTCTGTCTGTCTGTCTGTCTGTCTGTCTGTCTGTCTGTCTGTCTGTCTGTCTGTCTGTCTGTCTACTCACAGGTTACAGACGAGCGCGAACTAACACGTGTCGCAGTTGTTACTTCACTGTGTTTGAAAAGTGCACTCTTTTCGCTATCGGGGCTCTGCAGCGAGCGAAGTGACCTTCGTGGGCTCGGTATATAACCAGGTCCCGGAGACTCTCAAGTTCCAGCGATGGCCGCAGAGGGCGAAAAAATCGACCACGGCGAGTTCCATCGAAATGCGCGTATAGTGGAACTACTGACTCCTCTTTTAGCGGTCGGATAAGTTAGTTCGGATTTTCCGTGTTAGGGGCGCTCAACGAGGCCAAATATTTCGTTTTAAAATGTGTCAGAAGATTGTTAGAAGCTTAGTTACCGTGTCATTTTTCATAAAGGTAGGAGGGATCGGTTTTAATGTTACTTCTAGAATTACTACAACAGCTTGATTGTTTGAGAACAAGTATTGAGATTACACTGACGCTCGAAAAGCAGCAGCCCATTGGCATCGGTTGCGTTTCGGTCGGTTAATTCATTCAAATGGTACCGCGGTCGTTTTCTGTGATCGGCATCACGCAGCTATGGTAACGCAGCTCCGTTTCAGATAGGCTTTGATATATCAATGCGAGTTTATGTGTCAGACTTACCATGCCGCTACCTCAAGGCGAGCGTGTCTAAACCTTGTGAATCATGTCAGCTGCGGCGCTTCACCGACTTTCTAAACGTCGGGCTACACAGCTTCCAGCGTGAAAATTCAACGCCAGCAAATTGCTCGGAGACTACCTACGAAAACGGAATAACGATGCACAAAGTGCGCGTGGGCACCGGTGAGTGAAAATGCACTGGTTTGCACTTGAACATAGCCTGTTTTAAATGCGAATGCATTTCTTAGTCCGGCTATGTCAGGCGGCGTTGTCCGGCGTTGTCCGCGCGCCGGCAGGTGTTCTCTCTCCGCTCTCACTCCCTCTCCCATAGCAACAGCTGCGGGTGCGCGCGCTTATCCTCGCCCCTAGCAACCGGAGCAGGTGATGCGGGCGGACTAGCGGAGAGTGAGTGGAGAGGAGGAGTGCGCTCTGGTGTGTGAGGGCGCTCGAATCGCGGGAGCTCGGCGGAGCTCCCGCGATAAAAAAAAGAAAAAAAAACCAGGCGCTGCGCCGTGCTCCCGACCGGGCTGCAGAAATTAGGCGCCTTTTTCCTTCTTCGAACCTCAACCACCATATATAAATGGAGTGAAGCGCGCGCGAAATGCATTCGCATTTCCTCACGATTCCCTTCGGGGAGGTGGGGGCATTTTTTTTTTGCATGCGCTACGGTTTTTGTCAATTCATAAGGTTTTACGACTTGTCCAGCTGATGAGATGCACAGCTTGTGGGTTTTACTGGCATTTTCTCAGAAGGGGCGGGGACACGGGACACGCGGGGACCCCCCCAGAATTTTCGCCTGCCCCTCCCCCCCCCCCCTCCCCAAGAACAAACATATTCAAAACACAAAAAATAAATTCCCCCCCCCCCCAAAGAAACGCACTTATCCTGGGTGTCCCCCCCCCCCCCCCCCCCCGATAAAAAAATCCCGGCGCCACCCTTGTTTGTCATATCGCTTACTGCGTTCTCACATTTGCAGATAATATTGCCGCAAGTTGTTTGACACCCTCTGATGTCACACGCCGCTTCCTGCTTTTCTGAATTCCGCCACACCAACTGGCAAGCAAAGCGCGCCATGCAACGCTGGACTGCGCGTGTCACGACAGAACGCGCTGAAAAAAGAAGACTGGCGGCTCGAAGGAGCGGCACGCGACTACAGGCAAGAAGAAGAGGTCGACGAGGTTCGGACTAGCTAGCGTGGGACAACCCTTGCGAAAAGCTGTGTGTTTTCAGTTGACGGGCACAAGTTCGCCCTAAATAAATAGTTGTTTTAGCAGCAGGCGCTGTATTTGTTCGTTACAACTGGTGGAGGTGCTGGGTGTGATTCCAAGCCCACCTCAGGCAAGGGAGCGTAGCCCAGAGCCCTTAAGATTGGAGCCAGCGGAATTGACTCCTGTACACCAACGCACGAGTCGCCGCCTACGTGGTGAGCAGCTCGAGTTTGGCGCCCTCTTCGATTCTTCGAGACCAGTGGAGACCGTAAGCTCGGACGCCACTACGATGGCCGCCCAAGCGACGCTTTTTCCATCGCATATCGTCGTGGATCCACCCCGAACACCAGAGGTCTGCCATGGTGACATTTTCGAAGATTCCGAGGACTGGTTCGATGGCTTTGAGCGCGTCGCCAGGTTGAACGGTTGGGACGAAGCCAGGAAACTTCGTTACGTCTACGTGGCACTGCAAGATTCTGCACGTACGTGGTTCGAGAACCACGAAGCGTCCTTAATGTCGTGGGACGACTTCCGAAGGGAGTTTATGCCACGTACCCAAACACGGACCGCAAAGAAAAGGCAGAGGCCGCTCTTCAGGGAGAAACCAACGGAAAAATTACACCATCTCCCGCTAAAGGGAACCATGTGTAGATGTGAAGCAGCGGGCGCTAACGCTTACACTGGCGGCGGCGTTGACGCTGGCGCTCATCGCAGCGTTGCGCAGGAGAGAAAACTGGGGAGGCGCAAAGCACACAGTGATGGAGCGGTGTTTCCTACTGGAACATGCCAATCGCTGCTAATGGGAAATGAGAGACAGAAGACTTCGACTGGACACACAGACCCGCAGTCCGCTTTTAGTTAACTCGCACGCTGCGAATTTTTATTGTTCAACAACGCACAGGAGAAATCTCCCACCGGCACGACCTTGCAGGTAAAAATCCATTGCCATATATACGGAGTGGCCAGTGAACGGTTGTGCAGCGCGAGCAGTCGGTTTTTTCAACCAAGAAACTCACTAGCAGACGCAGCCGGCGTCCGTGTCGCGAGGCGAGAGAGGGGGGAGCGTAGGAGAGGAGAGAGAGGGGGGGACGCGCATGCGCAGTGGGAGTGTGGACGCCGCGGGCAGGGATGCCTAGAGGAGAGAGGGGGGAGCGTAGGAGGGGAGAGAGGAGGGGAGGCGCATGCGCAGTGAGGGTGTGGTTGCCGCTGGGAGGGATGCCTAGAGGAGAGAGAGGGGGAGAGGAGGTTTTTTATTTTTTTAAATGGTTTGCGCATGCGCAGTAAGGGTGGTCACGCCGCGCACCACCACCACCACCGGATTAAGCTTCGCCATAAGATGCTTCACATCTAAAACTTGAGCGTCGCCATGTACACTGAAGACATGTCCCGACTCTTCCGCCGAGCCGACCCGAACATGGCTGAGGAGAAGAAGTTGAGGCACCTGATGCGCGGAGTGAAAGAGCAGCTTTTTGCAGGCCTGGTGCGTAATCCGCCCCGTTCTATCGCCGAGTTTGGAACAGAGGCAACGATGATAGAGAAGACAGTGCAGCAGCGCGCGCGCCAGTATAGCAGGGACGTAGGCGTCTCATCAGTTAGCGCGGTGTCAACAACCCTCACGAGCAACATCGACCTCTTGCGGGAAGTGGTGAGGGCTGTCGTAAGGGAAGAGCTGCAGAAAATGCACATGGCTCAAGGTACTCCAGCGATACCTTCACTTGCGGACGTTGTCCGCGAAGAAGTGCGGCAAGCAGTCTATCAACCCCAGCCTCAGGTTCTGCAGCACGCACAACCGGAGCCTCAGCCTCAGTTATCGTACGCGCAAGTGGTACGACAGAATCTCGGACGCACGAACCGGACGGCACCGACTGCCGTTATGTCCCCGACATTTTCCCCTAATACGCCACCACCCATGCCGGAAGCAAGACCACGTAAGAGCGATGTATGGCGCACTGCGGACCGGCGGCCCCTCTGCTACCACTGCGGAGAGGCAGGTCACCTTTATCGGGCGTGTCAGTATCGTCAAGTGGGACTGCGTGGCTTCCCAGTCAATGCACCCTGCCCGCGGAACGGTGAGCGCCCCTACGAAATCGAAGAGTTTTTGTCTTCGTGCCATACGCCTCAGGACACCCAGCAACGGGAGTCGCGGTCAGCAGCACCAATGCGCTATCGGTCGCCGAGTCCTCGTACGTCATCAAATTTCCCAAGACCACGTTCACTTTGCCCGCGGCGGGAAAACTAGAGCCAGCGACCTGTGGAGGTAAGGACGCTGATACTCAGAAAACTGAAGACCCTCCATCGCTAACCCGACGAGACGACGACATTTACGCAACTACGGACAAGTGCAGTAATAGTGACGTTACCTCCGAACTGCTAGTCACCATCGACGACGTTGAGGCTATTGCGCTAATAGACACCGGTGTAGACTACTCCGTGGTCAGTAGCGTCCTTGCAAAGAAGCTGCGAAAAGTGCTGACTGAATGGACCGGACCTCAGATACGTACCGCTGGAGGGCACTTAGTCAGCCCCGTGGGATTATGCGCCGCAAGAATAGGAATAAGAGGATCCATGTACGTCGGCAGCTTTATTAGATGCGAAGCAGCTCTTTGACTAGCCTGTGTAACGCTGTCCCTCCGTGCGTCCGTACGAACGCGCCGCAACGCGCTCCCCTCGCCGCAGGTGTTGGAGTGGTGCCAAGTAGGTCACGGCGTTGACGTCACGCTCCCCTCGCAGTGCGCGCTGACGTCACTCTCTCCCTCGCCTGCCGCGCGCTCGCCGCAGCGCCCGCAGCTGCCGCCTCGTCCATTCGCCCGCAACACCTGCCGCTACCGCCGCTCGCTACACCGCCGACTCGTCGGTTCACGCGCAAAAAATTAACACCATCTTCCCAAAGGGAACCCTGATGGGATGCGAAGCAGCAGCGTTGCGCACGGGTCGCGTCACGGGTTGAACGGCGCTAACGCAGTTGCTGCGGTGAGCGCTGGAAGATTCGTTTGAAGCGATGGCTGGCGTAGGTCTTGTCGTTTCTTCAGAGTGGACACGGGCGCTGGACCGGAGCTGGAGCGTTAGCGCCGTTCAACCCGTGACGCCACCCGTGCGCAACGCTGCTGCTTCGCATCCCATCAGGGTTCCTTTTGGGAAGATGGTGTTACTTTTTGTTCTTCCCGAATGTTCCCGTGAGCTGATTCTTGGCATGGACTTCTTGCAACCAAACAATGCAGTCATCGACTTGCAAGAATCCCAAGTTTCGTTTTCTACGGAGAATGCTGTCGCCATCTGTCACACGGAGCAACCAATCGTTTCACCTCTCCGCATTGTGGATGAAGATGTGACCGTGCCGCCACGCTACAGTGTGATGGCTCTTGTGAAGAGTGAAGTTCTCCGTGACTGCGATGGACTAGCAGACGGAAACATCGGAATGCTACTAGAAAAGGGACTATGCGTGGCAAGAGGTCTGGTGAGCCTTCGTGATGGATGTGCGGATGTTCTATTAACCAACTTTGGCAATGAGCTGCAGCGTGTAGCGAAGGGAACATTTGTAGCATCCCTGCATGAGTATGTCCAAGTCTCGGATGTCGGTACTCTCGATTAAGCTTCCGAGACAGTAGAAAGTGTACTTCAATCAGTAGACATTGACAGAGAGCTCTCATCACCACAGAAAGAGCAGATTGTGTACCTCATCAAAGAATTTGCGGAGTGCTTTTCCACTTCGTCGAAAGTCGGACGTACTCCCGTCGCAAAGCACCGCATCGTGGTCGAAGAACACGCTAGACCTGTACATCAGCGTCCATACCGAGTAGCGCCATCAAGCAACAAGTGCAGGAAATGCTCAAGGACGACGTGATCCAGCCATCCAATAGACCGTGGGCATCACGTGTAGTGCTGGTCAAAAAGAAGGGCAACACTCTGCGGTTTTGTGTTGACTACAGAAAACTGAACCTCGTCACGAAGCGTGATGTTTATCCACTTCCGCGGATCGATGATACCTTGGATAAGTTACGCAACGCTCACTTCTTTTCATCATTGGACTTAAAAAGCGGATACTGGCAAATCGAAGTGGACGAACGAGATCGCGAGAAGACGGCGTTTGTGACACCCGACGGACTATACGAGTTCAAAGTACTTCCTTTCGGTTTGTGCTCTGCTCCCGCTACCTTCCAGAGGATGATGGACACTGTCCTCTCCGGACTCAAATGGCAATCGTGTCTCGATGATGTAGTGGTTTTTTCCTCAACCTTCGAGCAGCACATACACCGACTGAGAACAGTACTGGATGCCATTCGCGCGGCAGCACTGACTATCAAACCGGAAAAGTGTCACTTTGGATTTCGCCAGCTTCGGTTCCTCGGGCACATTGTTAGTGCGGAAGGCGTCCGCCCAGATCCGGAAAAGATTACAGCAGTTGAAAACTTTCCGAAGCCGCAAGACAAAAAGGCCGTGAGGCGATTCCTGGGACTCTGTGCCTACTACAGACGCTTCGTCGAAAACTTTGCTAAGGTCGCTGAACCTTTGACACGGCTAACAAAGGAAAGTGTACCTTTCGCCTAGCGGGAAGAACAGGAAGAAGCTTTCGCAGAGTTGCGACGCCGTTTGCAGTCTCCTCCTATACTTGCCCATTTTGATGAAGACGCCGACACAGACGTCCATACCAACGCGAGTAACGTTGGTCTCGGCGCCATCCTTATTCAATGGCAGAATGGAGAAGAAAAAGTTATCGCTTACGCGAGCCGCACTCTATGGAATGCTGAGTCCAATTACTCAGCGACAGAGAAAGAATGTCTCGCAGTTATATGGGCGATTGGCAAGTTCCGACCATACCTGTACGGGAGACCGTTTCGAGCGATCAGCGATCATCATTCGTTGTGTTGGCTGGCGAACATCAAGGACCCTTCAGGAAGACTTGCTAGATGGAGCCTGCGTCTGCAGGAACATGACATCACTGTCGTCTACAAGTCGGGTCACAAGCACAACGACGCGGATTGCCTGTCACGCGCACCTGTAGAGTCTTCATCATCTGATCAAGAACAAGGTTTCCCATTTCTTGGAGCTCTGAATGTGTCCGACATGGCTCGTCATCAGCGAATGGACCCGGAGCTACTCCCGCTTATCCAGTACTTTGAGGGCCAGCAAATTAAGGTACCACGAGTTTTCGTCCGTGGATTGTCCTCCTAGGTCCTCCGGAATAACGTCCTCTGCAAGCGAAACTTCGAACACAGCGGCGAGACGTTCCTGCTTCTCGTACCGTCATCACTGAGAGCAGAGATCTTAGAAGCGTGTCATGATGACCCATCGACTGGCCATTTAGGTATTAGTCGGACTTTGGCAAGAATCCGCCAGAAGTATTATTGGCCGAAATTAATGGATTCGGTGCACCACTATGTCAAGTCATGCCGGGATTGTCAAAGACGCAAAATACCACCATCGAAACCAGCAGGCCTGTTGAAACCCATAGAGCCGCCAAAGGGGCTATTTCAGCAAGTGAGAATGGATTTACTTGGTCCATTTCCTGTCTCATCAACGGGAAAGCGCTCGATCGTTGTGGCAACAGACTACATGACCCGTTATGCTGAGACGTCGCCTCTCGTAAAAGGAACGGCGAGTGAGGTAGCTCAGTTTTTCGTTACTCAGATCGTACTACGACACGGAGCACCGAAGGTTGTCATTACTGACAAGGGAACAGCGTTTACTGCCCGTTTGATGCAGTCTGTAATGAAACTCACGCATACCGACCACAGAAGAACTACGGCATACCATCCGCAAACAAACGGATTAACCGAAAGGCTCAATAGAACGCTCGCTGACATGATCTCCATGTATGTGGACGTGGAGCATCGGACATGGGACAGCATTTTGCCTTCTGCTACATTTGCATACAATACCACAGTACAAGAGACGACACACTTCACACCATTTCAACTTGTTTATGGTCGGACGGTAACAACGACCTTAGACGCGATGTTGCCTGTCAACGATTCGAATGCGATTGACCCGGACATCAGCGATTACATAGAAAGGGCCGAAGAGGCACGGCAGTTGGCAAGGCACCGCATCATTCAACAGCAGGGAGCCGACGCAAGTCGATATAATCTGAGGCGAAGAGACGTACAGTACAACCCCGGAGACAAAGTGTGGGTGTGGACGCCTGTACGTGTGCCTGGCCTATCTGAAAAGCTGATGCGGCGCTATTTCGGTCCTTACGAGGTACTTCGCCGGTTAAGCACTTCAAATTACGAAGTAATCCCTGAGGGTCAAGTGTGCTCAACGCGACGCAGGAATCACCCAGAAGTCATACATGTAGTACGAATGAAACCGTACTACGAAAGGCACTGAACGAGAGAACTGCTACATGTGTTCAAACATCAGGTCAATCCTACTCTTCGAAACCGTTGGCCATCCGCACGCATCGGGACGATACGTTTCGGGAGGGGGACTAATGCCGCAAGTTGTTTGACACCCTCTGAAGTCACGCGCCGCTTCCTGCTTTTCTGAATTCCGCCACACCAACTGGCAAGCAAAGCGCGCCATGCAACGCTGGACTGCGCGTGTCACGACAGAAGGCGCTGAAAAAAGAAGACTGGCGGCTCGAAGGAGCGGCACGCGACTACAGGCAAGAAGAAGAGGTCGACGAGGTTCGGACTAGCTAGCGTGGGACAACCCTTGCGAAAAGCTGTGTGTCTTCAGTTGACGGGCACAAGTTCGCCCTAAATAAATAGTTGTTTTAGCAGCAGGCGCTGTATTTGTTCGTTACAATATCTTTACTGCTAAACTTTACCACAGAGATCACAGCATAAGTTTTACCTGTTTCTGCGCAAAACGAGTCCGCTGCAAGATATGCTCTTAAGTTCAATGCATGGTAAAGCCAAGTGCACTTACAGTATGTATACGCATTTGAACATTTTCATAAACAGGGACAGTTACATTTTTATGTACCATATAGTTTATCCAGTTGGGCAATTAACTAGCTTTGTCCACTGATGGGCATCTCTAAAACAAATTCACAAACATATCGTTTTCGTGCAATGTTCTCATATAGATTCTTCTTAGACATGAATCACAAATACATTCACTCTTCTACTATAGTAACCATGACTGCTTTTTCCTCTTTCAGCCCAACCACAGCCTCCAAGGAACTGCTCATATCAGCATACGCTTGGATGCTTTATCTCTGAATCTACCTCAGGTCAGCAGAGAATGTGTCATCACTGAAAGTAAACTCGTGGGCCAAAATCCTCGCAAGGTATGGTTGTTGACACTTTATTTATTGAACCAATTTTTGTTTAACCATTTCTGTCTTACTTTTTCTCATGACTCGTTTTTTTTTCTTTTCAGGAAACTGGACAAAAGAGAGATCATTGGTTTCCAAGCTACCCACATCAAGTCGTAAGAAGCTCAACAGTTGCCGTAGTGACAACCCCATGGGCCACCAATATTTACGAGGCATACAAACGCAAGCCTTAGGTATACTGAGAAGCAGTGATATTGTACAGTATGTCGAAGCAGTACAAAATTGGGTGCACCAATTATTTTCTTGCTTCATGAATTACTCAATTTAGAGGAAATGTGCACGCTTCAAATTTTTTGGATAGTGCATGTTGTGGGGTGCACATACTGCACTTCACTTCACGTGTCAAACTTTGCATAGAGTGTCACATTTAACTAGGTAGCAAATGGGCCAGTGGTGGTGCATATTTAGCAGCACTGCTTTTTCAGTATAGATTGCTGTGAATGCGAAGACTGTTGCAAGGGAATGGCAAGAACAGCTACAGTAGTGCTGAAACGAAAAGTTACTGGTACCGCTTACTTGTTGGAAGTGACATTGTGAAGGTTCTAAAATAGGAAATTGTGTGCAAGCACTCGTCCCTTTATTAAACAAGACATGTCATGCATTGGTCACCTGGAGATGAGTTGATTTAAGGGCACTTCAGAGTATAAGTATTGTTGGATGGCACTTCCAGGTCACTACTCTGGAATACATAATGTTTGATGATGGGCGTAGGTGAATGAAAGCATGTGCATAAGGACATTTTGGGCAGTATTCTATGGAACAAGCTGAGGAATTTGTAAAGCATCTAAAAAATTCGTTTTTAGCTCTGTTCAATGAACATTGCCAATACATTAATGGGATGATATGTAAACACGCACTATCCAGAAAAGAGGGTACATCACCGTTGCATTTGTGCAAACAATTTGTTTTGTATGTGAAGTTGAGCCACAGACAAATAGCAAATACAGTAAAAGCTCGTTAATTCGTACTCGAAGGGGAATGTGAAATTGTCACACGGCACGTGTAATGTCATTCGCAGCGAATGACATTCATATCGAATGTCATTGCGATCTTGCATTCCAGGTCTACACGGCTATATGAAATGACATTCGCAATTGATGTCAATGTTTATCGGCAGGCTGCTATGATACCAAAAAGTTACAAATCACCCATTTAATTTATATATTTTCTCTTCATTGTGAGTAATACAACGGTAAACATTGTTCGGCTCATTCACAACATGCTGCGACGCGACACAACAGCATCAGTAGAAAAAAAATCCTCACACATATCCAAAGCAAGACTAGCTTAAAGCCGCTCACAATTTGCAGTCGGCAATATTTGCGACCGTGACAGCGTTCGCGAACTTGTGACCGCGATGAATGATGATCAGTGCAAACGAACGTCAATTGCTCTCCAGCTGCTGCGAATGAAGCCTCAGAACTGACTGATGCGGCTCAAGCTTGCTATTGAAAAAAGATCACAGACGACGAGGGATTTGGAGCTGCGCCTACATGGACTTCGACTTCGTCGGCGATTAACAGAGAACTGTGGTGCTTCCCAAGAAAGGAAAACTGGTTTGAAAGCTTGGTAGATGAAGAATTGTTATGGTTTGAAAGCACTCTTCCTAACCTGGTGTCCAATACGTGCGTGTGTATTCTGCTACTAGCGAGTGCTACCGCGGCGGCGCTTCACCAAAACAACAGCAAGCGTTTGTAAACATGGCTGACAGGAGGCGCTAGCATCAAGTCGGAGTCTGGGAAAAAGAATATAGCTGCACAAATTGCTTCCACTATCGCGTTGTACGTTAAAAAGTTACCGAAAAGTTAACAACAACCCTTAATAAACATCTGCACATCGTTTACACTTGCTTTAAGATATCAATTTGTAATCTCTTCTCAAGCGCCTGTTGACGAGATTACACGTGTCGCCCTTGCATGAGTTCGGTGAACACATTCAACGGGCGAATGTCATTAGGTGTGAATGTCATTCGCTATGCCCGTGTAGCAGCAACAAAAATGGCATTAGCACCTAATGTCATTCGCAGCGAATGACATTACACGTGCCGTGTGACAGGGGTATTAGTGGGCAGGCACTAGAATGAACAGACATTGTGCCACAATGCGTGGGCAGAATCCAAAGAAGACACATATCACGAACTAGGCGCTACTATACATTTGTGGCAGGTGAATTCGCAAATTAATTCATGGAGCTCTAACAGCGAACAAAATTGATCAGTCTGTGATACGCCAAAAAAAAAAAAGCATCGACGTGCATTGCGAGCAGTGAGCCTTAATGTCGAAATATATGATATTTATGCTCCAAAACACGTCTATTTACATGACAGAGTTAACACAATCAAAATTAAAAGTAATCGGTGATTTGCATTCACTTGCGTTTCTTCCATCGCGACTCCATGAGCATTGTTTGTAGCTTGCCCACGGGCTCCAGTGCAGCATCTGAAATCTCATCTGCTAAGAAATGATGCTGTTTTGTTGTTTTGCATCTCTAGTAAATTTAGTTTGGTTTGATGTTGCAACATATTGTGATCACTCTGGGCAGACTTCTGCGAGGAGCGACGAAAACCAGGGGCTCCCAGTTCGAGCTAACTGTTGTTGATATCAACGAGTTCGAATTATTAGGAGATTCCCCCTAGAAATACACAGGGCTGTGTAGGGACCAGGGCATCAGTTCGAATTAATTGTAACTTCTAATTAACTGAGTTTCAATTAATAAGCTTTGAGTTTCAATTAATGAGCTTTTACTGTAATAATATTTGTTCACGATAACAGACCTGACACGACATGGAGTTTTTAGCAGAGCATTAATGTTGAATTCCAATGGCAGATCGCGAGCGCCTGGCCGGATCGCGGACGGAGCGCGTAGATCCGAGCGGGATTGCTCTCGCCAAATCTGCGATTGGAACGCGTGCGCCTCGACGGGAGCAGTCGATACACGGAAATCTTGCGAGATGCGCGAGAGGGCGCGAGGCGAAGCGTTTTCCTGGCTGTCCACGGCTGCCCGCGACTGTAAACATCCGGCCGTGACGGGATGAAAAGCGGGCGCATAGAATACGTCACGCGAACTTCCGGCGAAATCCGCCGATTTCGGCGGAGCAAGAATTCTTGCTCCACGGAGCAATCCGTAATCTGCGGTGGGTCTCAATCTGCCATTGGAACACGCAATTCACGCTCCCAATCTGCCATTGGAATGTGATTGCCCCACTCAGAGCAGAAAACGTTGATCTGGATCTGCCATTGGAATTCAACATAATTGAGTGCACTCAATAGGTGTAATCGGAGTTCATTAGAGTTGGCCAGTGTTTGTACATGTTGAAGATTTGAATGTGTACTGAAAGCTATTTGCTTGGTATTGCTGTGAGCTATGTAGCCAAAAAAGGTTAGTTTTGCATGATACTCATGTTAAGAGTGAGGCAGACAGTTAGGAGGTAGTGAAGAATAAAAATGTGAATTCAGCTTCTGCAATCGACTGATGAACTGAAATGCACGCTGACGTATCTCACAGGGTGTCTGCGAATTTCTGCTCGCAGCCAAACTCACTCGGGCTGAGTGGTTCTCAAACTACACGAACGAGCCCTCTCGGATTCAGGATTATACCAAATTCTACTCAGCCGGGTTCATTCGATCTCGTGGCGACAGCTCACAATCTGTCAAGTGCAATAGAGGAGAAACAACCCTGAAAAGGGACATACTGGCGAACAATGACGTGACGTCGACGACAACACGAGGCTTGTTCTCACAGGGGGGATCGGCCACCACACAGTTCCCCTGTCCACCACCAGGTTTCACGCTGTTGTGTCCGCTTTTGTCGCGGCTGACAAATCTACTGCGACATGACAAAGAACCCGGTGAGGAGGAGTGCGCTCCCATTCGGGGGCTGAGGGCGACAATAGAGCACGCGCCGTCTCCGGCATGTATCTCTACCCGACGAAAAACGTTGCCTTGCTTTTGTTCACATCGCGTACGTGGGACACGGGACGACGAAAACACTCGTTGCGAATTGCAAGGAACGTAGGGAAGCAAAAAGACAGCAGGATTTCTCAGAAAGTAAAGCTTCTTATTTTAGCGTATGGTGAAGTAGCGCAATTTTCGACAGGGACAAAGAACAGAAGGTGGACACGACACTTCTTTGTCCCTGTCGAAAATTGCGCTACTTCACCATACGCTAAAATGATCAATTACCAACTAGCCTAGCTGTCAACCTTATTGAACTTCAAAGCTTCTTAGTTGCCGAAAAATTCCCCCGGACCAGGACGAATTTTTTCGGCAACACAGAAGCTTTTCTTTCTGAAAAATCCGTATGGATTTCCTTGTGGCTTCATGCTACAAACAGGTGGTTGTCTATTTTTCCGGATGGATGGATGGATGCTATGAGCGTCCCCTTTATAACGGGGCGGTGACATGTCTGCCACCAGGCTCGAAAAAAAACTTTCTTTTTATGGTGGCCTATTGCCTTATCTACATTGATTAAATCTATGTTATTACAGCAAACAAAAATATAAGTTCACGGTCCATCTCTCTGCTTCTTAAGGCAGAATGACCTTATTTTCCCCCTTCTTCATTTTTGTCCTTTATCTCTACTTTTCTGCCACCAATACTCTAACCGTCTCTTACTTATTTCTATCGCGGACGTGTTCAGCTTTCCATTGTCCCTAAAACCCAAGGCTTCATGTAGACTCGTGTCCACACGTATATCTGGGTGGATATCGCCACATTCAATCAGTACATGTTCCATCGTTTCCTTAGTTCCCCCCACAGCATGTACATTGTTCTTCTTCGTTACAGAATCTCGCTTTATAGCTACGCGTTCTAAGGCAACCCGACCTTGCCTCAAACAGTAAAGCGCTTCCCCTTGAATTATCATAAAACCTCTCCCTCCTTATTTCGTTTTTTCCCTTTCGGTAGTCACTGAGAGCCGGCTTCTTTTCCATCGCTGTCATCCAATAAGTCCTCTCCGCCTCTCTGACTTTTCGCTTAATGCTCCTTGTTGCCATGTCGCCCACACTGCTAGCCGTATATTTACTGGTGAGCCTCCTAGTTCTTTTTCTCCACTGCGTGTCGACGCTTTTTCTATACAAATACCTGAAAACCTTCCCTGCCCATCTATTCTCCTTCATTTTCCGCAGCCTCTCTTCAAATCTAATTTTGCTCTGAGCTTCCCTCACTTCAAAACCTGTCCATCCCATATCACCCTTTACAGCCTCATTTGTCGTCTTCCCGTGAGCGCCCAACGCGAGGCGTCCCACAGTCCTTTGATTTACATCCATTCCAGATTGCACCTCTGACTTCATGCACACCACTGAGTTCCCAAATGTAAGCCCCGGAACCATCACACCCTTCCACAGCCCTCGAAGCACCTCGTACCTATTGTATCCCCATAACGCTCTGTGCTTCATGATTGCGGCAGTCCTATTTCCCTTTGTTACCGATGCTTTCTCTTGTACCTCCATATATCTATCCCCCTCATTTACCCACACTCCGAGGTACTTGTATTCGCTTACCCTCGGTATTTCTTGGCCCTGTATTAAGACCGCATGGTCTTCGTGATCATTGAATACCATCAATCCACATTTTGTTGCACTAAAACCTAGTCCTAGAGCCTCGCCCTCCCTTCCGCATATATCTGCCAGCCGCTGTATATCATCTTGACTGTCCGCAAATAAGACAATATCGTCAGCATAAAATAGACCTGGAAGCTACTGCTCAACCATCGCGCCTGCCTGTTTGTGTGACAGATTAAATCCAATGTTGCTCCCTTCTAGCGCTTTTTCCATCCTCACCATGTACAGCATGAATAACAGCGGGGACAAAGGACATCCCTGTCTCAGCCCCTTGCTAATGTCAACGCTGTCCTTGCTGCTTATTCCTTCCCATTCTACACAAACTGTATTTTCTCGGTATATCTCCCTCAAAAGCTGTATACAGTCGTCACCTATGCCCACTTCCTTCAATATATCCCACAAAATTTCCTGATTAACGTTGTCATATGCCCCGGTGATGTCTAGATAAGCTACGTATAAGGGCCTGTTTTCTATTTTTGATATTTCTATACACTGTGTAAGAACAAACAGGTTATCGTCTAACCGCCTGTCGATTCGGAATCCATTCTGGAGTTCTCCCAAAATATCATTTTGCTCTACCCACGTTTCTATTTTTAATTTTACTGCCTGCATCGCCAACCGGTATAGCACCGATGTAATAGTTAGCGGTCTATACGAGCGAATGTTATCCTTTTCTCCCCTGCCTTTATAGATTAAGTTCATTCTACTTTTTCGCCAACTGTCTGGTATTTCCCTCTCCTGTAAGCACTTTTCTACGGCTTTCAGCAGTGCTTCTTTAGTGCTCTGTCCTAGTTCGTTAATTAGGCTGACGGGAACCCCATCTAAGCCCGGAGTAGTGCGCTTAGGAATTTTTCCTTCGGCCTTCTTCCAATTGAAATTTTCAAGTACTACATCTTCCTCGGTTGTACTCTTCTGTATACTTTTACTCACCGGGGGAATCCCCTGGTCGACCTTTTTAAACGAATCGGCTGTTACCTTTCGGGTGTAACCTAGCGCTTCATACCCTTCCAATTGATTTCCTTCTTCATCTACCATATGTTGTTGCATTGTTACAGACTTCCTACCTAGCGCTTTTAGGTGGCTCCAAAATATCCTAGGCGCGGCCTTCTTCTTTTCGCGAATCTCTGTCATCCAGCGTTCACTTTCGCCTTTAATTTTTTGCCTCGACTAATTTCTGCGCAATGGATTTTTGCTCTAAATATATTTCCCATACTTGGTTGACTTCATCCTGTGGCCGCTTCTCCTTTTTTGCTTGTCTGTGCTGCCGTGATGCCTCACGTCGCTTCTCGATCGCATCCCGGATTTCTTTGTTCCACCAACTTTTTGGCTTTCTCTTTCCTTTCCAAGAAATAGTTTTCTTCTCTTTTTCTATTTCTTTCGTGATTACATGTAGCAGCTCACTATACTTCCAGTCTTTGCCTGGAAGTTTGTCTACTTCTTCCTCGACTCTTGCGGCTATATTAGTCATTTGTTTCTCATTTAAATATGAGCTGCCAATGTTCGATTCTAGGTTCTTATTTTCAGTTTTATATCCCATTTGTAATGTTATGTGTTTATGATCACTACCCAAGCTGTTAATGCCTTCCTCGTCTATTCTCATCTCTCTAAGTTTGTCATAGATTCCTTCTGTCATGAGACAATAATCAATGCTCGACTGCCTGTTTCCGACTTCCCACGTGATGTGTCCCTCACACTTAGGCCCCGCGTTAACTATTTCAAGACTATGTTGCTCGCAGAGATCTAGCAATAACTTGCCATTGGAGTCTGAATATCCGTCAAGGTCATGTATGTGTGCATTCATGTCCCCTAGAAGGATTATTTCGGCATCATGACCAAATTCTTTAATATCGGTGCTTATGCATTTCACTATCTCCAGATTCTTTTCTCTGCAGTTATTCCCCGTCCACAAGTAAGCTACACCTAGCCACGTTTTCTTTCCACCTACTGTGCCCGAAACCCACAGGTGCTCTGAACACGTTTGCTTCACTCTATCCCATTTTGCTCTGCTATGAATTAGCATTCCAACACCCCCCACCTCTCCTTTCTGATATGATCCTGTTGCATCCTTCCCAAATGTAATTGTCAATATGTGGTGGCTCTTCCAAGTCTCTAAGGTGTGTTTCTGTAACCGCATAAACACCTCTCTGTTCCTTGTTTAACTGTCCCTCAATCTCTAACCATTTTGCCTTTTTTCTGCCACCCTGCATGTTAATGTAACCAATTGCGACACGCGCCTTCTCCCTTCTTTTACCTTTTCTCTGGTTTTTCGCTATACTACCTGTCACAGAGTCCTCCTGGTTGTTGTCCTCATTACACGCTACCCTGGACACCGAAGGGCCCGCGCGTCCCTTTCTTAACCCTTTCGCCACCTTGCGGGATTCCGCAGAACTCATTTGCAATACTTGTGTCCATGTGCTTCGAGTTGTCGATGAATTCGCCCTCGCGCTGCCAGTTGCTAGCTTCATGGTTAGCTCAATTGGTAGAGCGACCGCCCCAGAAAGGCGTCGGTCCCGGGTTCGATCCCCGGAGCAGAACGAATTTTTCGGCAACTAAGAAGCTTTTCTTTCTGAGAAATCCGTATGGATTTCCTTGTGGCTTCATGCTACAAACGGGTGGTTGTCTATTTTTCCCTTTCTTGGGTGATTTAAATGCGAGACTATTAAGAAAAACTGATATCGGCAGCGTTGATCCGACGAATTCAAGGAATAAATATCGGGTTCCTAGCAGGGATCGAAGCCAAGAATTCTGCGTGGCAATAAACTATTCTACCACGGAGCCGCGCCAGGTCTCAAAACTTCCTCGGAAACACACCCTATGCCGGCGTAATGTTGGTGAATCGTCCATTGTTGTTGCGGTGCTGGCTATTAAATTTATAAACTCTTATGATACAGGCGTCACGTCAGGTTAACGTCAGTTGTATACTTAAGCTCCATCCACTGAAGTTGGTCTACGTAGCACTAGCCAGGGCTACCATCCTCGCAAGCACAAGCGCTACATATCAGCTGTACCGCTTCTGGTGTTGGTAATACGCATGTTGCTGTTGGCATTGTTGCGCAACTATAAACTAGTGGTTATATAAAACATATATGACTGTTCAACATGTCTGTGCGTACATCATCTGAACATATATTTAGCTTAATTTCGTAACGTTTCGCTCAATAAAAAAATTACACCACAGTCACCTTTCCTCCGCATGATTCGTATAACATCGATTCTCATGGTACATGCGATCTGCCGAATTTTTTGTTCAATTTTTACGCTTTTCGAGATATTGACAGGTGATGCTAATATTCATATGTCACGCTGACTGAATCAGGCTAGAGTGACGACGAGTCCCCAGAGCAAGTTTCCACTTTCACTGTGCACTTCATTTGCGACTTCTAACACGTGGGATCCTGGTGTGATGCCTGCTGCTGCGTTGCATTAAGTAATGCAGTTAGCAGCACGCACTATTCTAGTGTGAATAGGGTCGACTGTAACATAGAATTTATTAGTACATGTGTATTTATAAGGCATGGTAAGTTCATCTTCAGTGTTTGCTTCAAACTGCCACAATCGTCAGCAACATTTTGTCAAGAATTACATGATGTCCTAAATAAGTTGACTGCGATTTCCCAAATGTCCTTTATTTCTTTTTTTGGTGATCTTAATTTACCTTCTGTAACCTGGACTACTGACCCGCCAAGCCTTGCGGCAAATTCCATGGAATGTTGGTCATTTTTAAATGTTTGTTTGGATTTTAACCTTAGGCAACTGGCTCTTCAGTAGAAGGATTGAAAGCTGGCTTGTTGGTGGCTGTACTTGAACATTTTTGAAGCAGCGCAACTACGACCCGGGCGGAGAGAATAGAAGCACAGACCTCTTCAGCCTACTCGTTCTGCTAATATACTAGATTTGCTGCTCACGGCAACTCGTCTCACCTTTAGTCTTTATGCCTGGTCTAAGTGATCACTGTTGTCCGCCGCGGTGGAGCAGTAGTTATACTTTAACAAAACTTGGAACTCGGCGAGATGGTGCATAATTTGACGGGAAAATTTGAGCGCACAGAAAACAATCACGAGAGCGAGACAACAGGACAAGCGCTACTTTCATCTAACTTTATTTTAGGCTTCGCCCGCAAATATATCCAGAAAAACACACATGCGCACACAGTCAAATGCATTGTCAACACACGTTCTCACTTCACAAAAAATTATCAAGATACTCAGTCTCTGCCTTGAAAAGCTTCACCGATGTGTCACTGACGCACATACCTCCTCGCCTCCTGATATGGTACGCTTCAAGCAACTCCCTTGCCACCTGATCCCTGCCCCTACCCAGTATCTTTATCTCACTCAGTTTCGGCTCACATGCCCCGCAACTTGCGCAATGCTCTGCCAAATTTGTACCCCCCACTCTTCACAGCTCGAATGTTCCGCCGGCAAGGCGGCGGCGATGTGCAAGGACTTGAAGCTGAACAGGTTAGCGAGTGCTATTGTTGATGCTAAGTGTAATGCCCTGAATGTGTTTTTTTACGGCGAAGACGCATAAGTTGAATGCACCCTTTAGGTCGGTTGTTAGCGAGAGTGGCAGCATGTCCTGAGCAAGTACATTCAGAAGCACTTAAGTGCGTTGCAGGTTGAAGACCCCTTCGCAACTAAGAACTCTTACGAGGTCGTGGAGTATCTTAAAGCTGAAGTGTCGCCAGGATTCCTCTTTTCTGTCGAGGTCGAGGATTTATTTTATTCTGTGCCGCATAAGGATCTTTTCATTGCTGTTAGGGATGCCATAGATGAGTGTGGTGCGGTTGATTTTCAGAATTCTTGTGGTTTATCTGTTGCTAACTTTCTGCGTGTTCTTGAATTTTATCTTGCTTCGACATTCATTTCGTTTGAGGGCAAATTTTATCGTCAGAAGAAAGGGATCTGCATTGGATCCTGCGCAGCTCCGGTCCTTTGTAATCTGTTCTTAACCTTTGTAGACCGTGCTCTTCAACGATGTTTTAATGGGATAGGTGTGCAGAAAGTTTTCCGGTACGTGGATGACTATCTCATTTGTGTTGACAAGCTAACATATTTGACGTACCCTGAATGTGTTCGTAGAATTTTGGACGTCTTTCATCAGCAAGGAATAGGTTTAGTTTTCACACACGAGGTGCCGTCGCGGGGTTCGTTACGGTTTTTAGACATTAACCTTACGATGGGGCGCGATCATGTTTGCTGGGAGTATGCGCCGCGGGCCCAGAAAGAGTTATTGCCCTATCGGTCGGCTCATTCTAAAACGGTCAAGAGGGCGGTAGCTAAGCTTTGTTTGGGGTCCGCTTTAGCGAAGTCATGCCCACACTCAATGCAGTCGAGCTTTGACAAGCAAGTGTGTCGGTTAATGTCTGCTGGCTATCCATGTGCAGGGATTTTTTCTGTGGCCGAGGCATTGTTGCGGAAAGCTAAGCAGTCAATGACCGAAAATGTAAGCCCCCCAGGAAAGAGCCCGGTAAAGCCAGTCGTGGTGCCGTACGTTCATAAAGTTGCGCACCATGTGAAAAAAGTGGCGAACCGTCATAAGGTGCCGGTTGTGTTCTCCGCTCCGAAGAAGCTGGCCCGGTTGTGCGCGCGTGTTTCGCGTGGTGGAGAGAAAAGAGGTTGCCAGAAAAAACATGGTAGACAGTTTGTTAACTGTTGTACCGGGGTTGTCTATGAGATCCCATTGACATGCGGTAAGGCATACATAGGCCAGACGGGTCGTTGTATTAATGACCGGGCGGCGGAACATTCTCGAGCTGTGAAGAGTGGGGGGTACAAATTTGGCAGAGCATTGCGCAAGTTGCGGGGCATGTGAGCCGAAACTGAGTGAGATAAAGATACTGGGTAGGGGTAGGGATCAGGTGGCAAGGGAGTTGCTTGAAGCGTACCATATCAGGAGGCGAGGAGGTATGTGCGTCAGTGACACATCGGTGAAGCTTTTCAAGGCAGAGACTGAGTATCTTGATAATTTTTTTGTGAAGTGAGAACGTGTGTTGACAATGCATTTGACTGTGTGCGCATGTGTGTTTTTTCTGGATATATTTGCGGGCGAAGCCTCAAATAAAGTTAGATGAAAGTAGCGCTTGTCCTGTTGTCTCGCTCTTGTGATTGTTTTCTGTGCGCTCAGATTTTCCCGTCAAAGTAGTTATACTGTTCGGCTGCTGACCCGAAGGTCGCGTGTTCGATCCCCGCCGCGGCGGTCGCATTTCGATGGCAGCGAAATGGTAGAGGCCCGGGTACTGTGCGATGTCAGTGCACGTTAAAGAACACCGGATGGTCGAAATTTCCGGAGCCCTCCACTACGGGGTCTCTCATAATCATATCTTGGTTTTGGGACGTACACCCCAGATATTATTAAGTGATCACTGCAGTATTCATGCCCATTGGTCTTGCACGAAGCAAGTTGAATTTATTAAAGATTCTAAAGATGCCAACTTTTCTTCAATGAATAATGAACTTGCGGATTTCATCACAGATTATATGCCGGGTTTTCACAGTCGCACCATTCAAGAAAAATAGTTTGTGTTTAAGGAAAAGGTCGCTTTTTTGATTGACCACTACATTCCCTTAAAAAGAGCAGATTCTTTCATCTTCCAAAGCTTACAATAGAACGAACTTGGGCATGCTGGTGAAGCATAGTGAAACGCACAGCGCAAATAACGACGGGGACGAAACTGCGCTGTGTGTGTTTCCGTCCTGTGTCCTCGTCGTTACTTGCGCTGTGTGTTTCATAATTGCAAAGCTTCTTGGTTTAAAGCCCATCTGAAACGCATACTAAACAAAAAGAAAAGAATTTCCCACCGGGCAAAAGTGGTGATGACGCCTCAACGTTGGCACACATACTTCCTCGCTGAACACCAGTACAAAAAAAGCCGGCAGATCCCACGCACTGTGGGAATCGATGTAATGCGAAGCAGCCAGGAAGGAGCAAATCATGCTTTAGATAATTTGCATGTCATGTTTTACATGTTAGGACCTGTCATTCATGTTCGTCATACAGTCATGTCACTCAATACCAAATTTGGTGTATATCAAGCTAGCGAACTGGACGCGAGCGCGCCATGAGCGTGGAATGCAAGTCATGTCGCTCATGACATGTCATGATTTCCATATTACCACTTATCATTTATGTTCGTCATACAGTCATGTCACTCAATCCCAAATTTGGTGTATATCAAGCTAGCGAACTGGACGCGAGCGCGCCATGAGCGTGGAATGCAAGTCATGTCGCTCATGACATGTCATGATTTCCATATTACCACTTATCATTTATGTTCGTCATACAGTCATGTCATTCAATCCCAAATTTGGTGTATATCAAGCTAACGAAACGGCCGCGAGCGCGCCATGAGCGTGACATGTAAATCATACTTTTCATGACAAGTTAGTCATGATTTTCATGATATAACCAGCCATTTATGTTCGTCATACAGTCATGTTACGCCATACCAAATTTGGTATAAATCCCATTAACGGTACGGCCAGGAGAGCACAAAGTCGTAGGCGGCTAGATAGATAGATAGCTAGATAGATAGATACGCTCAAAGTCGCCGAAGTTCGCTAAGAAAGGCTAAAAACGTATTCCACAATTGTACCCTACCCGCCCTACTGAAAGATAATCCTCGGCAGTTTTGGAATGTAGTTCGTAGCAGCAGATGTCTCACTAGTCGTGACTGCTGCAATGTGATGAATGATGTTTCTCGTTTTTCTGGCGCAGCAGCCTTTTCTATGCCTTCTGTCTCAGAGTCTTCCTGTTTCCTCATGATCTCTGTTCATTCATGTGCCGTGCAATAGAAAAGTTGAAATCGTCTAGCTGTGCGGGCAATGACAATTCAAGGTTCCTAAAAAAACGGAAAACTTCATTGCTCCTCCCTTCTTCGCAGTGCTTGGGAGGTGGGTAAGGTTGTTCCACGTCACAAATCAGGTAACACCCACTCTCCCCTAAACTACAGGTCAATATCTGGAACCAGTGCACCCTGCAAACTTCGCGAGCACATCCTTTATTCCAAGTTAGTATCCTTTCTTGAATGTAATTCGTTTTTTTTCCTTGTCAACACAGTTTCAGGAAGCACTTTTCTTGCGAAATGCAGTTACTCTCTTTTACTAGCAATCTTTCCCGCGCTTTTGACAATACTTTCATAACCGACTGCATATTTTTAGATTACGCCTTCGACACTGTTTCGCATGCTCTCCTTCTTCCTAAAATGAGCAAGCTCTGTATTGATCCTAACATCCTAGACTGGATTCGATGTTTTCGATCTAACAATACGTTCACGCTAATAATTATAACTCTCCTACCGTTGCTGTTACATCGGTTTTAGGCCCATTACTTTTTATTATTTATATTAACGATTTACGTGTCGGTATTAATTCTACCATTAGGCTTTTCGCTGACGTGCTGCATCACGTCATTCATAACCCACATGACGTTTCCACTTCGCAGTCCGACATTGACGCAGTTTCTAACTGGTGCGACACATGGAACTAAACATTACTAAGTGTAAAGTTATGAGAGTAATGCATCACAACTAAGCTACTTTTCCTATACCCTTAAAAACTCCGTTCCTAGTTACCGTTATCTTGGCGTGCAGATAACCCACAACCTCTCTTGTAATGGGCACGTTGAACATATAATTAATAACACTAATCGGCTGCTTGGATTTCTACGCCGTAATTTTTCATTCGTTCCTTCAGATTTAAAACATAAATTGTTAGATCCAAATTTGAATACGCTTGTTCTTTTTGGAATCCATCTAGCTCTGTATTAACTACAGCCCTTGAATCCGTTCAGAACCGTGCAGCTCGTTTTGTGCTTTCTAATTACTCCCGCTACGCCAGTGTTCTTCAATGAAAGCTACTTTAGGTCTGCCAACACTTAAGTCACGCCATAAGTACTTCCGTTTAAACATATTTCAGAAAATGTTTCACACTAATGCAAAACTTAAAAATGATCTTTTCCTTCCCCCGGATTACGTATCTCCACGGTTCGATCATAATCTTAAGGTTAGAATTGCCTTATGCCGCACTAACACTTGTGCTTCTTTTTTGCCGCAAACAAGCAGTGACTGGAACCACCGTTGCTGCAATCCAAGAACCTGCCGCCTTCAAAGTTGCAATTAATACCATATTGTTAGACCATTCCTCTCCGTAATGCCCTCGGGCCCTGAGAGTATTCGCAATGCCCATAGACTGTCGCGCCCCTAGCGGAATTTAGGAGCGTCCTCTCATGGATGATCAGTAGACGACAGCATGGCAGCCCTACGCAGTCGCCCACTTGTTCGGCTGTGTTAACAGGAAAGAAACACTACGAGTTTGCATGTTTCCTGCTTCAGTGAACGAACCGGGCCCTCCGTGACACGATAAATCTGACTCGTTCTTGCGAGACGCGAAGTTTTCGTGAAAATACGTGCAAACTCGCGCGTTCAACGATGACCCACATCGTACAAATATCAGCTTCGCGAGGTTTTGTGTAGCCACGTAGGTTAGTTAAACGCTGTCTTCTGACCTTCTCAGTTGAAACTCACCTTGTTTTACTTGCATATAGCATTCGTCAGTGCTCTTGTAGTGCATGAATTTATAACATTGTAGGCGCGAAGTCGCGCGAGCTAGCGATATATAACTGAGTAATCTGAAATTGGCCAGCGCTGCGCCGCTTGTTTTTGTACGTTTGTTGATAGATAGCAGCACTCTGCAAGCGATTTGTTTGTTGACCGGTGTGAGATCAAGAAGTTCTGCGCGCTCAGATAACGTTGTGACGAGGACTAATCGAAATCTTTCGGCGGAGGGAATTCTTCAGATTGCTTTCAGCAATTATGTTAAGAGGAACCACCTTGACGACGAGGATTTTTCGCTGGACGGAGAAGGCTGTGAAAGCGACGATGAACGATCAGCTGCTAACTCACGAGGAGCGAGTTGCACTTCACGTCCCCTCGCGCGCTAATGTTTTTTTTTTCACGCTCGTAAGTCACTTTGGTTGTATTTAATGTATAGTATCCTTCAGCGAGATCAAAATAAAAACATAGTTTTTCTTGTACATTGCCCGTAGCGCAATTATTGTGGATATTATCGAGCGCCGCATTCCGCCAAAACACTCGAGTTCGGAACGGGGAAGCGAAATGGTTATAGCGATGAAACGTGCAGTCACGGCCACAATCCACGCCTATCGGCTCACTTCTCCTGTACTTCACCGATACCTTCCGATCGGCATAGTTCGACGCATTTTCGCAACGTCGAAGAATTCGTCGTTGCGAAAAGCATACGTGCGTGTTCTTTTAAATGCGAAGCATTTCTTAGCGAACTTCGGCGAGTTTGAGCGTATCTATCTATCTATCTATCTATCTATCTATCTATCTATCTATCTATCTATCTATCTATCTATCTATCTATCTATCTATCTATCTATCTATCTATCTATCTATCTATCTATCTATCTATCTATCTATCTATCTGTCTATCTAGCCGCCTACGACTTTGTGCTCTCCTGGCCGTATCGTTAATGGGATTTATACCAAATTTTTTATGACATAACATGACTGTATGACGAACATAAATAGCTGGTCATATCATGAAAATCATGACTAACTTGTCATGAAAAGAATGATTTACATGCCACGTTCATGGCGCGCTCGCGGCCGTTTCGTTAGCTTGATATACACCAAATTTGGGATTGAGTGACATTACTGTATAACGAACATGAATGACAAGTGGTAATATGAAAATCATGACTTCATGAGCGACATGACTTGCATTCCACGCTCATAGCGCGCTCGCGGCCGTTTCGTTAGCTTGAGATACACCAAATTTGGTATTGAGTGACATGACTGTATGACGAACATAAATGACAAGTCGTAATATGGAAATCATGACTTGTCATGTGAGACATGACTCGCATTCCACGCTCATGGCGCGCTCGCGGCCGTTTGGTTAGCTTGATATACACCAAATTTGGTATTGAGTGAAATGATTGTATGACGAACATAAATGACAAGTGGTAATATGGAAATCATGACTTGTCATGTGCGACATGACTTGCATGCCACGCTCATGGCGCGCTCGCGGCCGTTTCGTTAGCTTGATATACACCAAATTTGGTATTGAGTGACATGACTGTATGACGAACGTAAATGACAAGTGGTAATATGGAAATCATGACATCTCATGAGCGACATGACTTGCTTTGCACGCTCATGGCGCGCTCGCGGCCGTTTCGTTAGCTTGATATACACCAAATTTGGTATTGAGTGACATGACTGTATAACGAACATAAGTGGCAGGTGGTAACATGAAAATCTTGGCATGCATGTCATCTACAATGCCATTTACATGCCACGCTCATGGTGCGCTTGCGTCCAGTTCGCTAGCTTGACATACACCAAAATTGGTATATCGCGACGTGACTGTATGACGAACAAAAATGACACGTCGTAACATGTAATACATGACATGCAAATTATGTAAAGCATGATTTGCTCCTTCCTGGCTGCTTCGCATTACATCGATTCCCACAGTGCGTGGGATCTGCCGGCTTTTTTGATATTCATGTTTCGATCGTGCTTATCGAACCTGCGGCATCCGAGTGCAGTGAATTGCGCACGGCTTGAGTCTGAGCATGGCTGTGACACAAGTGCTACTAAATAGGATGTTAAATGCTTGTGTTCCGCTGAAGAAGCAACTCCGCGTTCCTGACTGCGCAAGTAATTACGACGGCGTATGTTTGCAAACCATCGCCACGTTAAACATTCGGTCCCGTGCCGCAGCGATGGCGCTACTCGCTAGCGGCCTATACCACTGCGGCAAATCCGCCAGGCAGGCTCGGTACACAGTATCTCGGAGAACCGTTCAGGTCATACGTCAATTCTAGTTCATGAAGATTTCTGCAGCACGCACAGGATTTCGCACAGCATCGCTTATGCATGGTAACGGAGCTGAAATATAACCTTTCACACCGCGGCAAATAATTAGGTGGCGAGCTTCCATGGTTTGAGAAAGCATTTCGGTCTCATATCCATTTCAGTGCAGCTCATGCCTTCATCCGGTGAAAGTGGCACGGGCCGTACGTACGCACGTCCTATCTGTTCCTATGCTAACAAACGGATTGACCCTCCATCGGGCGCCATCTTGAATCGTACATCGCGCCACCTATAGTTCGTGGGCATTGCGAATACAAATAAACGAATGAATAAATAAATATACCATAGTTATGGACAATCTCCAAAATCATGCACACATCATGTCTTCAGAAGCTGACACTGAAATAGCACGACGACTTCGCAGCCTACACGAACAGCTGTGAATGTCGACGGCCACGTCGCCTCGTACTGAACTGCAGGAGCAAGCTGTTGGGCACTCCAGAATAAGTTCACCCGGAAGGGCATTTTTAAATGACGAAACGTTCCTCTGAAAGAATCTTCGCGGTCAAGAGGAGAACGCGGACCGCATTGCCTTCTCACTCGCTTGCCGCTTCTCAGTGGACACTGCAACCGTGCCTCTGAACGGCCGCGCAACATTGGCCGTTTGAAGAGTGCGCGCCTACTGCAAGTGCCCTGATTCATCGTATTCAAAGAAGTACCGACCGACCGTAAGGCGCACACTTTGTTGTTGGTGACGCAATGGGCGGGCCTTTGAACCTCGTAGTGGTTGCTCAATTCACAAGGCCTGGTGATACTGTCTGCGTTAACGGGACTCCTCGAGACGCCTGTATAGGATTTTCACAGCGAAGCTGTTCGTGGTCGAGCCCTTCATCCGCGGTAACGCTTGTGCGCGTCATAAACGGGTATGAGCCACAGACATTGGGTAAACCCCACCACTGGTCCTTTAATAGTGGAGGCAACAGTTAGCCCAACAAACAGGCATGTGCCATAGAAGAAAACTATCATCATCACGTACGCGTAGGTGCCACAGAAATCGGGTAAATACCACTACGCACAGAATCCACTCTAAAAGGAGGAAGGCAACAGTTAGCCCAACAATGACGTGCGCGTTACCATAGTCACACCAGTGTCACGTGATACTTTATAAAAGTTGGTGGCTATATACTACCACCTCAAAGCTTAAAGAACCAGTGACACCAAATTTCAAACTCGAGATGTGGCGTTCACTCGATTGCTTGGTATCCATGAGTTTTTTTTTAGCGAAGTATGGATTGCGTCTGTTACGTATAAGTTATTCTATATCAAGCGCAAAGAGCGTGCAAAGGCTCAACGGCGCGTTCATGCCATGCAACATCGACACTATTATAACGTGTTCAGCTAGCTGCTAGGCCACGCCTCAGGCACTGAGTGACGATGCGCGAGCAACGCTTACGTCGACAAGTTTAGTGTTGTCATCGTGGTGCCTACTTGTGGTACCGCCTGGCGGCGACGCCAAGCTGCCTGGCATCGGCGTCGCTTGTTTTGTTTTGCTTGGTTCGTGCGTTCGTGCAGCGCGTTCGTGTGAATCCTGCGTTTTCGTTGTGCCGCTTCGGGTGATCTGTCGTGGAGTCATGAGCGCGAATGTGATTATTCGAAGCTACGATCTCCATCGCATTACGTGCCAGCATGCCGTGGAAATCGTGCTCTTCAAATAAGAGATAAAGCAAAGAGTTTGCTGCACCGTTGCGAAACGCTACCACCACAACGTGCTCACGGAATCAAAATGCCAGGCCTCCGCGTTTCACTTTTTTTCTTGTCGCGTTTCAATCTGTGAGCAATATACACTACAACTGACACACATGGCGACATTCACTAACGGACCAGTTATTACGACACATTGGTTATGCTTAGGTAGACGCAAACACCACAATAACCGATCAAATTGCAGCAGTATAGAAAGTATCAGTGGTTCAGAGAAATATCATTTCAAACTATACTCGGCGACAGCTTTTCTTGGCAGCACTGTGGAAGCTACAGAACCAAAGCGCATGTATGGTGCCGCGCCAAAAAAATAGTACTGAAGTTTATTGATAATTTTCTCATTTGCCTTGCTGAAATAAATACTGCTTTATTTATTATGAGATTTAAACAGTTGCGGGACGTTGCAGGCAAAATACAGTTATTGTTCACCTTGCAAGAATGTTTTCCTTTTCTTTCCATTTCTTAGACAGCACCACCTTTTCAGCCCACCCGTTTTCCAAATAAACATGGCGTCCGTGACGTCACTGTGCGGCCGAATACGTGCTGTTTCGTTCTCCAAGAAAAATATACTCGTAATAGGACACTCAAATGTACACCGAACAATCGAAATGTTTCTCCCATTCATAATGTTCATGTATGTGTTTTTCTAAACACGTTAAAGGGACCCTGAAACGGTTTTGACGATTTTGTACAAACACATTGAGCCAGTAGACCAAGTCCTAAGGCTCATTTACAGACTAATTTAAGCTCTCTGCGTACACTGTGTAATTGATTACAACGCTATAAAGCTGCGAATCGCTGCAGATCACTGCGGCTCAGCCCAACGCGTTTTCAACCGCCCCTCCCCAGTATGACACGCAGTCTGCGCACGATCTGATTGGCTGCGGTGTGCGCGCACAAAAAAATTGGCTGGTAGGGTGGCGGCACCTGTCGGAGCAAATATCAACCCCTCCGCGATGTCTCTGTTGCCAGACGGCGTGCGTGCTGCCGGGCGCACTGGGGCTATGGTCTCCGAGATACACGCAACCTGTCGGCGTGCAGTCTCAGAGGTCATCACTGGGCGAAGCTCAAATCATCGAGTGTGCTCACATGAGCTCTGCGATCGCCAGCGATGCCAGCGTGTATCATGAGTTGAGGAGGCAAGGCAGGGGTAAGAAGGAGGGTATGATATAATTGGCCGTAGCCGCCTTGGTACACGGCGTGCAGCGAAATTTGTAGTGCCAATGGTTCGATGATGCTCTAGCCTAAACGCTGACAAAGCTTCAAATAACCGTTTCAGGGTCCCTTTAACGATGCGAGCGAGCAATACCGAAATCAGCCGCAAGATGCCGAACTACTTGCGGAGCAACACGAATGTGTGGAAGCCCCGCCTCCGTAGCCTTCGCTCCAATGTCAAGATAAGTTGTCGCCGAGTATAGTAACATGCACGCAGCGTTCATAAGCGTAGTTGTGACATGTCTGCCAGCCAGCATGGCCCAAGTGTGCGTCTCCAGCTGCCTCCTCGTAGCTGCTCGGTCCGGCGTCGATATCAGAATCGCTACTCTGAAGAGGATCGAACCGTAAATTATTCGCCACGTCGCGAATCGCAGCGATTCCATATTCCTCAGTGTTTTCATCGTCGCTTCTGAACGCTCTTGACGGCGGCGGCTACGATGGGGTGGCGGTCACATGCTTACACGTGCTCACTGAGCAGACGAAATGTCAGCTGAAACTCGCGTCACCAATTCGCGTGGCCACGTGATCAGATGGGGCGCGACCGCGGGAGGTGACCGCTTGACAGCGCTGAAAATTGGCGGGCTTTGCTCCCGTTTTGAATTGCGTTCGTTACTGGTCATAGTAATCATTATTACATATATTAAATCGTCTCTCTGTTGCATAATCAGTACCGAATCGTTACTAGGGGATCGATCACTACACGTTGACGCAAAAAACGCGACATGCGTAAAGTTGATGTCACTGCTCCTTTAACAAAGAGTGTTTCATAAAGATCCAACGTGTCGGGGCATCTTAAGCGAAGGCTTCTTTGTAGACCTGTGCATAAGAGTAGTGTGGTCAAGATGCGATAAAACTATACATAACTTGCAAGTGACGTCAGTTCCTGTCCTCCGTCCGTATTCCGTCCGCCATTACCGAGCACATGGAGCACATACGTATCAGTGACCGCGCCGTGTTTACGTTCGTGCGGCGGATCGTTTGGCGTAGTGCGCGCGTTTTGATAGTTTGCCTTGCGCGTATGACGAAGGAGAATCATTCAGGACATTACGCAGCCAGCAGCGATATTGTTGAATGGGGAACTCGGATCCTCCGTGTCTGCAGTGTCCGAGACCATGGTGTCGCACGTAATGGGTGAAACAACTTCGCACGACATTTGGACACATAGCTTGCTTTTCATGAAGTGGCGCCCGCACACACGTACGTTTTTCCGTCTTGGGATCCTTCCTGTTTATGCGCGCATGAGCCATATGCTCCGCTTCTCGGACAGCTCTTTCGTGCGGTAGCACGGGTTTGTGATCACCTTTGGCAAACAGTACGTCCCCGATTCTGGTCCTTTTTTATCTCATTTACACTTACTTCTCGTGCGGCAGTCAAATATCAACATTGCGACGGACGGCATTGACGGGAAACGCGAGAGCCGCATTGCTTGACTCGGTGTCGTCTGCCGTCATGTGCTCGGTGATGGCGGCGCGTATGCCGAGATCGCATCCCCGAGTTCCGCAGTGCGACGTACTTGTAAGTTATGTATACTACCACCTCGAAACTTAACAACGTATCTGAAAGACTCGCAAAACATGGAAATGCGTAATCCCGATGACGCCACCAGCTTCGCTGTTTTACAGCGAAAGCTGTTATGAGATCACAACAAGGGTCGTTTCTGCGCCGTAGTTGTCCGCCGCCGCCGCCGCCGCCGGTGTCCGTAACCAATATCGCACGAAATAAGAAAAAAACTAAATAAATAAAAAACACCTTATGACCGAATGGGAATCGAACCCGGGTCTTCTGCGTGGCAGCCCAGCACTCTACCACTGAGCTACGCCACTGCTTGAAACTGCGGTGCAAAGTGACCCTACGCAGGCTTCATATCGGGCAAGGAATCGCGTTAACGTGTGTTGTAAATCATTTTAGAGCAGTAAATTAAGAACCGGGCGTCACACAATGCGAATTGCGTAACGAGTGGGTCGTTCAATGCTCCAACCCATTACAAAAGCCTGAGGCATAATTCTTCATCGTCTTCAGCCACAGCATCAACAAAGTGCACATAATGCGTTACAAGAGTGTAGCGGGTACCGCGCTTTTCTGAAGAATGACGAATAATGGCATAGTAGACGCTTCCCCACTATACACAAAAATTATGATGATTTATATCGCAGTGGGTATTATGCAAGTAAGGTTGTTGTAGTTGCCCCAAGAATGTTTAAAAAAGGCTCTAAAAAGGCCGCTCTCCCAGCTTTCGCTGTGGCTGTGCTGCGAGTTCCGCGCAGGCCTGTAGTTTTTATCGGAGCCGGTTGAATTTTCTTTCTGAGGCAAGCATTGGCGTAGCTTTGTAACTTGACCTGTTACTTCCAGGTGGTTAGTACTTCATACTTGACCCCGTTAAGCGCGAAATGTTTGGACGAAGGAGCGCCTGCCCAAATGGCGCCTATCCAATAGATGGCCGGTCGCGTGGAAAAAATTGCAACCGTGCGTGAAACCGAGCCACCGAGCGACTGAAACAGCTGGGAAACTGAAGCGGATGTTTTCGCGGGTTTGTGTGAACATAGGTGTGAACAGGGAGGGGGGGGGGGGGGCAGCACCCCCCCCATAACTATCTAATGGAAGCGCCAAGTCTGCTTAATAGCTTTCCTCAGTCGGACCCTGTCCGTTCATCGTTCAAAGTGCAGGGTTCGTTATCATCATCGGCCATTGCAGATGTTACGATTTTGCTGTTGTTCAAGCGTCGCCAGCGCGAAGTCGGCGACGGGAATGACAGCGGGTTGGTCCGTTCCGTACGCAAGTAGAAGCAGTGAAAAGATCGGAGACGTGTTTGGACAAAACAACAGCTTTAATTTAGCTATTGCGGCACAAGAACTCTAAATACAACACTTCAAAAAAAACTAACAATATTCGAATAGAGTCGACCAATAAGCTTACAAAAATGCACAAGATCAATTAACGCTAAACAAACAACGGGATAAGATTAACAATAAAGACGTGAAAGTTCGATGATATAAACAGGTGAAGGCATACGTGTGATGACCGGCCGCGTTGCGTCCACGACGATCGGACGCGAGAAGTCCCGAAGATTTCTGGCACGACTGCGATGTTGGTGGGTTCGAGTTGCAACGCCGATGTTTCCGGGAGTTAGTGCTTGAAGGAGATCTCAGGCAGGTTGAGCTAACCTGAGATTGAAGTCCCATTGACTACGTTGCAGACGTGGCAGGTTGAGCTAACCTGAGATTGAAGTCCCATTGCCTACGTTGCAGACGTGTCTCAACTAGGCGAACGGCTAAGTTTAGGTGGCCAGCCGATACAAAGCGCACACTAAAAACTTCTAGAAGGTATACTCGTTATTCTACTTCTATTCCATGTTTGCCAAGCAACTAGACTGATTAGCAGGGCGCTATCCTGCGCTTAAATCCCCTTCGTGTCCCCTCACTCTCTTCCTGGGGGAAAAAGGGACCATCGACATGGGTCCAATCATGCGCATTCCATTGTCGCAAAACTCCGCCCTCAAAATATTTACGACGCCCCTTTTTAATTAGGGGAGGGTTCTCCATTAATCAAACGAGACAACCCGTTTACGGTGACTGCGTAGGCGGCTCGAACGTGCAGCTCCTTCCGTGGGAACGTATCTTGCCTTCATTAGGGGCTTTTAGCTTGTACGTATACTTTTCAACGTTACCGTGTTACCGGAATACCGGATTGCGTTTACCGTTTTACCGGAACGCATGTTTTAGAAAAGTTTTAGCACACCATACGTAAACGTTTACGTACTTACGTAAACGTATACCTTTACGTTTGCGCAAACCACCAAATTGCGATGATAACAGCATTTAATCTATATTTAATTTAGATAACATTGAATCACTACTGCGGCAAAATCATCAAAAAGGTTGTTTAGCGTGTAAGGTATCCCAATGTACGCGAAGGAGTATAAAACGTATAAAATACCAGGTTACCGGACGATGGTGTCGACATCTTGTGACGATTTGTGCAACCACACTCATGGACATGTTTGTTTTCGCCGAGTGTTTTTGAGGGAAGAAATGATTAAAATGGCAACTCATTCGTAGTTATGCCACTGCAAGGCATTCACATCAGAAGTAGAATGCACGATGTTTCTGCAATACCAATTCTGTGCTTGCCTGGTTCATATTAGCCCCGCTAGATGGCGACACCTATCCAGCATGTCGGGCATGTCAGGGGTTTTAGGCCTCTCACGTTTACTGCTTCGGCTTGCTAGGTCACTAGCTTCGGCAATCCTGCTGAAACAATTAAGGTTATCGCTCGCACTTCGGCTTATTTTGACTCGGCATCGGCGGCTGGAGTCTCCTCAAAGCGGATATCGCGAGTAGCCACGAACGAAGGTGGATTTGTGAGATAGGGCCGAAAACGTAAAGCCTATCCGGCGAGTAGTTTACGTTCCGTAAAGTCTACGTTCCGTAAAGAAACGGGCATGCGCAGATTCCTTCCGGTATCCGGTAACACGGCAACGTAAAGATGTATACGTACAACCTAAAAGCCATTTGAAAAAGATAGCCCTGAGAGATAACGTCCGCGTAGTGTTCTCTGCTCCAGAGAAACTAAGTCGATTATGCAAGCTGTCGAATCCTAAGAAGGAGTCGCAACCCGCCTGTGGGAAGAGGCATGTGACTAGGTTTGTTGAATGTTCCCTAGCTGTCGTATATATGTTCCCTCTGTCGTGCGACGCGGTTTACATAGGACAGACGGGCAGGTGCATTAATGACCGTTTGCGCGAGCATTGTTACAATGTAAAAAACAAGGTTTCTTCAGGTAGTTTCCTGGCCATGCATTGTAAGACGTGTGCATGCACTCCATTGTTTGACCGTTGCGTCGTGTTGGGCCGCAGTCGTAATCAGTTGACACGTGAAATCATTGAGGCGAATTCAATTGCGAAGTGTGTTAAACTTTGTGCAAGTACGCCATCTATAGCCTTATCCGGAAAAGAGATCGATTTTCTTGAGCGCGTGCGGTGAAGTGCAGACGTAGATTTGTTAACGGGATGTCTGCGTAAACTGAGTTTTCTGGTCACGTGTGCTGCGCCACATGCTTAGCTTTTGGTCAGGTTTGCGGTGTCACATGGGTGAGGTGAGCCATATAGTGTGCTGTAGGGTCATGCAATAAACAAAAGTTGGAAGTTTAGCGCTCATCCTGTTTGTTGTCTGTGTTTCCTTCTACGCTGTTCACTCTTTTCCTCATGCTCAAACTGAGCTGCGCTATACCAGTACGATATGATAACGCTCGCACAGCTAGCTCCTTGTTACGTCACGGCTCGCGAGTACGCCACTGTTGCTCGACTCTCAGGCCGTTCGCTAGTTTGTAAAAATATTCAATTATAAATTAAGTGCTCGACCAAATCCGCTAAAATATCGCCAGCTTACTTGTGAATGCACAAGGATTAATCCACATAACACAGATTGTGATCGAAAAATAGGTGTCCTTTAAAGGGACATTAAAGGCAAATAAAAATTTACGTCAGAGTGACAGATCAATGTTTCAGAACGTCTAAAAATTTGGAGGACGCTTGAGCTTTGCCTTCAAGAGCAGATCGCGATAGCGCAATCGGGCCTCGTGCGCATCGCCTTCTGAACTGCTAGCCTGCTTCGGTTTGCGGTGCATGCCTCAACCATGCCGTAAGGAAACGAACGACTGTGCGCGTAACATTGGCCGTTTCAAAGTATCGTTGAATGCCTATTGCAAGCACAGTTGTTAAGTGCCCACTTGTCATGATTACTCCCTTTGCGAATAAGCCAAGTGCCCACTACGCGTCAGTAGGGCAACACGCGAACCTACGCAGCTGTTCACTTTGTTGACGGTTCTGCTGCTGATGATGATTAAATTTGTCGCAGCGCTTTGTAATGGGTGGGCCTTTAAAACGCCCACTTGTTGCTCGATTCACATCTTTTGACGCCTGGCGCGATTCTACGCTTCTGCCACGCAATATACGATGCATTAAGGAGACTCCTTCCACTACATGACATTCATATAGTGTTTTTTTTTTTCCGACGCAGATTCAACAAATATTGTGGCTCTGTAATAGAACAACCTGCTTGCAGTGGCGTAGCCAGGGGGTGGCACACCGGGCACGTGCCCCCCCCCTCCCCCCGAAATTTTTTTCGCCATTGCATAGAGAGCGAAAAATGACCATGTCAAGGAGGTGCCCCCTCCGAAATTAAGGACGTGCCTCCCCCCCCCCCCCCCCCCGAAAAAAATTTCTGGCTACGCCCCTGCCTGCTTGCCACGCAGACGACCTGGATTTGATCCTCACTCGGACCCGCAAATTTTTTTAGGTGCGAAGCAGCTATTTGACTCACGTGTGTAACGCCGTACGTTACGTACGAATGCGCCGCAACGCGTTCTCCTCGCCGTAGGTGTTGGAGCGTTGCCAAGTAGGTCACGCTCCCCTCGCACGCTTCCCTCGCAGGTGCGCGCTGACGCCACTCGCTCCCTCACCCGCAGCATGCTCGCGGCAGCGCCCGCAGCTGCCGGCTGCTCCGCCCGCTCGCAACAACTCTGACCCGCCTCCCGTGTCCTTGCGTTTCAAACAAACGTTTACTCGAGTAAACGCTACACCGAGTTTCGCTTCAAACCGTTCTTCCAGCACCCGCGTCGACGCCCGTTTCAACCGGGTCAACGCCGTGCGCACCGCTGCTGCTTCGCATCCCATCAGGGTTCCCTTCGGGGAGATGGTCCCAGTTTTTTTATTCATTTTATTTGCATCTTTCTTGATTTTTCGGTCACGGACAAGATGATAATTTTTCGCTCACAGCCAACGACGCCGACGCCGGAATTTCTGTGAAACGAGCTCTTTAACGCTCTCGCGTTAATATTAGGGGTGGAGGTTGGCGAGACATTGATCCCCAATGGAAGGTCCCGCGCCCGCCTATGCGCCTTAGGATGCATTGTCGATCCTTTTCTCTTTTTTTTTTTTTTTTTTGCTGCTTCACGCACACACCGGTTGAAAAGGTGAGGTTTGCACTCACCCTTTTCTCGGTCAGTCCCAGTCGTATGGCGACGTTGTTCACCTGCGCGCCGCTCAGGTACCGGGAGGCCGCAAACTGCGCCTCCAGCGCGGATACCTGGGCGCCCGTGAACGGAATGCGCGGATTGCGCCCCACGTAGCGTCTCCGTGGGAACTCGCCTCGTCCTGCCGCTTTAAATAACAACAGAAACAGCATATTTTGCCTCTATAATCAAACAACATTGCGCAGAAAAAAAAAAAAGAAATGTAGCGTAACTTGCACTGTAGGTGCAATGCTTTAGTGAAGAGACAGCGGATCTAATGGGCACCTGTAGTCCTGAAGCCTTTGCTGTTTTGCTACGTTTTGAAAACCTATTTCTATTTCTCTATTTTCTGTTTCTTTCTTCCTCTATTACTTCTTCTGTTTTAACGCGATAGCGTTAAAGAGCTCGTTTCGCAGAAATTCCGGCGTCGGCGGTGGCGGCGGCGTCGTTGGTTGTGAGCGAAAAATCATCTTGTCCGTGACCGAAAAATTGAGAAAGATGCAAATAAAATAAATACGCATTGCAGCAACCGCAGAGTACACAATGTACCCAATCATGCGTGGCGAGTGTAGCTTTCAGTGGGAACGATCGCGCATAAAGTTAATTTAGCTCGTATACATCGAGATCTGACGGGAGAGAACGCAAGTAATTTACGGCCGAACAATACAACTTACACAATGTTGGCTCAGAGGAGAAGCCGCATTAGTTGTGTTCGGCAGAGATGTTTGCGTTGAGAGCCATCAGGGCCGTACCCAGGAATTTTTATCGGGGGGGGTGTTTTTGTGAAGAACGGCTAACTTTGGCAACTGGTGGTCGATGTGAAGGCGTGTGAATACTTGAGTATCGCCAGAAAAGCTAAAGCATTAAAAAATTTCGGGGGGTGTCAGAACCCCCTCAGCCCCCCCTCTAGTTACGGCACTGAGAGCCATATATCATTTAGACTGCCATAGTATGCCAGAAACTGAAGCAGGAGTTTTAGATATATTGTGGAAGCACTGAACTTCATCCAAACACATCCATTATTGGGCCTTTATCAAATCATCACAGATAGTCTTTCTACACTCCGGGCATTGAATAACCCGCAAAACACGAATCCCTTTGTACGAATGATAAAACAACAAGTTGAAGATATTAGCGAGAGACAAATTATGTTTACTTTTGTTAAAGGGCATAGAGAAGATTGAACCACAGACCAAAAATGCAAGCCGCCAAAATTGGCGAGTACAGGGACCGACCAAGAACAAAGAAATTTCTCAATCGATTTAAGGAAAAGTTGTAACAAAGACTGCCTGGAGGAGGAAAACAAATATAACGCATTAGAGTGGCTTAGAAACGTGCGTCATATACCCATAGAATTTCCACTAACATACTACACAACACAACCAATATCAGCTAATAATCGGGTTTCCGTGCTAATTCCAGCAATTTGGGATCGCAGATAACGGCTACAAATGCGGAAATCAAGCGGAAAGCTTTGGCCGCTATTTTTCCACATGCCACACAAGAAAACAAGAAAGAGCCAAGCTTAACGACTTATACAAAGGTAAACTTCTTCAATGAAAGCCAGAAATAATTAACAATCTGACAGCATTAAAATTACTGTAGAAATCACCAAGAAAATAAATGAACACGTGTAAAGACATTACATTACAACGTGAATGCTCCCAAGGTACCGGCTTCATTATTGGTTTATATGCATTTGTAAATTGTCACCCATGTTTGGAAAATTGTTTAAACTGTTAAGCATCATGAGCCACTTATTTCTCATTTTTGTGTATATTCACAATCTGTTAGGATATATTTTAGAGAATGTACAGAACCTTTGGTTTGTTAGCATGTACCCTCTTAATTTTGAATGATAAAATGATCCTGCGAATGTAAACTCACATACGTGAAGTGAAGACGAAGAACTGAACTGACACCTTCGAATGATGTGCAGTACTGAACCAGCATGTGTGTGGGTCAGGTATATATATATATATATATATATATATATATATATATATATATATATATATATATATATATATATAGGAGCTGGCATTTTATGTGCGTCAAGAAGTAAAGACATCCTGTGTACTTTACGTTGTGTACAATACATTTTGCTTCGAAATAAGCGCCTGTTCCCCGACCATGGATTCGCTGATGATTGTAGTACCTCCCTTTCTTAAAAAAAAAATATATTTGGCTACGTGAGAGCTGCATTTTGGGCAAGTTGTTGGTAATTCATAACTTTGGTACGACTGACAAGTGCGGCGAGTTGGGCGGGTTGGTAAAGATGCATAACTAGGGACTTAACTAGTTAACATAACTTTAATGTCAACGTGGTGTTCTCAGCCAAAAATAAGCTGAAGGGGATTTGCCCGAGACATCGTGAGAGAAAGGAAGCGGATGCAAAAGGCACCATGAAACATGGCCTCGTGTCATGTGTAAAAGGGGTGGTGTACGAGATCCCCTGCTCGTGCGGTCACGTGTACGTGGGCCAAACTGGCCGTTGTCTCAACATTCGTCTGCGCGAGCACCACAGCTCGTTGAAAGGTGCGCCGTCGTCCCATTCGGCCTTGCATAGCCGTCAGTGTGGCTGCAGTACGATGTTGGAAAAAACCTCTGTGCTATTTCGTCACAGGGAGCGAGTAACCCGCGAAATAACTGAGGCTTACGTTATCCAAAGACAAGGCTCGAAGTGCGTGAGCCAACCGTCAGTGCTCCTTCATGATAAAGAATTTTCGTTCCTTAGCATGCCTTCGTAGTTCCGCACTCGACAGATTAAGGTTATTATTTTTGCGCAGCCGGCATGGTTACGTCATTTCGTGTACTTTCCGTATATTCGTCAGATGGGCGTGCGTGATGTGTTTTAATTTCGTTTGTATGTTTGATTTACTGGACTTTTTTTCTTTTTGTTTTGTCATTGCTGGATAACACGTGCGGGATTCCCTGTTTAGTTGATGTTTGTAGGCGTGTTCTTGATAAGACATCACGTTTTTGTAGAACTATATGTGTAAGAGAGTGAGGCGTGAGCTTGCTGCGATTAGAGTTAGTATATATTCATGTGTGTTCCCAAATAAACGTGGTTTGAAGTTAGCGCTTGTGTTGTCTGCGTCTCTTTCTTGTGCCTCCGTGTTATTGCGCCATGTTAATTTATCTGTCTGATTTATTTTAGCCGGCTACCTTTGTGGCGCAGGCTGGGGCATTTATCGTGATGCGTCTACATCAGCCACGGATGTTTCGGGGACCCACCGGTGCAAGTGATGAGGGACCCATTGCTGTGAGAGCAAAAGGGGTCACAACATGACATTAGTCAAACTAAAAGTGCCACACCAATTCGATCTCAACAGCTTGCCAACAATAAGTTGTGTGGCCTGAAGTCACATTCAGCCCGCTTCTAGCTATGTTCTCTTCAAATATGCAAGTCTATAAAATTATTCTCGCGTGCATATGTCGTAGAAAAATACAACAAAATCTTTACAATCAGACAAGGGGAAACTTCCGTCGCAATGCAAAAATGATACGCGGCGAAGCATACCAAAAATTAGGAGGGGCCACAGGTGTTGTCCACCAAAAACGCGTTTTTCTTTCGAGGATGGGTTTCGCGGACCCCCCACTGTCTGGGCGAGCGAACCTTTTGCGAAGTGCAGTATTGTTACGTTACCGTACTTGGCCGTACTACTGTAATTTATTCTAATGCGGCTTTACTTGAAGACCTTGTCTTTCAATTATGCAGAATGCTTTTGAGTGCGATATTGCGGGATTTTCTGAGTGCGCTAGGATGCTGCACAAAGGTGTAGGGCTTCAACATATAGTAAAAATAATATATTACGAAACATTCCCACATCGTTACCCGTGCCAAGTATGCCAAAATTTCTGTCACTTTCACTCACTCACTCGGAAGCTTGGGAGGTTTGTAGCGGCTGCACTGGAGCCACTCGAATGCCGCGTCCGGGCCCTGGTCGCAGGTCCTAGCCAACTCGGAGGCAGCCGGTCTCGTCAAGAGGCCCTCTCTGACGGCCGCCGGTGCTCGCGTAGCCGAATAATGGGACGACCCAGTATTCGAACTAGGGTTAGGACTCGGCCAAACGCCGGACGAGAGCAATCCGTCGATGGAGAAGTCAGTCTTCTTCCCAGCCCTGAACGACGGTTGTGGTTCGGCGCACATCCTTCCAGAGTCGTCACCTTGGTTGTCACAGGGAGTTGCCAGCGTCGACGATGCATGTTGACCGCAGTTCGAAGGCTTTTCGCAAGTAGAGGCTATGAATGGCCCGTTCGGATCGGTCGACATTAGAAAGCGAAACTCCGAGGTCGACGGGAAACGACTGTTTCAGTACCAGGCCTTCAGTCGCCAGGCCTCCAACGGCGTCAATTGCGGAACTCCGAGGGCTCCACGGGAACCAGCTCCTTGTCGCGGCCTGTTAAAACAAAAGAGGGAGCGGCAAGTTAAGCGCACAAAACTTGGGTATGGGATGTATTCGTTTATTTATTGCATCTTTATTCACTTTATACTACAGTCCGAGCAATCTTTGCTAGTATTGCCCAACTGACAGCCGAACGTGATGTGGGTGACGCCGCTAAGCGGCTAGCGGTATACAATTCGTTCATGAGACTGCTTGCAGTGCATAAGTACGTAAAATTTGTCAAAACTGAGTAGTGGATCTTTTGTTCTTTCCACTACTACTGTTGTCCACTACTGAAATAAACTGAAAATAAAGACGATTGGAATAAACAGAATGAATAGATGCTAAAAGTAAAGACGGTTGAAGCTGTCATGACACGCATGACAAGACAGAAGGCATGGTTGCCATGAGCAAGAGGCATGCGGCAACAAAGAAGTGTCGACAGCGTTCCTCCCCCCTTAAGCTGCCGTTCACGCGCTGCAGCGCACGGTGTTGACGGGAGGTCATCTGTTGCTGCGCACGATGTCCAGAATCAAGCTTCTTTTGCTGTAGTACAAACTCCTCGGAGCATGCAAGAGCTCGGCAGTCTATACAAAATCAAAATGTGCGACGGCATCGACCCGCACCCGTCGGAAGAGATGCAGGCGCCGACTGGAACTACAAACTACGGGACCAAACCTCAAATGAAAGTCCCTCGAGGTGCACAATATTTTACGAAAGGGGTCGAGGCAGCTTCCATGGAAAGATCGTCGTGCGGAGCCAGGGGATATTGCGCGAGATGCGGCCCACGCCACCGAAGTGGTTCATGCTGCAGCAAAGTGCCGTTTTCATCTCATTTTAAACAGTGACGAAGCTCTTTTGGCAGCATTCGCGAAGACAGGGGGAGAAGGACATCGTGTAAGTGCGAGGTGACGACTACGCGTGGTCGTACGTCCTTGTACACAAAAAAGAAAACAGCGTTCACCTTTCTTTCTTGTATGATAAACCTCTCTCGGGCAGTCTGATCAGGAGTATTGGCTCCGCTTTTGCAGCTGTCTGATAAACATTACATTTGTATTCCATATGATTCAGCAAGTTATATTCAAGCGTTGCTCGACCCGGAGGAATACACTCTTAGAAAAACAGGTCGGCATATTCAGCAACTAGATACTAACCGTTTACTTGTCACAAAAAGCACTAGCCCCTTAGTAAGTGAAGGTAGTAAAGTGCAGGTTAGTGAAATTTTCTACCTCGTTAGTTAGTGAATAATGCTGACTCAGTCCATTACTAAGTTGTTAGTAACCGCGCCAGCAGCTTCGTAACCGTATTAACTCCAGTGGGCTATAATTAGCCAATCAGAGGTTCACGCCTATATTATTTATATGTGCGTGTGCATTGCCGTATCAAGATGCCCCTATTACAAAAGTACATATAGGATTAAAAAAAACAAGTGGCATTGTCCTCGTGGATTATTTAATGGCTGCTAATTACTTCATGTAATCACCATGGTAAGTACGCATCACAGCAGCAAACATATAGGCATGAACGGATTACAAACGAGAACACACACACAAACGCACACGTAGAATATCAAGACTTCTACGTTGCCGATATCTACTTTAGTCGCCACTTGAAGGCTATTTATGCTCCTAGTTTGGGATAGTAGTCCGTGCGCTGGTTAGCAGCCATAGAATTTAGAAGAATAATTGATATTTTCTACTCATCATGGTGTGCCCTACTATTTGCGTGTATGTGTGTCATCACGTAGCACGAAACATTTATTCCAAGGTAACCAATAAAATTAAAGTTTCTCTAAATTTTCCTAAAGACTGTCACGATTACGGCAAACATACTGGTGCATCTACGAAAGGTCTGGCAACGCACGTGGCTTAGTAGTTACCTAGTTAAAAACACCAAGAAAGTCTCCCTGGTTAGCTTATAACGGAAAAAAGTTACAAGCTCTACTAGCTGCTGGCATGCCGCGAAGGTAGTAAAATACGCTTGAAACAAGTAAATGCATGCGTTTACTAACTGTTCACTAACTTTTTTCTACGAGTGTATGCTATCGAAAGTTACATATGATATTCACAACCGTAATGTGCACGTCGTTTCGATAATACTGAAGTTTGAGCGCTGACGTTTTGTCAGGCCATAAGTTACCCTTTAAGCGCCGACGTTCCTGGTAAGCCCACGATGTGCACACAACTGCTACACTTACAAAAACACGTCGGTCCACCTCTTGGCTCAAAGCCGACAAATGCATCATAGAACTGCGCATGAAACCGATTCCCACAAGACGTGGGATCTGTCGATTTCTTCCCAGTCTCGTCCCTTGAATATGTCTAAATGATCATTCAAATTTACGATTAGCACCGTCGCGGAGCCCTTAGCGACCAGCGTTCACACACGCTGGTTCTCGCACTGTCATTGTCTCTCAAAGCAAGCGGACGCCCTGTTCCTACGCATCTGATTGATTCGGAGGTCTGCAGATTGAAAAATCGTACATTGAGCCACGGCAGTCGCTTTTCAATCAAATCGGCCACTTTGTAAATGTGTCTTCTTGAATTCTTGAAGACGCAAAACAACACGCGACCCAATTGGTTTGTGAATAACTTGGTCGCACGCACGTGGCCGCTGTGAATGCAGTGAACAACTCTGTTCTGTTCTGTTAACTGTGGAGAGATTGAGGTTACCTCGGCTGCTCCATGTCTACAAGTTCTGCAGCAGAAAACAAAACTGGTTACCTAAAATAGAAAAAAAAATGACCAACTAAAAAAACATATAGCACACTGAACCAATTTTTAAATAACATCGTAATGCACGGTTCGCTTTCAGGAGTTCACATTGCAATAAAGCGTCCACACGCACACATTTCTAGTACTTCCCACAGTATATGCACTAACTCATCATTAGCAAAACATAGCTGTTTATGACAAGTGCTTATCCATTCCAGTATCCACTAAGAAATATTTCAAGAAGATGTTAGCCTTTTTTCTGAAGATGCATTTTGCCTCCTTTCCTTACCCGCCGTCTTTTTGATGATCGCAGTTGTTATTTTATTTTGTAGTCGATAAGCAAACTTGCGGTGAAATCTTTTCAGATGTAAAATCTTTGTAGGCTAGGGTATTTACATAATATTGAAGCACTCGGTGACGCGATGCTTCCGAGCTCGCTATACTGGTATATCTCTGCAGGGTCGAATGCCTATTCGTAGTCCATGAATGCTACATAAAGAGTTTACTTGCATTCAGCGGAATTCCAAATCAACTAGTTGGTCATGTGGCGGTGATCTAATGTAGGGTACCTCTTTCTGAACGCAGCTTGCTTTCTAGCTTGGTTCATATCCACTGTAGACGAAATAAAAAAAATGAAGCATATGCCCCTGAACATGCTCTAAAGATTGTGACGTTTCCATCATTAACAGTGCTTGACTGCTGATCCGAAGGTCGCGGAATCGAGTCCCGGCCACGGCGGCCTCATTTCGGTGAAGGAGAAATGATAGAATGCTGCGCACTTATATTTAGGTGCAGGAGCTCGAAATGTCCGCAGCCCTCCAATACTGCGATCATATCGTGGTTTTGGGGTGCTCCAACAATTATGACCATTAATAGTGCTTTTACCTCACCAGACTGTATTCCGTCGAACTCTCACTAGACAGTACAGGAAACAAAAAAAAAAAAAAAAGAGCCACCTTACCTTTGCAGGTCCAGCTCCCCTTGCTTCCAGCTCTGCCTTTCTTTCTTTGGATCACCAAATGTCAGTTAATGCTGGTGACCCAATCGCTCACACAACACTGACGCGCGTGCCTTTCTGAACACAAGAACGTGCGCAGGTGTTGTTCAGTCTAGCGAGACCCACCACGTATCCTCTTAACTTACTGAGTTCAGACTGCTCCGCTCATTATGTACCGCCACGCCTTTCCCGCTCCTTTAAAAGCACTGCCATCTTGTAATCCCTCCCCACAACCACGACCAACCTACAGTGTCCAAATCGTTTTACGCACGGTGCGTTTTACTGGCATTTTACTCGAATTCATATCCGCAAAGCAACCTATAGCCTTCTTTCAAATCCAAATTTGTGGGTGAGAAAGAGAGGCGGATGGAGGCGGGGCCATCCCGCCTTTTTGTCAGACCCATTTGTTTCTCTCTTTCCCTTGTCTCTAAAGAAAAACTCTCGCATTTAAAGCGCGTCCTGCCCGTTTTACACGTTTTCTCAGCGAAGTGTCCTACGTGGAGGTTCAAGGTGTGTGGCTTGAATGGTGAAAACTTGATGATCGAGGACAGGGAGTCAAGACAGGAGAGACGCTCGTCTGAGTTATAGATAGGCATAAAGTTATCCCATATACAACAATGTGCAAGGACCACAAAAACTCTTCAAAACCACACATGTCACACCAACTAGCCCAACAGTTGACGCTTCTGAGGACGTTGATGCATTGACGTTGAAGCATTGTTCTGCTCGTTACCACACCTAGGACTGATATCGTGGGTGAAGACGAAAACGAAGAAAAACTTTCTGAACACTTGGGTTGTGTCAATTAATTTTTCTTTTTTGAGGGGGGGCTGGGGGAGGAGTTATAATAAGGCTCATCGGTCGAGAAATGCGTCGAGCGGAGGCGTGGCGAACCCTAATGGTACCAAAATTATTGCAGACAAATATAAAAAGGGCAGGAAAGATTTGTTATCAAAAAATTCGTAAACAGGGGTTGTGCTGGAGCCGACGTCTCGGCAAGGCTGGTGGCAGCCTTGACAGTCGAAACTTCGGCTCCAGTGTTTATGAATTTTTCGTCATTGTAGATAGATAGCAATTTTTAATGATATTCCCGGAGATGTTAGCCCGGCTCCAGGTGTCGGGTGATGTGTATGATGATATTGCCAACACGCATGATCACATATACGCACGAATAATACGTGCAGTCACAAAGACAAATATGTACACAAAAGAGTCATTCTTAAAGTTTCTTTGAGGCGAGTGGTCCTGATGTTAAGGCCACCTTCAAAAGTCAATTTTTTTTCGCGAGATCAATTTTCAGGTTTTTGTTTTTTTTGCACGCCCAAACATTAAAAAATATGTGGCAACAAGAATTATGCTCCTATCATCATTAGTTTGCGAGTTACAGCAAGTTTTCTATACCCCATGCTCCTATAGCGAAACTGAAACCACATTGCGTTGGTTTCGAAAGTAAGTGTTGTTTCGTCTATATTAATGATATTCAAAATACTTTATACATTTTATTGGGACTGTTATATAAGAGGATGTCATTAAATACAACTTTGTGTTTCTAATTGTTCTTAAATATCTAAAAAACGGCCACAAGGGGGGACGCACGACGCTCGTCGCTTTTCTGAAAATAACAATTCCCTCCAAATGATGCGACGCAAGCTTTCATAACGTTTTTCTCAGCGTATACTTTGAACTGAAATTTTGCACAATGATTTACAACATTATATTTGTGCATTGAACTAGAATGAAAGAAATTCATAGAATATTTTTCAATTCACAGCTGAATTCTCATACAGGTGCAGTCTAAATTGGCTCTTTTTTTCCATTTTTTTTGTTTTTTTTAACATTACTTCCTTGATATTTACTGCATAATATTTATCCCTAGTTCACTGCATAGTTCCAGCCATTAGTTACACAAATGCCAAAGCTTTACTGAATAAAGCCACCGATTAGTCACTTATCACAGCTGGCGTGGCGGCCATTTTAGTTGCAATTTTTGACAAAGATTACCTCCCAATAAATAAATAATCAATATTTTGCACTGTAAAATGGCTGGGTAAGTTGAATAAGACATGCTTGTTTTGAGGAAAAAGTTATTTCAACGCTGGCTGCTCTTAAAAAAAATTTTTGTTTTTGAGTGGCCTACCACCTTAAACACAGATGTAGTGAGGCCAAACGATTAGGAGGACAAATTAATTATACTTAAGTGAAGTGAATCTTAAAGTGAAATGAAATGAAACTTGAAGTTAGTCAATGTGCGTGCATTAGAGAGAATCTATAGTGAATAAACGTACTATGAAGTGAATCAAGTGAATTAAATGTGAACCTAGGGTGAATGAGCGTGAATAAAAATGAATCAAGTGGTTTAAGTGTGAATGAAACACTTATGAATAAGCGTATGATAAGCAAGGTTGAATCAAAGGTCGAGTGATTTAGGGGTGCCTCGCGGTTTCTGTTGGGATCATCTTAGCGTTATGTGAAAGGATCCATTTGCCATTGACTCTCCTGTGCTGTGTGAATTCTCTGCTTGGGCCCCGTGTTTTTTTCGCACTTCTTAATCATGAGATTGTGACTGTTGGGCTTGCTGCGTCCCGTCCATAGTTAAGCAAGAACGACGGAGGCTTCAAGTGACAACAGACAAGAACAATATCTTTCGGCGTACGACGGCAGGGTCGGCCCAGGGACACGAGGCAGCGAGGCGAAAACCACGATCTCGGGCAGCAGCTAGCAATCGGGTGCCGTTGTCAGATGGGAGGGGAATAAAACATTTTATTGCGAACAAAGAAGATAGTGGGCTGGCCTCCTATTCCGGAAGACCATTGGCTCTTGCCGCCGTCCGGGCTCGGTCGACCAGGGCTTGTTGCTGCACTGGGTCAGAGCTGGACAGGGTCGCCTCCCACTCGACTATTAATATGGTTAGCCGATATACTGGGATTGTTTTGGCATTCTCAGACCATGCGAAATAAAGTGGCCGTCTCGAGACAGAATTTACATTTCGGAGTGTACACCGAGGGATCTATCTTGGACAATACATAAGGATTTGGAAAGGTTAATGATTGTAATCGTCGCCACGCGACCTGCGTTGCCTTGTCTAATTTAGGATCAGGTGGGGGGCGTCTACTCAGCCTAATGTGTTGTCAGCATAAGAAAGGAGAGGTCGTCCTGGTCAGCGAGAAGTTGCGCTGTGGATGAAGCAGCGGAGGCCCGGTGATCGAGGAGGCGCTTTGATACTCCTCATCATTCGTTCCCCGGGTTGTGGGCAGCGCGTGTCCTTCTTGGCAGCCAGGCTGCGCCTTTTAAACCACGCGGGTGGGTCACGCGCACTGCGCAGCACGCGGCGCTATCTCAAGATATGCGCCTGGTTCCTGCAATTTCGTGCGGATTTGTGCTGGGCCAGTTTCTCTTTCTCTGCCTAGTAGCGCGCATTTTGTAATCCCTGCGCTCTTGTTTGACAGCTTCGATGAAAGAAAGAAAAATACGTATGCACACATTTGACGGACACTCGGCAGCTTTTGCAAGACTGAAAGTTACCTTCAACAGTTGTTCGACCTTCGTGGGTATTCTCGGGAAGCTGAAGCAGGAACGCAGTGATTAGCTGGTGGGAGGATTGATAGGTGTGTGGTAAGCGTTACTTATCGGTGTCTCAGACCGCCTGAAGAAGGCAAGATATGGCTTTTCATCGAGACAAATTTACAGTCCGTTTAGCTAATATCATGGGCTTATGTTCGCACGAGACACTTAACTGTACCGTGACCGATCGTAGTCAGGCAGTGCACCTTGTATATATCTGCACCATGTATATATCTTGTATATATGCCTAATAAATATATACGCGTCAACAAAGTTGCGAGTTGGAAGAAATCATTCGTTATGGTACTGAGCGCAAATACGGGACGAGAAAACAAGGGTTCTCTCGTCCTGAGTTAGTACCATAACGAATGATTTCTTCCAACTGGCTGTTGCCGCGTGTTTGTAGTTTCTTTAAATGTTTATATTCATAGTTCAGCGTTTGTCCTCTCTGCCTCGTTCTGCAAGTATCAGTGTGGATAACAACCGTGGCCTTTTGGAACAAACGCCTCCCCGCCCTCCTCTGCCAATGGCTATTCTTCCAGCCTTCTTTAATAAATGTTTTTTTTTTTCATCTCTTCCGTCGGGCTCTCGATTTAAAGACTCCATTGGAGCCTAACAGTGCGACGCCTAATGCGTAGTGACATCAGCGGCCCGCTCGACCAAGCGTGTGCGCGGTCGTGGGCTCGTTCCCGTATGATTTTCGCTGCGGCGACGACCTCGAAAGCATTTCCATACACCGCTCGTGGGCTACTCTCGTCAGTGCGTATACCCGCTTCGAGCGTAGAAGTAGCAAAAGCCTCTGCGGAATTCATTGTCCAAGGGAACATCGTCTTTCTCACGGTGTGACGGCGCATGCGCCCTTCCCCCAGCGGGAATGTCGTTTCGGTTTGCTCGACTCACGCCTCTCGGATGCTTTGGCTCTAGTGGTTCCGGATGCGCGCGTTTCTGCTGCAAAGGGCGGTGCCGTATAGCGCTTTAATTTTATTTAGTACATTGATGTGATTCCAATATGCGCATGTGTACGCCTCCAAGAGTACCCATGAGCACGCTTATCGGGAACATGAGAGTATGAAACCCCGACGATATTTTAGGGGCGAAGCACCTTAAGACCCCACAATGTCCGTAAACCGCCGTCCGGCGTCTACAGCAGATGTAGCGCAGGTGCATGTGAACAAACCGAAACTGTGAACAACGAAAAGGTTATCAAAAGGCTGTCAACAAAAACAAAATAAAAGGCCACAACACCGACATTTAACCACCCATCAGTCAAAGCACATGACAAAACAAAAGGTTAACCAGAACAAAATAGAAGGTCATTATCCATGATCTGATGCACACTGCTGCGCCCCATCATGAGCATTCACTTCGTGGATATGCGTGGATTTTAGACCATGTTTAACTACGTAATGGCGCCTCTATGTTCCTGATATGCTCCGGTCGCGGTATCGACTGTAGAAATGCTCACAAAATTTGAAAATAATGTTAGACTAGCAAAAAAGTGCAACAGAGATACCCAACCGAGCACTACTGTCTTCGCGTGTCGTATAACCTGGTATAAACCCAACTCGTGCAAGTCACGCCAGTCCCGCCGGCGCGGGGTATGAAAGCTCAGCGGAAAGATGACCCTGCCATGACAGTGACTAACCGAGTCACGTGCTGCAAGCAATCTTCGGAAAGAATGCCACGTGACTTGCCGCCACACAATCGAGCGGCAACTAAAGTATGCTTCCCCTTAGAGGTGTGCACGGGCTCCGGGTAGCCCGAAAGCCCAAGCCCGGCCCTGCCCGCGGGCCGGGTTCGGGTATGCGGAGGTCTTCCCATCTCGGGCCCGGGCCGGGCTCGGGCTACAGATCTCGGGCATCGGGTGGGCCGGGCCAAGTGCAAAGCCCGCATCAAATCAAATATATAGACGTTGTGCCGGAATTGTTTTCTTTAACGATGAACCCACTGATCACCTTTATGATTATTTATCCATGCAATCATCCTTCTGACCTGCATCAGAGATACTAAACTTCTGGAAGAACAAGGAGTCTAATTATTCTAAGCTTGCTATGCTTGCGAAAAAAAATATTCGCGATTCCGGCTACCAGTGCGAGCAGCGGACGGAACTTCAGTTCGACGGGATATGTGATGCAGGAGCGCCGCACTTCACCGATGTCCAAATCACTGCACAGCTTGTTATTTTTACACAATTTGTAATCTTTGTATACAAACTAACATGTGTCATTTGCATATGTTTAACTTGGATATGTTGAATAAAATGCCACATGATAAAAAAGTGATATCTTGTCTCCGCAGCAAACTTTCATGGTGTCGGGCCGGACCGGGCCCGGGTTTGTATTTTTGTACGTCGGGCCGGACGGGCTCGAAGCCCTTTAGGGTCGGGCTCGGGCGGGCCTTCGACGCAATCAGTGGGCCCGGGCCGGGCTCGGGCTTGAAAATTAGGCCCGTACACAGCTCTACTTCCCCTCCCTACCCTCCACCCCGTCTCCGGCAGGCGCCGGATGGAGACGCTGAGCCCGCCGGCTTTGAAGTGCAGCACACATTTTCGTGGTTTGCCCTGGGTAGGTGTTACGTCGCACGGCTGCCATTGGATGCCTTAAATCAGACGCCAGCGCCAAGCGCCCCTTCCGTTACAGCCCACTTACAGCTATTGGCGTGACCGCGCCTCGCCGCCTGATGCCTTCCGCGTCGACCGTAGCGGCGGCGCTGCAGTCGCTCGGTACTGAAGGCGCGCTGCGCCGCCTGTGGCGCCGCGCGCAAGAACTGCTGGGCGCATCGGCGGCACCCAGCTTACCCGGCACTATTACTGATGCGGCTTTCGTTGCGTATCTGTCATTATTGAGCTTAGGACTTGTCGTCGTAAGCCTTGATCGACGAAACTTGAATACTTTTAATCGATGCTTGCTTCATATATGCGTCTGAGAGATACTGCAAATGAGTGCTTGTAGCCGAAGCGACTGCTGGAAGGTACGCAATAATATAAAATTGAAAGCGGGCTGATTGCGGCCGAGGAGATTCCTAATTTCGGTGTAATTGAGTCGAACTTGTAGCTGGGCTAGTTAATACATTACTCTCCATTAACTAGACACCGAACGACCACCAGAAGAAAGATACAGAGGAAACAGAAAGGGCGTGCCTTATTCTGATTTCTTCTGTCTTAATCCTTTCTTCAGAGGCGTCTAGTTTATTCAGAGTAAGTGAGCTCCTTTATTAGAAATTAGCTGTGCTCAGAAAGCTCTGTGTTGATATATTATCATGCCGAAGGCACGCCGAATATTTACCGCTGACGAAGCTGTGTGTACGGTTCGTTTCTTTACAAATGCACTGTGTAAATGTGACTTTGTCGAAATTACGAGGGCTCAAAGGTATCGGAAGTCAAACGTAACTGGATCACGTACAAATAACGGTCGTCTTTAGGGGTGTTGTACGGCTATTGTTAATCGGGCCGGGCGGGAAGGTGTGACATTATTGTCCGTATTTTCCGTGTATATATATATATACATATATATATATATATATATATATATATATATATATATATATATATATATATATATATATATATATATATATATATATATATATATATATATATATATATATATATATATATATATAACCTACTGTCGCAAGCAACGCGCAGAGCACCACCGCCACTCCTAAGTTCACTCTTGGCACTTTACAGATACAATAATTAAATTATAGTACAGAACATTGACATAATTCAAGTTCTCTCAGTGGCATCAATAGAAGATCTGGAAAACAGCACAATATAAGCTTTCCATAAAAAAGGAAAACTGGCTATAGTGAATTTAGGCAGAATAAAATACGGCCTATATTTACATCTGCGCATTTAATATACTTGAGATAAGCCCATGATGCATGAAGTTTCTGCCTCGGAGGTGAACGCGCGCCTTTGGCTCGGCTCCCTGGCTCGGCTTCCTGGTATTTTAAGCCCTCAAAGGTCGCATAACAGATGCGCAGTAAGCGCGGAAGCACGATGTTGAAACAAGATAGCCTTTCGATTGGCATTAAAGAAACAGTGCAACACTGGCACAATAGAACTTAGCCGTTCCTAATATAAATGTTGTGATAGAGTTATTTATACTCAGATTAACCATGAAACAATCGAGCGCTTTGGAGCTCATAGTAAGGATCAATGCTCCAAATATCATAGGGACTGCCGACAAAAGGACTGAAGGCTTTCGCCGCTGGTTTGTTAGCAGGGGCGGCACAATCGGGGGGCGCGGGGTGGCTGGAGCCCCCCCCCCCCCCCTTATGCAAACGCAAACATAGTCAAAACATAACGCATAAATTCCATGCGTCCCTACCCCCCCTGAAGGAGCTTAATTGTCGGTGCACCCCCCCCCCCCCCCCCCCCAGAAAAATGCCCCCCACCTCCCCGAAGGGAATCGTGAGGAAATGCGAATGCATTTCGCGCGTGCTTCACTCCAATTATATATGGTGGTTGTGGTTCGAAGAAGGAAAAGGCGCCTAATTTCTGCAGCCCGGTCGGGAGCACTGCGCAGAGCCTTTTTTTTTCTTTTTCTTGTTTTTTTTAATTTTTTTTATTTATTTTTTTTAATTTTTTTTTCATATATAGCTCCGCCGAGCTCCGCCGCAGTCCGCTTTTAGTTAACGCGCACGCTGCGAATTTTTATTGTTCAACAACGCACAGGAGAAACCTCCCACCGGCACCACCTTGGAGGTCAAGATTCATTGCCATATATACGGGGTGGCCAGTGAACGGTTGTGCAGCGCGAGCAGTCGGTTTTTTCAACCAAGAAACTCGCTAGCAGACGCTGCCTGTGTCGGCGTCGCGAGGCGAGAGAGGGAGAGGGGGGGAGCGTAGGAGAGGAGAGAGAGAGGGGGGGGCGCGCATGCGCAGTGGGAGTGTGAACGCTGCGGGCAGAGATGCCTAGAGAAGAGAGGGGGGGGAGCGTAGGAGAGGAGAAGAGAGGTGGGACGCGCATGCGCAGTGGGAGTGTGGACGGCGCGGGCAGGGATGCCTAGAGGAGAGAGGGGGGGAGCGTAGCAGGGGAGAGAGGAGGGGAGGCGCATGCGCAGTGAGGGTGTGGTTGCCGTGGGGAGGGATGCCTAGAGGAGGGAGAGAGGAGGTTTTTTATTTTTATTTTTTTTGAAAGGGTTTGCGCATGCGCAGTAAGGGTGGTCACGCCGCACACCACCACCACCGGATTAAGCTTCGCCATAAGATGCTTCACATCTAACACCTGCCGGCGCGCACACCTCCTCAACCTATCCTCCTGCTCCTCCTCCGCGGACAACGCCAATGCCAACGCCGGATGCCTGACATAGCCCGACTATGAAATGCATTCGCATTTAAAAAAAATATATCCTGGCACCACCCCGGTTTGTTACTTCACAGTTTGTAGTGCGTTCGTGGTCACGGTGTAGCGCTGATCGAAGTGTTGCTTGCAAACCGCACAGCAGTCAGTGAGCAGCTAGGTGCATCTGCCCGAAATCCGATTGTTGCCTTCTTTGAAGGCCGGCAAGCTCCTCAAACAAGAAATGTCTCAGCGCAATTTTTGTACGCCTGCATATTTACTCATGCACCATGCCGCGTAGCAGACGTTGAGACACCCATTAAAGCTCAGTAAGGCGTTAAACGCGCTCAATACGCGCAATTACACGCTTTCGTCGGCTACGACGCGCGCGCGCCCAATACGCTATTTACAGCTTCAGTACAAAGCGACTACAGCGCCGCCGCTACTGTCGCCCGTCGGATCATCACCCGAGATACCCGAGATGCGGCGTGGCCGCTTCGTTTGTTCCACTTACCTGCTGCCATAATGATTTCACCGTGTGCGCCGCGATCTTGAATGCTGTCCATCCGCAAGGGCCGTTACTGAGGGCCACTTGGCGCTGGCCTCTGAGACCATTTTCACGGAGAGGAGGAGCGTAGCCTCGAACCGGTGCATTTTCGTCACTCTCGCTCTCTCCACCAGCCGTTCGGCCGCCGCCGCTGGGGTGAGGTCAATGTGTTTCCCCCCTTTTTTTTTCTTTTCTTTTTTTTTCTTTTTTTTTTTTTTTTTTACGCGCTAAAGCAGTTGTGCCATAGTTGTGCTGCCGAAAATCGGAATATCGGACGAGAACAGCTCGACAGGCTACCACGGCGCTGTGTTTGGCTGCAACAATAACTAAAGCTCAAAAGGCTGGCAGCCGAGACATGCGAAGTGCACCTTGCTTCGAAATGGCTTTACTTAGGTCACAGGTCTTCTTCTCCGACAAATATTTTATTATATGTGGTGTCTGAAGTTGTGGCCGTTTCTTCATTACACCAGCTTGTGATTCTGCTTGGGTGCTGGTACACTTCATCATCTGCAGGCAGCAAAGAGAAGCAATGTCAAAGCTGCCGGTTAATACAGAAAATGTTTTGCCCAGAATTCTTCTGTTGTAACATCAACATCCCCGATTTTTATGTGCAACAGCACATGAGTTACAATGCCTGCGGCTAGCGAAATCTAAGCACGTGCAATCTCGAGATTATCGAATGAGCCTGTGGCGGCAGCCAAGCCGAGCCAAGCCGCCAGGCAGCGCCGCCCTCCGCTGCTCTCCGGAACCTCCAGAGAACCCGAATACAGGGTTGCCAGTTTGGGCTATAAATAGCCAAATTGGCTACTTTTTTCTGGAGTTGGCGGGACTTTTTGGTCGTTGGCTATTTGGCTACTTTTGGGCTATTACCTGCCTTCGCTTCAAACGCTCATTTTCCAGTGCCTTTTCTCCTCTTTATTGGTTGTTGTGCCTCAGTGTCGATGTGAATTAAGTGGTTTCGTGTATAGTTATCTTTCATTCTTTCTACTATTAGATGTGAAGCATCTTATGGCGAAGCTTAATCCGGTGGTGGTGGTGGTGGTGGTGTGCCGCGTGCTCACCCTTACTGCGCATGCACAAACAGTTAATAAAAATAAAAAACCTCCTCTCCCCCCTCTCTCTCCTCTAGGCATCCCTCCCCGCGGCAACCACACTCTCACTGCGCATGCGCCTCCCTTCCTCTCTCCCCCTCTTACACTCCCCCCCCTCTCTCCATCTCTGCCTGCGGCGTCTAACTCCCCCCTGCGCATGCGCGTCCCCCCTCTCTCTCTCTTCTCCTACGCTCCCCCCTCTCTCCTCTACGCATCCCCTGCCCACGACGTTCAAACTCCCACTGCGCATGCGTGTCACCCCCTCTCTCTCCTCTCCTAAGCTCCCCCCTCTCTCGCCTCGCGACGCCGACGCAGGCAGCGTCTGCTAGCGAGTTTCTTGGTTGAAAAAACCGACTGCTCGCGCTGCACAACCGTTCACTGGCCATCCCGTATATATGGCAATGGATCTTGACCTCCAAGGTGGTGCCGGTGGGAGATTTCTCCTGTGCGTTGTTGAACAATAAAAATTCGCAGCGTGCGCGTTAACTAAAAGCGGAGTGCGGGTCTCTGTGTCCAGTCGGAGTCTTCTGTCTCTCATTGCCCATTAGCAGCGATTGGCATGTTCCAGTAGGAAACACTGCTCCATCACTGCCTGCTTTGCGCCTCCCCAGTTTTCTCTCCTGCGCAACGCTGCGATGAGCGCCAGCGTCAACGCCGCCGCCAGTGTGAGCGTTAGCGCCCGCTGCTTCACATCTACACATGGTTCCCTTTAGCGGGAGATGGTGTAATTTTTACTTTCCCTGTCCTTTTGCATTCTTTAGGTATCAGCAGCATTCACCAGACAGTTGCGGCTGTCAGTAATAATGCATACCTTTCCTTTCAAAGCGAAGCTTCCTTTTCCGGTTTCGCGTGGCTGCTGAGTCGTTCATTCGCACGGCGGATAAATTAAATTTGTGGATTTCAATCAAAGCGTAAATGAAAGCACACACCAAGAGGCTTAAAGGATTTTTAAGCGGTATGCCTGAAATCACCCAACTCTACGCATCACCGTTGGTTTTAAAGGATACAATTTACCGCTTTTCAATTTGTTTCACTTGAAACGAGTTCTGACATAAGCGTTCGATGTGATGCGCATCGGTTAGCTTTATTAATTAGCTTTAAGTACTAAACAAGCCATTCTTCTACTACATGGGGTTCCCCTTTCCTTTGGCTAGAATCCTGAGATTGTGGCCTCACTTCGAAGAAGACAGACAAGTTAACTCGCTAGACCCTTCATAAAGTTGAATATCTACCTACAAAGAACAACAATAAAATACAAATGCCAGCAAGCAAGGCGGCGTCTCACTTCCGTTTCTACTTTTTGCAGCAGATATGCGCTCTTGCATTGAGGAGCAGCAGACTCGAAGACATGCATGTCATTGCTCTCTACAAAAGGTGTTGCCTCTTTTCATCTGGCTTTTATTTGTTAATCTTGCTTCATTTCATTGTTTTGTTCATTTATAAACTCTATCTGTATTAAAATAATAAACAGAAACATTTTTTATGATGCATTCTTTTTGGCTATATTGGGCTATTTCTATGAATTACATTTGGCTACTTTTGGGCTATTATAGGGGCTGCATTTGGCGGGTTGCTCTCTGAGTACCTGGCAACCCTGCCCGAATAAAACCAGTTGATGTTTGGGATCCACACCGCGCGGTTGTGTCTGCTTCTCCCGCGCGTACACGCGTCCCAACAGTGGTGACCCGGACGAGGCTTACCGCCTTTTTCAAGCGATAGACGCCATGGAGACTCCCCCTGACGCACCGGCCGTCTCCGCCGTCGACATCAGGCTCCCGCCGTTTTGGACAGCGGACCCGCAGCTATGGTTCCTGCAGGTGGAGTCCCAATTCACCGCTCGTCGTATTGCCGCTGAGCTAACAAAGTACCACCACGTGGTCGCTAGCCTCCCACCGGCAATAGCGAGCGAAATACGCGATCTGCTGGTCGCTCCACCTGCAGAGAACGCGTACACAACGCTCGAACAGCTGCTCATCAGTCGCCTCACGCCGTCGGAGCCTCAGCGACTGCAGCAGCTACTGCACGACACCGAGCTCGGGGACCGGACGCCCAGCCAATTGTCGCGCCACATGAGGCAGCTGTTGCACACGGCCGGCGCAACCACCACCGATGCCGACAGCAGACTGCTTCACGAGCTGTTCCCACAGCGACTTCCGGTCAACGTGCGCATGGTCCTCGCCTCGGCTGCCGACAAACGCCTGTCTGAACTCGCCGAGCTCGCGGACTCGGTGCTGGCGGTCGCTCCGCCGTGCGTCGCGACGCTACAGCCAGAGATCGCCGGCAGCGCGCGCCTACGACCGCACTGCATGACATCCGGGAGCAGATATCCCGCCTCGCCGATACCGTCGCAGCGATGCAGGCCCGCAGCACTCCCGAGGAGCGCCAGCGCCCAGCAGCGCAACACAGAATCTGTTGGTATCACAGGAAGCATGGCAACGCTGCTCGCAAATGCATTCCTCCTTGCGACTATGCGGGAAACGGGAGCGGCCGGCACTGAGGACGACCAGTGTCCCAGATGCCCCCCGAACGTCGTCCATCAGTGTTTTTCCTCACCGACCGCGACAGTGGCCTTCGATTCCTCGTGGACACCGGCGCTGAGGTGAGCGTGTTGCCGGTTGGGTCCACCGATCGCCGTGTCCCCAGTGCGTCCCCCCTTCAGGCGGTCAAGAACACAACCATCGCCACCTACGGACATCGCTCGCTGCCACTCGATTTAGGCTTGAACAGAACGTTCCGGTGGATTTTCATCGTGGCAGCAGTGAAGGTCGCCATCTTGGGTGCGGAATTTCTTCGGCATTCCGGCCTTCTCGTCGACGTGCGCAACTGCCGCCTTCACGATCCCGTGTCGCAGGCAACTGTGCAAGGCAATCCCTCGCAACACCCTCCGCTGAGCCCCACTCTGCTCGGGCCGTCCGGTGCAGAACGTTTTACTCGCATTCTGCAGGATTTTCCGGAGTTGACGAGGCAGCCGCCAGCCAGCGCCGCGGCGAAGCACGAGGTACGCCACTACATCGCCAGCAGCGGCCCACCCGTGCACGCGCGGCCTCGCCGTTTGCCTCCAGAGAAGTTGAAGGTCGCACGACAGGAATTTGAACACATGATGGAGCTAGGGATCATCAGACCCTCGTCGAGCGCCTGGGCATCTCCACTTCATATGGTGCCAAAGTCAACACCGGGAGACTGGCGACCATGCGGGGACTACAGGGCGCTGAACCAGGTAACGACTCCAGACAGATACCCGGTACCGCACATACACGATGTCACGACGAGGCTTCACGGTGCCACTATCTTCTCGAAGATCGACCTGGTGCGGGCATACCATCAGATTCCCGTTGCCCCGGAGGACGTCCCGAAGACCGCCATCGCAACGCCTTTCGGACTTTTCGAATTCCTCCGAATGCCATTCGGACTCCGAAACGCGGGTCAGACATTCCAGCGGTTCATGGACGGTGCTATACGCGGCCTCAACTTCTGCCACGCCTATCTTGACGACTTGCTAGTCGCCAGCAGCACTCCGGAAGAGCACGTGAATCATCTGCGCATCGTCTTCCAGCGCTTAGTGGAGCATGGCGTGGTCGTGAACATGGCCAAATGCGAGCTTGGTGTGCGACAGCTCTCGTTTCTTGGACACGTCATCTCCGCCTCAGGAGTTCTTCCTCAACCCAACAAGGTTGAAGCCGTGCAAGGATTTCCGCAGCCGACCGCCAAGCGCCAGCTTCGGGAATTTCTGGGTTTGGTAAACTTCTACCGCCGTTTCATTCCCCGCTGCGCCCAGATCCTTCAACCTCTCCACGACCTGCTGGCCACTTCACGGAATGGCTCAGACACCCTCTCCTGGTCTCAAGAAGCAAAAGAAACCTTCTGCGAGGTCAAGGACGCTTTGGCAAACGCCGCACTGCTTGAATACCCCAGGTCCGGTGTCCCGCGGAGCGTAATGGTGGATGCCTCCGATACAACCGTTGGGGCTGTATTACAGCAACTCGTTGGGGGAATCTGGCGCCCGATTTCCTTCTTTTCGAGGAAGCTAACGCCTACCGAGCGCCGCTACAGCACCTTCGGGAGAGAACTGCTGGCCGTGTACGCTGCCATACGACATTTTCGCCATTTCCTGGAAGGTGTAGAGTTTTTCGTCCTCACCGACCACAAGCCGCTTACTTATGCATTGCGCTCGCTAAGCTCCGACGGTAGAACGCACACAGCACGTGAACAACGCCAAATGTCCTATATATCAGAGTTCACGACTGATATCCGCCACGTCAAAGGCGGCGACAACGAGGTAGCGGACGCCATCTCAGGGAATCCTGTGAACGCCATCATGCCCACACTACAGGTTCATTTTCCCGCTTTGGCAGCCGCTCAACGTGAAGATGACGAACTGAAACACCTATTGACCGCGACCACTGCCCTGAATCTTGAGTGGATCCCAGTTCCCGGATCCGAGGACAAGGTTTGCTGTGACACAAGCGTCAGTAGAACTCGCCCGTTCGTGCCCGCGAGCCTCCGTCGCCATGTGTTCGAGTCCTTGCACAGACTGTCTTTAGAGCCACCCAAAGACTGGTGACGGCAAGATTTGTCTGGCCGGGCGTAAATCGGGACGTCCAACGCTGCGCACGTGAATGTGTAGCTTGCCAGCGCTCTAAGATACAACGCCATACCTCGACAGCACTGGGAACACTCCCCACTCCGGATTCTCGCTTTGATCATGTCCACCTGGACATCGTCGGCCCACTGCCACCCTGCCACGGAAAGGCTTACCTGCTGACCTGTGTCGACAGGTTCACCCGCTGGGCGAAGGCCATCCCTATCGCGGACATCACTGCCGAGACGGTGCTTTTTCGCCGCAGCACCAGAGCACCGCGGCGAAAGTAATGGAAGAAGCGCTTTGACGCGATAGATCAAGGCCACAAAATTTCAGAACCACGGTCCTATGTTATGATTTCGTGATCGCGGAGGTGTTGGGGATGTTTTTGGGAGATTTACGACCATGCCCCCACAACTGCGATCTGAACAGTCGCGCACGTTGACGTTGTGAGGCCTGCATGGCTCCTTCGCCAAGACCATCTTCGCCTTCTTTCGGCCCTCGTCCATCTTTCATAGGATGTCTGATGCACGAGGCAGGCATGTGTAAACACTACAACGACAGCAGCCCGCGTCGACGCGTTAGAAAAAGCATGGCGCCAATATCCTCTGTAATCCTCTGCAACATACTGCAGCCCAAATTGGGCTGCAGTATATAAAAATAAATCTAAACGCGAAGACACACGGAGGCACATCAGAGCCTGAAAAATTCGCGCGCGCAATCTCGGAGGGCGTGACGCGTCTCTGAAGGTTTATTCTGACCGTAAGAAAAGTATTTTTCTGACACCGTGATTCTGACGATTTAACGGTAGCGGCGCAACTGCCCGCACTTGCGTTCCTGCGCTCGCACATGCTTGGCGCGTCTTCCACGAGCGCGGGCAGCACCTCTTCGTACCTGGGCGGTAGTGTACGTTCGTACCAAACGTCACGGGGTGAAAATCGGTTCGCAACAACCGTACTCCATTACACTGCAGGCCAATGGGCCTTGGCCGGGACCAAAGAAAAATTCGTATCACCCCGAAATTCGTATGAGCTGTGATCGTATCACCGAGGTTTCACTGTAATAGGATTTTGAAAAATCAAAAACAGAGTATCACAAGCACAATATTTTTCCCTCTTGCTTGGCTTTCAAGCTGCAGGTAAGTTGCAAATAAAATAATAAATCATTACACTTTCAGTGCACCTACATAAAGTTTTTCTTCATTAGATAGAGTTCTTGCAAAAGTAATTTTGGGTCGACAACTCAGCAGGAAGATTATGAACGATGAAGCTGTCTTTTTCTTGAAGCCATAGACCGAGATTGGTACAAAGTAACAATACCAGGGCAACTTCCAGTACAGCAATCTGATAGAAGATGAATATAGTCCAGTTGTTGCTGATACTTCTTTGACACGCTGTGTTTCAGCAGGAGAATCTGTCACCAGCACTGTGCTATATATACGCGTTTCCTGACATGCACGCATTACGCGGAGAGACGCTCGCTAGGTGCCTCCATGAGCGCTAGCCCGCTGCCGGGGCAAGGTCATGTGCATGCATAAGCCAACACGACAGAAAAGCTTGTAAATAATTCTTTAGACTTGCTTTCTGTTTTATCTTCAATTAATACGAATAAATGGCCAGTAAATGCGCCAAAACAGAACTTCAAAGTAGCCAGAAAGTAGCCATGGCGCCAACCCGAAATTTTTATCGCCAGAACGGGTCGGAAAGTAGCCAATTTGGCGCAAAGTAGCCACCAACGGCAACCCTGCCAGAGGCGGCTGCTCGCGCCGAAGTGAACTTACGCCATGCCGTGCTTCCGGATGTGCAAGACGTTTTTAAATGCGAAGCATTTCTTAGCAAATTTCTGCGACTTTGAGCGTATCTATCTATCTATCTATCTATCTATCTATCTATCTATCTATCTATCTATCTATCTATCTATCTATCTATCTATCTATCTATCTATCTATCTATCTATCTATCTATCCGCCTACGACTTTGTGCTCTCCTAGCCGTATCGTTAATGGGATTTATACCAAATTTGGTATGGCATAACATGACTGTATGACGAACATAAATGGCTGGTCATATCATGAAAATCATGAATAACTTGTCATGAAAAGTATGATTTACATGCCACGCTCATGGCGCGCTCGCGGCCGTTTCGTTAGCTTGATATACACCAAATTTGGTATTGAGTGACATGACTGTATGACGAACATAAATGACAAGTGGTAATATGGAAATCATGACTTGTCAAGTGCGACATGACTTGCATGCCACGCTCATGGCGCGCTCGCGGCCGTTTCGTTAGCTTGATATACACCAAATTTGGTATTGAGTGACATGACTGTATGACGAACATGAATGACAAGTGGTAATATGGAAATCATGACTTGTCATGAGCGACATGACTTGCATTCCACGCTCATGGCGCGCTCGTGGCCGTTTCGTTAGCTTGATATACACCAAATTTCGTATTGAGTGACATGACTGTATGACGAACATAAATGACAAGTGGTAATATGGAAATCATGACTTGTCAAGTGCGACATGACTTGCATGCTACGCTCATGGCGTGCTCGCGGCCGTTTCGTTAGCTTGAGATACACCAAATTTGGTATTGAGTGACATGACTGTATGACGAACATAAATGACAAGTGGTAATATGGAAATCATCACTTGTCATGTGCGACATGACTTGCATGCCACGCTCATGGTGTACTCACGGCCGTTTCGTTAGCTTGAGATACACAAAATTTGGTATTGATTGAGATGACTGTATGACGAACATAAATGACTAGTGGTAATATGGAAATGATGACATGTCATGAGCGACATGACTTGCATTCCACGCTCATGGCGCGCTCGCGGCCGTTTCGTTAGCTTGATATACACCAAATTTGGTATTGAGTGACGTGACTATATAACGAACATAAGTGGCAGATGGTAACATGAAAATCTTGGCATGCATGTCATCTACAATGCCATTTACATGCCACGCTCATGGTGCGCTTGCGTCCAGTTCGCTAGTTTGACATACACCAAAATTGGCATATCGCGACGTGACTGTATGACGAACACAAATGACCGGTCGTAACATGTAAAACATGACATGCTAATTATGTAAAGCATGATTTGCTCCTTCCTGGCTGCTTCGCATTACATCGATTCCCACAGTGCGTGGGATCTGCCGGCTTTTTTCTGTTTGTGTTGCTTCTACGCGGAAGTTCGAGCTCATCCGTCGTACATCCGTTCCTTATCCTGCGCAACGATCAGACACAAGCTTTTGACAACGACAACGACACGAATCAACACAGGCATCGGTGTTTGTGCTTCCTTTCGTTCCATAAATGTTGCATTGCGACGATCTGAGCGCAACCAGATGATCTGCTAGCGATTATAGAGTTACGTTGAACTTAAGGAATCACGGCAAAGAAACCCGACTTTCATTTTAAACACTAATGCACGCACTTAAAGTGCAGCTGGACAATGGCGTACGTATTCGCTCGTCTCCATTTACGTTTCACCTATTACTTCGAGAGTTGTCCGAAAATGTAACGCTGGCGCATGCATACTCCCAGAATCCCACAAGGTCAGCTATAACAAAACATACTAACCAATTACCGATTTACACGTGCTGCTTAAGGAATGCACTGAAATTCAACTCACCTCCTACGTCTATCGTCGGCACCGCCGCGGGAACGTCTCGTGGGTCGCCGCTGCTTTCTGTTTCAGCCGTTTCGAAGCTGACAGCTTAGCGATTACTTACTAGCGCCTTGACACTCGCGAAGCGTTGCTGTATTTTGACCGTGTACCGTGAAGAACAGCAATACCCCGTGAACTGAGCGCATACGCTCCATACACCGCCGCAGATCCCCACACACCGGCACGGCGGCGAAACATCGCCGACGCTAGACGGCGCTGCGGCGGAAAAAATGGCAGCCTCCTTGTGAAATTGGTCCCCCCCTGGCACATGCTCCTCGGACAGATTGAGAGGCAAACTGGAATAGCTCTTCTATTTGAAGTAAAACACATATATTTACGTCGTATACGTCTACAGGGCGCAACGGGGGCGCCACTGAGAATAGCCCCCCATCTTTCGGCTGCACACTGGGAAACCAACAAATGAGTTTTCCGTCAACACAGAAACCACGTGATCATATGATGAAATTTATCCTACGATTCTGCTGTGAATATTGTCCTCCCTGTCTCACGCATGCGTTGAGGGCTACCTATGCGACACTTTCGCACCTTGCGCTAAGCATTGCAGGGGAGGCTACCGCTGAGCAGGAGCTCTATAACGTTAGAGCACCGTCAAGCTTTTATTTCCTTCAGACTGGCCTGACATTTGCATCATCGGTGACGCAAAGACCAGAAAATGTTTTATGGAACGATAAAACGCTCTTCCTGTGTCAGGAAATTCGTTTTCGTCCATCGAAAACGAATAGCATCGCTGCCGTTTCATAGCGAAGCTGCTCAGATCGAGTTGATGAGTGTGCAGCAGTGTACGGTACACAGGCTAGTCATGAGGCATTGGTACTTGTATAATGCTTTGCTGAATTGGAAGCTTGTTTAAATAACAGGTGTGAGTCTTACATTTCACAGCTCTGCATCTGTACATCTTCACATTTGTCAAAACTGATATTTCAGGCTTCTGGATTTATACATGTCCACATCTCGTAGAGAGACATATAAAGTGGCAAGCAAGTAATTGTCAAGCTTCTTACTTACATAACTGTAAACATGCTAAATTTACACTAAGGAATAAGCTACCTTTTATCCTCAATGCCAAAAGACCTAAGAAACTGGGTGTGTCATGCTGTCTGTGTCATCATAGGTGTTATCTTGGGTATTTTCATAGCATTAAAAAGATTTAGCAGAAATGTGTGCAGCGGAATAAAATCTGTGGCCTCCACATTCCCCAAGCAGCTTCCTCTGGCAAGTATTTTTACATTTTCAAGTGCACTTGTGGCAGCCTCAGTTGGTCTACTCTTGTTCAGAATGCTTCTGCAAAAGCACTAATTATATTTCTTTCTTATTTTTAGAACAGCTTATAAATCTTTTAGCTAGTTTTAACATTTCCCCTGATTTTCGTATTACGCACTTGTGGTGAAGCACCAAGATTATAGGCTGAAGAGGTCTGTAGGCATTTGACACAACTTGTGCAAGAAAAGAGCTTCCAGAGCTTCTCAGAATATACACATCGCTGGCATTAATCGATATTTTCCAGGTTCCCTGTGAAGGCTTTGTGCAAGCATTTCACGAATATACTTGCCTTTGCAGCATTTTCTGTCTGGCATATGCGGTGTTGCAAAAGGTAGTTTGCTATTCGCTGGATTCAATTTTGTATGTTTCTAAAGTGTTTATTATTGAATTCTGAAGTCTGATTTGGCCTTGTAATTCTTGCACAAATCATGCAGTCATATGCAAGGAAGTTCATTTGAACAGGCATATGCATACAGTACTGGCTAGGATGACGAAGGGTGCAAGTAATGATCCCTGTGATACTTCAGGTGGCATTTCACCTGCAAGGCATTGGGCTTAAGCGACGCAAATGAAGCAAGGTGTCTTTGTGTATTTACAAGATTGTGGGCGACTTCCATGTCCTGCACTCCTATTTTTCAATTTCAATCTTCAGAGAGAGAGAGAGAATGAATATAGGAAAGGTAGGGAGGTTAACTAGACTACGTCCAGTTTGCTACCCTACACGTGGGGAGAGGGGAATAAGGGAGTAAAAGAGAGAGAAAGAGAGAAAGAGAGAAGTAGATGCACATTGCACACGACACACACAGTGCAGGGTTTCACAGGCGGTCGCTCAGCGATGTTGCCTTCAAGAATTGTAGAAGGGCTCGTGTGGCTTTCTGGGCTGATGAACTTGTAGACCATGCACCCAAGATCTTTTCCAGAGTAAAGGGACGATCATCCAGTCTTCTCAAGGCACACTGGAGAGTCCGGCGGTCTTGCTCAAAGTCGGGACAGTGGCACAAGACGTGGTCAAGTGTTTCTTCACAGTTGCAGCTATCACACTTGGATGAGTCAGCCATACCTATGCGATGGCTGAATGAGTTTGTAAATGCTACGCCGACCCACAAACGACATAGCATTGTATCGTCACGTCGCGAAGTCTTTGATGGTAGGTGTAATTGGAGTAGCGATTCGAGGTTTTGTGGGCGACGAGTGGAGTTCAGTGGAGAATTCCAATGCGTAAGCGTGGCATTATGCGCGATGTGACGAAGTTCTCTTGCAGCGTCGACTCTTGACAGGGGTATGAGCAGTGTGGACGCTCCTTCGTGGGCACATCGGGCAGCGTTGTCGGCGAGGTGGTTACCACTGATCCCACAGTGACCCGGCAGCCATTGAAAGACTATGTCGTGTCCTTGAATAGTGGCGCGATGACTAATTTCATTGATTTGGGACACCAACTGATGGTAGTTTCCACGTCGTAGACTTCGCACACATTGAAGGGCCGCCTTGGAGTCGCAGAATATGGCCCACTTCCCGCGGGATTCTTGCATAACAAATTTCATTGCGGCTAGAAGGGCGGCAAGCTCGGAGCCCGTAGATGTCGTGACGTGTGATGTCTTGAACTTCACGGTGATTGATCGAGATGGAACAACAAAGGCGCCCGTCGAACTTCCCGAAACCGAACCGTCTGTGTAAATATGAATTCGGTTTGCGTATGATATATGCAAAAGGTCCAATGAGATCTGCTTGAGGGCTGCAGATGACAAACTAGCTTTTTTGTATATCCCCGGCACCTCAAGGTGCACAGGGGGTCTTTGCAGGCACCACTCTGGGCATAGCGGTATGGTTGCGGGCGAGAACCTCCAGGAGATGGAATGCTGGTTAGCCGCAACAACTCTGGAAAACTCTGCCTTCATGTGACGACTATGGGGCATTTGTGGCCAGGTAGGTTGTTTATACTTGCCTTCATGTTTGCACGACGGCTTGTTGCTTAAGGGTGGGTTGCGGGAAAAAAAAGCATGTTGAGGTGCCTCGTCACATTCGCAGCAAAAAAATGGTTGGCGGATGATGGCGAGAATATTATCCTGGCATTCGCATATCATAACATTGCACGTGCCCTCGAAGCTTCACCGCATTGCACACACGTATTGCGGTGAAATGCGAAAAAAAAAACACAGCATATCCACGGAGTGAATGATGATGAGTGGGCGAAGCTGCGGAGGTTCATCGGTAAACCGTGAATCTTCCGTGAATTCTGCCCGGTACATCATCACCGACGTGAGATCGAGCGCGTTTATACTAAAGGGTCGATGAGAGTTATGGTGACTGAAGCAATCATGGTTACACCGTGAAATCTTCAGTGGTTTCGCCCAGCAGTAATCAAAGCGATAGTGTGTGTGAAATTTTATTCAAACTTCAACGACCGGTCGTCGTCCATGGTCCGCCAAGCAGCACGATCCGGCAAGCGCACTCGTACGGCGGTCCGCGCAATCGGAGAGGATGGATGGATGGATGCTATGAGCGTCCCCTTTATAACGGGGCGGTGACATGTCTGCCACCAGGCTCGAAAAAAAAACTTTCTTTTTATGTTGGCCGTTGGCCAGAGCAGCTGCACCGCCAACGCCATCTAGCGTACCTTCACCCAACCGCCATATTGTACGCATGTCTATAGGACAGCGCCCTCTCGGAAACGAGACGAGAACTGGAGATGACGACACCATATCCACGGAGTGAATGATGATGAGTGGGCGAAGCTTCGGAGGTGCGTCGGTAAACCGGTAATCTTCCGCGAATTCTGCGCAGTACATCATCAACGACGTGAAATCGGGCGCATTTATACTAAAGGGTCGATGAGAGTCATGTCGACTCGCAGCTCACTTTAATTTTGCATGTATGTTGTGAATTTTTTTTATTGTTTAATCACGCACAGGAGACACCTCACACAGGCACTACCTTGGAGGTCGAAATCCAGTGCCTACTGGCTACTCAGAATGCATGGACAACCGAGGACCGCCGAGCTGATGCCGCAAGGAGCTTCGCCCCTAAATGTATTAATCATATACAAGTACCGCCATCTAGCGGACATTCCAAGAACTAAACGAGAGGTGGCTACCTACAACTACATACATCGAGGACGCACGACCCACGGCTTAAGGAGCTTCGCCCCTAAAAAAAAAAAAAACGTCAGGAGCACGGCTCCTTTTCTGCAGGGCACACAAAAATTTCGTTTTTCCTCGAACTTTATTTTGCTAATAGGCGATATCCTGGCGGCAGCGTTCTTTGCTCTTAATTATGACGTATCATTTTGTCTATATAATCAAAAATACACGAACGGCCGAAAGCTTCGCATGTTTTAAGGAGCACTGTTTGGAAGGTCTTCATATTGCATCGCATGTCCAAATTCACAGTGCGTTGCTTAAAATAATTCTAAGCCAGTGCTGGGCGATCAGCTGAAGCTAATTAATGCTGAAGTGACGACCGCGTCGTTGGTAATGACATTCTTCGAAACCTGCTTTTTCAGCGGCGACAAGGCTTGCACAAATTCGTCATCCCGTCGTTTTGTTTATACTGCATATGGCTTTGCCAACATCGATACTACTTACGTCGTTGCCAACAGATCAACGCAACTTTCGGCAGAGGAGCACATCGTCAGGCGCGCGCACTAACGTTGCTTGAAACACCAACAGTTTCGCGCTTATGCGATCCATCGTAGAGGGCTTTCCTTGACCACATCGTCCCAGTGCCCACTTTTCCTCTGCTTCGCCACGTCTGCAGTATCGCTGCAGGCGCCGCCTTGTTTGCTGACTCGCAAGAAATCCGTCATCCCGCCGTCGCGTTGTTTTTCGCTGCAGGCTGTGTCCGCTTCAATGCGTCCTGAACGTCGGGACGGCTTTCGGCAGCGAAACGTGTGCGCGCAGCGTCTAGCGAAGCATCTCTCGACACGAGTATCCGATTCATTGTAGGGCGTTTGCTATGGTCGCGTCTAGAGCTGTGCACGGGCCGCATTTTCAAGCCCGAGCCCGGCCCGGGCCCGCTGACAGCGTCGAAGGCCCGCCCGAGCCCGACGCTAAAGGGCTGCAAGCCCGCCCGGCCCGGCCCGGCACACAAAAACAAAAGTTCGGGCCCGGCCCGGTCCGGCCCGATCTTACGAAGTTTCGCTGTGGATATAATATGTCTATTTCCTATAATGTGGCATATTATTCAACATATCACACCGAAACATAAGCAATCGACACATGACAGTCACTGTACACACAAATTAGAAGTTGTGTATATATAAGAAGCTATCCAACGATTCGGGCTTAGTGAAGTGCGGCGCTCCTGCATAATATCCAGCCAGACTAAACTTCCGCTCGCTCCTCACTCTGGTAGCAGGAATTGCCAATATCTTTTTCGCAAGCTAGCAAGCTTGGAATATTTTTGCTGCTTGTTCTTCCTGAAGTTTAGTACTTCAGATGCAAGACAGGAGGATGATTCCATCGATAAGTAATGAAAAAGCTCGTCTTGTGTGAACGGTAAATTATTGCCATTGTCGCTCTACTCATTAAATAATTCTAAGCATTGCTTTTCTGAAAGCAGGGCTTTCGGGCCACCCGGAGCCCGTGCACACCTCTATACCCGGCGACAACTTATCTTGACATTGGAGCGAAGGCTACGGACGCGGGGCTTCCACACATTCGTGTTGCTCCGCAAGTAGTTCGGCAGCTTGCGGCTGATTTCGGTTTTTCTCGCTCGCATTGTTAACGCGTTTATAAAAACACATACTTGAAAATTATGAATGGGAGAAACATTTCGATTGTTCAGTGTACATTTTAGTGTCCTATTACGAGTATATTTTTCTTGGAGAACTAAATAGCGCGTATTCGACCGCACAGTGACGTCACGGACGCCATGTTTCCGTGGAAAACGGGTGGGCTGAAAAGGTGGTGCTGTCTAAGAAATGGAAAGAAAAGGAAAGCATTCTTGCAAGGTGAACGATAACTGTATTTTGCCTGCAACTTCGCGCAACTGTTTAAGTCTCATAATAAATAAAGCAGTATCTATTTCAGCATGGCAAATGAGAAAATTATCAATAAACTACTAAATAAAATTCTAGTCAGAAAGAAGGACAATTCATGGAGATTCTGTGTGGACTATCGCCGCCTAAATGCCATCACAAAAAAGGACGTCTACCCTCTGCCACGTATAGATGACGCCGTCGACTGTCTGCACTCTGCCTCCTATTTTTCTTCTGTTGACTTGCGCTCGGGGTATTGGCAAATTCCTATGCACCCATCAGACAAGGAGAAGACAGCCTTCGTAACACCTGACGGACTTTTTGAGTTTAACGTTATGCCCTTCGGTTTGTGCAATGCTCCAGCGACATTCGAGAGATTTATGGATACAGTACTCCGTGGACTAAAGTGGGAAATTTGCATGTGCTATTTAGATGACGTTATTATTTATGGAAAGACTTTTCAAGAGCACAACCACCGTTTGTCGCTTGTGCTCGAATGCCTACGGAAAGCTGGCCTTGTTTTGAACTGTGGCGGCAGCCGTTGCCAAGCCGCCAGCGCCACCCTCCGCTGCTCTCCGGAACCTGCAGAGAACCTGAATAAAACCAGTTGATGTTTGGGATCCACACCGCGCGGTCGTGTCTGCTCCCGCGCGTACACGCGTCCCAACAGAACTCTAAAAAGTGCCACTTTGGCGAACGTCAAGCCCTCGTACTAGGCTTTCTCGTTGACAGAGAGGGTATACGACCGGACCCACAGAAGACCGCAGTGGTTCGTAACTTTGATCATACGCGAACAGTGAAAGACCTGCGAAGTTTTCTGGGTCTTTGCTCATATTTCCGCCGATTTATTAAGAATTTTGCACAATTGGCTTCGCCACTGACGTCCCTTCTCCATAAAGACGCACCGTACGCGTGGGATGATAAATGTGAGGCTGCATTTCAACAACTGAAATTTTTGCTGACCTCAGGACCTATTCTGAAGCATTTCGACCCTGAAGCTTCCACTGAGTTGCATACGGATGCTAGTGGACTTGGCGTTGGCGCTGTGCTCGTCCAAATTTGTAGCGGCCGCCAGCATGTCGTGGCTTACGCCAGTCGGACACTTACCAGAGCGGAGAACTACACCGTCACCGAGCTCGAGTGCATGCTTAGCAGTCGTCTTCGCCATGCAGAAGTTCCGACCGTATCTGCATGGCCGCGAGTTCACCATAGTGACCGACCATCACTCACTATGCTGGCTTGTCGGACTCCGCGACCCGTCTGGCCGGTTGGCTCGTTGGGCGTTGCGCCTCCAAGAGTACAGCTTTTCCGTGACCTATAAGAGCGGACGATGTCACACGGATGCCGACTGCTTATCCCGCCTTCCTTCAGTGCACACCAATGTCGACGACGATGACTTTGATGACTATTTAGTTTCAGTATCGTTCGACTTCCCAGATCTCAGCAACTTCAAGAGCGAGCAACAACGCGACCCTGCCTTGAAACCATTACTGGAAGCGGCGCATGACTCCCCCGGAAAGCCTTTTACAATTTCTAATGGCTTGCTGTACAAGAGGAACCACTCAGCAGACGGTCTACCGTTGCTTTTAGTGGTACCGGAAAGCTTGCACCCAGTCGTCCTTCGTTCTATGCACGATGACATAACGTCTGGTCATCTTGGTTTCGCACGTACGCTACATCGACTTCGTGAGAGGTTTTACTGGCCGAAAATCTGGAAGACTACGAAACAGTACGTCGCCAGCTGCGTAGTTTGTGCGCCACAAGTCAACAACGACTGCTCCGGCAGGTTATTTGCAACCCGCTTCACCACCGACATCTCCTTTTGAAAAAGTCGGCATCGACTTGCTCGGACCGCTTCCTAAGACCCCATCTGGCCACCGGTATGTTATAGTGTGCGTGGATTATTTAACTAGAAATGCGGAAACGGATGCACTCACATCTGCCTCGGCGGCCGCCGTCTCTTCTTTTCTGCTCCAACGGGTCATATTGCATCACGGCGCTCCACGGGTCGTGATCAGTGACCGTGGACGGCAATTTATCGCTGACGTTGTTGAAGAACTTTTGCGCCTTTGTGGTTCTTCTTTTCGCCACTCCACTCCTTACCATCCGCAAACTAACGGTCTCACTGAGAGGACGAATCGAACTCTTACGAATATGCTATCGATGTACGTTGATGCTGACCACAGGAACTGGGACGCCGTCTTACCTTTTGTAACTTACGCATACAATACCGCAAAGCATGAAGTGACTGGGTATGCGCCTTTCTTCCTGCTTTACGCACGAAACCCTCGGTGTTTCCTTGACACTGTACTGCCTTTTTCGCGTCAGGAAGATCTCTCCATCGCTCAGACATTGTGTCGGGTCGAAGAGGCACGTCGACTTGCACGTCTTAGAACATTGTCCTCGCAAGAGCAAAGCAAGAGTCGCTACGATGCCAAGCATAATCCTGTAAGTTTTTCTCCTGGCGACTACGTTTGGCTGTGGACTCCCGTTCGTAAAAAAGGACTGTACCGGAAGTTTCTCGCCAACTATTCTGGCCCATTTGTGATAGTCGCTCGTCTAAGTGACGTGAACTACGTTGTCGCCCGAGTGACGGCCAATCATCGGCGTTCGCGCGTTACGCAAGTTGTTCATGTGGCTCGCCTCAAGCAGTACCATCATAGGCATATTTAACTCACTCGGCGAGTTTCGTCTGCCCCCGGGGAAAATGTAACGTTAATGCGTGAGTGTGCGGAGCGCAGAAGAAGAGGAAGAGTAGGGGAGCGGGCGCTTGGACTGTGTGGTTTGGGGAGCCGGACTGGCCTTGTCCCGCAATTACGCTGCTCCCGCTTCCATGTCCTTTCATCTCATCTGTAAATAAACCCATTCCATCGTAACAGTACTATTTTTTTGGCGCGGAAGCAGACATGCGCTTTGCTTCTGTAGCTTCCACAGTGCTGTCAAGGAAAGCTGTCGCCGAGTATAGTCGCGTCGTCCCAGCACTTGTTTGCGCAGCATCCAGGCTGCAGGCGCCTTCGCGATGTTCCTGCTGATACGAAAATACGGGGACTGGCAGCCGCCCGACACAATCAGGCCGGCCAAAATGCATAGCCCCAGAGAGCGCCGTGGCGCGGTGCATTGTGGGGGGGGGGGGGGGGGGGGTTTATCCGCTCGCCTTTGTAAATGCGCAACCGGGCTAGAGTGTACTAGAATATTTTGAGTGGCGCGACCGGCCGTCGTGGAGAGGGCCGCCGCGCGTGGAAAGGTGGTGGTGGCGCTGTAGTCAACCGCACTTGAACTTCGCCTCTCGCGCTTGCTTGCAGCCTGCCGCACAGCGTGTTGTCGACACGCACAGAAGTATGGCTCATGCTCGCGTGGTGTTCTGTCTTTGCTTCCGTTCGAAAACATACAACGTAAATTTCTAAATTAATGTATAGGGGTGAGTAAAATGCACTTTAATTCCCCCCCCCCCCCCCAGATTTGTACACGCGATCATGTAAAGGTTCCTGTGCGCGACGTCATAACAATTTTTACATAAAAACGAGTTACGTGCAGTAATAATTGCCTTTCTCGGCAACGCGTGCCGTGACCGCTTGCGTAGCTTTCGTTCGCGTCGTCAGCGCAGCTCAGTTGCCGAAGTGATCCATAGTAATGCCACAGTGGTATTTCCTACAAGTGCACTTCCCATTCAAGTATCCAGTAATGAATAATTCTTTCACATGCGCTGCCAACACTGCAGGTAAACTTTGTGCACTGCTATCCAGTCTTAAAGCTGTAATGCACCACAAATGCAAATGCGCAGGAAACAGAGCGACACATTTTATTTACAAATATATTTTTGTTAGATAAAAGTGTGAAGTATGTACAGAAGAATGCTCTCAGCGTTTGCTGCAGCAGATTTTTCTTACTGGCAACGACAGAGTTAGTGCTTTCACCTTGACACAAGCGTCTTAATTGGTCTGCTGTTCGAAGCTCGGATTTCGTGCACATTGCTCTATGTAGTTTTTAGCATTCGTCGCTCGAGTAGTGATTTCTTGTTTTCAAAGGCCTGCGGAGGAACTTGTATAGCAATTGCTCCGCAAAAAGGAGAATTCAATCATTCATTCAAATGCCTGAGAAAATGCGACTCACTCTTTCGTTATGCTTATTGTAATATAATGATACATTTGGTCCTGGAGGCATAATTGCTATGTTGATTTAAAGTAGAATGGATCTGTACCGTACGACATTTAATAAAATATGGATGAACATTCCAATAATTTGTCCGCCGCGATGGAGCAGAGGTTATGGTCCTCGGCTGCTGACCCGAAGGTCGCGGGTTCGATCCGCGGCTGTCACATTTCGATGGAGGCGAAATGGTAGAGGCCCATGTACTGTGCGATGTCAGTGCACATTAAAGAACACAAGGTGCTCGTATTTTCCGGAGCCCTTCACTACGGCGTCTTTCATAATGATATCGTGATTTTGGGACGTTAAACTCCAGATATTATTATGATCATTTAGCGATCTGCCTGAGAGGTCCAGGCTGAAGAGGGCTTTTTTCCTTGAGCACATTTGTGAATTCATATGCAGGCACAAACGACGCATACCCCGTTCCAAAACGCAGAGGAATGCTTGCAGCTCGTTGCAAGAGCGTCGCTTCTCGTGCGGTGGTCCAACGACACCTATCAATCAACTTTTCTAACGCACACACATACACCCCGCACTCAACGCTACCTGCACTTTGCAATAAAAAATAGCACGGCTCAAATTTCAATAGTGATTTTATTTGCACATAGAAAAATTTTGGAAATTCGTGCGGTGTCATTAACTTGGATAGAAGCGCTATAATTAGTGTCGAAGGTCCGCCAACGTAGTGAGCACCTGCATCGTACTCTGAGTCTTCTATCTGAGTGCTTTAAACATCATCTAGGAAAGTAAAAAGAAAAAAAAAGTCAGCTGTACGATGGCGCGATTCTTTCTGCGGGTGTTTAGTTTCCTTTTGCCTCAGTGTTGGTGTCTTAATTCACACTCAGGTACGAAAGCAAGTTCGGCGTTCCTCTAGGTATTCGCACTTCGGCCGCGTTCACGATTAGTACACTATCTCTTAACACAAAACGGGGCTCGAAATGTAGCTCGCATACTGCGCAGTCCACGTCCAGTGGCTTGTTCAACCTCCGCAGGTCTCTCCACTGAAACATTCGTGGCTCTTAATCTGCAGGGTCATTGAAAAAAGCCAATTTGAAAACCTGAGCCAGTGTTCATAAAAATGTCTTACGATGAAAATGTCCGTAAGAGAATATTTTCCAACCTTGCTGCTCGACATATCATCGCGATGCCGTCCCGCAATGGCGAAAAGCAATTACGAAAGGGAAGTTTTCCGCGTCTGTTCAGTCCACGGGCAATAAGTCTTGCATCCTGGCACGTAGTAATGATGCAGCCGTTGCTTCAGAGGCATAGCAGGAGCTGCGCGGATTAGGATAGATTTTTCCAACGCGAATAATCACCAAGCACAAACCATGACAACCGCGGAACGAGCGAGCGCTCTTCAAGTGCCGGCGATGACAGCGCCGCCGCAATTTTCCGCGCGAGAGGGGTCAGCGGCTAACTATAGAACCGGCCTCCGTTCGCGCCACTCAAAAGTTCTAGTACACTCTAACCGGGCAATGGGTACGCATGGGTTTGTGCATAGAGTTTCCTAAAATTAACTAGAGGGGACTCTGGCGCTGCGATCGTTCAGCCACCATGGGAATGCGGATTTGCCTAGTCTTCGTGCTTCCCGGCTTCAAACGCAGTTGTGGCTTTGTTTATTGGTGCGTTTTCATTCAGTTTCGGATAAAAGGATGGACCGTTGTGAACTTCGTGAGCATATTTGAATTGTGAGCCTAAAAAGGTGAAGGTGGTGAAGCGTAACTGCTAAACCTTTGTTGAACTTCGTATTGCGGCAAAGAATTCGTGCCACACGCAGCCAAAAGAACGAAGACTAGGCAAGACTAGGCAAATTTGTGTACTACCCATGATTCCCATGCTGGCTGAAGCGCCGTGTGTTGCAGCCCCCATCGACACTAGCGCCAGAGTTCCCTCTAGTGTATTTATAGGAAACTCTATGGGTTTGTGCACGGCCGGACTGGAGGAGCGGCACTCTCTTACGGCCTGCGCTTCGTGTCTAGTTCCCACCTTTCACCGCCGCAAGTTCGCGGCGCTGCGGCCCAACCCTCGCTAAGGTCAGGGTGGGTTCGAAGCTCTCCACGCGGCGATCCCTGCAACGAGCTGTCAAGAATCTGCCCTATTGTTCCCTCGTTGGGTGCGCAGGCCGTAAGAGAGTGCGCGTGCCGCTCCTCCAGTCCGGCCGTGGTATTACAGTGTACTAGAATAGGGGTAGTGGGCTCAGACACATGCGCCGCCTGAGGCACCTCAGGTTGCCTCCGAGTGATGGCGCCACAAGCACTTCCTCTTTAAGGTCCCTCTATTTTTCAAAGGTAGCGCAAACTCCTCCTCCAGCGCCGTTTCCTCCTCGCCCGTCACTCCCGGCCGCCATTATTGGGCGAGACTCGCAAGACGCGCCCGGCCCGCATGCGGTGCGTCGAAGCGATTGCTTGTACTTGCTTGGAAATGCGACAATTCTGGGCGCAGATTCACACAGCTGTTCGTACGTAAGATGTGTAGTCAAAATAGTTTGTGGTTAGTCGGTACATTAGCTATCATTTCGCGTTTTGTAAGCAACAAATCGCACACTGGTGCCGGCGGCATATATAAGAAATCCCATTGCGGCACCTTACGCGCGAACAGCTTTCTGGACTTGGGACCTGTTTTGACAACGTGAAAACCTAGCATTTGTGCATTGTATTTGACTTCATAAATGTAGGATGCGTCGCTCGCACCAGGTGAACAAGAGGCAGAACATGTTAAACGCAGTCTTTACAGCTGCCGTTTTTCTTTTCGGATACCGGTGTTTGTTCACAAGACGCATTTTGGAAAATCAGACGCTGCATCAAATTATGAACACACAACGCGGCGGAGGCACTTATTTTCTAAATATCCCCAGCGTACATTCTTTTAAATTTCGAACTGCGTTCACGCGCTTCTGTTGCCCCCTCGGGTAAATATCTTTTTGGTTCCATCGCGTGCTGCTCGTGCTCATTAATTGGACCTAGCTCTTTAATTGGAGACTCTTCCAGCGTGCTCAGTTTGTGAGATGTCATGCTGGTATTCCTATTGCTAAAATACGCTCCTTTGTTCACAGGAGAGCATGGACATTTTTCTTCGTTAATTGGCTAACGGTAACCTCGTGAGCGCACCCTCCCGCGTTCGTCACTAATTGGGCGAGAACAGCGAGCAGGTCCCTCCCTCAGTAATGAAGCCTCCAAATGCAAATAACTGTTTTTAATTTCCATTGATCACAGATTTATAATTAGTTGAAACAAAGAAAACACAATTATTGTAGCGAATCAAAGACGCTCTTTCTCGTTGAAAGAACAAACATGCGTCTAAAATTATAGTTTGCGTACGGGCAGTTTTGCAGCATATTGCTAAGTAAATTACGCTCATCAATCGATGCTACTTACTTGCCATGTCTCTTTCTTTATCGTACACATCTCATCACCACCCTCTGTTCATGAGCGCTAAAAAAAAACAGCTCCGACTTTCTCAGAGTAAGTTTTTAACGACTTTTGGCAAATAATTTTTGTAAAATCTACGGGCTGAGCGAGAAAACAGAGATCTTGCAAAAATATTTTTCTCAAACGTTGCAGTAAAATTTTCGCAAAACAATTAGTAAATTGCGAACACTAAGGATTTCGCTGTAAATATTGTGTGCGAGAAAGCGTGGCCGATAATGTCACGCCGCTTTTTTTTTTTTGTCTAACTTAGGCATCAGTATCGAGCCTTAGCTTCATCTAAAAGAGTTCGAAGGGCGAATATACGCGAAAGGGTTTAGTAGTGACCGAGGAACAGCAAAAAAGCTTGTCACCCTTGACAATGCTGTTCGAGCATCCAACAGCGCAACAAGTTGGCATCTGGCTGCAGCCGATGGCGTCTTTCAAACTGCAAAAAGCTATAAGAAGCCTGCGCTCACCTACAGCGCGCACCTGCGGCGGTGTTTCTACGCCCAATAATGGCGTCGTTTTCAGGCGCCAGAGCAAGAAGCAGAGGGGTCATCGGGGAGAACTGGTCACGTGTCGGGCCTGGTCCAATAGGGGAGCACAAAAGGACGAAGAAGAGAGGAGAGACGCAGAGGGCGAGGAGGACATTCTCTATTTCCTTTTTGGACAATGGTTTGCGCTACCTTTGAAAAATAGAGGGACCTTATTCCTCTTGAAAGATTATGCGGTTTCACAAGTTTCGTGACGGCGCTAGCCGGGCGTTGCGGGTTATTAAATGCGAAGCATTTCTTAGCGAACTTCGGCGAGTTTGAGCGTATCTGACTATCTATCTATCTATCTATCTATCTATCTAGCCGCCTACGACTTTGTGCTCTCCTGGCCGTATCGTTAATGGGATTTATACCAAATTTGGTATGGCATAACATGACCGTATGACGAACATAAATGGCTGGTCATATCATGAAAATCATGACTAAATTGTCATGAAAAGTATGATTTACATGCCACGCTCATGGGGCGTTCGCGGCCGTTTCGTTAGCTTGATATACACCAAATTTGGGATTGAGTGACGTGACTGTATGACGAACATAAATGGCAGATGGTAATATGCAAATAAGGACGTGCATGTCATGAACAACATGATTTGATTTACATGCCACGCTCATAGCGAGCTGGCGGCCGTTTCGTTAGCTTGAGATACACCAAATTTGGTATTGAGTGACATGACTGTATGAGGAACATAAATGACAAGTGGTAATATGGAAATCATGACTTGTCATGTGCGTCATGACTTGCATGCCACGCTCATGGCGTGCTCGCGGCCGTTTCGTTAGCTTGAGATACACCGAATTTGGTATTGAGTAACATGACTGTATGAGGAACATAAATGACAAGTGGCAATATGGAAATCATGACATGTCATGAGCGACATGACTTGCATGCCACGCTCATGGCACTCTCGCGGCCATTTCGTTAGCTTGATATTCACCAAATTTGGGATTGAGTGACGTGACTGTATGACGAACATAAATGGCAGATGGTAATATGCAAATAAGGACGTGCATGTCATGAACAACATGATTTGATTTACATGCCACGCTCATGGCGAGCTGGCGGCCGTTTCGTTAGCTTGAGATACACCAAATTTGGTATTGAGTGACATGACTGTATGAGGAACATAAATGACAAGTGGCAATATGGAAATCATGACATGTCATGAGCGACATGACTTGCATGCCACGCTCATGGCACTCTCGCGGCCATTTCGTTAGCTTGATATACACCAAATTTGGGATTGAGTGACGTGACTGTATGACGAACATAAATGGCAGATGGTAATATGCAAATAAGGACGTGCATGTCATGAACAACATGATTTGATTTACATGCCACGCTCATGGCGAGCTGGCGGCCGTTTCGTTAGCTTGAGATACACCAAATTTGGTATTGAGTGACATGACTGTATGAGGAACATAAATGACAAGTTGCAATATGGAAATCATGACATGTCATGAGCGACATATGACTTGCATGCCACGCTCATGGCACTCTCGCGGCCATTTCGTTAGCTTGATATTCACCAAATTTGGGATTGAGTGACGTCACTGTATGACGAACATAAATGACAAGTGGCAATATGGAAATCATGACATGTCATGAGGCACATGACTTGCATGCCACGCTCATGGCGTGCTCGCGGCCGTTTCGTTAGCTTGAGATACACCGAATTTGGTATTCAGTGACATGACTGTATGAGGAACATAAATGACAAGTGGCAATATGGAAATCATGACATGTCATGAGCGACATGACTTGCATGCCACGCTCATGGCACTCTCGCGGCCATTTCGTTAGCTTGATATACACCAAATTTGGGATTGAGTGACGTCACTGTATGACGAACATAAATGACAAGTGGCAATATGGAAATCATGACATGTCATGAGGCACATGACTTGCATGCCACGCTCATGGCACTCTCGCGGCCATTTCGTTACCTTGATATTCACCAAATTTGGGATTGAGTGACGTGACTGTATGACGAACATAAATGGCAGATGGTAATATGCAAATAAGGACGTGCATGTCATGAACAACATGATTTGATTTACATGCCACGCTCATGGCGAGCTGGCGGCCGTTTCGTTAGCTTGAGATACACCAAATTTGGTATTGAGTGACATGACTGTATGAGGAACATAAATGACAAGTGGTAATATGGAAATCATGACTTGTCATGTGCGTCATGACTTGCATGCCACGCTCATGGCACTCTCGCGGCCATTTCGTTAGCTTGATATTCACCAAATTTGGGATTGAGTGACGTCACTGTATGACGAACATAAATGACAAGTGGCAATATGGAAATCATGACATGTCATGAGGCACATGACTTGCATGCCACGCTCATGGCGTGCTCGCGGCCGTTTCGTTAGCTTGAGATACACCGAATTTGGTATTGAGTGACATGACTGTATGAGGAACATAAATGACAAGTGGCAATATGGAAATCATGACATGTCATAAGCGACATGACTTGCATGCCACGCTCATGGCACTCTCGCGGCCAATTTCGTTAGCTTGATATTCACCAAATTTGGGATTGAGTGACGTGACTGTATGACGAACATAAATGGCTGATGGTAATATGCAAATAAGGACGTGCATGTCATGAACAACATGATTTGATTTACATGCCACGCTCATGGCGAGCTGGCGGCCGTTTCGTTAGCTTGAGATACACCAAATTTGGTATTGAGTGACATGACTGTATGAGGAACATAAATGACAAGTGGCAATATGGAAATCATGACATGTCATGAGCGACATGACTTGCATGCCACGCTCATGGCACTCTCGCGGCCATTTCGTTAGCTTGATATTCACCAAATTTGGGATTGAGTGACGTCACTGTATGACGAACATAAATGACAAGTGGCAATATGGAAATCATGACATGTCATGAGGCACATGACTTGCATGCCACGCTCATGGCGTGCTCGCGGCCGTTTCGTTAGCTTGAGATACACCGAATTTGGTATTGAGTGACATGACTGTATGAGGAACATAAATGACAAGTGGCAATATGGAAATCATGACATGTCATGAGCGACATGACTTGCATGCCACGCTCATGGCACTCTCGCGGCCATTTCGTTAGCTTGATATACACCAAATTTGGGATTGAGTGACGTCACTGTATGACGAACATAAATGACAAGTGGCAATATGGAAATCATGACATGTCATGAGGCACATGACTTGCATGCCACGCTCATGGCACTCTCGCGGCAATTTCGTTAGCTTGATATTCACCAAATTTGGGATTGAGTGACGTGACTGTATGACGAACATAAATGGCAGATGGTAATATGCAAATAAGGACGTGCATGTCATGAACAACATGATTTGATTTACATGCCACGCTCATAGCGAGCTGGCGGCCGTTTTGTTAGCTTGAGATACACCAAATTTGGTATTGAGTGACATGACTGTATGAGGAACATAAATGACAAGTGGCAATATGGAAATCATGACATGTCATGAGCGACATGACTTGCATGCCACGCTCATGGCACTCTCGCGGCCATTTCGTTAGCTTGATATACACCAAATTTGGGATTGAGTGACGTGACTGTATGACGAACATAAATGGCAGATGGTAATATGCAAATAAGGACGTGCATGTCATGAACAACATGATTTGATTTACATGCCACGCTCATGGCGAGCTGGCGGCCGTTTCGTTAGCTTGAGATACACCAAATTTGGTATTGAGTGACATGACTGTATGAGGAACATAAATGACAAGTGGCAATATGGAAATCATGACATGTCATGAGCGACATGACTTGCATGCCACGCTCATGGCACTCTCGCGGCCATTTCGTTAGCTTGATATTCACCAAATTTGGGATTGAGTGACGTCACTGTATGACGAACATAAATGACAAGTGGCAATATGGAAATCATGAAATGTCATGAGGCACATGACTTGCATGCCACGCTCATGGCGTGCTCGCGGCCGTTTCGTTAGCTTGAGATACACCAAATTTGGTATTGAGTGACATGACTGTATCACGAACATAAATGACAGGTCCTAACATGTAAAACATGACATGCAAATTATGTAAAGCATGATTTGCTCCTTCCTGGCTGCTTCGCATTACATCGATTCCCACAGTGCGTGGGATCTGCCGGCTTTTTTTTAGCGTACTGTGTAATTATAAAGAAGTTCTTGCTGTTCATGCGATGGGAATTCTGTCCATGCTCCTTCGCTTTTCTCGGCAAGAAATACAAGAGGAACACGCTGCCGCTACGATTGCAACGCTGGCTCGAGAGATGTCGGCTGCCTCCCCGAGAGCCGCGGTAACGTGATGGCTAGTCACCAAAATAATCAGCTTATAGTTTAGAGGAGCGCAATGTTTACAGCTGTGTACGCACATCTCTATCAGACAATTTCGAATGTTGTATGCGCCTGGAACCAGGCCCGCGTAGCCAAGAATTTTTTTCGTGGGGGGGGGGCACTTGCTGAAGGCCTTGAAAAGCACCCATTTTTATTATTTATTTTTGGTAAAACACATACATCCATCATAATTTCGGGGGGAAAGGGGGTCGCCCCCCCCCCCCTCCCTTCTGGCTACGGGCCTGCCTTGAACGCACGCTCGACGCCTTCCAAGCGTTGGCGGTAACCGTTGGTCTAACTCGACCGAACTCGCCAGTCATGTTGCGAAAGACGTTGCGCTTTTCGAGTAAGAAAACGCTTTACGTGCACGTGAACGTGCACGTAGTCGGAAAAAAGCAGAAAATGCATCCACATCATCCGTTTTATTTGCGGGAAATTCCTTGAAAATTTAAACAAGCACAACGCCAGCTGTAGCAAAAATGGGTACATTCCAGCAAAGCTTTCTTGTGAGCGTACATTGCTTTATGAAAATATAAAATCACTTTACTTTAAAGTTTGATCGTTAATTCGTGCAAATTACTACGAACAGCATTGGCGTAAAAATGATTCAAATTAGTACAAACAGCACTGGCCTAAAAATTACACACAAGATATCCACCAAACGCAATAACATTCTAGGAACTGTTTACATTTCACAAATATAACAAAATTATGTGTTACAAAACGGTGCGACAGTATATAAAGCCAACTTTTCTTTGAACAACATTTACACATCAAAATCATACACATCTTTGCAGTGAACACACTAAATTAACCGAATACTAATTAGTTCAAAAGCATGAATACATAATCATATATAGAAAGCCAAAATCAAGAAACACCAAATGCGCATCACGGCAATCAAGAAATATATTTTTGAAAACCAAAGGTACGATACCCTCTGTTCTTTCATTCTCTCTTAACATAGCAGTGCTGCGTGGCAGCTGGGCCTTATTCAAGTCAAACCTCGGGGGCTTTTTTTTTTTTTTTTTTATGTGTCCCCACCTACTTGGGGGAGATTTGGAAGGATCGTCGGAACGGCGTCTTCCGACAGCGTTGGCTTTCCGCGAGGAATGCGTATTTCTTTGCCGTCGATGATGTGAATGTACTCCCTGATCACAAAATGCGGCTCAAAATGCCTTCGCACACTGCACACGTTGCGTCAAGCTTCTTATCCTCGCGGTGCAGGTTCTTCTCCCACTGTCTCCTTCTTTCTTCGTCTTGAGGGACGTTGAAAAGGGACGCCTTCGGCCAGTAGCGTAGCCAGGGGGTGGCACACCGGGCACGTGCCCCCCCCCCCCCCCCCCCCGAAATTATTTTTTGCCATGGCATGCCGACTGTAAAATGACCATTTCAGGGCGTTGCACCCCCGAAATCAAGGAGGTGCCCCCCCCCCCCCCCCCCCCGAAAAAAATTTCTGGCTACGCCCCTGCCTTCGGCACGCCTTTCGCGCGGCTGTAGCCAGTCCGGCACCCCGGCGCGAAACAGTGATTGTGCCGCTCAGTAGGCATACTTGCTCCTCATTCCTTGGCATGAGCACGTCAGCGGACAACGGAGACCACAGTTGTTGTTCACGCAACCCACTGAATAAGACCAAAAATCTGGCAGCCTCGATTACCACGTGTGCAGCAAGCGAGCAGCAGAGCCAGAAGGATAGCAGCGCGCAAAACTTCAAGAGGAAACTGCTTCAGCGCCCCTGGCGGCTCTCAGAACCGGCAACATAAGCCGCTTCAGGGCGCCACCCGCACAGCATAGAGCAGAGAGCACACTACCCCATTCTAGTACACTGTAGTGGTATGGTTAGGGTGGCTAGAATGGGGAGGTGTGACGACCGCGGCGGCGCGCTCATTGCCTACCGAGGCCCCGCTGCGCGTTCTCGGCCGCTAGGGGGGAATTTGGCGCGTCAGTCAGAGGCGCTGTTGGCATGTGCCGACTGTGAGCATGTGTTGCTCGTGTCTCGTAGGTAACGGAGCAGCGCAAGTTAGCTGTCGCTTTCAATGAAGCATGGCCTGTTTTTCTATGGCTTCCCGATTCCTTGAAGGAGATGGCGTCGGCGGATGTTGTCGATTTTTGAGCCGCTCTGAAGAATTCCGTCGCCGGAAAAAAAAAAACGCAGAGGTGCACTTTAAATTGTGCCAGGTTGCGACGGCGGCTACAAGTTCTGCGGTGAAAGACTCTCTCTTCCGTGCACCTGCCCCCCAAGAATGAATTTGAAAAACGGGCACGTGTGATTCTGTAGCTTGCGAAAGGCATTTTGACCCAAGGTACGTATGGAGTTCGTACATGTTTATAAGCATATAGAAAAGTTGAGGTTTCTACAAGTTAACACACTGGCGTGTTTAACGGCCCGGTGTGACACATGGATCATGAGCAGTAGAGCTGCAGTGGAAAGACTAATTCAGATGATCGATTGTTCTTGTACTTACATTGGCATCTTGCTCCACGTGGGCGCATTTAGCCAATGGGCCACACATTGGCTGCAGGGAGCATACAGTTTCTTTAACAAGATCGGTTGAGGTTCTACACCACTACGTGTGTCCATTTTCTGTTGAAAGGGCTAAACCAGCATGCTACGCAGAATAAAGCCAAGAAGGTGAAGCCCTGTGTTATGTAATGTTTTAATGTACCGTCTCCAATAAACTTGTATCAAGCCACCAGTCTTGTACTTTATTGCGTTCTTCTACCGCATTGCAGAAAAATTGCACAGACTTCCGCTCTTTAAAGTACTACAATAAAAGCTCGTTAATTCGACCTCGGTTAATTCGAACTGACACCCTGGTCCCGGCAAAGCCCTGCGTATTTCTATGGGGAAAAACTCCCTATAATTCGAACGCGTCTGCAGTATCCACAAGAGTTAATTCGAACTGCATGGGAGCCCCCTGGCTTTCATCGTTCCTCGCACAATTCGACCCAGAGTGATGACAATGGGTTGCACAACCAAGCCAAATCAAATTTACGAGAGATGCAAAACAACAAATCAGCAACATTTCTTCGCAGATAAGAACACGGACGCTGCGGTGGACCTCTTGGGCAGGGGGGGGGGGAGTGGTTTTCATTTGGGGAGAGAAGAAATAAGTGCACCCCGCAACTGTCTCTCACGAAGGAGGACACCTCAGCAGTGGTGCACGGGGGGAGGGGGGAAAGGGGTTGTAAAGAGTAGAGATGAGAGAGGAGGGGGGGATTGTAAATTAAAAAAAAAAGGGGGGGGGGGAGGTAGCATTCATCGGTGATCAGCGTACGAACAATAGGAAAAAAAAAGAAAAAAAAATTTTTAAATGCGCTCTCGGGCAAGCTGCAAACCATGCTCATGGAGTGGCTTGCTGTTTACTTTTAATTTTGATTGCTTTAACACTTCCATCTAAATAAACGTAAAACAATGTGCTGTCAGCGCATTGTGTATCGTTCCTTCTCTGTCCTCGTCAGGGGCGTAGCGAGAAATTTTTTTCGGGGGGGGGGGGGGGGGGGGCACGTGCCCGGTGTGCCACCCCCTGGCTACGCCACTGGTCCTCGTCGTTTAAACACTGTTTTCTTTCGTTATACAACACCAAGGCCCAACGTCGTTCACAACTAAATGAACGTGTTTTGGAGCGTAGATAGCATCATATATTTCGACATTAATGCTCACTGCTCACATGCATGTCACTGCTTATTTCTGACGTATCGTATTTCTGCCGAGCGGCAGTGCCACCGCTCGGCAGGAACGCACTTTTGGGCCATCCTCCGGAGGCCGGTCATCACACCTCCCCATTCTAGCCACCCTAGTATGGTGGCTAGAAGGAGAGGTGTCAGCCATAGAGTTTCCTATGGTGTCAGCATCGGCGCGCCGGAGAGGGAGCGAGAATTCATCCAGAAGCGGCGGCGCTGCTGTCGGCTCCGAGATGGGCCCCCCCCCGCGCGCGCGCGCCTAGCAGCCGCTTTTCGCTGCAACTATTTCACGATACCGTGCGGATTACGACAAAGGCTAGTTAGTTGGCACTTTTCTGGCGGCTCACTGCAAAGCGTGTATCGGCACTGAAAACTACTGTTTTGAACTTGCTTCCTACTACATTAGCTGCGTTTGCCACTCGCACCCCAAAGCGCTGGAAGACTGTGAATCAAGTGAATCAAATGACTTGCCGTGTGCTTGACACAAAAACAACGTCCGTGCAGTTATCGCTTTGATGCCGTAGTGTTCTCCGTGACGTCTCAATGCAGGTAGAAGCATCCGCAACCATACTTGAACGCTTTACTTTGATGACTTGCACATCGAAAAGCAAGGTCTATTTGTAGAAGTTCTATTAAGCAAGACATTTATTTTGACACACTCTTACAAATGAACGCGAAAAACACCATAAAAATACACAAAAATATGCATTAAGGTTGGGGAGAACTGCAAGTTATACAAAACTCAGCTAAAGCAAGTAAATAAGGCAAAAAAAAAAGAACAGTCATTATACAGTGCCACAATAATGCCCAATAACATATAATAAAACCTTGTTGGCTGTGTCACCGTTTTATGAAAGTTAAGTCGTACGTAGAGCTGTGCGCCGGTCCCAAAATCGCCGGCGGCGGCGCGCCGGTGTTTCCACCTCCGGCGGCGGCGCGACACCGGCGCGGGGTTCATCGGACCGGCGGCGGCGCGGGGAAGGGGGGGGGGAGGGGGGGGTAGATTCGATATCCAAGACTTCGTGGGGCGAGCACTTTCTCCCTTGAAAAAAAATTTGCCCTATGAAAAAAATTACACCATCTCCCGCTAAAGGGAACCATGTGTAGATGCGAAGCAGCGGGCGCTAGCGCTTACACTGGCGGCGGCGTTGACGCTGGCGCTCATCCTGGGGAAGCGCAAAGCACGCAGTGATAGACGGTTGTTTCCTACTGGAACATGCCAATCGCTGCTAATGGGCAATGAGAGACAGAAGACTCCGATTGGACACGAAGACCCACAGTCCGCTTTTAGTTAACGCGCACGCTGCGAATTTTTATCGTTCGACAACGCACAGGAGAAATCTCCCACCGGCACTACCTTGCAGGTCAAGATCCAGTGCCTATATATACGGGGTGGCCAGTGAACGGTTGTGCAGTGCGAGCAGTCTGTTTTTTAAATGCGAATGCATTTCTTAGTCGGGCTATGTCAGGCGGCGTTGTCCGCGGCGGTGACCGCGCGCCGGCAGGTGTTATCTCTCCGCTCTCACTCCCTCTCCCATAGCAACAGCTGCGGGCGCGCGCGTTTATCTTCGCCCCTAGCAACCGGAGCATGTGGTGCGAGAGAGGGTAGGTGCAGTGCTTCGCCGCTCCTTCTCTCGCCGTTCGCTCTCTCTCCTCCCTGCGCCCCACTCTCCCGTCCGCTCGCGCCTCACTCTCGACCGTTCGCTGGCTGGGCGCCTCTCAAGGCGATGGCAGAAGTCGGTGAAGGCGAAATCTCTCGGCGCAAGAAATGCATTCGCATTTCCTCACGGTTCCCTTCGGGGTGGTGGGGGGCATTTTTTAAATCAAGAAACTCGCTAGCAGACGCTGCCTGCGTCGGCGTTGCGAGGCGAGAGAGCGGGAGCGTAGGAGAAAGGGGGGGAGGGGACGCGCATGCGCAATGGGGGGTGTAAACGCCGCGGGAGGGATGCCTAGAGGAGAGAGAGGGGGGCAGCGTAGGAGAGGAGGTGCGTGGGGACGCTTTGCGCATGCGCAGTAAGTGTGGTCAGGACGCACACCACCACCACCACCGGATTGAACTTCGCCATAAGATGCTTCACATCTAAAAAGTCTGTTTCCCCGAAAGGGCGAAGCAGTGAATGCGATAACATGTCGTACTGTTATAATGAACCATGGCTAGCGGCTAATTTTTTTTCATCCGGGGCCGTCTCGTTGGATCTGTGGCTAGGGTGCTCGGCTGCTGACCCGATGGTCGCGGTTTCGATCCCGGCCGTGGCGGTCACATTTCGATGGAGGCGAAATGGTAGAGGCCCGTGTACTGTGGGATGTCAGTGCACGTTAAAGAACACCAGATGGTCGAAATTTCCGGAGCCCTCCACTACGGCGTCCCTCATAATCATACCATGGTTTTGCAACGTAAAGCCCTACATATTAAAAAAAAAAAAGCTTTTTCATCCGATCTCGCTAAACTTCAAAACGCTTGTGTAAGGGAATGCCGCCGCCTTCGGGAATGAACCGGTTTTCGTGCAGTTTTTCGTATCAGTAGCTCGAAAGTAGACGGGTATACGAGCTGTTTGATGATGTGACCGCGCCCTTATAGTCGAAGTTCACAGTGGCGGCTCCAGCCACACAGTCCCTCTAGCCCGGTGTCCGTTCATAATCCTTCGCCCAGCGAAAGACGGGGAAGGCGTTTGCTTTCTGGTTGAGGAGCAATGGACGGCAGGCCTCGCACGCGGAGTGATGTTATCGCATGCGCCTTGTTATCGCCTGCGCCCTCCGCGCGACGGAGATGGGCAGATTGTTTCATCTATGCTTCAGCCCTGTTCCTCGCTAGCGCTCGCGAGCTTTTACCGCCGAGTACAGCAACGTTGCGCGCAAAAATGTTATTGATTTGGACTTTATACGGAACATGACGGCGACGACGAAAACCTGTACACAGTGTCCATACAATTGTTATCGCAGTAAAAAATATTCAAAAACCGTGGATGCGGGCTGGCCTTTTTTTCTGGAGAGCTGCATCGTCTTCCCTATAAAGAGTTCGTCCGTTGGACGAATCAAACAATCCGGCGCCTGTTCCAGTGGTTTCTTTCTCACTTTCACTACATTTCTTACAGGCGATGTCTTCTCGACACTTATTCTTCAGAAAGCACGTGCACAATGTAAGCGCTAGGCGTTGAGCTATCGGGATTTCATGCTAGTCGGCTACACGCTGTCATTTCCGCTTGCCTAATCGGAAACTCACAAAATGGAGCGAAATCAGTTCATCGCGCACAATAACCATGCGAGGTCAAGAAGAACGGCTGGGCGAATACAATGCAAAACAGGGTAGGAGACAATTCACAACTGATATTTCTCGTATATGAACCAATCGAGAGTGTGTACCCAAATCATGTCACGTGCTTCACCGTTCTGGCGTCATGAAGAGCGCCAAAAAAAACAAACAAACCAAAAAACAAACAAAAACGAGAAACGCGAAAAGAGAATAATGCGCTTGATTTCGTATTGTCAAAGGCTGTTTTGGGGCCCTTAGAAAGACGGGGTGTGCAAACACGGAAACAAGATAGTAGTCAAGACACCGCAAACACAGCTAACTGAAAAATCGTACAGCGGTGGAAAAGATGGTAGACAAAAAAAAATAATAAAAATTGAAGCAGCTTCGCACTAGTGGTGCCAAACCTGAACGTAGTGCAGAGCTGGGTAGCCTTCTTTGTTTCTCTTCGGTTTTCATCTTCTTTGCACCGCTCTTTGTTTCTTTTTCTGTGTTTCCGTTTTTTTTCCATCTTTTTTCTCTCTTTATTTCTATTGATTTCTTCCTCTCTCTTTATCTAGCTTTTTCTGTTTCTTGCTCGTTCTAATTTTCTTCCTTTCTTTCTCTTCCTTTCTGTTTCTTGCTTGCTTCCTCTTTTTTTACTATTTTTATACGTGGTTTTGCCTGTTTTACGCCAAGCAGCGATATATCATACAACATACGACAATCCGGGCCCCTAAAGTGCTCCGCACTTAATATCATCAAGGCACTCGAAAAACAAGAGCAAGAAAAGTTCTCCTTGGCGCGATCGCGCGCTCGATATGAGATGGCTATGCTCTTCGTGGTTTTGCCTGCGTTACGCCAAGCTACTACAGCATACGATTACAGCGCACGATGACGGCATACGATGACAGCATACGACAGCCCGGGCCCCTAAAGTGCCCAGCACTTGAAATACTTATCCGTGCATTTCCAGGCAAATGGCGATACCTATCACTCATTTGCGCGTGATGGTCTACGTGAAAGAGAACTGGTCACTCTCTTGACTTCATTCTTGTGTCTATGTTTTCACGTCATGTCGTTTTAACATGAATTCCTACCAACTAGCTCGGCTATCGGTTATTCTAAGTTTTTCATTGCCTTTACTTCTCTATTTATTTATGGACTTACTCGAGTAAAAATGAAAAGGAAAAAAAATTACACCATCTCCCGCTAAAGGGAACCATGTGTAGATATGAAGCAGCGAGCGCTAACGCTTACACTGGCGGTGGCGTTGACGCTGGCGCTCATCGCAGCGTTGCGCAGCAGAGAAAACTGGGGAGGCGCAAAGCAGGCAGTGATGGAGCAGTGTTTCCTACTGGAACATGCCAATCGCTGCTAATGGGCAATGAGAAACAGAATACTCCGACTGGACACAGAGACCCGCACTCCGCTTTTAGTTAACGCGCACGCTGCGAATTTTTATTGTTCAACAACGCACAGGAGAAATCTCCCACCGGCACCACCTTGGAGGTCAAGATCCATTGCCATATATACGGGGTGGCCAGTGAACGGTTGTGCAGCGCGAGCAGTCGGTTTTTTCAACCAAGAAACTCGCTAGCAGACGCTGCCGGCGTCGGCGTCGCGAGGCGAGAGAGGGGGGGGAGCGTAGGAGGGGGGACGCGCATGTGCAGTGGGAGTGTGGACGCCGCGGGCAGGGATGCCTAGAGGAGAGAGGGGGGGAGCGCAAGAGGAGAGAGAGGAGGGGAGGCGCATGCGCAGTGAGGGTGTGGTTGCCGCGGGGAGGGATGCCTAGAGGAGAGAGAGGGGGAGAGGAGGTTTTTTATTTTTATTTTTTTGAAATGGTTTGCGCATGCGCAATAAGGGTGGTCACGCCGGCACACCACCACCAACACCACCACCACCGGATTAAGCTTCGCCATAAGATGCTTCACATCTAAAATATGCATTAACCCATCGATATGCATTCCTTATCTATTTCACTTATCTATGCACAATGTAGTTGATCAAAGACTCCGCGAATATGCTATCTAGCGAGTTGGCTCGTCGACCTTTAGGGCTGGAGGACGCCGCAGCATTCAGTTCAGGCAACGTTTTTGAGACTTCTGGAGGAAAGAAAGATACAACTTCCGCGGAACTATTCTCGATGTGGCCATCTATTGAAGATGTCCACAGTCCATTTCTGCAAAGCGCATTCAGTTACTAGAAAAAGCAGTGAGCCGTGACGTTTGCTCATGACCACGTTGATGAACCTAACCCGCCAGCACATTCCCAGCGTAAGAAGACACTGGAAGAAATTTACAGCAACAGGAACGTGTCGAGTGTGAACTTGCATATGAATGTCTCCGAGATATTTGAGAACGATGCAGGGAATGCGTACCGACCTTCACAGGTGCGTTAGAGAGGCGGACACATTAAACCTAATTCGATGGCTTACGTCTGGGGTCGGCAACCTGCGGTCCGCGGGCCACATGCGGCCCGGGGGGCAGTATTACGCGCCCCGGCACTACGTCAACTACTCCCCCCCCCCCCCCCTTCCTTTATCACTTCCTATCTTTCATAAACTGTGGATTGCGCAAAAAACACAGCTCCCGAAAGATAGAGACGACGACACCTGCGCAGGTGTCGACGACATTGCGGAGGTGTCATCGTCTCAGTCTTTCATGTGCTGTATTTTTTGCGCAATCCTCAGATTGTGAAAGAATGCACCAGCTAGTCCCTATATGTGTGCTACTAGACTTCCTATCTGAAGGCCGACATGGCAGGTTTGACCTAAAATGAAATTTTCACTTGTAAGCCATGTTTGTAAATTTCGACCTTGTGACATGCGCGCTGAATATGAACATGATTTCTAACCCAATTTTGTACATTATTCTCAATTCACCCCATCTTTGCTGTTTGCCTGCAAGGCCTCTTCCCCCCTTTCCCTGATTCGCCATGCGGCCCCCCCGCTTTGTCGGCTTCAAGCAACTTTGCCATCCGCCTGAAAAGGTTGACGACCCCTGGCTTAAAGCAATCAAAACTTATGCACGGCCTCCAGATGTACGCACAAAAGCGGATGTATGTGCGCTGCGTTGGTTGCGTTGAAGCGCATTCCGTCCATCTCATTAGTGTCGAGAGTTGTGAAAGCTTCATGACATTAAAATGACGTCGTGGAAGAAGAAACGGAAACAGGGGGCGCGCTGGTTACCGAACTCCAGCCAATCAATTGGGACCAAAACAGGCTGTCCACTAGAGGGGACATGTCGAGAATAACTCCCCAGCCACAAAAAAATGAAACAGGAGCATGCTGGGAACTGTGACAAGAGCATAGAGCACAAGGGGGGGAGCGGTGCCGGAGGAGGTTGCTTTATGAACGCTAGGCACGCGCACTCGTAATTTTTTTAAATGCGAATGCATTTCATAGTCGGGCTATGTCAGGCATCCGGCGTTGGCGTTGGCGTTGTCCGCGGAGGAGGAGGAGGAGGATAGGTTGAGGAGGTGTGCGCGCCGGCAGGTGTTAGATGTGAAGGATCTTATGGCGAAGCTTAATCCGGTGGTGGTGGTGTGCGGCGTGACCACCCTTACTGCGCATGCGCAAACCCTTTAAAAAAAATAAAAATAAAAAACCTCCTCTTTCCCTCTCTCTCCTCTAGGCATCCCTCCCCGCGGCAACCACACCCTCACTGCGCATGCGCCTCCCCTCCTCTCTCTCCCTGCTACGCTCCCCCCTCTCTCCTCTAGGCATCCCTGCCCGCGCCGTCCACACTCCCACTGCGCATGCGCGTCTCACCTCTCTTCTCCTCTCCTACGCTCCCCCCCTCTCTTCTCTGGGCATCTCTGCCCGCAGCGTCCACACTCCCACTGCGCATGCGCCCCCCCCCCCCCCCTCTCTCTCTCCTCTCCTACGCTCCCCCCCCCTCTCCCTCTCTCGCCTCGAGACGCCGACACAGGCAGCGTCTGCTAGCGAGTTTCTTGGTTGAAAAAACCGACTGCTCGCGCTGCACAACCGTTCACTGGCCACCCCGTATATATGGCAATGAATCTTGACCTCCAAGGTGGTGCCGGTGGGGGATTTCTCCTGTGCGTTGTTGAACAATAAAAATTCGCAGCGTGCGCGTTAACTAAAAGCGGACTGCGGCGGAGCTCGGCGGAGCTATATATGAAAAAAAAAGAAATTAAAAAAAAATAAATAAAAAAAATTTAAAAAAACAAGAAAAAGCAAAAAAAAAAAAGGCGCTGCGCCTTGCTCCCGACCGGGCTGCAGAAATCAGGCGCCTTTTCCTTCTTCGAACCACAACCACCATATATAAATGGAGTGAAGCGCGCGCTAAATGCATTCGCATTTCCTCACGATTCCCTTCGGGGAGGTGGGCGCATTTTTTTCCTCATGAGCTCACCTAGAAAAACGAAAAGAAACAAGAGTATGGTGGAGATTGTGACACGAGCCCTAGGATGCAGGGGCTTGAGAGGAGGTTGGCTTATAGATGCTCGGCGCGCTCTCTCCTATTTTTTTCCCGCTGTAGCTAAAGCGCATTCCGTTCCTCTAATTTGAGTCGAGAGTGGTGAAAACTTCGTGACCTCAAATTGACGTTGAAGAGGAAGAGCCCTAAAGAGACGGCGCTCTGCTGGCCGAGCTCCTGCCAATCAGCGGCGGCTGAAATAGAGAGTCCATTACATGGACTCATCGAGAAGAGGTGCCCCGGTGAAGTAATGTATTTTATGTCCAGATTCCCCGTTCGGGTAAAAAAAATCAAAGACTAACGGCAGCGCGCCGCAATTATTGCGCGGCGGCGGCGGCGGCGTGGTCACTCTCGAAACTTCGGCGGCGGCGCGAGCGGCGTGAGCAAAAACAGGCGGCGGCGGCGCACAGCTCTAGTCGTACGTCTCAATTTCAAGAACTTCATCTTTTCTCTCCTTTTTTTTTTTTGTTTTGGTTAGACGCATTTTCTTCAGTAACAAGAAAATGCATCGTTGTCAGTGTGAAGAAGCGAATGATTTGATTCGTCACTTGCACTTTGTGCTGCTAACAGCCGACCATGTTCAACCTCTTCACAGTCAGGCATGAGATAAGGTCCATGATGCTATCAGTTTTCAACTTGTGGAAACTGAAGCAATTCGCCTCGAGATCTTGGAGTGGCGCCCTCTCGCGTGTGACGTCAGGGAGAGGACTCAGATGCAGCTCTTCGCGCGCGCGTTCGCTACATGAAGGCTACTCGACGCTGCAAGCCTGTCTATCGCGCTCGAGTTATTGAAACATTGGTGGGCGAGTTGATAAAGCAATTTGTACTGAATGTTCAAGCAAAATGCCCATCGAATTCGAGCGGAGTTGCCGTCAGGAGCACGTTCTGCGTCGATTGCTCCTGTTGTCGTCTGCTAGCCATCCATGTGTACATCTGCTTCTATGGTGAATTTTTCTTTTCGCGACTGTTCTATGGCCGTGGCGCACTCAAAATGACTTTCCTGCCCGTTTTCGATAACTGACTTCAGCGTTCGGGCTTCAGCTTCCATGTCTGCGTTAAAGCGCAATAAATGTATACCGCGTGCTGCGCGTGTTCGGTTACCAAGCCTGCTCCTTCGGTTCAATTCACATGTTCGGAGCATGACAAACGACGTGTGATGTCATTCAAATAAATTAAGTGGCGTTACCGGCCACAACGTTTGATTAAATACACATTTTTAGCAGCTGCTGTGTAAGCACGTCGTAAGTACTTTAAATTGAAACACGAAATAAACAGGGTGAGTCTAAAGGGGATGCACGACGGGGATATGAAATATCGGTAGGTTGTCCGGAGTGATTTTCTTTTGTTTTTGTTCTATTTTTTGCAACATATTTTAATCCATACGTTAATAAATCGACGTTTGTTCACTTGTTCACGGTGGTCTGAAAAATATGCTGAACAGAATTAGTGTAATCATACTAACGTTGATAAATATAAAGCTTTCGCATCGAAAGATGTATTTGCAATAAAACACTGTAAATCAATCTCAACGGTCGACTCCTGATGTGGCTTGGTGCAATCACTGTACTAAAGAGACTCGAGTTCCTTATGCATTTGCCTAAGTTGACTCGAAGGCGAAAGCCATCTTTTTCTTGAGTCGATGTATTGTTCCTTCACCGCCCCGCTCCGAATGCTTTCTGGACGTAACGTGGTTTTGCATTGAAGCTTTCTACTCATCACCTGGTTTTGCATCGCCTCCGAGATCGGCCCACCAATCACGGAGGCAATGCAAAGCGACGATGTCATGTGATGACGTAATCATGTGACATGACGTTATGATGTCACAAATTTTGTCGGTCTGGGATGTCATGATGACGTGATCATGTGATGAATTTTCACATCACTCGTGTTGACGCTGGCACGCGGGACGCCGACGGTCAATTTTCGCAATTTATGTGGAATCTAAGGCTACCAGCTTAAAATATTCAATCTTGTTACAGCACGGTAAAGAATCACAATAATCAGCCACAGGGGCCAAAAGAATGGTGGGAAAGAGCTCTCTTTCTCCTCTTCCTGGACACATTCGCTGATTTTTCCTAATGTTTACGAAGCTGTACTATCGGTGTCAAGTGAAACGCGAACACTGCAGCGGATCGCGGTGCCCAAGCATTAGAAATACATAGTGTGCGCCATCCTGTCATGACCATTGGCAGGCTCGCACAGTCGAGTAGGCAGCACTGCTCGATCGAAAACATGAATGCGGCTCATGAACGTATCTATCTCTAATCATAAGAGTGGAACTATACCACGCGCACCACTGCTGCGTTTCATTCCGAGCGATCTTATTTGCATCCAGCTCGCCAATCTATGCTAGTGGTCCGCGATAACCCGCTGGTCGATGAACTTATCGATTTCATGTTGTCGGCTTTCGTGTCTGCACAAGTCCACATGACTACAGTTGGGAGTGGAGCGTGAATTTTCGTTCATCTCAAGACTGTTTACACAACGCTGATTTTTGCGAATAAGCCGCAAAATTGATCGCGCTGCGATTTCAAAGCAGCGGAGACTCTCTTTAACTCACTTGGCGGGGGGCGTTTGCGCTTTCACGTAAGCGATTTCAACGCCATCCAGCCCAATGAGTGACGCTACGAACTCGGGGGGCATGAACCTGACCGCGATGGCTGTCGGTATACAGAAGATATGTTAAATGTTAACGTTTCTTAAACTCATGTAATGCTAGCAGTCATCTCAAGAAATATCATAAGAAAATGCAGCTAGTAGTCGAGGAACGCCGTGCGACGCGAGCGAACTATAACGAAAATGCTGCTGTTTTAGCCAGAGCGTAGCAGACGACAAAAGCCGAATCCCCTCCCTTGCGTCACCGGAGCGCCGTTCGCAGCGCCGCCATCGGTCGCACACTAGGCGAATAGGTCAAAATGCACTCAAGGATCCACTCTTGCTGAAATATCATGCCAGTTGTTCTCTCCTTTTCGATGCTTCAAAGCATTCACGTACGTGCACTTGCTGCTTTTCTGGCAGGCTTTGTAACTTTTCTTCAAAACTGGAGCTATTTATAACTTGTTAAGAGGGCACATTTTGGGCAAGTTTGTGGTTCATTCGTTGTCCTGTTTCATCTTTTCTATGGTCTCGCTCAACTTTGCAATGCTGCGCTTTTGCCGTCGCAGCTGCGCATTTTTTCGCCTCAGCTTCTGTGTGAGGTTAGCTCTTGCCTGTCTCGCTTTTATATGCTTATAGTATGCCTGATTTATCAACAGCTTACGAAGGCACTTCCACTGCAAGCATCGGCTTCTATTTTGGGCTGTCCCACAACACATCAGGCTGTGTAGTTTCCCTCCATAGTGTCTGTACTTCGTTTTTATTTGCACATTTTGCATTCATGTCTCCATCTCTAGCCCCTCGCAAGGAATCATGCCATCCATTTCGAACAGGAGGCCCTTAACATCACTAATGCTGTCGTCATCCACTGTTTTTACAAGAACAACCTGTACATATGCCGTGCAATGAAAGGTTGAGACATAACATGAACACAAAAGTAACTTTTCAAAGCACAGAGTTCCACCACTTGACGCACATACTCAGAGCGCTACAACGTCCGTGTCGTTTGGGATGACGTGTTTCGCCCAGTACTTGGAAGGTCATCTTGCGTCATGCCGTCAAAGACACTGTAGCCGCCGTTACAGTTCGTACTTGATGGAACGTCCGTTTCAACACTCGGCAGTTCCTCGTGAATGGAGTAAGCAGGCACATTTGGAAATATTGTGGGAATCGCGTCGTTCACGGGCGATCACGGGTGATTTCCACTGACACATCGTTGATGACATGCTTGAAGCTACGGACGATGAATCTCTCTCGTCGAAATGAGCCTCGCGCACAACGCAGTTCTTCTCCAGTGGCTTGACAGCGCGAGGAATCACGCGCTCCCAGGCTTTGCGCCGTTCATCGATGGGAACAGCGAATAGAGACGCCTTCTTCTCTTGTTTGCGGGCCGAAACATACCCCGCCTTACATCCAGGTGCAAAGTCTTTGCTGTTTAGACATCACTGTGGCATGGCCACATCGTCAGGTACCGATCCCAAAGAAGTTCAAACCAGCACACCGAAGACGTGAGAAACGCGCCCGAAAAGCGACGAAACGTGCGGCGCCGGCCGTCGGCGAGTGCTCTCGACAGATCTCGGTATACATAGTTTTCACGTGACGTCACAGACAGGTTCTCTGCACTAAGTGCACCAAGATGGCGGCCACCGTGACTTCTTATCACATAAGAGAGTGTCAGTGCAGGGGAGAACATAACAGTCGTTCGGTCCCCGCGTTCTTTTGTGCTCTCCCCGCTTTCTTCTGTTCGCCAGCAGCGCCAAGGGGGGAACACAAAGGAACGCGAGGGGCCACCGGCACTAATCGGATGTCACCGTTATTTGCTCCACGCGTTCGAGTAAGAGTTCACGCAGCATCTCAACCAGCGTGTACTCCAAGATGGCGACCACTGTGACGTCAATGAAAACTATGTATAAGGAGGCAGTAAGGAGGGACCTTATCTCGGGACCTTATCTCGGTAGAGGCGTGCGCGCCGCCCCGCGGCGGCATGAAATACCAGCACGCCTCCGCTCACAGCGCGGCCGAGGCGATGCTGACACATGTGCTGACACCTCCCCTTCTAGCCACCATAGCCGTGGTACAGTGTACTAGTACTAGTTCACTGTTGCGCCGTGCTCCCTCAAGGGCTGCAGAAATAAGCGTTTCTTCCTTCATCTAACCACTACCACCACCCACTGTAGCCGTGGTTTGTGGACGCGACAAATCTCGGAGGCCGAGGCTGCAGCCAGGGTGCAGCGACGTGCTTGCTGCGCTCATTTGGCGGCGGTCATACCTCACGCATTAACATTCTAGTGACTGGAATATAGTTCCCGAGATTATAGTGAGTAGAATATACTGGTACCAGGGTTCTGCTACCTCTGCTTTTGCTGTGGCATTTTGTCCTTTGTTGCGCCGAAGTTTCGCACTAGGTCGGGGTGGCCGAATCAGTATCTATGCTTTACCACTTTCGAATCGACCCAGCATTTTAACAGGGGGGGCTCCTGAAGATAAGCATCAGCTACTATGATAGTGGAACGCTTGTTATAACGTTTAAATGTCAAGATTTTATTTTTTTGTCGCCAACAGCGTCCTTTTTCTCCATGTTCTCGGCTCATCGACCCAAGGTAAGCCCGCTGAAGAGTGCTCATTAGGCGAGTAGGGATAGCAGCGCTGAGACGATTGGTGCATTGGCGAAAATCCTGTCTGTAGCTAGGCGACCTCGCATGATTTCGCTGTAGAGCCTCGAATACGCCGAATGAAAAGGTATTTCCGATGTTTACGACGCGGGGTGAAAGCGTCGGCTGGTTGCCCTCTGGGCCCCATCTGCCATGAAGCCATCGTTCTCTTTCGAGGAAGTCCCGTCGGTCGCGAACGGGTTGTTTTGTGCCTTTGAGAGCATCAGAGTAATCCACTTGGTCTTTCTTATTTTCCGCCGTGTTTGCTAGACAAGGTCCGCATTGGAAGCTTCAATTTCTGTTCGCCCGAATCGATTCCAGCGTTAGGAGTTAAACTTAATCTGAACCCATTCTAGGCATTGCTAACAAAACTATCCGGGAAGATTCCAAGGTACACACGCTAAATGACTAGCTCTGTAGAAACGCTACGGCACACGCCCGTCTCGACTGGATTCGTCGGGGAACTTGTATATCTGTATGACGGCTCTAGCACGGAAGTTCGCAACATTCTACTTCGATAAACCACTTTTTGACTTTGCATCGGGCTGTTAAGGAGTTCTTTCATGAGGTTCATTGGAACTTCTTCACGTTCTTAGTGATGGGAAATGCGTAGCCAAAGTATGGCAAACGAATTGGCACTTGCAAAATTTTTTGTGCTTGGTCATCGCAGAGATGAAAGTTCGGCATGTATGAGCCAGAATATTTGCCTCTATAATCAAACTAGATGTAACTGCCATATTGTATGACCATTATTCTCTGTTTGTGTGGCTTGTTAGAACATGCATGGGTGTAGTGGGTAGGGCAAGTGAAGATATTGAAAAGTCATGGCATTTGATGTGTTCTGATTGCAATGTGACCACTTTTGCTGCAGCCTTTATATGTGTAGTACCTGCTCTGCCCTACAGGCAGCACAGTAGTGCAGGTACAATGCATCAAAACAAGCTCACAGAAAAAAGTGTTCGGTACCTGTGTAGTGTTGAAAGGCACCACAATTAGAAGGAACTGAAAAGGTTTTTAATCTGTGTGCTCACCTTTGAGAAACATAAATGGGCAGCTGACAACACATATATATTTAATTTTAGAGTGTTATACGTCATGAAGAAACATAGAAATGTGCACTGATGCATATCTTTTTATGTTATGCAAACTGTCGCTGAATCACCCTTGGGAAATATAGGGGTAGGGATTGTTTTAGTTTCACACCAAAGCTGGCCTCCAAGTGCGGGTCCTGGTATATCGAGAGTGTCATGGCAAAGCAAAAGCTAAGTCTAGTAAATGCATTATGACTAACAAGAGCTGTACTTGCATGTAGCAGCTTTATTATGGTTACAGGCATGCTGGCTACTAAGGCTGGCTCGTCATTCATGAAGTTTTAGGTGGCATAGGCATTCATGAAGTTTTAGGTTTTAGGTGGCAGATAGGGCAGACACTGTTCATTCACTGAACAAGTAGGAAATGCATAGAGCATGAAAGCTACATATATGTGTCAAGATAAAATCTGTTCATTGTACAGGCTTGTCATCTCTGCATGACCCCTTAGCTGTTCTGGGGCTTGCCAAATTGTCTCCAAGCAGTTCTGGACTAGAGTTCGCTTGAGGTACTGAATGAGACCTGCTCATTTGCAGGTCTGTTCTTGTGTAGCTTCAGATGGCAGCACTGGTACTGGAAACCTCTGTCTCTCTCCCAGCTGCTGTGTCACATTTTTGTGGCAACCTCTGTTTTGTAAATGGTATCGGGGAAGGTGGCATATGCGTCACCGCTGTCAGAATGATGAAACTGTTCGCAGAATGCTGAAAATCTCCCAACGGGACTTTTGTTGTTGTTGTTGTTGTTGATTGCCTGCAGGTAGCTGGCCTTTTCATGCCATAAACAACTAACAATAAACTTTGTTATGCTAACTTGACTTAGTATGTGCTTGAATTTTTTTTTTTGTGTAACTTTATTCTAGAAAAGGAAATATTGAATATCCTCTTTTTAGAAAAGTACCATTTCAGGGAGAGAGATCCGTATTCACAAACCAACCTTATCCTTATCTCGTGTTTTCCTGAAGTTTCTGTACACTCTACGTGCATCGTAAGTGCACAAAAGAGGTAGCAGGTTAAAAGATGACTGCAAGGCTGGTTCGTGAGTACCAACCCATTTTGTGTATCAAACGCACTAAAGGCACAAGGTAGGTTTGCAATGCGGGCCTCAGAATATCAGAACGGTTAAGGGGTTTTGAAAGCCCTGCTACACTTTTTGCATGCGGCCATAAAATGCTCCATATATTTTGTCTGGGCTCCTGTGAGCATGTGAGCCAAATGTTATATATTTTTGTTCTGATTTTTGCTACCGAAAACCATATGATTATGAGGGACGCCATAGTGGAAGGCTCCAGAAACTTTGACCATCTGGGGATCATTAACGTGCATCTAAATCTAAGTATACAGGTCCCTAGCACAGCAATTGAGTACCATAGCCACTTACTAGACCCCTGTGGCGTGTGTGAGCCAATTGTTTCGGCAAACTGCACAGTAGGAGGGAGACTGCACAGTGGCCAACTGGGTGCACCCATTTCGAAGGCCACTTGGTGTGTCGTGTATATACTGCTGATTACCACGGGGGGGTGCCATTACGTCTGAGCGAGCTTTAGTGGCCCTTGTGTTCCAAGAGAAAATGTTCAAGACCACAATGCGTGGCAGCATAACCTGCAGCCCATGCTTCCTCCATGGGTAGCTACCACCATGGTGACGAAAGGAGAGAGACAAAGCACATGGCTTGATTTTAACCCTGCTTATACGGGACAGATTCGATATGTTTTTGTGGCAGAGGAGGCCAATAGTGGGGTCATTGCTATATAATTTAGGCCCTTTATTGCATAACCATTCTCTGGCTCCACTGAAGTGCATGTACGCCACAAAAGGATTACCACGAAAATTCCGGCAGATCCCACGCATTGTAGGAATCGATTTCATGTGGAGCAGTCAGTGACTAGCTCCCTATGCCGAAATTTTTTTGCATTGAGTTTAGCTTTGTGAGGGGGATCGACATCTTCGCATAAATTGAGTAGTTCTGGGCATATCGAGGGCTTGCCAGGCGTGTCGACTACACTGGTGCCTGAAGGGTAGCTTATGCTCTTATGTTACATCGCTCACGTTAGATCACCGACATCAGTTTTATTGCAAGAAAGTGCACACTACAGTGTGATGATGTGTAGTAGTGGTTGTTGGCGCATTCCTTCAGGGGTTGAGCGATGCTTAACTCTTTCCGTACTGTGTAGAAGATGGGTGTCTTTTATAGGTTGCACAAAATCTTTTTTTTTTTTGCTGAAGGAACTACCGCATCTAATATTTATGGCATACACACACAAAAAGCAGAATGAATGAACTTTTCATGCATACAAGTTTCATTAACTAGATATATGTTATGCGAGCACTATAATTCGCCAGATTCAAGATTGCGGGACAAAATTGACCATAGTTTGTGAAAACATGCTTCTATCTACTAATGGTGAATTCCAGTGACAGAGTCGGAGCAGCCGACGAACTCCGCGACGAGCACTCGACTCTGGCGTAGAGCAACGCCTCGAGATCTGCGATGGGAACACAACACGTGCCGCTGGAGCAAGGCGGAAACGGAAGGTCTATCTTTCGGGTGACGAATTGCCCAGAGTACCTTGTATACAGTTATTCCATCCGGCTGTCGAATTCCCGCTCGTACGCAGTAGTTTCAACGTCACTATGAATCACTCGTGCGGGAACTTTTCTGACTCGGAGCTGTCGCTATCGAGTCCATGTCGTCCGCCATTACCACCAAAACAAGCAACTACCTGCGGCGCCTTCAAGCAGGCAAAGCGTGTTAACGGAAGTACGTCACGCCGAGTTCCGGTTCACTCTGCCGATTTGGGCGGTGCAGCTTTACCTGCTCCACGGAGTGACTCCCACTCTGAATCTACTCCGACTCGCTCATTTTAATTCTTGACTCCTGCCCTCACTGTGTCATTGGAACACACTCGCTCCAAAAGGAGCAGGAAAACATGCTCCGACTCTGCCATAGGAATTCAACATAAGAAAAAATGTAAGGAAAATGATGAGATATGCAAAATGTACTGCCATTTAATGGGCACCATCTATGAAAAATTCAATCTTTTTCATTGAACATGACTTCCCTGACAGAAATGTCCCAAAGCAGTTCCTCCATGTTAAGCATAGTGTCATGTCACATGTCTTGGAGTAAGCCCACATTTTCTGCTTGGTTTTCTGTGATGGCCCTAAGCAGAAAGCGACACTGACTAATGTTCCGGCCTGGTTCGCATGCTCATTGCTCTCAGAGTCCAACCAAAAAGCAGCATCCTCAAACTCACTGCAGCTCATTAAATCGATAGTCAGCCACAAACACATTGGAATGCTGTTATCTGCAGTCTTCTGAAGCGTCAGGTGGTAGCCATGTTTGCTTTCCACTTAGACGATCGGGCAACTTCGTAGAGAGCTGAAAAATCAAGGCCACGCAGGAAATAAACAAACTACATACATAAGCAAGAGACCGCCATGTGTCTGCGTGTGCGCTTGCAATCACACTGAAAATAAAGTGCTCGTTCGAAGAAAGAAAGCAAAAGGGCTCAAGGTCACGACATGCACGGGACGTACCTTCTTTCTTTTTGTTATCCCTCCCTGCTTAGCTTCCAGCACGCTTGTGAAGACGAGAGAAATCAATAACAGCATGCGACGAACCTCTAACTCCCCTTGTACTTGACTAATTCGAAAAACGTTTACGGCGGTGGATTCGTGAGGTAATAAGCTCCGTTAGTGAAGCCATTCGACGGTTACATGGATAAGTGTTGCAGGGCCCCTTTAATGAGGTGGTGTCATCAAATTTGTGGCTTGTGCATTCTTTGTTGCAAATGTTTCTCGTTGCTCAGGAATCATGATACACGCTCCAAGGTGCATGTATTCTCGCTAAATAATTTAATATTGCTTATTTATATGACCGACTTTCGGTTTTGGTTTCTGGGCACTGAGTTGAACAGTGACGTCACTGTGCTGGAAGCTTGAATACGTGGGCCCACAAAGCCGTGACGCACTTCATGCATCGTCGTCTGCTCTCGCACACACATGCGAGCAACCGTTCAGATGCCTTCAAAACTCGCCAGAATTTTCTGATCAAGAATATTAGCATGTACAGAATATCGGTACACGAGATCCTTGCGGAGTACCGGATTATCGGACGATGGCATCAATATCTTGGGACGCTTCTTGCAAACAATATTATAAGTGCATTACTTTGTTTTTGTTGAGCATCAGTGGCAAAAAGAATGTTAAAGGAGTACTGACACCTTTTTTCGAAGGCGAGCTTGCTCTGCCATACAAATCTCCTGTATGCATAGATGGCTCTGAGCAAGTATGAAGCTCAGCAAATGCTGATAAGATATTTTATTTTGATATTAAAGTCAATTTTCTCGCGGCATCCCTACTGACATCAACACTAGCCTGACATCAGGCTACAGCACTAATCCTGGTGACTTCACGCAGCAGCCTGGCTGGCTAGTTGTGATGACGTCAAGCACCAAAACACAAAAAATGGCCGCTTGCGCGTCGCCCCGTTGCTACCCGTCGCCTTCTCGATCATCTGCTCGCTAGCCGTGCGGTCGTGCGGTCACTGTCATCCAGTGTAGTTGTGAAGCGAGTAAGCGGAGTATGGAATAGAGTGCGTGCACGCGAATACAAAATATACGCTTATCAGAGGGCAAGGGAATCGTCTGACTTTAAATTTGTCGTCATGGCACCGATATTTTGCCCTGTGAAGTCTTGTGCCAGTGAAACGGGGGACAATAGGTGCAAGTTCCATCGATTCCCGTCCGATCGGGCGCTGCGACAAGCGTGAGTCGACTTCGTGCGCCGCAGCCGAGGCGGAGACTGGGCGCCAACCAAGCGGAGTTTACTCTGTTCGCTCCACTTCACTCCGGACGCGTACACGCGCAGCATGCAGTTGCTGACCGGCTTCGGATTGTCGACGAAGAATCTGCGACGAAGAATCTCAACGTTGTGCCCCACTACCGCAACCGCGCATCACGATGCCTTTCAAGGATATAGAACAAGAGTCTGCAGCGGCAGCAACTTAAAGCGTGCAGGCTATCCCGAGTTGCGTGCTCCAGTGGAGGTTACTCGTGTTATCGAAATCAGTGTTGTTTTCGTGCATAGCTACGCCGTGTACTTCAGTTATTGAGTTTAGACATGGTGAACATGCAATTCTGATAATGTACGAGTTCATCATTGTGCAGCTAAGCGTATGTCAGGCTAATGCCGTCTTTCAGGTTCTTTTTTACTTCTTACCTAGTCCATGAGGTCAAGACGACTACCTTTCAGAAATTTGCAGAATGTATTTACTGCCATGTGTGCAAACTTAGTCGATTTTTCTGTTTTGTTATTGTCACGTTACCGACCGTGGCCTTTGCCTCATTACTTTCACACGTGTTATCGAAATCAGTGTTGTTTTCGTGCATAGGTACACCGTGTACTTCAGTTGTTGGGTTGAGACATGCTGAACATGCAATTCTGGTAATGTACGAGTTCATCATTGTGTAGCTAAGCATATGTCAGGCTAATGCCGTCTTTCAGGTTCCTGTTCACTTAATTCTGACCTAGTCCATGAGGTCAAGACGACTACCTTTCAGAAATTTGGAACACGTATTTACTGCCATGTGTGCAAACTTAGTAGCTTCTTCTGTTTTGTTATTGTCACGTTACCAACCGTGGCCTTTGCCTCATTGCTTTCACACGTGTTATCGAAATCAGTGTTGTTTTCGTGCATAGCTACACTGTGTACTTCAGTTGTTGGGTTGAGACATGGTGAACATGTAATTCTGGTAATGTACGAGTTCATCATTGTGTAGCTTAGCGTATGTCAGGCTAATGCCATCTTTCAGGTTCCTGTTTACTTCTTACCTAGTCCATGAGGTCAAGATTAAGAAATTTGGAGAACGTATTTACTGCCATGTGTGCAGACTTAGCAGCTCTTTCTGTTATGTTATTGTCATGTTACCAACTGTGGCCTTTGCCCATAGGTCGGCAAACTCACTCAAACTCAGACCGTGCCATGAGTCTGAGTCTGGGTGAGTAATATTTTGGTGAGTTTGAGTCCGAATGAATCGGGTTGAAGCAAATTTTTGTGAGTGTGAGTCCGAGTGAGTTCGGCTCAGGAAAATTTTGGTGAGTCTGAGTCTGAGTGAGACCGAAGCGCAAGACATATTTTTTGAGTCTGAGTGAGTTCCACTTTTCTTTTTTGCCGACCTATGGTCCTACCTACTCATCTCCAGCATTACTATCAGCCTTACCTGGATTCACGCTTATACTCACCTCTACTCGCACGTATTATAAAGCAGTGTCGTTCACACACCATTTCAATATTTATTGATCAGAGGCAAGCATTACGTAGGGAGGTGCCTGAATCTCCTATTCCCCCCCCCCCCCCCGCCAACTGTTCCAGGGAAGTTCTTGATAAATATATCTTACGTTGTCATATATTTCAATAAAAATCACCTTACTTGTTTGCGAGCACTCATAACTCGTATTCGAAGGTTCTTTATCAAAAGGCACCAAGAAAAGCACCGATTTTGTGAGATATTGGTGTTAAAGAGCATTGACACCATAGTCAAAAAAACAAATTCTAGGCTAATGGACTGATGAGTTGACTCACTCGGGCTCACTCAGACTCTGATCGAGACGTGAGTCTGAGTGAGTCCAGGTCAGTAATGTTTTGGTGAGTTTGAATTTGAGCGAGTCCAATTGAAAAAAACTTCCGTGAGTGTGAGTCCGGCTCAGGAAAATTTTGGTGAGTCTGAGTTCGAGTGAGCCATTTTGCTCTTAGCAAAATGTATTTCATAGGAATGAACATGTTTGCACAGCGCAAGAAAGACGAGGACGTAGGGAGGACACAAAAGGGACGCTGACTTCAACTAAATTTTATTAGCGAAAACGCTGGAAATATATACATATGATAGCAAGCAGCACACCTCATCACAGGCGCACAACCTATTGCGTTACAGCTAGATACTCTACATCTTGTTAAGTGAGAGCAACAGCACACCTCAGCACAAACTCACAACCTATTACGTCACAGCCAGATATTCGATTTCTTTTTTTTAGTGAGTGCGACAGAAGGCATGCCAACACAGAGGTTACCCAGCAGTTGCATTTGATTAGCCTCAATGATTTTGCGTGTTAGCTGCTGACGATGTTTTGCGACAACGGTGCACTTTTCAAATTCCGGTTTACAACCACAATCTCTACAGTGAATACCCAGATGGCCTTGAACAGCTGTGTTTACATGATAGTGATGCTCCTTTAAATGCTCGTTCAAGCACCTGCCCGTTTGTCCAACATACTTCTTGCCACAAGACAACGGGATCAAGTAAACAACAGCCATAGCACATGCTACGAATTGCCTCCTATGTTTGGTTGTGCAGCCGCTCTTTTGTGCGGATTGAGCATTCACGCATTTACAGAGCACTGAAAGCTTTTCCGGTCAGAAAAAACAACCTTGACGTCAACCTTATCCCCTGTCTTTTTCAAATTGTGTGAAATGTTATGTAGATAGGGGAGCACCGCAACACGCTTAGTGTCACTGGCTGCACAGTTTGCTGGTGCTTCACATCCCTGCTGGTGCTTCACATCCCTGCTTTCTCACGCTGTGCAAACATGTTGATTCCAAATCACCAACTAGCCCAAGCTTCCGTTTTATCATAATTCATAAGTGAGTCTGAGTGAGCTCCACAAATTTTGCCGACCTATGCCTTTGCCTCATTACTTTAACATGTGTTATCGAAATCAGTGTTGTTTTCGTGCATAGCTACACCGTGTACTTCAGTTGTTGGGTTGAGACATAGTGAACATGCAGTTCTGGTAATGTACGAGTTCATCATTGTCAGGCTAATGCCGTCTTTCAGGTTCCTGTTCACTTCTTACCTAGTCCATGAGGTCAAGACTCAGAAATCTTGAGAACGTATTTACTGCCATGTGTGCAGACTTAGCAGCTCTTTCTGTTTTGTTATTCTTAATTTAGCAACTACAGCCTCTTTCTTGAATTTCATGTGAGTTAGCCTCAATGTTGACTTCCTTCTGTAGTGCTGGTCATATAGCATCTGTTTTGCATACGACCAGAAGAAAGGTCAGTGACACAGGCTGTTATGCCTAAAGAAATAAATCAAGTTGAACATGTTTTCTTTTATTGAACTGCATCTCCATGATGTTCATATATTATAATTCTGGATACTTAAAGCCGCAGTAGTCTTGTGAAGGGAAATTTTGACGCACTGCAGAGACGACGCAGCTGGGCAGGACCACTCGCTTTCGTTTGTCAAGGCGAAGCCAGACCCATCCTACAAAGGGACGATATCGCCTGAAATATGAATGCAATACGATATAAAAATGCAGTGGCAAGAGTAAAGGTAGGCATGTCCTGCAGTGTGCACAGAGTCATATTCCAGAACACTGACAAGGGGCTCTTTCGAGCAGACAAAATTACGAAATAAAACGTCATTGTTATGTAGCATGCAGATTCCTTTTTAGCAAGTACAGATATGCAGAAACACTTCATTTTATTTATCGTTTACTTAATCAACCCAATGGGCCAAAGGCACTACCGAGAACTATGACTTATAGAGGAAAAAAAAAGAACAATGAAGTACATAAGTCAATCACAAAGAACGTGAAAGGCGAGATCAAGTAATTTGACTTGTGAAGAACTATCTCGCAATGTAAGCAGCAGCTATTCTAAGCTTGCAGATTTTATTTCACATATTGTGATTTCGAGTTCGTGCATAATTTGCGCTGCTTGACGACCGGACGTGTCCAATGCCACTTATACATGTATTTTTTCATTTCCCTTTATTTAGTTGGACACGCGATATGGAAATGGACATTGCAATATTAGCAAGTAACATGCGCCTATGCACGTTTTGAGTGTGTGGATGACGCGTCGTACATGCGACCACCCCACTTTTGCAGGATGTATACCGAAGGCATGCACTTTGCATGCCAGGGACAATTGCGATTCGGCCGACATCAGCTTCAACAGCAACAGCTAACTTAGATCAACCGCAGCAGTAATACCTGTGGATTCCCGGTGCCTCAATGACGCCTGGTCGATATCCCATCAAGGGTAGTACGCTATCTCGAGGGCGTGAATGTCTAGGCACCCACTGAAACGTCGGGTGCGCGGTGACACAGGCTGCCTCATCCGGCACTAGAGCGCGACTTTGTCGATTTCCCTACAGCACACAGACTACGTCTGTGTCCATCGGGTGGCAACTCCCATAGAGGCACCTACGCAGATTACGTTATCGGCGTGCGCACGGGGGGGGGAGAGGTGAAGAGGGGGCGGCCGCCCCCTAGTCACCTAAGAGGGGGGGGGGGGCAAAGTGAGCGCCCCATACATTGTCATAATTAGGCGGGGGGGCGCTGTGACTCGTGGGGGGGGGGGGGGGCGCAAAGTCACCCCGTACATTGACCTAATAGGGAGGGGGGGGGGCGCTGCGTCGAACCTTCACCCCCCCCCCCTGAAGCGCACGCCTATGGTTATCGATATAACGTTCAGGCGTTACGACCAGCAAGACGTTGGCATACTGCGTGCGCAGTGCGGCTGCCTAGGAAAGCGGCAGGACAAAGCATACATGCGGTGTCAAATCTTGAGTACCAATAATTTCAAGCAAGTAATAGCATTACGAAATCCACACGAACGCTATTGACTTCCGTAGAACATCCGGATGATGCCCGCGCAAAATCAAGCAAAAAACAGTGAATTCTTACCATTCGACATTCCCGATGCGCAAGCCGTCCGCATGGCGCTATCGCTCTCAGACGACTCGTCTTCTGATGTACTTGCAAGTGGGTCGAATGCGAAATGATTCGCGGGGTCGGCAAGCTCGGCATCTTCCTCTCTGCCGAAGTCGTTGCTGTCGTCGGTGTCTGTTGACAAATATTCGTCAATCGTTGATGGCGCGACAGTTGCCACATGTGCGGCGCGCAGCAGACGAAGCAGACGATGGAGCTACGCGCGCACGAGGATACGTCACGAAAGCGTGCGCATTCACATACTACCGCCTGGTGGCGCTGCCTGTACAACGTCGTGACGTCAGGGTGCAGTATGAACTGAAACTAGCTTTTAAAAACATGCTGTAATTAATTTTTCAGGGCGCACTCACGCTTGCCGATACATTTCCTAGGCTCTTGGGGGCCTGGGCTATCATTTGACACAAGAAAACGATAAGTGAAAAATTTTGTGTCAGTACTCCTTTAAAAAAGCAACACATTGGGAACTATGTCGCTGCCAAGAATATACGCCAGCAGAGATGAAGAATACATCAGATTTGTGCACCTACAATTCTGTGCTTGCCTTGTTCATTCTAGTGCCGCCAGGTGGCCCCACCTCTCTCGTTTGCGGCTACGGTAACCCTGTATACCAAAGCAAAGAAGTGTGCGAACAAACTAAAATTCTCGAAAGTCACCTTCGCGGGTATGCGTGATGATGTGAAGCAGGTTGCAAAATGCCAATGAGTTTGGCTACTTCGGCAATACGCTGAGAAAAAAATTAGTGTAGGTTCAATAAGGTTGAAAGCTGGGCTAGTTGATGACTGATCATTGTACCTATATGGCGAAGTAGTGCAATTTAGACAGGGACAGAGAGTAGCAAGTGTCGTGTCCTTCTTGTCCTCTCTGTCCCTGTCTAAATTGCGCTACTTCGCCATATAGGTACAATGATTAATGTAGGTTCGCAGCCAATGCTTTCTTGACTTGCCTGGCACAGCGGAGCTGTGGGTCACTGCTCATTGCATGTCACACTAATATGGTTTGACGTCACTAAAACTTACGTTACACTTCCGTACACATTGAAGTCGGTGTCAGTCGTGCTAGTGATGTCTTGATTGCGAGAATGAGCATTTAGGCAGACTTTGGAAGCGAATTAATATATATTCTAAACATTTGCTGGGTCCAACACTTGGTTCTGAGTGTCCTAGCATGCAAAGGAAGCCTACGGCAGACTTTTTATAGCCTCAAAATTTGGTGGCACCACCCCTTTAACTACAGCTTCTTCAATCATTGGAGTATACGTGTAACGTCAATTACGTCCTTATTAATAGCACAAATTAAGAGCACAAATAACACTGCAAGCACAGATGTTGCTTCGATATGACGCATGTATAGAGTCCTTTTTCAAAGCTGGGCCAAGACCTGTGGTGACTCTGTGCTAGAATACTTGACCACTATGCAGAATGCCTGGGTTTGAATTCACCTAGAATGATGACTTTTATTTGCGTCCATCAGGATTTTCGGCCCACCGAGAACACCTCTGATGCTGGCAATGGATATTCTGCAAAGGGGCTCTTTGATGCTATTATGTTAAGATTTTCAATGTCTGTTTTTACTGTCCTGGTTTGATATGCGCTGTGAATTGCCTTCGAAAGTTCTGCCAGTTCTATTTTGTCTGTTCTGTTTGAGGCTTTCATGCTTTGACGTTTTTTTATGAGGTTTTTCGTCTCCTGGGAGAGCTTGCCAGTGTCCTGTCTAAGGACTGTACCCCTGACTTCCATTGCACACTCCTTAGTGATACTATTCAGATTATCATTCATTGCATCAACGCTAAGATTGGTCTCCTCGGTGAGAGTTGAGTATCTGTTCTGAAGCGAGATTCTGAATGCCTGTTTTCCCTCTCAGCGCTAGTTCATTAATTGGCTTCTTGCGTATCAGTTTCTGCCATTCCTTCCTCAAGTCTAGGCGAATTCGAGACCTTACCATTCTATGGTCATTGCATCGGATCTTGCCAACAACTTCCACATCCTGTACGATGGCCGGGTGTGCACACAGCATGAAGTCTATTTTGTTCTTAGTTTCGCTATTAGGGCTCCTCCACGTGCACTTACGGTTTGCCATTTTTCAGAAAAAGGTATTCAAGATCCACAAGTTATTGCATTCTTCAAACTCTACCAGTAACTCCCCTCTGGCATTTCTAAATCCAACGCTGTATTCCCCCACTGCGTGGTCTCCAGCCTGCTTCTTGCATACCTTGGCATTGAAGTCACCCTTCAGTACAGTAAACTGTGTCTTTACCGTACTCATTGCTGGGGGGGCTATTTTGTAAGCGTTCTATCTAGAACGGGGGAGGGATCGAACAAAAGGACGAGAGGGAGCCACACGGGATTGGTCGAGGCTATTCTGACGGTCAAGACGTGAGCATAGCCATGGAATGTGCATAAAACGGGCGGAGGCCCCGTTCTATCATTTCCTCCATGCATTCTATCTATAGAATGGATACAAAACAGTCTCTGGACGTGGATTGGATCTAAACGTATGCGCTTGAGCCCGGAGAATCGAATTAGTCTGTGTTGTGCCTGGCTTACCCCAATCCCGCGCCGAAAATCACCACCGAACGACTCGCCGAATTGCGACACCACCTAGCGTCCACTCAAGACATTAACACAAATAAATTGTTAAATTCATCCCGCATCCGCTGTGCAATCTCAAGCTTTGAAAAACAATGCCTGTCAATATTGATGTTAAGGTTTATTAATTCTATATTTTTTCATGCTTTCAAAGCATATCTGAATTCCCTCAGTTTGCCTATTGGCTGTTAGCTCCCTCTCGTCCCTTCGTTCCATCCCTCCTGATTCTACGTCTTCGTAGAAGCGCTCAACTAAATCAACATCATGGCTGGTTGTAGGCACATAGGCCTCTACCACCTTCATCTTGTACCTCTTATTAAGTTTAGTTACAATACTTGTCACCCTCTTACTAATGCTATAGTATTCTATGTTACCAGCTTTATATTTATGGGTAGAAATGCCCAAAGTGGCTTTGGCTCACAAAGAAATGCTTCGCACTTAAACATGGTTGGCCGATAACAAAACTAGGTCACTACAGTTCCTGCAACAAGTATCTTATAAAAAGGGCAAAATAAAGGCAGGAGAGTGCAGTCAATGCAGCATACCATATAGTCGGTGCAACAGGTAACTGTATCATGTAGTCGGCACAAGTAATCATAACAGGGCAGGCAACGCAGAAAGAAAGCTAGGGAGGGAACTCAGTGCAACAAGTAACCATGCCATACAGTCAATGTGGCGAAAAACTATATCATGCGAGGAAAGATAACAGGATAGTGTAGCCAAAACGAATGCCTGGGTGAGTTGGTGCATAAATAAAGATAAGCTGTGCACCAGCGACGCAACACAAGGGGGAAAAAAACGCACAGATGCACTGTGTAGATACAAGAAGAAAAACCCTTGCATTTTTCTTCCTTGTGTTGTGTCCTTGGTGTGCTGTTTATCATATTTAGGGGAATGTGGCTTACACAGCAAGTAAGAGTAGCATAGAGTTGGCACAGAAAAAAAGTGGGCTGATATGTTTGCCTTATTTAAGTAACCATAACATACAAGCTAGTGTTGGTCCAAAACACGGCAGGAGGGGGGACGATCGAAGCTTGCGATAAAAAAATCTGTAAACTTGTTGAAACGTCGGCTCGAGCACACAATTCCTGTTTGTGGATTTTTTCAGGCTAGTGTTGGAGGAGAATTTATGGCTTAACGTGGGTTAAAGCATGTTCCCACCGTTTAAAATGACCCCCCCCCCCCCCCCCCCCATTTCTTTTTCTTGTAAATAAACTTTTGTTTTTGGCGTTCCAAGAACGGGCAGAGATTCAGTATTGTGGTGCAGAAAAGAAGATTAAACACTCCATTTGGGTCTATTAAAAAGTTATGGTCTTTCTTGTGACTGTCCTAAAATGTAAAATGAGATGTGGAAAAGTTAATTTTCGGATATCACAAAACTGGATTTTCAGTTGGGTCTCATTGCACAAAAGCTTGCAACTTTAAAAGAAAAATATATTCCTATGAAACTTACCATGTTTCTTGCTGAGACGTTAACCTGAGCAGTGAATTGGGATTATTGAAAACGATGAATATGTTTTGATGTTATAACATTACAACTGAAATGAAACCTCCTGAAGTGGTTAAATCTTTGGTTTTTTTAGGCTTTATTATACTTTACATTCATGACAGTGCAAAGATGCTAGTTCATTGCACAGCCTACATACATAACTGTAGGTCTGCCATGCCACTTTCTTTTAGGGGTGAAGCTCCTTAAGGTCGAGGCTTGTACATCACTCCCCCGGTGTAGCCACGCTAGTACTTGCCATTATACGCCATGGCGATGAAGAATAAGTGCGTTCCAGACCACACATTCTCTTTCTGCCATCACGGCACAGCACATAGAATGTACTCACTATACGTAATAACGATGACGATGACGGTAAAGAATAAGCGCGTTCCAGGCCACACATTCTCTTTCTACCATGGATGGAAACGATCGTGAATGCGCTCTCGCCCGCGAAAGGTAAAACTGCAACGCCGACAACAAGCTGCTACCCCGGAGTTGAGGACGTGGGAAGCGGCGGTTCAGCAGCAAAAACACATTGTATATACTGTACTCACGCGTTGTCACTCATTTACATGCGCGAGTGGGCAATGTCACGGGTGATTTACGATAAGAACGATTCCCAGTGCTTCGCCCACTCGTCATGATTCACTTCGTGGAAATGCGAGTTTTTTTTTTTTGTGTGTGGTAGGATTGGTAGTTAGAAGTTTTGGTGTGATAGACATATTTGGGCAATTTCAGTAATTATAATTAGTCCCTATTTTTTTTACTTTGCACACTTGAAGTGTCTTTTCAAACTGTTCTCCCTTAGGTAGACACAAAGTAATTTTGGGTCAAATTCTAAAAAGATTTCTAGAAAGATGTTGACATACCTTAAGGCATGTGACTAAAGAATGCCTATGCACCACCTGACCCAGAGTTGTTCTTTCTTGTCTCAGTGGCTGTTCTGTTCAACACTTGCTGCTGACATTGATTGTGATGTGTTTGTTTGTGCATCAAGCGGGAACCACGGGGAGTCCGTGCCAGTCAGACAGCGACTGTCGCCGGGTGAGCCATTATGCGTGTCACAACCACAGCTGCGTCTGCCAGGTGGGACACCAGGAGGAGCTAGTCAATGCCAGCCTCGCCTGCGTCTTTGGTGAGTTGTTCAAGCCATATTGAACTTCACAAATAGTATGGTAAAATGTCTTTCTTTTTTTATTGCCCCAGCTAAAGCTTACTCAATACCCTTTGTAGTTCTGGTGGATTTTAAAGGGGTGAAGTCATCAAATTTGTGGCTTGTGCAGGCTTTGTTGCAAACATTTCTTATTGCTCCAGGAGGCATGATACTCGCTCGAAGAGTCATGTATTTTCTCTGAATTTATTATTCAGTTTCTGGGTGCCGAGTTGGACAGTGGCGTCACCGTTTAAGAAGCTTGTACACGTGGGCCCATAAAGCTGCAATGCACGCCATGCTGCATCTGCTTTTGTATACACACGCGAGCGACCGTTCGGTCTTCAACACTTGCTGAAATTCTCTAATAGACAATGTTAACTTCTGTGGTATTTCTGTATACTCTGAAATGTTTCCAGAGTATCGAGTTACCAGACGATGGTATCGACATCTTGTGACTCTTTGAGCAACCACAATTACAGGTGTGTTTCTTTGTCTTCACTGAGTGATCGTGTCAAAAAAATGTTTTGAAAGGCAACACTTTCAGAACTATGCCGCCGCCGAGAATTTACCTCAGCGGAGAAGTAGAATACATTAGGTTTCTGCAACAGCAATTCTGTGCTTGCCTGGTTCATCTTAGTGTCGCCAGGTGGCCCCAGCTATCTGGCCTCTTACATTTTCACAGTATTAGGGCAGGGCAGAGACACATATATCGAAATACATGGGCTGGAAGCTTAAAATACAGATAATGAGATACATTAGTCTTTGACATAGCGGGATATTTCAGAGATATATTTGCAGAAGACAAAAAAAGTATCGCGTAATCCTTTGACAGAGGTACAGATACAGGAATACACATACCGGTATACTTTTTTTTTATTTCGAAGATGCTGATGCTCTGCTAAGACATTTATTAGGGACAGGATGATATTGTGATTAATGTTATAAATCATTGAAACTGGCAAGTGACAACAATCGCTCGATTCACTTGTGAGCATCAGTGCATTAAAAAAAGCATACATTTATTCCAGACACAAGGTTTTTGCGTTAATTCCACATAACCAAAAGCAGCTTCTCACATAGGCTGTCATTTAGACTACGTAATTCGGCCTCAAGACAAGACTCGCAAATTCGAGAAATGGTTTTCCGCCCCCCAAAAAATTATGGGTGCGATACCTGTTTTGAGAGACAGTTACTTTCGTATGTAGAGGATGACAATGCTCCTTCCGCGATTCTGCCGTCAGCGGCGTCGGGCAATTTTTAACCACATGGGCCATTCTCTGCACGTGACGAACCCCTTGCCGCTCACTGTGTCGCCGACCACTAATGCCATTTTACTTGGATTAGGACAAAAAAGTCTGCCTTCCCCCTCGGAAACATGTGAGGTCATTTCCGGAAAAAAGTAACGAGCTACCAACGTCCTGAAGTCTATCGCGATACAAATGATACATCATAGAAGTATTTCACTACTGATACATTTTGCAAATGTATCTTGGTACAGAAATACAGATATACTCAGAAGTATCTCTAAGATGCTATCGCAATAGTGCCCAGCCCTGCCCAGTATGCTAAAGCAAAGGAGTGTGCGAACAAACCAAGCTTCTCTAATGTTGCCTTCACAGCTGCGCGTGACGACGCAAAGCACTTTGCAAAATACAAGCAAGTTTGGCTACTTCGGCAACGAGCTCAGAAAGATTGGCTTACTTTGCAGCAGACGCTTTTTGGCTTGCCCGGGGCAGCGGAGCTGCAGGTCACTGCTCATTGCATGTCACTATAATGTGGTCTGACGTCGCTGAAACTTTTGCTACGCCTCCTACACGGTGAGGTCGGTGTCAGTCGTGCTAGCAATGGGTCTCAATCGTGAGAATGAGCATTGAGGCACACATTGGAAGTGAATTAATATATATTCTAAACGTTTGCTTTGTCCGACACTTCGTGCTGAGTGTCCTTGCATACAGAGGAAGCCTACAGTAGCCTTTTTATAGCCTCAAAGTTTGGTGACGTCGCCTCTTTAAAGGCCAATGACAACGAAATTTTGTGCACCTCAAAAAGCCGATTTCTAGGCAGTCTAGTTGTAGATAATGCTACCTGCCGAATTTCGCCTTCGAGATGCTAGTGGTTACCTAAGAAAAGAAAAAGAAAAGAAAACTTGCTAACAACGCAATTTTTGATGCCAAAACTAAGAGGCAATGCGATTACAGCTGACCGGAAGTGATGCAGACTGTAGCCCGACAGACTGACTGATGCTGCTGAATCGTCTGCTCTGCGCTCCGAAGTATTTGGTTTGTGGCCACACCTGAGAGTTTTCTTTTTTTAGGGTGGTAACGAACAAGCAAATTATGTAAGCTTGTGCCGTGAAGTAAAAACACTGATACATGCTCATAAAGGTTCATTAAAGCGTTTCTTTAAGTAACGCTGCCCGCTTTGCACCAATTGTCTCGTCCTGCTGTCTTGGAGAACTCGCTGGTTCATAATAAATGATGCTGCTGGTTTACATTTCAGGAATTCTCGCTACGGACGATAATACAGCATTGTTTTCGATAACAAGGCTCTATGTGGCACTTTTCCATGTCTACTGAAAGCATCTCCCATATGTATGAACATTTGTCTCACTGTGTCCAAAACTTCTACATTAAATGTAACGTAGCTCAATTGATATGAAGTGTTAATGCGAGTTTGCTGGTACATACTGAACTTCGGATAAACAGCGCTACAATGGGACAAAAAAATGGAGGGACAGGACAGTGCTTGTTCCTGTCCCTTCCTTCTTTGTCCCATCGTAGCACTGTTTATCCAAAGTTTAGCTCAATTGGTTTTCTTAAAATACGCTTACGTGTTTGAATTCCTTTTAATCCACTGACGACGTCAGATGAGCCGAGTATGGCTACGTTTTTGTCGAACTTTGCTGCTTTGGCTACTCGCAACTAGAAGCGAGCCGATCAGCTTTTGGAGCTTCAATTACTCGCGCATAGATGACGCAGTAAGTCTAGCGCTTCACATGGCGCCATTTTACTGGTTTTACGCTATACTAAATGTCTTTCAAATAGCGTTACATCATATTTTAGCTTGCATATAGCGTTACGCTATATTTTAGCTTGCGAAACATGCTGACGCAAGCATTTTACGCTAGGCTAAAGCTGTCTAATATGAATAGCTTTTGTCACCGGTGGTTCTCCGAATGCTGGTCGGAATTTCTCTCTATGGGTTTGCAGTGGCTGAATATTGAAGGCGCTGCCTCAGGATTCCACATTCTTTTCAATTTCAACAGTACTTGGGTGAAGAGACATAGGGTCGTTATCTTTGAAGTGCGCTGCACAAAGCACCACGCTCTCCGATAGCTTAAGAGACAGTAGGATTGGGCATGTTGGTATGACATGATAAAGAGTGCTTAACAGTGCAAACGACAGGAGGGGGATAGAAGAGAAGAGACAGAGCGCTCTGTCTCTTCTCTTCTATCCCCCTCCTGTCGTTTGCGCTGGTAAGCACTCCGATAGCTGCCATTCCTATCGCCTCTCTGCTATAACCCGCAGCTTTCAGAGCTTTACGTTTTTCGGGAAGGTGTGAAAATTGGTCCCAGCCGTAACATATGTGTTCCAGCAGGCTGGGTACCAACATAGGTGCATCCACATTGAAGGTTGTCATGCCAGCCCTATATATATGCACTGTACAAATCGTATGCTATTTGTTAATGTACAACACATCTGCAACTGCTTCTATTGAGATTTGTTTCATATTCATGTTATATAAGCAATTTCTATCAAGGATATATTTTTTTTGATGACCTACCACAACATGTTTTTCATGCTATTTTTAGTTTGTGTCATGCATCGTACATTAAAAGAATCAACATTATTATTTAAAATATAAATGTATTGTAGGCATCTATTATGCACTTCATCCTCATTTGAGCAGCCATCAATCATCATCATCTGTTCGGCTGCGAATCATCATCGTTTTTGGGTGCGCGCTTCATCATCGGATCCGTGGCGCTTGTTCGCTCCCGAGTTCGCAACCTAATAAACGTCGTCACATTCGAGTCGTCATACGTCATTTATTTATTTATTTATTTCAGTACCTTCAGGGCCCGAAGGCGTTACAGAAGGGAGTGGGTAAGAGTATACATAGTAATAAGAAAAATAAGAGTGAACAAAGAAAAATGCTGCTAAGAGTAAACATCGCATTCAACAGCAGCCTTAAAAGCAGTGACATCGGTCAATTGGGCAACAGAGGAGGGTAGGTGGTTCCATTCGTTCGAGGTAGTGGGAATAAAGGAATCGTGAAAGAACTTGGTATGTGAAAAAGGAATGTGTACTTTGTGGGGATGGTCACATCTATATGACATTAAAGTTTATGGTGTTGTTTTGGGCCTAAAACCCAACAATTATTATTATCCTTTTAAATATGGCCCCTGTGGCAAAAGGTTCAAGCTGTATAATGGTGTCCAGCAGTACAGAGCACTGTTAGCTGGGCGCCACAGTGCAGCATATTCATCACTGCTGATTGCTTTATTTTGTACTCGGAACATAATGATGCATCATTCATTTGCAGAACAACAGATAACTGATGACAGTAATTAATCTAGAGAAAGTTTGATTGAAATCGAAGAGGATTGATTTTCTTTTTGTAATTGATCTGAAAAACAAACCTTGACATTTCACAATTTCTTCAAAATTTGCCACCCAATTTAAATGCATTGATGCATAAGAGACACTAAGTACATTCAATGGTGTTCAGAAGTTTCTAAAGTAAGGGCGAAAGACATTTAATAACCCTGGCTAATGATTAGACAAAGAAAAAACTGCCAGGAAATGCGCACCTTGTTCAAAAGCTAAGTTTCTTGCTCCTGGAATGGGCTTGCACAGACATTCGGCTTATTGAAGGGAGGACTTCAAATGGCTCATTGAGCAAGAAAGCCGGTTCCCATACCAACAAAACACCTAACTTCATAAACTGCGGTGCCACATCATGTGCCCGCTTCCACGAAGCTAAGCGGGGAAAGAGAACAGTTACTGTGTGAACCAGGTGAGTGGAAAGAGCGTCATGACCCATGCTTCCACAAGCCTGTGTTATCCATGCATTCCTTGTCTTGGCAAGCTTCTGCTTGCATTCTAACTTTGGCGTGGTAATTGCTATAAATAAAATCAATGCATAAAAAAATTATAAATTTTGAAGGAAATACATTGGTGGTAGCAAGTGTGGAACCTTGAACCTCATGCTCAGAAGCTGTGTCCAACCCAGTGGGCTAAACCGGCGCATCTTAGATGGCAAGCCTGTGCTTTATGATGCCATGCTACTTGGACCAAAGTTTTGATGTCAACGCTTTCGTCGTGCCAAGCTTGGTGATAAATGTTTTGGTCCGAGTTGCAGGCTGTGATAAAAAATCCAAGTGCACAGGCCTAAGAGGCGTTGCGTATGGTTCCTCTCTCTCACCCACTGGGCATGGTGTGTGCCTGCCGAATTTAGTGGCCTCTGCTGCATCCTCAGTCTTGTGTTGTGTAGGCTGCTGCTGCTTGCTGGCTCAGATATCAATGCTTTTGCTTTCACACATCATAAAAAGTGCCTAGGTGTCATCAGATTGTATAAGGTTTTCATCATCCAAGCTGTTTAACGGAAGTCTAAAAATGATCGCTTAGAAAAAATGTTATCTTATAATCGCTGGTGATCGGAACACATTGTAACTGCGTAAGTTGTCTCAGTTACTGTAGCATTTTCTTGCCTCAGAACAAAGGCCAAAGAAAATCATTTTGTTTGCAATGTATTATGCTGTGCCAGATAGTATAAATAAATGGTTGTGATCTCACTGTCCTTTTGTTTGTTAATGCTGCAGTATGAGTAAGTGAGAAATGTATCCTCGCATGACGCAGTTGGCGTGCCAGTGGGGGAGCGTTGCTTGTCGGACGAGTCCTGCATCAACCACAATCGAACTCAATGTGGAAGCCGGCACATCTGCGTTTGCCGCCGAGGATATTACGAACACGGTGGCGTCTGCAAAACGGGTATGTCTTCTGCGCTGTTCTTCTCTGTACGCAGACGACCGTGGACACACCCCGTTCATTGTAAATTGGCATTAAGAAAAAAGGAGGCCTGCATAGTTGAACGCAGGTTTGGTGTTATCATTCCCGCTTCCTGACTGGTTATTGAAGTCTTAATTCGGCACTTTAAAGGAAACAAAAGGCCAACATAGCATGTTTTGTGAACTTCTTTGACACTGAATGTAAGAATGTACTTCTGAAATCTGTGATGTCGGCCTGACATGTTGGCGCTGATCTTGCACCATGTAATTGGATAAAAAGAAGTTTAGACTTTGTATTCTAAACTAGCGATGAAATTCTCTTGTCAAATCAAGAAAAATAAATTAAAATGTTGAAAGGCCACTTCAACCGATTCCAGTGAGGTGTATCACTTTGATGTCCAGTAATGTCCCCGCAGGGGCATCTGCGTCAGTAGGCTTTGGGTGAGTAGAGTCACCACGGACCCGAGCTAGCGGGGGCAGGGTGGTTAACCTCCTCCCATGCCTCGCAGCGCATGGCTTAGGCCCATATTCTGAAACGATGCTTACCTCAGGGCCATTTCCTTACCTTACGTGAAGAGCCCTTCATGCATCCTTATCTCAAGGAGTTCCGTGAAGGAGCCAGCATATTCTAAAAGCTTTTCAACCTTCCTTTGCAAAAGGGCCGCCTCAGTAAGGCAAGGCGCATCTTGGGCAGGTCTCAGGCTACTATGTTTTTTATTGGGTGAACCGAGCCAGCTGCAAAGCTCGAATCAAGCCCAAAATATAAACGTTGTGCCGGAATAGTTCACCAGCACGTAGAGCCTTCGTCGCAACCGCCTCCTACTCGGTTCCCCTTTCCTTTAGTCACACGCAAAGCAATTCTTAGAATTGTTCAGTGAGTGGAGTGACAGTGGCAAGAATTTACCAGTCACACAAGAGAAGTTTTGTAATTATCCTTCCATGGAATCATCCTCCTGTCCTGCATTTGAGGTACTAAACTTCTGGGAAAACAAGCAGTTTAAATATCCCAAGCCTGCTACGCTTGCGAAAAAAATATTGGCAATTTCGGCTACCAGTGTGAGCTGCGAATGGCACTTCAGTTCGGCGGGATATGGGATGCAGGAGCGCCGAAGTTTGCTGAAGCCAAAATCTTCGGAGAGCTTGTCTTTCTACACGACAACTTTTAATCTGTCTATATACCGTATTTACTCGCATAATAGGCGCACTCGCATAATAGGCGCACCCCCAGTTTGGTCGCGAGAAATCAGTTTTTTTTATTTCCGCGCATAATAGGCGCACCCCGAACTTGGCCGTGATCAGCAGTTCTGTACCGTATTTGCACGGTTGCAATTCGACGCCCTCTCATGTTAACTGGAGCGAGGAAAAAGAAAATAAGAAAGACCGCGGCAGCGCTGCGCCAGCTGCGCGGGCCCGCCGAGTGAGGAAAAAGGGCGGTTGCCTGGGTGTCGGAGTAACCTTTGCACCGGCGTGGCGCCGGCCGCTTGCCGGCCGAGCGCGCTCCGCGTGGAACGTGCGATCGCGTCCTTATCAAGTGCGCTTAGAGTTTCCTGTTGGGAAAAGCGTCGTCGCGCGTTTGCTACCTCGTCCGCAAATTTAAAAGCTTTTCGGCCTTCCTACACGAGCTTTCGCCTTTGCTGCCAATACGCGGACTTGCACAAGCTCGGCGGACTTTTGTCGCCGCTGATTTCCCGGCCGCGAACCTTAACATCGTATCATGCGCGCTGCTCTTTTGAATCAGTGCTTGAGCGCGATCTTTTCTACGCCCAATCTTCATGTTCTCTTGTACGAACTTCCCGCGACAACATGCCGAACCGTACGCTAGGCCTAATCAGCGTTGGTTGCTTTTCGGTGGCGGTCGCGGGCGATCAAAGTTGCGGTTTGTGTGGAATAAACGTAACTCTTTGCGGTGGCTCTACTTGAAGGAAAGGGGGGCATGGGTGACGACTGTAACACTCGAATGGTGGTTCGCGATTCGATGTCTTCGACATGGGGTGCGAGCCCGTGAAATCGAACGATCGGTACCGTTCAGAGCACAAAATTACGGTCGTGATGAAACGTAATCGGTGAATTTCCGCGATGGCGCTTTCTTTTCGTACGTTTTTTTTTTTTTCCCCGCATTCATTTTGTAGGCAACGCGGGTCTTTCGATGTTAATTTTTGGAAATTTGAATGCTTGTAAGCACACGGCATCGCATGCCCCGATTCTCGGACACGCGAGACTGCATGCTCAACACGTTTTGCGCCAGTGTAGCCTATGAAGAAGGTTGTTTCGGCTGTAGTGCGGATATTCGTGACTTCGGTAATTTGCGTTATCAGCGGTCTAGGTGGTAGTCGGAAATAAAATTTTCGGAAATTTTACCCCGCGTAATAGGCGCACCCCGAACTTGGAGCCGGATTTTCTGGAAAAAAAAGTGCGCCTATTATGCGAGTAAATACGGTAGTGACTTTGTCATATAGTGACTTTCATGTGTCGTTTGCTTATGTTTCACTTTGATATGTTGAATAAAATTGCACATCGGAAAATATTTTGTCTCCGCAGCAAACCTTTGTAATGTCGGACCGAGCCACGCCTCGGCTTTTGTTTTTGTATGTCGGGCCCGGCCAGGCGGGTTCGCAGGCCCTTAGTGTCGGGCTGGGAAAGTGGCCCATGCACGGCTCTATAAAGAATATCATTTATGCGTGCGAATAAATGATAACAATGCTTTTCTCGCACTGTAGGTGTACAGTCTTTTCTGTTTGTATAACTTTTGCTTGATGCTGTAGGTAAAAAGAGGATGGTCTAGCAACATTGGAGCTCAATGCTTTCATTGATGAATTTCAGTGGCCTGTTATGTGGAAGTGAGTAATAAAAGATGGTTTAAAGCATTTAGGACAGGGGTCTTTAACTTGCCTCAGCTAGTGTGCCACAGTCATGAAATTCAGTCCTGCAAGGGCCGGGACAGTGAAGACGGTTAAAACAAAATGTCGCCTAACGTTGCCATTTGTAAGAACGACCTTCCCATATCCTGTATATGGGTCACTTCTGAAAAATATATGACGTCAGGTTTCGAAAAAAATATCGATACTGATTTTCACAATGGCTAAAATCTGAATGCCAATTTTGAAATATAAAGTTCTTGTTCCCCGGTGATGTTTCAACTCTGTGACTCGCATGAAAAAAAGTGGTCGAGACCAGTCCCATCTTTGTAGCTCATCCGAACAAAGCACTATTAATTGCAATAAGTGAGATGATAATGCAAGTACTCTTTCGCAAAGTTACAAAACTTTATTTCGTGTGGAGCTACAGGCTGCTAGCGATAGCATGTGGCCCGCGGACGAACTTTACAGCATTGTTGATCTTGGTGATGCCTGCTTTCCTTTTTGCTTCATTTGCATTCAGTTCTTTTCCCCCTACAATAATCAGGTGTGGTAGGTGTATTAATAAATAAATAAGTAAATAAATGAATAAGTAAATAAGTCAGAATAGGTTTTCTGGATAGTAAACAGAATGCATGGAAAATTTATGCATCTTGTGCTTCTGATACTTTAACTAATACGTGGGAATGCTATATTCATTTACAAATGTGAAGTGGATTCCGGAAATAAGTTTTGCTGGCTTGAGGTCATGGGACTGAAGAAACTTGGGGCTGTCCTCGGAAAAACGAAGAGCAGTAACTTGAGGGGAGATGAGAGTCGAAAAATGCAAGCTTTTTTCCAAAATTACATATTTTTTGTTTTTATTCGCTCTCACAAGTTTATTTTCTCTACTTTCCTGACAAAAAATTTGAAGATTGTTATTAAACTCGAAGTAGGTTAAAATTGCTTTTAGAGAGCACAAGGTGGCTGCTAAAAACAAAAAAGAGCTCATTGTCTTGAGTCCCCTGGAAATCGTCTCCTGGCTGCTTGCCATTTCATTTCGCATGAGCAGTTCACCAAAGCCACATGCTAAATATAACCATGGTTTCCAAGCTCTCATGATAGAAGAAATCATTTAAAAAAACATATCTTTGCAGCATAGATGAGCTTTCACTTATACCTTTAAAATGCGTTTTTCTCAAGATAAAATTTTGGGCAACTTCTCGAGTTTTGACATCATGCTTTTGGTACTTCTGATCGCCAGATCGGGATGAAATTTTGCCCACATATTCCTCAACATGTGAACAGTCCAAGTAACTCCTTTAAGACTTTATGTCGCCTATATACTTATTATGAATCTAAAGTAAGCAATTAGTATCGTCTGAGCATTCTAAGACTTCTGACATTACAATTTTTCTTGTCCATTAAAATGTCTTATACGCACTTTCTTGTTATTTGCATACTACAATGAATTTGGAGCAATATGAGCCATTAATGGCTCAGAACGATAAACATTTAGTGGCAAAAAAAGTTTGTCCAAAAAGAACTATATTTTGCACATTGTCATGGAACAAGAGGAAAACTAGTCATTTTACTATAAAACTGATTACATATTTGAAATAAGCATAAAAGCCTATGTATACAGCAAAAATTTCGTTCCCCTAGGCTACAGATTAAGGGGGGGAAGTGGGTTTTTAAAAGTCAAGATTTCCTTTACCAGATTTAAGGAAATTGCACAGACTTCTTTAGTTTTCTTCACTGATTCCAAATATGCAATTATTTTTAAGATATGTCCAATTAGTTCTGAAGTTAATCAAAATAATTGGCATTGTTTGCGGGAACAATGGAGCAAAAAGCTACTCATCGAAACCTTGCTTTAAGCTCATGGCTAGAAACTAAGAAACATAAGCATCACAAGGGTAGGAATATTTTTTTTATGTGACAACTATTAACAATTAGACAGCATATGAAAGATTTCTGTCCAAAATGTGGCTAATTAGTTGTTTAATCAATTTACAATAAAAAGACATTCATACTGAAATACAAAAATCTGCTCCTACCCTTGTGAAGCTTATGTTTCCTAGTTTCTAGCCATGAGCTTAAAGCAGGGTTTCGATGAGTAGTTTTTGCTCCATTGTTCCCGGAAACAATGCCAATTAATTTTGATTAACTTCAGAACTAATTGACATATCTTAAAAATAATTGCATATTTGGAATCAGTGAAGAAAACTAAAGAAGTCTGTGCAGTTTCATTAAATCTGGTAAAGGAAATCTTGATGACTTTTAAAAACCCATTTCCCCCCTTAAAGAAGCTTTTTTTTTCGAGTAGCATCTCTCCATAATTTTATTGTTCGGGGTATTCTAAGTAAACTTGCATGTATTTGTGCATAAGTCGATTTTGTTAAACATGTGCACAGCTGCTCAAGCTTCAAGACAAATATTTACATTTGGAAATGTGTGCTTGCTAACTGCTCCAAAAGGTTGTGCTGCTCCAAAGGGAGGTTTTAGCTGCCCCTGAAGCTGCGCCCAAGTGGCTTCTGTCGATCACATCACTGAGACCAAGGGAATTCCCTTGGTGCAGATTTTTAGTATACATCCAGTGCTTTAAACTATTCTGAGGAATTCCAAAGATACGAAACACAAATAGAACAACAGAAGCTAGAACGGAAATGTGCTAAAAATGAGTAGCATGGCCAATCATTCTGCTTAGTAGAGTCGCAGGCTGCACTAAATTGTTGCAACAAATCTGCTCCCAGTGGTTGTTTCTTGTCTGCTAGTTCCCGTTAATGTTGTGTGTAGCAAAGAAAACAAGCCATTAATATTCCCCTTCTTTTGTTCAAACATGGTGGTTTGGAATTTCGAGAGACCTCTCAGCATCAGGTACAGTCGTACCCATTTTAACGAACTCGAAAGTGCTGCGATAAGCGGTTGTTGTATAAGTAGTTCATTGTATATGGACTCACCTTTAAAAAACATGCACTTAGTGACCAAACCATTTTTCTTTTCCTGCGTATTTTTATTAAAAAGTGCTGACAACCCCCTCCGGTGACAAGTTAGGCCTTTTCGCTTGTAAAGCAATGCCCACTGTGTGCTCACGAGCGAATTAAACTACGTTCGCGATCAATTCATGCTGTTCCACTGAAGCACGGTACCGCCACGTGGAACCAATCATTCCTGGCTAGTTGCGAGCAGCACGTCGCTTACTCGGCTCTCGCCCTCTCATGCTGGGCCGTTTGCAGTCTAATGTATGCGCGCTAGTGATGCAGAACTATCAACAGCGCTATTGATAGTAAATTTGAAAGTACAGTGGTCAACACGCATGTCTAGAACAATGGAGTGTCGCACTCAGAACAGCATGAGCGACATCTGCAGTTTGAAGCGGGCCAATTCTGAGCGTGCGCGGCGCTAATGTGCCCGCCTTGCAGTTTCCGTCGTCCGCCGCGGTGGTATAGCGGTTAGGGTGCTCGGCTGCTGACCCGAAGGTCGCGGGTTTCTATCCCGGCCGCGGCGGTCGCATTCCGATCGAGGCGAAATGGTTGAGGCCCGTGTACTGTGCGATGTCGGTGCACGTTAAAGAACACCAGATGGTCGAAATTTCCGGAGTCCTCCACTATGGCGTCTCTCATAATCATATCGTGGTTTTGGGACATTAGGCCCCAGATATTATTATTATGCAGTTTCCGTCCTTGATTATCGCTGCGGCCGCGATAATTGCTTTGGCCACCAGAAGCGCAGTCAACTGTGTGCACCAAAAAGAAAAAAAAAGCGCAGCCGCCTGGATTGGCTCCTATTATACTGTGAACTTATTCTCGATTCGTGGTATCGTGTAATACCGAGAACGGTGTGCTTCGTTTTTTTGTTTTTTTTTTTCTGCTAAACCGTTCAGAGTACTTTTGACGACCAAAGCGGTTGTTGCATCCTCAGTGATAAACAAGGATAAAAAATACAAGGCATGCGCGCCGTTGGCACCGCGCATGCTCAGGTGTGGCGTATTTACGACTGCAGATGTCGCCCGTGCATTTCCGAGCATGACACTCCTTCGTTCTAGACGTGAGAGTTCACTACTGTACAATTGATAGTATAAAATCAACCGCGTGAACTCATCGCAGTATAAACTTGATTCTCTGAATGCGTGGTAGTATATGGCGGAGCAGGAGAAGAAGGCAGAAGGGCAAGAAAGTTGACATGCTTGCGTTCCTTCAGCAGGAGGTATGGATTGGCTGCTATTATTAAGCTGAACTGTTTAGCTTTAGCAGAAAGGAAGTTGTCACATGTGGCAGAACTGCACGGCTTCAGACTTACATTGCATTTTGTGAAGTTTTTAATTGTAAGGTGTAACTGATTACTTTTGAATGCGAATTTATTTATAGACATATTCCGGCATTTTGATTGCGACAATAATTTATTTCTTTCACCAGAAGAGCGCTCATAAATTAAGCGAACTGAGTACTCCTGATAGCAGGCTATCGCAAATCATTTGGCTATATCGCCGTCCAACAACAGCATAATTATTCACAACACTATTGATTATACTATCAGCTGCAATACTCCTGATGGTACTATTGATTGCATGGTATGGCTGTTATTAAGCGCACTTCAACGAAGACAAACAAGAAAGGAACACAAGACAAGCGCTTGTCTTGTGTTCCTTTCTCGTTTGTCTTCGTTGAAGTGCGCTTAATAACAGCCATACCATGCATATCAACCAACTAGCCCAAATGTCGATTCTCTTACTATTGATTGCACTCTCGGTAATATCGATTGTTTAGCGATAGTAGTACTATCGATAGATTCTTTACACTAATACTATCGATAGATTCTTTACATTATCGATAGTTAAAAAAACTATCAATATTTTCTGTTATTTGTTCTGTGTATGCGTGCCCGTAGTGATGCAGAACTATCGTTAAATGGACTATTGATAGTTTAAAAAAAACTATCGATACTATCAATAGTCTATTTACCGATAGTTCTGGATCACTAACGCGCACGCTTTGCGCATGTTTCTCTGTGGATCGTGCCCGGTTCCGGCGATTAGCCTGTGGGTCCAACACGACGAAGAAATGCATTTTGCAAGCAATGCGCAATAAGCCTCGCACGACGCGGCGGCGGCGAACTTGCGAATGGCAGCATGACGCGCTTGTACCGCCGTCACTCCGCGTGGTTTAAACACGCGCAGCTGAGCAGATATCTGCAGATGACTGTGTTAAGGTTGTTGGCGACGAGTCAAACTGGCACATTCATCGCCACCCACCGCCTCGCCTTCGCTCTCTTCTGATGCCTACGGCAGCGCCGCAACCTCACGGAAGTCGTTATCAATGATCGACCAGTCTCAGCCGTTGCCGAAGGGTGGGAGATCTTTTGTGGCACATTGTGGCGTCGGCGAGTTGAGCGTCGCAGTGAACTTTTATGCGAAAAAAAGTTATCACTTCTTGCATTTATGGCTTTATGTGTTCGGAGGCATTCTTTGGTTAATCGTCGGCGGTCATATATGCAGAGAACGGCGTCAGAAAAGTACTTAAGAACTTGTTCTTGGGCGAGGTGAGTTGGTGCCCGAGTTTGCTAAACATGTTCACTCTGGCGCAAAGCTTAAAACTCAGAAAGAAAGAGAAGGAGAGACAGAGGGCCGCTACTCTGTCACTTTCCTCTGTCTTTTTTCGTGTTTTAAGCTTTACGCCAGAATGGACATGTTTAGCAAACAAAGGCACCAGAAAAGTTTTCCATGTGAAAGCTGACCGCAAGTCTTCAGGCTGCCTCTTGTTTCTTCCTTTTTTTTTTTCCTCACTGCTGTCCTGCCAGTGAAGTGCCTGGAAAGTGAGCGACCTCGCTCGCAGCGTCCGAAATCTGCGTACGGTGCTCGCCGCGGTCTATGATATCTTCTTTGCAAGTAAACTGCAGCGGCGCACGCGTGAGCGCGCGCCTCTCACATGCTTTAGAATGCCTGTTCTAACCTTTTTTTCACTTCGTATGTGCCATATTTTTACTGTGACCGTGTCGCAAGTGTTCGTTCTAAAAGCAGAAGGCTTTGAAAAATATTCACTTTATGTGGAATCAGTTTCGACGGGGTAGCATAGCAAATTTGTAAATTCACCGAAATATGGTCATTTTAACCGGTAGAGTGTTATATCTGGGAATTTTATAAGTGGGTTCGACTGTATACGTGGCAGGATGTTAAATATAATTGATAGTTACTTGTCAAGTCGGACGTTTCATGTTTGGGCGGGCAACGTTGTATCATGACCATTTGTGCAGGAAACTGGAGTACCACATGGGGGGTGGGATGCTCAGTTGTACCGTTTTTGTTATAAGAATGAATTCGCTCTGTCTGTGCATCCCACATAGCTTGTTTTATTCCACATATGTTGATGATGTGGAGATAGGATTTAAATCGTGCTGCCTCGCAATTTGTGAGCGTCAGGTCCAGCTTGGTCTGAACAAGGTGTCCAAATGGACAGATGAGAGTGGGCTAGGCTAAATACACAGATGGGCACCCGAGTTCTCTTTTCTAGAGATAGAGGCCTCCATCCCGATCTCCAAATTGACCTGCATGGTCCGCTGTTACCTATACACTCAAACCTCATTATAACGAAGTTGCATCTTACACAAAAATAAGTTCGTTATATACAAAAATTCGTTATGAAGGTATATTCCTAGCCCCGTATCTGTTGCAAGAGTATTCTTCATTTACTTTGTTATAGCCGATATTTCGTTATATCCGGGTTCGTTATATCAAGGTTTGAGTGTATAGGAAGAGCATGAATTCCTAGGCTTTATTCTAGACGAGAAGCTCACCTTTTTACCGCAGATTTTGAAGATGTTGGACCCTGCCCACCATCTGGGTGACCTATAGGTGCCTTTGGAACAAACCCTGTAGAAAGCCTTTATGTAGAGTCGAGTCCCTCGACTTGCCGAGGACGGGGTCAGCCTTTGTGTTCTTTCTGAGAGTGAGTTCAGAAAATGAATATGTTTCATGTCCAACCATAAGTCCAGCTCTCATCTCTTTCATAACCGTCCTGCAGTCGGACAGCCCTACTCACTTCTTGAGAGGGGCCTTGCTGAGGAAACGGCATCCAACTAGTGGACATTATGCAAGCGCCCCCACTAACAACCCCCGCAATGGCAGTGGCAGCTTATAGATTGTGATGCATCAATCACATACGTAAGGAAGAATGTGCCTAGACGGCTCTCCCTTCTATATATGAAAGCGGGAAACACTAGCGTGGAGAAGGAAGGGCCGCTTGAAGTCAGTCAAAGCCCTCTTGTGGAGTGCATAGCAGCGGCAACCTAATCCTTACCGGGAACACGTGGGAGGGTTTTCCCATTGTTCACAGGTGCTTTATCATCCAACATGCGGTTATGATGCTTGTTTTGTGGTTTTCTTTATTGAAATGACTACTGAGCTCTGTGCTGTATGCCTGATTGCAAAGAAAGATATGCTGTTTGCCTTCAATTGTCAAAGGGCCACTAAACCACCCAGACGTCGAAATTTAGTCATGGCTTTGCAGTTGTGCACGAGTATACGGCGAACGCATTCATCAGCTCATCTGTACACCTCACCTAATGCCCTTCCTCAGCGCCTGAGGAGAAAACGCAAGGAGCACGCACATCTGCTTGCAGAAGAGCACGCGAGCATCTGTTGGTGGTTCAGGGGCCTTGCGTTCTGTTTTTTGTCCACGGAGACAAAAAACAAAACTTCTCTAAAAAAAGATTGGGCCTGTTTGCTGGCCTTTTAATGTTGTATGCATGCAGACTTAGAGTGTGTTTCTCCCCTCGAACAATATGGGAGAGGAATAGATTACCATCTTCAGTGGTTGATGTAAGTTTTATGTATTGCTGGTTTTGCGGAATATATTACGGTTCATCATGTTTTTCTCTGCATGCCGGTAGTGTGTAATTCTTTGATTGTTTTGCTTACTTTTGTACTCTATCATTTATATATCATAGTACTCAAGTTTGCTTACATTGTGTCCGCTGTAATGCCTTTAAAAGTGATGTGTGTATTTTGTCAATAAATAAACGAATTCCAACATCGGCCAGACAAATTCAGTGCTACCGTAGTGTATTTAGTATAATGCTTTGTAATGTGAGTAACATTGGAAAGAAACCTCTGAATGGCTTCCGATTTCCAGGCCAGAGGCAAGTACCGTAAAATCCCGAGCAAGCGCCCCCCTACAGTGAAAGATAATCCGTCAAGATTTGGAGGGGGGGGGGGCTTGCTTGGTCATGCAGCAAAATTCAAGATGGCAGAAGAAGAGCCATTAAGAATAAAAAATGCACACCCATGGTTCTAATGAAATGCTTTGAGTACGTATGCATTCACTGTTTCCAATATAGTGAATTAAACAGTGAAAAATGGTGGTAGTGGGGGGATGGTGGGGGGCGCTTGCTCCGTCATTGGCGCACATATTGCAAATCTCTTGAAAAAGGAGGGGGGGCATTAGCTCGGGATTTTACGGTAAGATCAAATATTTGGCTTTACTTCCATTAGTCAAGGCTTGTTCTGACTTGCAGGGCGCAAGCTTGGCGACCCGTGTCGGTCAGACGCCCAGTGTGAAGCTGGCAGCAATGCGTCGGCGTGCCGCGGTTCCTCTTGCCGCTGCAAGGACGGCTACTATCAGGAGTCCATAGGAGGCAACAGCACCTGTGTGCCAGGTAGGCATTTCAACCATCAAGTGAGGTATAGATTGAAAGTGAGAGTCAACTACAGCTAAACCTCGATATAGTGAAACCTCGAATGACATTTGCTTCGTTAGCTCAAAACTTCATTAAATGAAAATGCGACCTTTTATGCAGAGCATAGTCGCCGAAGGAGTCATTTTGACACAAAAAGTGCTGAAAGAATGTTCAAGTACTTCAGCAGTACGAAAAAATGTGATTTCGATGACAAAAAAACAATCCCATCTTTTTACCAGAGATTCGGAAACTGAGATTTGAGGGTTCATCAACGATGTGCACTTTACAGCACATATATGTTATGTGCAAAGCCGAAAGAAATGCAAGTTTAATGTACTGTGGTGATACGGGTTAAATTAAGTTATTGTGCCTATTCTGCTACTGCCACCTGTCATTAAAACCATAAAGCTTGCCGAGAATAGTGTGATGCCCATACTATGTTCACCAAATTGAACCTATTCTCAGCCAATGAACATGCAAGAACAGAAACCATTGATTGCCAAAAAACAAAAGAGCTACTGTCTAAAATTGCACGAAAGCAGGCGACAACCTGTATTATGGCACCTCCACTTATGGTAGCCTTGTTTTCTGTTTTGCAACATTGCACACCAACCTAAGAATCGAGCAGGACCCATTAAGGCATCATGAAATTCGGTCACCATGATGCATTGGCTCAAAAAGATGTTAGTCAGCTTTATCACAGAACATTTGCATTATTTTATTGAGCTGATAGCAGTGGGCCTGGTAACCGCAAGCTTATCCTAGAAATTATTGGTCAGCTGCATACTATTTGTTGCAGCAGTGCCCTTACCTAAAAAACTTTTGCTTGCAGTAAATGTGCCTTTTTCATTAGCCTTTGCTGGGAATTTATTTCATTCTTCGCAGAGTCTAGTACAGCTTCTTTAGACATGGGGACCAAGCTATGGTATCACTAAACAAGGGGCAACGACATTTTTTTTACCTTTTGGGATCGCTTGCTAAGCAATTAGGGTGTGTGTGAATATTCCTAATTTCAAATACAGATTGAATGTTCTCCCTATTTGAAGCACACTCTGTTTAAAAGAAGCATATTTTAATTTTCCCACATAATCGGCCATGGCCGAATATATGTGGTTATAGAGGCAAACATTTCGACAAATTCGAATATATATGAAATGAATAGGTTGCACAAAAAAAAGACGTTCACAAGCGAGGGTGCAGGGACAAGCACAAACGCACACTGCTTTATTCGTGGGTGGAACCACTGAATAAATAGGAAGTAGAAACACCAAAATCACATGTGCACACGCCAAGAATTAGATATGAGAACTACACATGCGCCGCCAGAAACCCCTTCTCTCCACTGTACAGGCCGACACACTAACACATGCAGATGCCTTCTGCAATATAGCAAAAGCTTCAAGGACCAACCATGCGTTCATTTTTCCACTTCTTCCGATAATCTTAATCTCATTCAGTCGACGATCACACATGCATGTTTGCTATATTGCAGAAGGCATCTGCGTGTTTTATTGATCCTTCTATCAGCCTGTAAAATGGAGAGAAGGGGTTTCTGGCTGTGCATGTGTAATTCTCATATCTTACTTGGCGTGTGCACGCGTGATCTTGGTGTTTCTATTTCCTATTTATTCAGTCGTTCTGCCCACGAATAAAGCAGTGCGAGTTTGTGCTTGTCCCTGCACCCTCGCTTGTAAACGTCTTTTTTCGCGCAACCTTTTAATTTCAAGCACGTCGAACACACTAGGCCAAGGACGAGTTTGACTCAAATATTTGAGCATGTAACGTATTACTAGGCGTGCGCAGATATTTGAGCACTTCAAACATTCGAACAAATATTAGAGAATCTGAATTCGGGCTGATGTGATTTTAAAATTTCCAAAATTTCGAAGTATTCAAAACAAACTAAGGACGTATCTTACACGACAAAGTAAGGAGAATTTAAGGGCTCGTTTTGCTTTGTTTGACACAGACAGTCAAGTGGAGGAAAGTATAGAGGATGCTGGTCACTCTGAATGAATTCAGAGCCTCTCGATGAATGAACAAATTCATAGCAAGGGTGTCGTTCTGGTAGACTTCAGGTAGTATGTCAGGGATTGTCGGTCAGCTGACCATAGCATATGGCAGTACGTGGATCACATGCACCCTCTTTCTATCAGCCAGTTTCTCTTTGCTTGCCTTTTCTGTTTGAGCTTTTGAAGAAGCTTATCACAAACTCTGGGAGAGAGGGACGTTAGAGTGGGAGATCCTCGAAGCTTTTTACATTGTGCATTAGCTGCGCATCAGTGGCACTTGTGGAAAAAGAGAGAGCCTTTATGTTGTAGAGGTTTCATGGCGTCAGGATGGTGATATTGGTTTTTCCATGTTTCCTCAAATAAAATTCAGTTGATGGTTTGTGCTTGTCTTTTGCGTCTCCTTCTAGGCCCTCGTGTTTTATTGTGCAGCGTTTTCATTGATCGCAGTTACAGAAGACACTGTGCACACGCATGGCTAGGCTCGACTGGCACCAGCCTGGCCATTGTGAAGCACTCCTATTTTATGACTGCTAATCATGTGAGCAGGCTACTCGAGAAGAATCAGGAGAGGAGAGGTCAATTTGACGTGGGCTAGGCACCATGACTACTGCACTCTTTTCCTAATAATAATTGTTGGGGTCCCCAAACCTCAATACGATTATGAAGGGCGCTGTATAGGAGAGCTCAGGAACTTTCAACCCCCTGGGCTTCTTTAACGTCCACCTAAATCTAAGTACACGGGCTTCTAAAGTTTCGCTTAAGGTGAAAACTTCAGCGCAAACCAGGACAGACTACAAAGAATAGATGAGACAAGCACTGTCGCTGACTAACAACTGCTTTATTCTTCTCGCAACAACGCATATAAGTGCCGCAGTTACAAAACCTTGCAAAGCAAGCGTAACAAGGTGTATTGCATGCGTAGTAAGATATTTCTAACGAAGATTCTCATGCATGAATTCGTATTCGGAGGGTTGCAAAGATATAGACGTGTCTCTGATACAATCGGCTACCTTTCTCTTGATGTGGTATGCTTTCAAGGCAAGCTGCGCATGTTCATTCTTGCTTCTGCCGAGAATCAGGTATCACTGATTGTATCAGTGACACCTCTTTATCTTTGTACTCCTCCGAATATGAATTCATGCATGCTCATTTTTATGCTAAGTTTCTACAGCGCGACTGGACGCGGACGGAGAGGAACACACAAACACACACACAGCGCTGACTTTCAACTGATGTTTATTTTTCGTATGCACGTGACTCTTATATAGACATACGTGAGCAGGTGCAAACAAAACACGAAAGAAACAAAAGCCGAAACCCAAACGCGCATGTTTTGCCGCAATCACAACCAGTAGCCACCTACCTAGAGTAACGAATCCAGAAATTTCATTTCCTTATCTGACAGTGACAAGGATGGCATGCTGACACTGATATCATTCATTTTATCTATTTCATATGCTTCGATGATTACTCTTGTCAAACGATCTCTTGCCCTGTTGAGAATGCTAGTTTTATCAAACATGGGAAAACAGCCACATCTTTGACAGTGAATAGCAAGATGTCCGGAAATAACTTTCGTGACATTGTACTTATGTTCCCTCAACCTTTGATTCACACAATGGCCGGTCTCGCCAATGTACACACGGGAACATGACAGCGGGACGGAATAAATTACGTCTTTTACGCAGGCCACGAACTTCTCGCTATGTTTAGTGGAACACAAAGTATTTTTTTTTTTCAGCGTTCACTCGCCTGCAAAGTCCCTGCAGTCGCACGGGCGCAGAAAAACAACGTCCACACGGGACCTTCTCGCAATCCTTTTCAGATTGGGAGATACGGTGTGTATGTAGGGCACTACTGCGAGCTTTTTCCCTCGTGTGTCGCTCTGATGCTCACTCGGATTTGACCGGTACTTTTTGCTCAGGCGTTCCGCCACCGCCGACAACAGTCTCATGGGGTAATCGGAGTCGCACAGACGCTTGGCCTGGCCCCACAAACTTTCCTCAAGATCGTTTGACAAGAGAAATCATCGAAGCATATGAAATAGATAAAATGAATGATATCAGTGTCAGCATGCCATCCTTGTCACTGTCAGATAAGGAAATGAAATTTCTGGATTCGTTACTCTAGGTAGGTGGCTACTGGTTGTGATTGCGGCAAAACATGCGCGTTTGGGTTCCGGCTTTTGTTTCTTTTGTGTTTTGTTTGCACCTGCTCGCGTATGTCTATATAAGAGTCACGTGCATACGAAAAATAAACATCAGTTGAAAGTCAGCGCTGTGTATGTGTTTGCGTGTTCCTCTCCGTCCGCGTCCAGTCGCGCTGTAGAAACTTAGCATGAATAACCAACTAGCCCGCCAACGCACTTTGGCTCATTTTTATGAGAAATCTGTGTTATTACTTATGCAATGCGTCTTGTTATGCGTGTGTATGCAAGTTGTTGAGGTTGTGGCACTATATGCGTTGTTGTGAGAAGAATAAAGCAGTTGTTAGTTGGCACCAGTGCTTGTCTCATCTATTCTTTGCTGTCCGTCCTGGTTGAAGTTTTCAAATTAAATGCTATGTAGCAACAAGGTGCAACAGAAGTTCTAACATTTTGCCTCTGTAGAAATGCAGCCGCCATGGCCAGGATTCTGTCCTGCGACCTTCGGGTCAGTAGTTGGGCACTATAACCACTAGACCACTGTGGTGGGACCTTTCTCCATACTGTCTTTCTTCACGTTTAGACTGTCGGTGTGTGTGCATCATGTGTCATGTAGGTGGTTCTGAGCATTCCTGTGTTGCTGTATCTGCTGCGTTTGATGTACCTAAAAGATTAAAATGAAGCAGTGGCAAGCTTTGCTGCTTTGCAACACAATCCAGATTACTTGCCATTCGTAGTGTGGAGAAAAAGTCTCGACATCGCAGTGCACTTTGAAATCTCAAGAAACACATCGAGCACAATCTTCAAAAACAAGGCAGTCATTCAAGCCAATGCATGGAAACGACAAAATGACGACAGTTGCATCCAAAAGCCAGTCTTTGACAAACTTGAGAAATCCTTGTACAAATGGTTCACAAACATCCACACACAGAATTGACCCACCAGTGGCAAAAGAACTGGCAGTAGGGCAAGTTAGTATCAATTCGTATTGAGTGCACAACTTTGGGTGAAGATGAAGACTGGGAAGAAACCCCACAAGTGGAAACTCTCAGCTAGTTTATTTGGAAATAAAAAAGTGCTTAAATACCTTGTTTCAAACTCACCCTACCTAACTTAGACACTGTGAATCCCGTATCACAATATTACTGGGTACTTTTGCAAAGCTTTACCAGGTACCAAGCGTTTATCAGGGAAAGCTAAATAAACAAGCCGTGGAGGCTTCACGCGAACGGAGCTCAAATCATTTTAGCAAGTGTACTGACGTGCCTTGCAATTTTATCATCCATGCTGTAATCATCGGATAAGCTGCTGATTTTGGCATCAATATCGCTTGTACTTCCTGAAACTGAATGAACGTCCGAGTTCGTGTCACCGTCAAGCAAAGGAGACGAGTCCCTTTTTCTAGAAGATAGGCCCACAAGATTCCGTATGGGAGCAGCACAAAATACAAAGACAGAAAAGGCGCACATACAGTTGAACCCCTTTATAAGAGCCACACACCAGCGAGAAATTTGTCTTTTATATGAGGTGTCTCTTATAAGCAGGGTACCACATATGCATTTTCTTATCAACCCCTGTTTCACTGTTGGCACAATGGTGTCTCTTATACCCATTTGTCTCTTACATCAGTGTCTCTTATCAAGGGGTTCGACTGTACAACCTCACTACGCACCATGTGGTTGTATGTCGGCATTTTCTGTTCTTGTCTTTTGCTTTGCTCCCCTCTGACGTGTTCACCCTACAAGATGCACATGATATGCATGAGATATCATTTTCAGAACTGCTTTCCACCCGTGAAGCATGCACTACTGTTTGTGGGCTAAAACCCCTGTGACTGCACGAGTGAGCTTCATAAACGGTTGTGCCATTTACACAAGTCGGTATGGTATTTAGCCTATAACTCCAAAACTGTTTCCACACATAGTGCATTGCATTGATTTTTTTGTGAATCCATTTTTTACATATAAAATTCTTATTCATTGAAAAAAAGAAAGCTAAGTGTCTACTGTGTAGACTGTTCCATAAATCTGTAAGTTTGCGCTGAATGAGCAGAGAGCTTTCCTCTAGTTGGACTTATTACAGCTAAACAAATGTGTAAACTACAAAATGATATGCAGGAATGCTAAAGTGAGCAATTAATTGGCTGATGTGCATGGCATATTATTGCAGAGCGGGCCGTAGCTTGCCATGGTAAAGTTCAGCTTTTGCAGTGTCAGCAGCTGGACAAGTAGAATTTGTAAAATCGAGCGTGATAGCATGAAGTGCAATCTCGATTGTTTGCAGGCAATCCTCCCTTGCTGCTGTGCTACACCAACTACGACTGCTTCATCCGTGACCGACATCTTGTTTGCGATGGCAGGTTTTGCCGCTGCAGGCAAGGCTACCACACGGAACTTACTGCCTGGGGCTGGCGATGCGCAGGTCAGTGCTCCTTTACAGCAAAGCTGTTAGTGGTATGTCAGTCAGAATTTTATTGCAAAAGCAACCATACGAATGCGGCAAGTGCATTTTTGTCGTTGTCACCATGATGTTCCATATGGGTATATGTACACGATATACAGTAAAATCTTGTTAATTCGACCCCCGTTAATTCGGAATTTCGGTTAATTGGGCCACAGCGTCTGCTCCTGTCCAAAATGTGCATTGTTCTATGATTGAAAACTCTAATTCGTACAGATTCGACCGTGCTTCGGTTAATTCGAACTCCCGACCGAGGTCGGGTAGGTCGGGTCACGACGGGGAAGCAGCGGCGGATTCCGCCGCGGCCGCGCTTCGGGTCCGAAATCGATGGCGCACCTAAACAACTTCCGAGATCGGATCGTGGCCTCCGAGATTTAAAACAAAGTAGGAATGAGCTCTGCATCTCGGAGGCACAAAAAAAAAAAAAAGCATGGCGCTGGTTTTCAACCAAATGAAAGGCGCATCACTACTGTCATCAGCCAACTGGCAAACCGGGCAACGTTAGCAGATGGAGGCAGTTGGAAAACTGCACGGGGTCGCCACGGAAGCGGCGTGGCCGCTCGCTGTCTCCCAAAAAGTGGGGACGCTGCGATTGTTTTGCGCCCTGATCACGTGACGTGTTTCGCGTCGTGCGGTCGTGCATGGTAGGTGTTCTCTGTCGCTGCTTCGTCTACTCCGCGCGACGACAGCTGCGCGTTCAGTTTCGCAGCTCCGCTCGAGAGCCGGCACACGTGGCCGACGCGTGAACTTGCGGCGCTGCTGTTCCATTTTGCTTCACTTGCCATGGCCACCGGGATCGGCTACGGCAACACAGCATTGCTCCCATTGGCGTGTTGCCGATGCTCATCGCGGAGGCGACGCACCTGCTGCCGCGAGCTAGGACGCACGCGGAGTAGGCGCTTGTGACGCGTTGCGCGTTTCTTACGACGCGTGAGGCATGAAGCAAGATGGCACAGCAGCGCCGCTAGTTCTTGCGTTGGCCGTCGCACCCACTTAGGAGAGCAAGCGTCTATGGGGAGCTGCAAAACTTTAAACGTTGGGCCAGTTGGCCATTTTAGAGGACATTTTGCATGGTTTCCTCGGACAGTGTGCGCGGACTAAGTCAGCTGCAGGAACTCCGCAAAATTGTGACTTCCACGCACATTGTCTCCGCGAAGCAAACCGCGATCACCGACTTTTTTAAGAAATAAAAGTCTGATGGTGTAGGAAACATTTTTCAAGTATTTTGTAAGTACTCGCGATAATTCGTACCCTCGTTTAATTCGGACATTTTCTCCGGTCCCGTGTAGTCCGAATTAACGGGATTTTACTGTATACACGAGCCACAAGGAAAAATAATCTTTTAGGAAACGTGTTCAAGGTGCGCAACCGCGAAATCAAACCGCTAACCTCTCTTTCTGCAACGACGTGCCTTAGAAAATTTATCCACGAGTGCATACACATTCTCTGTGCAAATGGCAAACTATTTATGGGCATTCTTTAGAGTTGGTGATGCACGCCACTCCGAGCTCCTTCAGTTGCTTCAGCATCGCACAGACTTGTTCACTAACTGCATGTGAGATGGCACTAAAGGTATTTGGGCATGGCTTAGTGTGGCCTCATGGGCCCTATCTTGAAAGCAATCTGCAGAGCAATGAGTTCAAAGTATGAAATTATGACAAAGGCTGATAACATCTTGTACAATGTGCCACTCAGTTTGCGTTCTAGCAAGTGCCAGCGCAAATGGTGGCGCTACTTACTTTTGAGGACCAGCATGTTGGAGGAAAGTTGCATCAGGCATTGTACCTTTGTTGCCATTTAAGAGAAAAATTTGGACCTGGGCAGGTCACATGATAGGGCAGCGTGAGCAGAGCGACAGAATGGCATGGAAAATGCAGCTGAGGGTGGCAGAAAGCTAGGTGAGCTGATGCACTTAAGAAGGCCGCAGGGATAAAATGGAATCGTCTCGCACAGGACAGGGTAAGTGGGAGATCCTGCAGTGGTCATAGAGTAGGCTGATGATGATGTCAGATTAATGTGCGTGTGCTACTTGTCTTGTTTTGCAGATTCCTCTGGCTTACAACGACCTGTTCATGGCGGGGTGGTGTCCGTGTTTAGGATTTCACCAGCAGCCATCCTTATCGCTTGCATTATATTGGGATACATGTATGTACTACATACCTTTATGTTGACACATGCACTTGTTTTTCTTTTCTATTGTGAGTGGGTTTCGGGAGCTTAAATTTTCACATGTCTTATCACTCATCGTAAGCTCTGCATAAATATATTGGAACTTTCTCGAATGTTTTTAATTGTTATTTTAATATTGCATGCAGGACAGGAATTTATTTATTTGTTTACTTATTGTTACATCAAAAACCATCAGAGTTAGCACTGGGAAAATGGCACATAACAGACAGGATGTATGCTGGAAAGACTTGCGCCATCTTTCCAGTGCTGTGGCATCATTTACAGCAAAGACCATTGGGCCCAAAAATCTGTACACCTGAATTACCACACCTCCTTTTATGGTGCCACGTTTGCTGTTTTGCAATGCAGTCGAACCCCTTTATAAGAGACACTGATGTAACAGACAATTGGGTATAAAAGACACCAGTGTGCCTACCTTAAAATAGGGGTTGACAAGAAAATGCATACGTGGTACCCTGCTTATAAGAGACACCTCATATAAAGGACAAGAATTGCTGCCCAGCACATATCTTCTATGAAGGGGTAAGGGGTTCAACTGTGTTGTGCATCGAATTCAGAATTGAGCAAGGCTCCTCATTGCGTAGGGAGTTTTGGTTGTGGCTATGCATTCGTTCGACAAAGGTTTCGTAAGTTGATCTCATCACAGAACATCCACGTAATTTTGTAGAACTGATATCAGTGCAGCTGATAACTGTAAGCAGCACAACAAATTATTGATTGGCTGCTTAAAACATGTTGCAGCAGTGCCCTTTCCAAAAGAAACTTTCGTTTGCAGTAAATGGACCTGTTAGGTCACACCAACCTCACGACAGCCACTTCTAGGCAAGAGTGCGTACAAGTGAAACCGTAAAGAAATAGGAAGCCAAGCTAAACATGCATGAGTGCATGGTCTCAGAAGCTTTCATTGCCCAAAGAAGCCACTGTAAAGAGAATGTTTACTCGCGTTCAGAAGCTCACTTATCATCATACAGGAAACGGCAGTTTCTGTGCCGGACCGTTTTATCGGCGAAGCAGTTGTCCAGCGCAAAAAGAAAGGTTTTACTGGAAGGTGGGCTACTGTGGAAAGGTGGGCCGAAAAAAAAAAAAAAGGAATGCGAATCTTGATGGCATCGCCAGACCTGATGAAAAGCTTCTTAGCACGGTCAAGCAGTCAGCTAACATACTACTGAGCACTTTGTCATGGTAATGATGAACAACCAGAAGCTCCGCATGAAAGTAGATACGGGAGCCGAAGTGACCGTCGTCGGTGAAATCATCCTCTTTTTCCGTTTGCTATGCAAGATGCAGCCAATCTTTGAGGATCGAGCAATACAGTGAACTCTCGTTAAGACGAACTCGGTTGTGACGAATTCTTGCTTATGCCGAACAACATGGGAATGTTTGTTTGGTTTCTGTCACGCATCTCGGAGGCGTGTGCTAGTGGAGATGGACAGCAAACATGGTTTGATAACAACCAAGAAAAAAACAACAGAGAGAAAGCTTAACACTCAATAAAAAGGAAACAACTACCGTAAAAACCCGCTTATAGTCCGGACCCGCATATAGTCCGAGGTGTATTTCAAGGATAGCAAATGTGAGAAAAAAAGTTTTCACCCTAATATAGCCTGAGCAAAACAGAAACTAAATACATTTATTCACCGACGTCTGACGCACTTTATTCCGAAACTCCCTATTCAGAGATGTCTGCCCACAGCACGTCATCTTCAGTGCCATCAAGGGCGTTTGAAATCGAGCACTTCTTGAAGGAACACGAACGAACGCCCCGGGAATGCAGACCGAAGCGTCGACGATCCATGTGCACAGCATCGCTGGCGAGGCCCGTTTCAGCTGTCCGGCAGGGGTCACTTCTGGCCCTCCGGACCTCATCCACTCCATATACATGCGCTTCATGTCATCCTCAAATGGTTTATTTAGGCACACATCAAGCGTCTGCAGCCAGGATGTCCTCCCGGTGTGACGACGCGCTTGGTGTGCGGGATTCACGCAGCAGTCGCTTCAAGGAGGTGACACCGAAACGCGTCGAGCACGAGCATCGACGGGAGCTCCAGCAGCACTCTCTTGCTCCCGAACGAAGTCTCAATTCCCGTTCAACATCGGCAAACGCTCCATTTTTCGGCCCCCCAGAAACGTTTTCTCAGGCTGCGGCACACAAAGAGGGCTTCCTTCTGTTTCCCCCCAACCGCGAATGGTTCACACCCTGCCGCTCGTCTACGGCGAAATGTCGCCCCGCAGCACAGTTGCCGACGGTTTTGGCAGCTGAAATCACCCTCCCTTTAAAGACAGCCGAATACTGCTCTCACGGTCCTCGGGCCTCTCGTAGCGTAGAATCGTGCCCGTTGTGATGTACTGTACGCCAGTGCTACCTAACGCAGAGGCCTGATGATGATGATAGCACCGCGCAATGCCGAAACCGAAACTGTTAATTCTCGGCTGAAAATTCTTGGGATCCGCAAATAGTCCGGGGCCGAAATTTTGCATCATAAAAACTGGAAAAAAAACCCCGGACTATACGCGGGTTTTTACGGTAACAGTGAAAACCTTAGAAACACTACTCTTCAAAATTACAGTCACAAAAATAATCGACACCTAGCTGCAGTCCTTAACTTCAGTCTGGCCACTTGGGCCTCGCAGTCCGAATCGAACGTTCTTACTTGATTGCGTTCATCGCCGTAAGTCCAACTTGCGTCGTGTTGGGTCCGCGGTCGATGTAGCCGACGATCCTCTTCAATCGTCGCTCCGTTGTACCACGGTCACGCTGCCGTAAGCCTTTTCCCGGTCGCCGTCGGTGACGTGGCAGGGCGTCCTCGACGGTTAGGCCTAAGGGTGAAACTGGTCCCCTACTCGAAGTGACGACAAAGCGTCCCAGGGATTGCTGCGGGCCGACGTTCGAAGGGGGACTGCGGCGGGTGCGTCCGGACCAGCCGAAGGATGCTGCAGCACCTTCGAGGAGCCTCGCCCGAGCGTGGCCGAGGTCAACGGCCACGCCACGGAGTGCCAGCGTCCCGGCCTCTGGAGTCGAACGTCCGCTGCGTCCGTCGGTAGAACATAGCTACCGATGCGACCATCTTCTGTCGTAGCCACGCAAGCAATGCCAGCTCCTTGCGCATTCGTCTTGCATTACGGCTCGTGTCACGCGCATCGAGCCGTGTGCTACTCCATGCACACGCTCGTGCCTGTTCCGCGAGATTCTCCTCCTACTTCGTCGTCTTCGTCGTCTCCTTACTCATGACAGTTTCCCCATAGACTCAATGCAAAAAAAGTCTGTTTAAGACGAACCGCCGAACAGGTCTCTTCTGTTAAGACGAACTTTCACAGTGACCGACAATGCTGGCGATTCTGCGCAATGAACATTGCAGTCTTGGTGGGGCATTCAGGCGAACGGGAGAAAGCAAGAAAAAAAAAAAAAAAAACCAAGCGCTTCCTGGCGCAAGAAAACGACGCGAATCGTGATGCAGAGGGATGGAGTGAGATAAGCGGAAAAGAAAGGCAGCGCATAATGCCTGCATCTCCCTCACCCCCAGCCTGCTGGTGGTGAAAGCGCCAGCTTTATCAGCGAAGAAAGCAGCAAGTTGGGTTGGGGATGCAAGGGCTGGGGGGCACCCAAGTGTTTGCGTCCTTTTGTATTCTCCCCCACGTTCTTTGGTTCCCCCCACTAGAGCTCAAAGGAGAACAGCAGAACACAAAAGTTTGGGCTTCCTACAGGGCACCTCATCTGCTGTGGACAGAAAGAAAAACAGGGGGGGGGGGGGGGAGCCAAACAAAAGCAACAACGGGAACAAAAATTGTCTGTGCCTTACAATTGTATACGAAACCCAAACCACATTTGTGGCGCTAGCAGTCCTTTCAGAGGGGTCAGGTGCATTGTCATCACCTTCCCACAATGGCGGCTGAGCACATGTTGGGGTTAGTTTGCGTTGTTTCGCATAGGGCCTGTGCGCGTCTCGTATCTGTTCCCAGTGAAGTGCAAATTGTGATGCGCCATTTTCATTATGAAAGCTTTGTCGTGACAAGGGAAGGTTATTCTGCACACAAAATGCAGTTGAGTTGTGTCTTTTTCGTGAGGCTTGTGATCGTGAGTAGCGCAAACAGAGATCTTCAGCTGCACGTCGATCAGGAGAAGTTACCACGGGCTGAAAACGGGAAAATATACAGACCTCGAAGGAAAGCTCGCCCTTTCTTAAGCAGCTCAGCATATATTGGCTTTGTTGGCACGTGATCGAAGCTTATACAGAAGTGATATTAGAGTCAACAAAGCAGGCTCACCGAAAAAAATGAACTGCCAGGAGAATAAATTTTCCATTCTTTGAAGGAAAATTGTGCTTTTCTCTCCCTTTTTTTTTTGTTTTCGAATTGTCAACATAGGGCCATGCTACGGATTTATTGTTAAAATGTGTTAGCAATTCATTCAAGAGCGTATTTATTTTGAACCCGCGAAATTGGGTGCTCGTTAGATTCGTGTAAATGCTCTACTCGAAAGCATAGTTTTTATCAAGTTGAGCCAAATAAATGCTTTTTATGGTTATTTCCACCCAATTGTAAGTCTACTCCGTTCAGTGTTGTCAAGAAACATATTTGGATGCACTTGGCATGTTAGCATATCTTTTTAAGGGGCCACGTCTGATAAGACGAACAAATGTCCGTGGTCCCTTGTAGTTTGTCATAACGGGAGTCTGCTGTACTAGCTTCCATACGACCAGAAAGTTTGACACTAAAATATCTTGGAAGGCACAGCAAAGCATTTAGGTCGTGCAGAACTTGCACATGCCCTTGTTGGGACTACCAGCTATCAAACCTCTGGTAATAGTTTGCTTCGTAGATACCCTGCCGACGGCATCGTAAGCGAGTATCCTAGGGTGTTCCACCAAGTCGCCAGTACAGTCGCCGACCGTTTATTCGGACTCGGCGGGAACCGCCGAAAAGTCCGAATAATCGAGAGTCCGAATAAAAGGATGTACCAGAAATAAAGCACCTTTATTGGCCCAGTGGCCGGAAAAGCTTGTCAATGCACGTCTGCACACAAGCAAAATCACAGAAGACCGAGTCGGGCTGTATTTCAGCCAGTGTTTGGCCATAACCGCAGGTTGTAGCGCTGCCACGGCGTGCGGTTCATCGGAGTCGCTCTTCACCTACGCTGATTCGGGGACCCGACAGACGATCTCATCATCGCCCAACTCAGCGAAAGCTCCCAAATAACATCGTATTGAGGTCGGCCGTCTTCGAATTGGCGAATAATTGTGGCCTCTTTCGCCATCCCTAATGCCTTGTGGTTGCCGCGTTTCTTCGTTAGTACTGACCGCGCGGATGGAATGGGTGGCGTCGTGGCTGTCGTAGCCATTTCAGTAGATTAGGCCTAGCCACAAAACAACTGACAAGCAAACTTTCAAACGCCAAAAGGGAACGACATCAGGCTAGTTCGTGCTGCAGAGCTCGTGATTCCATCCTTCCTTGGTCCGTTCCGTACGCGCGGCCATTTTGAACGTCACACCAAGCAGACTCCGAGTGTAGCTTGGCTTGGCTTGCTGTTTGGCTGTGAATGGATCGGCTGTCTGAAGTCGAAAACGCCCATTACGAGTCACCAAAACACATAGCCTTCGAGATCGGCATTTGTAATTTCTGCGCTTTTACACTGGCATGATGTCCAGCCATACACAGTGCAACCTTTCAGTGCTGGCAACCTAGCGAAGATATTGTAAACACGTGTGTAAACATCGCGGACAGCTGGTCATGGAGTTCGACGCCGCTCTCGATCAGCCAGCCGGAGTCCGAAATATCGAACGGCGCGCCGTGGGGCGTCTGAATTTTCGGTCGTGAATTTACATTACTTCAATGGGACAAGTGACGGTGCCGCGAGGGTGTCCGAATAAACGGGCATGTCCGAATTATCGGCATCCGAATAAACGGTCGGCGACTGTACTATATTGAGGGAACATACCATATGCCTTGTGTCAAATGTAGTCCGTGATAGATTCCTGTTATCATGAAGGAAAAGGTCAAGGAAAAAAACTTCCCATCTCCCGGTAAAGGGAACCATGTGTGGATGCGAAGCAGCGGGGATATGGCTGGCTTGAGCGGGAAAAACGTCGCCACGCTCGTTTTGCGGCAGCGGGCCCAGGCGCTTATCGCGGCGCCGCTCCGTAGAGTAGAGGATTCCTAGAGGAGAGAAAGGGGGCGAGCGTAGGAGAGGAGAGAGAGGGGGGAGGGAACGCGCATGCGCTGTGGGGGGTGTGGGATGCCGCTCCGTAGAGTAGAGGATTCCTAGAGTAGAGAAGGGGGGGGGGGTACGCGCATGCGCTGTGGGGTGCGTGGGACGCGGGGGGCCGCACCGTAGAGTAGAGGATTCCTAGAGGAGAGAAAGGGGGTGAGCATAGGAGAGGAGAGAGAGGGGGGAGGGGACGCCCATGCGCTGTGGGGGGGGTGTAGGACGCGGGACACGGGCGCCGCATAGAGTAGAGGATTCCTAGAGGAGAGAAAGGGGGCGAGCGTAGGAGAGGAGAGAGAGGGGGGAGGGAACGCGCATGCGCTGTGGGGGGTGTGGGATGCTGCTCCGTAGAGTAGAGGATTCTTAGAGTAGAGAAGGGGGGGGGGTACGCATGCGCTGTGGGGTGCGTGGGATTCGGGGGCCGCACCGTAGAGTAGAGGATTCCTAGAGGAGAGAAAGGGGGTGAGCATAGGAGAGGAGAGAGAGGGGGGAGGGGACGCCCATGCGCTGTGGGGGGGTGTAGGACGCGGGACACGGGCGCCGCTACGTAGAGTAGAGGATTCCTAGAGGAGAGAAAGGGGGGCGAGCGTAGGAGAGGAGAGAGAGGGGGAGGGAACGCGCATGCGCTGTGGGGGGTGTGGGATGCTGCTCCGTAGAGTAGAGGATTCCTAGAGTAGAGAAGGGGGGGGGGGGGGGTACGCGCATGCGCTGTGGGGTGCGTGGGACGCGGGGGGCCGCACCGTAGAGTAGAGGATTCCTAGAGGAGAGAAAGGGGGGTGAGCATAGGAGAGGAGAGAGAGGGGGGAGGGGACGCCCATGCGCTGTGGGGGGTGTAGGACGCGGGACACGGGCGCCGCTACGTAGAGTAGAGGATTCCTAGAGGAGAGAAAGGGGGTGAGCGTAGGAGAGAAGAGAGAGAGCGGGGAGGGGACGCACATGCGCTGTGGTGGTGTGGGACGCGGGACGGACTAAGCCCCCCCAGAATACAGCCAGAATACAGCCATCCGGATGGCGCCGCCCGTGTAGAAGACCCGTTGATTCATTGTAGGCACAGCTCTCTTTCTTCCGAGATTATGCTGTCAGACTGAGGAGTGCTGTCATCTTCTGTTAACTTTAAAAAGCTTCTCTGAGTCCGATAGGGCCTCCGAGACTAAGAACCGCGCTTGTTTTATCTCAAGTGCCATGCTTGACAGCCTTGATCTCAGAGCTTATTTTGTCATTCATGTCAGCTTGGTTTAGGAGCGAGCGTAAATCAGATGGAAAAGCATTAATATGTGTGATAGAAGGCCGCGAGTTCTACTTCTTATAATGGTCCCGGGCTTGAAAGCGAAGACAGGCTAGCCGTCAATGAAGTCGGGTTTTCCTGAAGGGGGCTGCTGTTTTTCTTGATTGCACAAAAACTGTCCTCAGTTGGTTATGACTTCCAAGACAAACATACATGGCTTGTTTGATCTCAAAGGCCACGCTTTTCACCTTTGCCTATCAGTTTCGAGTTGCAATCTCCCGTAGCTTTGTTTTTCGCACACGTAATTAACTTTAGGATGTTGAAAAAATGGCAGGAAGGGGAAGATGGAAGCTCTGGATGAAAAAAACTTCCCCATCTCCCGCTAAAGGGAACCATGTGTGGATGCGAAGCAGTGGGGAAATGGTTAGCTTGAGCAGAAGAAACGTTGTCGCTCTCGTTTCGCGGCAGCAGCCTGGGCGCTCAACCCAGCGCTGCACAGGAGAGAGAATCCTCTTGATTCTCTACTGCTAAGAATACAAAGGTTCGGGATCTGTCTTTTGCGGTATTCGTTCACGCTTAACCACGTCCCGGGAAAAAATGTCACTGCGACAGACACACTTTCTTGGGCCAAAGTAATGAACGCGGGACTATCTGTTGAAGAACTGTCTGAAGTCGATGTCTCGGCTCACGTGGAGGGAGTCATTCAATATGCACTATCCATTGATATGTTCGAATGCGTACGCTCAAAGCAGGGAATGACCCCCCCCCCCCCCAAGTGTGTGTTGTTACTCAAAGCTTGTATGCAAGGTTTGCCTGCTAAGGATCACTTACCAAGGTTTCTTATGCCATTCTGGGCGCAGCGTGGGAACATCACAGTTTGCAAGCAGTTGCATCTGACCAACTCAAGACTGGTGATCCACGAGTGCTGCGGAGAGAAATGCTTTGGAGGATCCACAAGGGGCATCGGGGCATTGCGCGTTCTTGCGCGAGCATGAAAGCATCGCTCTGGTGGCCAGGAATTAGCAAAGAAGTTGTACAAACCGTAGCCAACTGCCAAAGCATGGGCCACAGAGTGCACCCAATTTTCGATACCGACGATTCCATCTGAAACGACTGAGCTTCCATCGTAGAAAATCGAAATAGATTTGTTTAAGAAAGGAGTCGTCTACCTTGTCATTGTCGATTATCACTCGAGGTATCCTGAGTTGGTTCTGCTAGATCGAGAAACGGTAATATCAGACAATGGACCACAGTTCATCTTATTCACTTTTACTGATTTTGCAAGAAGCTACGGCTTCAGGTATGTCGCAGTGAGTCCTCGTTACCCACAAGCAAATGGGGAAGCTGAGGGCACGGTAGGAACTTATAAAAGGCTTCCGAAGAAACCATAGGACACCTACATTACCTTGCCGAACTATAGAAGCACGCCGGGCCCAATCGGCTGAAGTCCAGCACAACTGCTAATAGGCCACCGCTCAAGCCGTTCACGCTCAAGAGTACCATACATGCCATCCGTGCTAAAGCCACAAGTAGTCAAGGTTTCTTGGAAAAATCAGGCTGAAAAATACAGACTAAGACAAGGGCGGGGGGGAGGGGGAAGCCCCAACTCCACTGTGAAAAGAATATAACAACAGCGAAATTTTCAGGCCTTCATTTACCGCGTGCAGAGTGTTTCTTAAGTCGCTTTCGCCACAGTATGCTGGTGTCGTGCGGAAAAGCAAACTAAGATTAGCAAGGGGCTATTAGTTGTCATGGGTCACACCATATCTGGTCCTTCAATTACCCACACGTGCGCACATCGTATGTTCACGACTACGAGTATGATATTTGAAACAAAGAAAACACAAGCCACAAGTTTGATGTCTTGACCCCTTTAAAGGGTCCCTGCAGCACTTTTCCAAGTGGCCATGGAATGGATTCACTAAAGGAGCTTACTGCCTAACGAATTCACCGCAGCGAAAATTTGTAAAATCCATCCAGTACAAGCGGAGTTACAAAGATTTGTCACATGCTGCGATTGCATTCTCTCGTCTCTCGTCCCGACGAAAGCGCTGGAAGCTAAGCAGGGAGGGATAGCACGAGGAAAGAAAATACGTCACGCGCGCCTCGTGACCTTGAGCACGTTTCTGCTTTTTTTTTTCTTCAAATCCGCGGCTTTTCCGTGCGATCACGCGCGCACGGGTGGACAAGCTGCGGCCTCCCGTGGCGGCTCCAGTAACGACTGAGTGTGCCATGCTCAAATTAGCCAATGGCTGATACAATGGCTGTGACGAGTGATTTTTGAGCTTGTAGCGTCATTTGTCGATAGAAGAGAAAGCATTTTTAGCTGACTGAGAATTTATTGTGAATTCCATGCTGCGTGCTGCGCTATAATATTTGGCTCTCGTGTTCACAGGAGCCTCGACTACCGATCGGTAGCGTTTTCTGACCATGCTCAAAAAGTGTTGCAGGGCCCCTTTAAGTGGTTTTTCAGGGTCATTGTGCGCCTTTTCAACATCTTCATCTTCATCTAGCAAGTTGTTGAAAAGGCAACATCTAGCCTTTTCAACAACTTGCTACTTAAATGATACAATGCTGCATCCCGAGTGCTTCTTCAGAGCCATCGTGTGTGGTTTTCTAATAACTTGTACAGCAGTACAAGAAGCATAAACATGTTCAGCATGAAATTTACGTAGAATGGAAACGTGCCCAGAAATTAGTGCAATTTTCAGAAATTCTGCAGTTTGGGGACTAAGATCGATGCATTGATAGAGGTATGTGACCTCCACTTGATGATAACTGCACTTCTTCTGGCTCGATCTTCACTTTGTGCTCACGAAAGTTCTGCATTACTTTTAGCCTATTGGTATTCCCGTGGTTCTCTAATACTAACCTGACACATTGTTACGTTAAGCTTGCACACCTCTTAGGCCCTGCACACTAGTCTAATTTTTCTGCTGGGCTATATACGATGCTATGCCAAAAGGTTGTAGCAGAATACTCCATAGTGCATAGTGACAGCTTTTCAAGTTTATCATCAAGGAAAGCCTGGCTATAAGTATTAAGCAGTATGAGGCTTTGGATAGATGATGAAGAATTGCAAGAGCCTGGGCAGAAAAGAGGATGATGGAGGATAAAGTGCGAACTAGATGAATGCCCTTTACAGTAGAGCTTTACCAAGGTTGCTTTTTGGGCCTGTTGGTTCGCCATAAGTGGGAGTAATGTTGCGCAGAAATGACACGGACACAAGAAGAGACTTTGAACGCACAGGGCGAAATTGTTGAAAGTTGTGCGCCCTGTGTGTTACAACGTCTCTTCTTGTGTCCGTGTCAATTATGCGCAACGTTATACCCACTTATAGTAGAGCTTTAATGCTCTTCTGTCCTATTAACTAGGAATGCTACAAGCATCTCGTAGGTTTAGCGAGCTAAGTAATCTCCAGTGTTCAGACATGCAAAAGTGTTCGCAATAACTTGCGATGGATACTGCTCGAGCTCACAGACCAAGTTCAGGTTACCCTAAAATCGCTGTATATTCTGACATTGACGCCCATCTTCAACACTGGCAAGAAGGGTGTATCCCACGCTGCATGCTTTACAAATGACAGTACCCTAAGCGTTGGCAGTCTATGGATCGCTTTAGATACGAAGTCGCGTAAGGCAAAAGTAAGCTTTGAGCCTTGCAGTACCCTTCCTTGAGGTCATGGCATACTGGGAGCAGCCTGTTAATAGGGGCATGTTCCATGCCGAAGACATCTCTGAACTCCTAAAATGGTAGTCTCCTGGGCTAGTCTCTTGCTGTGTGCCCACAGAGGCTTGGCCCTGAGCAGTTCAGTACTAGTGAAATGCAGCATGACTAGGTGAAGACAGGCGACACACATGAGCGCCGACTGTCCACTCGAGTTCATTTCAGCAAGCCTTGTTATGCTCAATACCTGGCTATATCACCCGGAATATTGCTAAGAATTACAAAATAACGAGGATGCTGTAGGCACAAAGAAAACTCACAGGGTCCTTTATGCTGAAGACTCGGAAAACGAAAACAGTCTTCTCGGTCGATGTAGTGATCCAAAAGCTTTCTGCGCTTAACGTGGTTTCGCACTGCCTCCGTGATGTGCCCACGTTTGACCAGGCAATGCAACATCATAGTGCCATCACAAGTTCTGGCAATCTGTGTTGTCATATGGTGATGTCATCACATCATGACTCAAGTTGACGCAGACACCGATGGTTAATTCATGGCACTTCTCACAAGCAGGACGAAATGCTAGTGCTTATGCGCACCCATGTTACATAAAGCGAACTAACCCTTGTGATGACAAGACTGACAATACTGAATAAACGTTTGATAACCCAGCTTCAAAACAACAAAAGCAAACGTGCAGGATATGAAATTGGCTACCTGGTCCTGGTGATAAGTATGTCATTAGACAAACATGGGACCAACGAAAACATGGAAAAAGCATGTGAGGATAAAACAACTAAAATAAACTATATACTAGTGAATCGATCTTGGCGTCGGTAAAACCAACAGCTTGCTTATGCACTTAGTGAAAAAAAAGAGAGAAAGCAGTCATGACTTGACCAAAGACACTGAACGATGTAGTTTATGTAACAGAAAGTGCGTATTGGTTCTGTTTCTGAGCTTACATGTGCCATGAACAGTTGCAAGGCAGTGTGATAATGCTGTCCCTCTCTGAGGGTAGGGAAGAGTGGGTAGGTGTGCATGAAAGATGCTGCCTGCCATGGAAAGCCCTGATGAAAACAAGTCCCCCCTGCTGTAATCTGGGCAGATATTACAAGTTACCTTTGTGCGCGATTTTTGGATTGTTTCGTTGGTGCATCGTTAATGCCCTCCAGTCAAAGTTGTGCATGGCGTCTTCTCTTCAGGAAGCGACGCCAGAAGCCCGACTCTGGGCAAGGGCTGCACGATCGCCCGTTCGGGAGCCGTACTCATCGGTACATCATCCCATTTCGCCGCGGAATCTCCCTTCGTGAGGTGGCTCAGCGTGAGTTTTTGCAAAGTTTATTTCCAGCTGACTATGGGTGTTGATTATCAATAGAGATTCAGTAATGCCTTTGTAATGCCTTAAAGGGATACTGAACAGAAATTGGAAAAACTAACGAAACTTGGAAATTCTACTCGGTAGATGAGACTGTTCCAATAAACAGAGTTAATTTCCTGTATTTTTGAACAGTTAGCTGTATTTTTGATGGATTGTCAGCGCGCGGTGGCTGCACACGAGCGCGAGCTGTGACGTCACAATCGCTGAGGCTCATGCAGGGTGCACGTGTTCCTGTCCTCCTCTACCTTTTCTCCACCTCTCCTTTTATCCTACTCTCCCCCCTTCCACAAGAGCGCCGGTACTTTACCCCAGTGGGAGCATTGTTCGCTACTGGTGCTGTTCATAGCAGTTCTGGGAACCGTTGGGGGAGCTGAGCGGGTAGAGAGGGCGACGGCGGCCATTGTTGGCTTGCGCTCTGTGTGTGTGTACTCTCCCTCTGTCCGTTGTCGTCATGGTGCCTTACCCTTCAAATATGCCTTGCCCGTTTCGGGTGTTTGTGACGTCACCAAACGTCACCTCCTCTAGTCCACGGAGCGGCCGCTAGACGCGGCAGTTTGTGAAAAACGCATTAAAATCATTATTTTCCTTTAACTTCTCCCTGGAATGAAGGTTGTCCCTATCAATCTGAGGACCCACTCTTTCAATTTGGTTGAAAATCTTGGTGGCAAAAATTTTGTTCACTATCCCTTTAAGGGGGGATACTGGTGTGTTAAAATTTTTTTTAAAATTTTTATCATATACAAATAAAATTTTCAGGTAAGGTACATTTTAGCTTGCTAAAAGCAGATATGCTATTCATTTTTTGTTGCAAAACTGCTAGCCAGCCTAGTTGGAACGAATTCATGGTAGTAATTTGCGCGAAAGAAACGGGGACGAAGAAAGTATACACACGGACAAGCGCAATCCGTGTGTATCCTTTCTTCGTCCCCGTTTCTTTGACGCAAATTACTAACATTTTCTGTTATCCGAAGTGATTTTTGAGACAATATATTATGAAAGATCAATTTGCCGAACTTCTCTGCAATTTTATCGTTGAATATTCTAGAAAAATTTATATGGGCATATTCTAGATCATGAATTCTCAAAGTGGGTTCCACGGAACCTGGGGGTCCTGCAGGTCCCTCCTCGGGGTTCCGTGAGCCACTGATAAGATTCCCTGGTGCCGCACTCGCCAACTCGCTTAGATGGCAAAACCGAGGTGCGATTTATCTAAGGAATCTCTTTTACTCACGCCCGAGTGTCAATAAGCACATCTCAGCGCATAACAGAAACGCACAAACTTTTATGGTTCTGAGCCATTATTGACTAATATTGCTCCACATTAACTGTAGAATGCAAATAACTATCAAGAAAGTGCGTATAAAATATTCTGATTGTCAAGAAAAATTGTAATGCAAGAATTCTTAGAATCCTCAGCCCATACTAATTGCTTACTTTAAGTTCGTAAAAATTATACAGGCGATTTCGAGTTTTCAAGGAGATACTTGCACCCTTCACATGGTACGGAATATGTGGGCAGAATTTCATCCCGGTCGGGCTATCGGAAGCACAAATAACATGATGTTCAAACTCAAGAAGTTGCCCAAAAATGGATCTTGAGAAAAACGCATTTTAAAGGTATAAGTGAAAGCTCACCTATGCTGAAAAGACTTGTCATTTAACATGATTTATTCCATCATGAGAGCTTGGCAATCATGGTAATTTTTAGCATGTGGCTTTAGTGAACCCCTCATGCGAAATGCAGCCAGGTGACAATTTCTAGAGGACTCTAGACAATGAGCACTTTTTCGTTTTTTAGAAGCCACCTTGTGCTCTTTAAAAGCGATTTTAGCCTACTTCGAGTTTAATTACAATCTTCAGTTTTTTTTGTCGTGAAAGTAGAGAAACTAAACTTGTGAAAAGCAAATAAAAACAAAAATATGTACTTTAGAAAAAAAAGCTTGTGTTTTTTGACTCGCATCTCCCCTTAAGTTAGCCAAATAAAGTCTCTGTCATCGACAAAACATGGCGACGCAGCGATGTTTGCTGAGCCATAGTTGACCGAGGTTCGTAGCATCATACCGTCTCGATTGTGGTGCCGTAAAGCCGTCTAGAAAGTTGTTTCCACTTTGTTAAATTGTGCGGCACTGTCTGACGACGCACTCGGTAGGTATAGCGAGGACTACGCCACCCAAAACACGCTGTAAAAAACCTAACGCAACTAGTAAGAAAAACTCTGGGACACTGCACCGAGCGAGCAAAGGCAACACGCAACGGAGCCCGGATGTACTTGAAAGCAGAACCAAGCAGATCACTCGCTGTACTTCCACAGTATACGCAGCTCAGAGCGCAAAATTGCTCTGTTAATTTTTCTTTCCTAGGTTCCTATAGATCTATCATTTTGGAGCAAAAGAAAGCTAACGCTCTGTTTATAACTTCTCTTACCATGACATTTCACTAACGTCACATGTTAGTGCTTATGGCGGCCGGTAGGGCTGCATGGTCATTTAGGAGCCCGAGAAAACTGCAATTTCAAACGGGTGTCGTTAATTATAGACTGGATATTGCGGCGAAATATTTAGGGATCGGCATGTCTAATCCTTATTGAAGCAGGGAAAACTACAACCGGGCAGCTTCATTTTCGTTTCACGACCCCTTTAAGGGCACAGGGTAAGCCCTATTAGCCCCGAGAAGTTGGGGTGGCGCCACCTAGCGGCAAGCCTGGATGACGTCACGGCAAGGACTGACTTTTCGACGGCCGCCGTGGTCTGCGAGTGTTATGGTGTTATCACACGCCCGCTTCGCCGCCCTGCGTGTTGCTGTGTTTCTTTTGACTTTTCACACATGCCCCAAGCTTCAAATGAACGGCGGAAACAGCAGCGACCGTGTTTCAGGTAAGCAAGCGATGATATATTTTAGTGTACAACCGTCACCCATGCCCGCGCTTCGTCGTGCGTTTACGAGAGCTGCGATCAGGTTGCGTTGTTCTTGGGCGATCGTTTTAGGTGATATGATGGTTCGGCTCCTCAAGATTTCTTTGCACTGGGCACATCCGCGTATCTCCAGACAGCGTTTCTGGCGCTGTGCCAAGCCTGCTATCTTCGCACCGCCACTAAAGCGCTGTGTGGAGTTTCGCGAAATGTCTTCAAAGCGCTCGCCCGAGAATGCCGTCCCAGGTGTTCTGCTCTCGCTCAGTTCGCCTTATGTTTTGTTTCACATTTTTATAGCAGGGATTTTAGTGCTTCGGCTGAAAACATAAGAAGTTGGAGAAGTTAGTCAGTTAAGTTTATTTTGTTGTCGGCATGTCTCTTCGTGCAGCACTGTAGCAGCGGTTCTCACTACTCTCCCACACACTAGTTTGGATAACCCTGTCGTGTATTATTTTTGTTTGCAGTTGCATTACCGCTGAGCAGCATCAACCGGTATGTGGACAAGGCATGCGAAACAAGTCGGTGCTTAATTGAAGCGGAGGACGTTTATTACGCGGGGCACGTTGTTGAGTGCGCCATCGAAACAGCTCAGGATGTTCGTTTCGACTTTTTGGCCTTTGTGTTGCAGACGTCTGCTCTCAACAGTGCACCGCACGAAGTGAAAATCACCGTTTGCGACGCGGCGGTAGATCGTACGAGTTGTTCATGCAAAGCAGGGTATGACAATAAACACGGGCGACTAGTATTCGGAAAAACTGAACATACTCCTCGTACGAATGTCTTGGTATTTCCGAAAGCGCTTTGTGACTACCATTATCATCTTTAAGTTTTCAGATGTGCAATGTGATTGTTTATGACAGGCAGATTCAGCTAAAGTCTCCAGATCGACGCTAGCAGAGGAGACATTACTTAATCGTGCACAAAACGGCAAGCTTAGTTAGTTCATACAAAACATTCATTTTATTAGTGAACGAAAGAAAGTCAATTTTAAGGGCTCGTTTTTCTTAGTTCTCATTAATTAATTTTATTTGTAATACTTCGAGACGCTTGTTTTAACTGCGAAGTCCGAGCCACACTTTTGGGAAGTTACACCAGCTTAGCAGAAATATTTTCTTAGCACCTATTTCTTTAGGTATGCCTGAGTATTTCATCCTGTAATGAAAAGCCTTGCTGCTTAATTAAGTGTCACCTTACGCATAGTGATGCTTTTATTTTTTGTAGTGTCTGCTTCCACTAAAAAGCGTGGCCTCTTGTAGCCTACAGAGAGCATTTTCTTGGGCTGGAGGTTCTTCTTTTTTTTTTTTCATAGTCCTTTTTAATCATCGTTCTAATCTCGTGAAGAACTTTGATAAGTGTATCATTAGGCTTCTCGTAAAGAAAAATATGCTCGAAGACTAATGCCACTTACTTTTGGGAAGGCTAATGTTTCTGGAATATATTGATTCAAAATCTTTTATTTACAGGAATTACAAGTGCAAGCATATTGTTGCTGTTCTGTTGCACATAAATGCTGTCAAGACTTTTGACAAACTCTCGCCAACTGACCAGCCGCAGAAGTGGGGCAAAGAGCACTAAGAAAGAGTAAAAGAAAAGTACCAGCCAAGGGCGACAATTGACCTGCCATGTGCTAAAAAGGTCTGCAAATATATTCCTACTTTAAAAGTGAATGAAAAAAAAAAAAAGAAGGCAAACAAAGTTTAACAGTGCAGTGAAGAGCCTCCTCAATATGTCGGCTTGGTGAAAATGATCTTGTAAATATGCCTTAGTACTTGCTTTTTCTTAAAATGTGAGAGCACTTTCATTACATTATGAAAATACTAGTTTGACCACAAAATATATATACTGCACATTCTGTTTACAGATGCCTGTCAAGGGGCACATATCAAAATTGTAGTCATAGGTACATATATAGCTTTTGAGTACAGTGTCATTTTAGGGCTAAAGACTGAAATGTGTTGGTACGGTGTACTGGATGATGGATTGTGCAACACTGAAGGGACACTCCAGTGCTAGTACTTCTCCCCAGTGTGTCCCACTGATATTGCATAATCCACCGTCGAGTTAAAAGTGTGTCCGAGGTGAATGCATGACGTGCAACTGTGAAAATGTGTATGATCAAGCACTCTTTCACAGAGTGAAAATATGCATTTCCATGCTTGCTTATAAGTCTGACAGATGGGAAAATAAATGCATAAACCTAAATGCCAAGTGCCCATGATTACGAGCTGTGCAGTGCATACATCTAACAAGTTTCCATCTAGACTGTAACATTATCATTGTTCCTTTTTTTCAGGTGAAAATTAGAGAGGTCCCCCCAACTGGATGGCAACATTCTTGAGAGGCTGCTGAAAAATGTAAGCTATCAATCTGCTGCAAAAATGCACTTAGACAGAGATACTGAAACAGGTATGCATTCAAACTTAACTTGGCTTTTTGCATCTGTGAGTCACAAACTACTTTGGTCCACGACTGTTATCTTCTTAGTTTACAGGTGTGATGCACCATGTTGACAGCTTGAGTAGTGCAAATGTGTAATTCACATGGTTTTGTTTGGCAAGTATTTGCAACATATTGTCGCGGTGCAACGCGAACAAAACACAAGAACATCTTGAGGCAGCGAAAATTGACGTGTTCAAACTAGCTGAACAGGAAAAACAGTCTTCGTCTATGAATATCCACAGGCCGCACTACAGTGTTCGTTAATGACCCCATCGTCGTTTTTGTCCACTTGTAGTATACACGCGTCATTTGCCTCTCTCTCAAAGAGCATCGCCTCGATGCTAAATCAGTAATGCAGTTTCTTTTTTTTGTTTTTTAAGCAAAAGTCTCGCACAGCCACTCGCTGACATATGGTTTCATGCGCACTATGTGCACGAGTTCAAGGACGGTGCTGGCGACGCCTCGTACAGAAGGGACTGTCGGGAACGACTTCGTAGGTAACATCACTCAGTCGTCGCAGTACTCGGTATGGTCCGAAGTATCGCCTTAACAGCTTTTCGGATAGTCCTCGTTTACGTGTGGGCGTCCAAACCCATACTCTGTCGCCGGTTTGGTAAAGGACTGTTCTACGGCGAGCATTGTAGCGGCCTGCGTCGTAGTCTTGCTGCTGATGGATCCGCAAGCGTGCAAGTTGCCTAGCTTCTTTGCCGTTCTCTGGCCAATGTTCACGTGTAACCTAAGTGGCCAGAAGTCACCTCGTTGTGGCATGCTTGAAGTACTTCGGTGCGAAGAGCTGCCGGGATGACGAGCAAATAGGTGGATCCGGTCGACGAAAAGTTTCTTTTGTATAGTACTCTGCCCCGTAAACAAAATGATGACAAAACTCTTGCGAATACCCTTGGCGCCTTCTGAGACTTACCGTCCAAGTAGTCAATTAGGCCAAGCAGCTCAGGGTCGTCACGTTGTTGCTGCGTCACGTTAATGCTGTTTCCTCCTCATAGGGCAGAGCAGCTGACTCAATGGGTGAGCGGGACAGACAGTCAGCATCCATATGTCGCTTCCCCGACTTGTGCACGACAGTCATGTCGAACTCTTGCAGCCTCAGACTCCAACGCGCTAATCGCCCGGTAGCATCTTTAAGATTGGTCAACCAACACAGTGAATCGTGGTCGCTAATAACTTTGAAGGGGCGGCCATACAAGTACAGGCGAAATTTCGTAACCGCCCATACCACGGCGAGGCATTCCTTTTCAGTCGTGGAGTAATTAGCCTCAGCGCGTGTTAGTGTTCTGCTTGCATAGGCGATTACTCTTTCCGTGCCCTTTTGCTGCTGCACAAGCACAGCTCCCAGGCCTACATTGCTGGCATCAGTGTGGAGCATCGCAGTGTCTTCAATGTAATTGAAGACACTGCTGCCTGATAGGTTGTTCTGTGATCGGTTGCTTATCATAGTAGCGTGCAGTTTTTTCTTTCTGTTGCAACATAAGTTGAGGCAGAACATGTTGCCCATGATTATAACATGCCAGGTTGTTTAGAAATGTGAGTAGACCTTTAGGCAGTGCAATTTTTTAGCTTAGTATGCATGAATTTGGAGCCGTGTTAGTAATAGAACATGCAGGGGTATGTGATTTGTCCTAAGGCACATCGCATGCCCTTAAATCTTTCACAGGCAGTCACGTTTAGCAAACTGCAGTGTTTACCATACTGAATTTCCACAGCTCACATTACGATAGAACGACACATGCATGTGGCTTTTGTCCTGTAAAAACTCACTGCTAAAAATGAACAAGGAACATTCTATGCTGTTCTTAAATCATGCATGAACACACTGCTTACTGACCGAGATTCTAAATTCAGATATTGGAACTAGTGCAGCATATTATTGATGCAATCATCTGTGTACATGTCATTCAAGAAACAAAAGGTTTGGTCAATATCACATTAGTTTGACCCACTTATTAAGCAGTCTGAAATTGTTACTGTATATAATAATTTCAGCATACGCCACACTTCACATATTTTCTGCCTATATTTCTTTAGCAGCAGAATACACACAACCGGAGCCAACCACAGAAGCAGAATGTTCCACTTCTGAGCCAGCACCTCGTGATTTAACCCTCATCAATTCTGTGAACGAGCTAAGGAGCCTTCTGAGGACCAGCGGTGAAGTGACACAAAAAAGGTTGCTTGCACACTTACAGGAAAGCAAGAGCCATGAAGACATTATCATGATTGAAAGCTCAACACGAGATCAGGCAAAATCTAGTCTCTGGCTACGCCACAGGGTAGGGATGGTCACCGCTTCTATTGCCTATAGCATATTTACCCGTGTAAATACATTGAGGACAAAAATGGGCCTGCATGATCTGAGACCCTTGCTGAGAAAAATCATGAGGCAGAATAATGCTTGCACAGCGTCAATGCGTCGTGGTATCGCACTGGAATGCAATGCAAGGAAATGCTATGAAAGCCAGCGTGCCAGCCATGTTAATTTGGTTGTGAGACAGTGTGGCCTTTTCATTATGGAAGGCCGCCCATACATGGGTGCCAGTCCTGATGGCCTCGTAAAATGTGACTGTTGCCCTGAAAGGGTGTTGGAAATCAAATGCCCTGAGTCAATGAATAAGTTCTTGGACGAGAATGTGGAGCAAAACAAAGAAAAAAATTTGACTCAAAATTTCAAGCGTGCCACCACATACTTTTGTCAAGTGCAAGTACAAATGGGCATCACAGGAACTCAGCATGCAAATTTGTTTGTGTTTGTCAGTGACCAAGATCATACTGGTATTCCAGTGCGATTTGATGAGGAATATTTTAATAATGTACTTGAAAGGTCCTCATTCTTTTTCGAGCAGTACATACTGCCACATGTTCTGTCTATGTGATGTGCTTGCTTTAGTTAGGCATGCAATTTTTAATGTGCTATGGGTACCAAATGGCAACCTCCCTTTTTAACCAAAACAAGGTGTGAAGATGGTGCTTAACCTTGAACGTTGACAAAAAGGCTATCAAGGAGCTGTACAGGGCATCAATAAAACTTCATTTGGGCCTAGTTGGTACATATTCCTACACTAAAAATTCACAGCGCAAAACACCCAAGACGCCCCACATAGAAAAGAAGACACACACGTGCGCTGACTAACAACTGCTTTATTTCTTCACTCGTCAATGCATATATAAGCCCAAGGCAGCCCTACCGCACATGCGTACACAACAAGTTATAAACAGGTGAATCGGTGATAATGTGAGTGTATTAGATACGTGACGACAAGAAACGGTATTCAGATGGATGCAAGGACAAGGATGTATCGCTGACACAAAGACGATCACTTTTCATGATGTGAAAAGCTTCTAAAGCCAGCCGCGCCTGCTCATTCTGACTTCTGCCAAGGATCGACGTCTGTTCAAATCGTGCTTCACAGTTGCTGCAAGAGTTAATGTGAGCCACAAGATGGGCTCCTTTATCGACATTCTTGTTAACTTTTTGCGCGTGTTCCCTGAGCCGCTCGTTGACGCATCGCCCCGTTTGACCGACGTAGGTCTTACCACATGAGAGCGGGATGGCATAAACCACACCGACGGCACACGGGACATAGGAGACACCGTGTCGGATTGTACAGCCTCCTTTGCTCACACCGCAGGTGCGGGAGCATAGCTTTGAAAGCTTGTTCGGCGCCGACAACGCCACTGGGACACCATGTCTGCCAGCAACTTTCTTCAGCTGATGGGTGATCCTATGTAGATATGGAACCACCACAGGTCTCAACTTGTCGCGTACGGTGTCCGCCCTCTTGGTGGTTTTTCTTTTCTGAATCATAGACTCAGCAACTGCAGTCAGGAGCGACTTGGGGAAACCTGCTGCCAGAAGCCGGCTTATCTGATTATCAAAGCTTTCTTGCATCCTGTGAGTGCAGGATTTGCAACGCAATGGTATTTGTATCGGTTCCTGCCTTGCTCCTCTCCTTGTAGATATTTTTTTGGCGAATGTGGACTGTACTTTAAGCAAAGTTTTTAGTACGCGGGAGGTTTTAAAGGTTTTTAGGCTATGTCGATGATTTTTTGGTTTTATTTCCTCTTGGCGCCTCCTACCAGGATTTAGTCAGTAGGATTTTAGATGATTTTAACCAACTCGGACAAGGTTTTGTTTTTACTTTTGAGCTTCCTCGGGACAACACGTTGCAATTCTTGGAACTGAAGCTAGAATTCTGTGAATACCATGTCTGTTGGTCTTACCAGCCACGAGCTAAAAAGGAACTTTTGCCATTTAAGTCGGCGCACTCTAAAATTGTAAAGAGAGGAATTGCGTTGTCTGCCATGGAATCGGCTCTAAGAAAATCCTGCACTCACAGGATGCAAGAAAGCTTTGATAATCAGATAAGCCGGCTTCTGGCAGCAGGTTTCCCCAAGTCGCTCCTGACTGCAGTTGCTGAGTCTATGATTCAGAAAAGAAAAACCACCAAGAGGGCGGACACCGTACGCGACAAGTTGAGACCTGTGGTGGTTCCATATCTACATAGGATCACCCATCAGCTGAAGAAAGTTGCTGGCAGACATGGTGTCCCAGTGGCGTTGTCGGCGCCGAACAAGCTTTCAAAGCTATGCTCCCGCACCTGCGGTGTGAGCAAAGGAGGCTGTACAATCCGACACGGTGTTTCCTATGTCCCGTGTGCCGTCGGTGTGGTTTATGCCATCCCGCTCTCATGTGGTAAGACCTACGTCGGTCAAACGGGGCGATGCGTCAACGAGCGGCTCAGGGAACACGCGCAAAAAGTTAACAAGAATGTCGATAAAGGAGCCCATCTTGTGGCTCACATTAACTCTTGCAGCAACTGTGAAGCACGATTTGAACAGACGTCGATCCTTGGCAGAAGTCAGAATGAGCAGGCGCGGCTGGCTTTAGAAGCTTTTCACATCATGAAAAGTGATCGTCTTTGTGTCAGCGATACATCCTTGTCCTTGCATCCATCTGAATACCGTTTCTTGTCGTCACGTATCTAATACACTCACATTATCACCGATTCACCTGTTTATAACTTGTTGTGTACGCATGTGTGGTAGGGCTGCCTTGGGCTTATATATGCATTGACGAGTGAAGAAATAAAGCAGTTGTTAGTCAGCGCACGTGTGTGTCTTCTTTTCTATGTGGGGCGTCTTGGGTGTTTTGCGCTGTGAATTTTTAGTGTACAGGGCAATACTGCATCAATATTTGGTTGGGTACTCCGCATGATAAGTGCCCAGCTATTTTTCTTCTCGCACATGAAGCAGCTAGAAAAACCAACCTATAACCTCACGCTCAGACACGAGAAGTGATTGAAATATTTACTTCACCGCATAAATCACACAAAAGAATTTTCATGTGAAATTGGAGATCACTTCTAGTCATGCATTTGCTATGGTAGTTTTTAATGTCACTTGATCGACAAAGTTGCAGCCAATTCAGTTATCCATGTGACATTCAGTGCACATTATTTTTTGTGAAGCGCACATTGTGATATGGTTGTGATAAAGAAAGAACTGATCTCAGTAACTCATCCCAGGGGAGGATAACATCACTGGTTTATGTTCCACACCAAGCTATCTGTATGCACATCTAGTCATACTTGCATATGCGTTTTGTTTTGATAGAATAGTATTGAGCGAAGGCACCAAATCAAAAAGATGTTTCAATTTTTTATCTGTTTGTGCAATCACGTATATAGTAGGTTCATTTATGCTGTGATACTTTGGTACGACCGACTTTTGTTGAGTAATCTTATGTAGTTCTGATTGTTTCATGTCCAGTTGGGGTACGTTTTTTTTTGTGCAGTTTGGTGTTGACTGCCATGAGTGTCTTGTGGAGATAAAAAAGTGCCTCATGCAATGTGTTTTTTGGTGAGCTGAACATTTCAGCGTTATTGTTATAGATAATTGTTGTTGAATGGCTGTGGGAATTCAGGCCATGCACATTCTGTGAAAATTGAGCTACTATTACTGTAGTAAATAAAGAGTGCAATTTTGAACAGCTCAAAGTTTCTTAGGTTATATATTGTTATTCTTTTTTGGTGCTGTATTATGAACGATTTGCTGAAACGCGTTACTCTGATGTAATAACTGTTATGTGCAATACCTGTGTTATGAAGCAACAGAACGATCATGCATGTAGCAATATTTTGCACATTTCTCATAAAATGTTCAAATTTTTATCTAGATCAAAATAAATTGTTTGTTAACATGCAACAGTTGTTTATTTCTGGTTTTGAGAACAATAAAATTTGATGCTTCTTGACAAGAACTAGAAATCTGTTCTATCATTTTGCCTTACTGCCTGGTGTGTCCTTGCATGCGCATAATTTTTTGAAGCACGCAGCACAAGTCCTGCATATAAGGGCCCGTGGTTGCAGATATGGTTCCACAAGATCTTTATAGCAGTGCAGGCATAAAGACAAAACAAACACACTTCAGGGTATTTCACAAAATGCGGTGCTAACTACTGAAATTCTGTACACACGGATATCAGCTCATGGTTTTAAGAACCTTTGACCAGAAATAACTTCTGTCATTTCGACTCGTGTATGCTCATCTTTTTGAGAACAGAATAGCAGAGAAGTTCCTCAATGAAGCTGTGGTGTCATACCAGCATCTCATGCACACTGGCTTCGCACAAGCCTTGCGCTTGGCCGAAGCCAGTGTGCAGTGGTGCTCGGCACACTAATTATGTGCTCATGACAGTTGCCGATGGATTGTGTTATAAGACACAGTGCACAAGTACTCGAGCCATTCACTGGCACAAACATGACCAACATAAACGAGAAAAATTCTGTCCTGTATGGGCAATTAGGTTTAAAAGATCTGTGCAAGTGCTGTGACTACAAAGTCGCACGGAAGTAGTGACATTTGCTCCCTACATAAAGGGGGGTTTCATATTGTACTTTAAATTGAGAAACATTAAGTGCCAACAGAACTGGTGGTATTTCACTATTGTTATGCTTTTGCTTAGTGTGTTGGTGGTAAAACAGTAGAAAAAAAAACTCCACACCGGGTGATTTCTTGGATAATTTTTATTAAGCTGACCAAATAGTTTACGTTCCTTATGTACACAATATTTTTGCCTGGCAGTTTGCACACCTAACTGCCCATGAACTACTTTCCAGAGGGAAAAGACGCTGACATTAAGAGTCGAAAAGAAACTTGTTGCTGTTGAACAGTGGCTTTGAGAGGTTCACAGTGCCAGCAATTACTTTGAAGATGTTGTCAATGTATGGCACAAGGTCCAGATCAAAGCGATTTTTCAAAATTCGATACAGCTTCATTCTTTGGATGGCCCTCTCCACATGCACTCGGGCACTTGCTCTAGATTGATTTCTCATAGCTTCTTCCGTGGTGAGCTGTTTCTCCATTAGGAAAGGAGGCCTGATCATTTTTATGTTGTGCTCTTTGCAAAGCTCACTTATGAGGAAACCTTTGTCCACCATCACACTATCGACATGTGGAATACACTTTTCTAGCAGTTTGCACTGCTTAGTGATCTAAGTATCCGAGGCTTTCCCTCCGTATGCAGGGCTAATGAAACTTATTAAGCCACCCGGTGTTTCACTCACCAGCACTTTGGCGGTGTAGGTTCGCTTATAATGGCTGTATGTGAGGAGCCTGGATACGAGGTCTTTTGGGCGCTCATTTTCGATTTCCGTGCAATCAAGCACCATCCTTGTGTCTCTGTACTGTTTGAAGTACACTGTGAGACAGTTCACTACAGCATTCTTGCTTGGCCAATATACTGCGTGCTTAAGAATGCTCGCTAGTATTACAATTGAGTCCTTGAATATGTTCGAAACAGTGGTTCGGTGAACCCCGAACAGCACTGACAACAGTGAAAAGGTTAAGCCATGATATAACTTCATGTATGTGAGAAGCACGGCATCGTCATCACTTAGGCAAAAGTTCCGCGCTCCTTGGCGTAGCCGCGCTTCCGTATAAAGTTCTGTCAAGTTATAAAATAACTCAAACGATTCAATGCCTGTGAGGACAAGAAGACCATGCTCATCCGGAACTTTTGAAATAGTGACAAGCTGCTCTCTGGCAAATGGGATGCTTGTAGTGTCCGCTTGGATTCCGATCTCTTTGGAGAGCTTCTCAGCTTCAGCAGCAATCTCTGAAGAAAAAACAAAAAATATTGAGCTTAAAATTAACGTAAATTAAAACATTTAGCAGTAATACAGCAGTAAAATTGCTGCAGTGTGAACCAATACCTTGTGAATTTGGAGTGGAGTCCCCTGACCTCTCGTCTGGAACATCTGTAGGAACAACACTGAAGCACTCCTCATTTCAAGTATGACATGAAGGCCTACTTGCATATGGACTCTTCATGTTAACGGATAAACATACCATTACATTCCATTTGTTCTTCTGCATCATGCTCCAACGTCACGTTGCTCGAGCTGTCAGCATCGGTGGGTGGGCAGCTGGTAAGATCGCACGGGAACATGCCTTTCCCCTGAAATGGTAATCAAGCCATGTCGGAGATTTTCCTAGCAATAACTTCACACAGGTGTGACGCCGGTTTTACGTGACTACTTGCAATCGTTATCTCCACCGCGGCTGATTTCTATCCGCGGCTAGCATGAGGAAGCCAGTCACGATTGTGACTTTTCGTCGCGATGGATCACAGTCGTAAGTGCGACGTGTGCTGCCCGTAAATATGCGCACACAATTGTTTTAAAGCGCCAAGAGCATTGGCTCGCTGCTTCAGTGCATACAAGGATAAAAACTTTGAGCGCGTCAGTGAAGCATACTCGAGAACGGCGAAGCGCAATCACGGAACCAAAAAGACTGCACAAGCACTCTTTCATGAGTGTCGCCTTCGTTTGGTGCCGTTCGTGTTTTGCAGCGTGCACAAATAATCTACACTGAACTACGTTAAGCAATCAAGAACATATGAAATAGTTCAGCGGCTAGAATAAACAGCGTTCTGCATCGTTTAAGCATGATCAAATGACAAACGAGCTGCCGCCATGAGTCGATCGTGTGCGGCACCGTGTAACAACGGCGAGAACAGTTCGTCCTCTGGTGGCTACCGCAGAAGCTATTCAATCGTTAATGCTATCTGTATATATATGAACGACGTGTGCAAACTAACGACACGCGGAATGTATACCGTTACACTTACGCAGTCTTTTAGCCGCGAGCATGAGCTTCCTCTTCGCATCGTACGGACGAAGTTGACGGACGGAATTGCTTCCGGAGACACCTTTCGGTACTTGTAGCCTGTTGATACAGAGTGGACACGTTAGCCGAGCACAAACAAGCCACAAGCAAATGTGAAACCTTACCTAGCGTCTCGTACACGGGATATACAAAATCCTCTTCTTTGAAATGCTTGCTGCAGACGACAGCGTGTTTCGATGGCAGTTTGCCCATCCTAAGCTTGATAATCCACGCTTTCTTCAGCTTGATTGATTTCGGATAGTGATGAAAACTTACGCCGTCTACCTTGCGAGACTTGCATTGCGGAACTGAGCAGTAGGTGACCATCGTATCGAAAAAGCGGGAACACTGTGGGCGCAGAGTGAGGCGAGCTACGGCGGCGCGGCGGGAGAGTCCTTGCCGTGACGTCACATCACTGCGATCGCAGCGACGCCAGTGTTCGTTCTCGGGGCTAATATGCATTTCTGGCCATTTTGAGGTACCGTTTTCTCGGTGACTAATAGGGATATCCACATAATGCATATATCATTTTCTTTCAAATTTCCCGCTCTTTTAACTCAAGCAGATTTATTTAAATCTGACTAATATTTGAATTCTGGTGAATTTTTAACCATCAGGCCTTTAACTTCAAGGTAATTTGCATCTTTAAAAATTCGTAAAACAAAAACTGTCAAGTGCATAACTTCAATTCTGGTACAATAGTTGCATTCATTTATGCAGAATACAAAAAAAGTGTAATCAACTGGTTATCTTAAAATACATAGGAAATGATGGTAACTCAGCAATAAAGGATATAGTTTTCAGATAATCGAGTTTAAAGTTAGGAAACAGCTGAAAAGCAAACATTCTTTGCCGCGGACACTGTTCCACTATTCTACTTACTAGCTACAAGCTTGGTAATCATTTCCAAAGTCAATTTTTCTTTTTGGAGCCTCTCGTCTTGCTTGCCTTGCTTCTTTTGTGAGCTATCATGCAGTTCTCTCTGCAATGCATCATCGAGTATGGTCAACTTTTCTCCGCAAATTGGCTGTATTTTGGCCAGGCTTCAGTCCTAATTATTTCAGAATTTTGGCTCGTGCAATACTGCCATCATTAAACGAAATTAGATCCAATGTCACAATCCTTAAGACTGAAGCCTAAACAAAGACAGCGCGAAGATTCTGCGACGCAATTCCTATTAGCGAACTCCTGCATTGCACAGTTTGCACGTTCAATTCAGCCTAATTGTGTCACAAATAATACTCTTATCCATTAGAGCATACCCATTGTCACTCTGCTCGCGATTTGCCTTGAAGGACGCTGAAAAGGCGGAGAAGTTCAACGATGAAGAGTGTCACGATTATCTCGGGAGCGCTTGCAAATCGGATTGGGATTGGGAGAGAGTGAGACGAGCACGGGAGACCGTGGTATGGCAACCAACAAACTTTATCACACACAAGTGCAATACCCGGAAAAGCGTTAACAGCACTGATCTTATACAAACAAAAATCAAGAAAACCTATTTACATTAACAAGTGGTTGTTCTTAGCCAACCCTGAAATTGTCTGATCCCTGCGTCTTAGCTATGCTTAGCTGCGTCCCTTCAGCTCAGTCTGGCCACTATGGGCCTAGCGATACAAGAACGTTCTTACAGTGCGCTCATCGTTCGTCGAGACGAGTCGAAGTTCCTGTCGCGTCGATCTTTCGTCGAGACCGTCGTCGACGTGTTCAGCAGGCCCCTAAGTCCACCGTAGGTTGCCTTCGTCCATTCTGCCGCTTGCCCTCGTCGCGTGAAGCCCCGGTGTTCTTCTTCGTCCTCGCTCAGTCGAGGTTAGGCCTAACCAGGCCTTGGACCCGTGCCTCCGGACTCAACAGGTGATGGACGCCTCCTTGACTGAACTGCGGTCTGCCGCCATCCTGCCGAGAAGGGGAGGGCTGCTGGCGATCCCGGAACTGCAGTATTGGGGTGCAACAGGTCTGGGCAGCCTCGCTTGGAGTCTTCCAAGGTCCGCGGACATTACCCGAGCCTCTCAAGTCGTCGCCCCCCCAGAACCGAGTACCAGCCGCTCTCGTCGCGGGTGCGACGCTTGCTTCGTCCGTCTTCCCCGTCCGGCACTCCACAGAACAGTGACCTTTCTTCCTCGGGGGTTCTCGATCACGGTTCGGGTCGCGTGGCACGAGCCCCCCATCTGGCCAATCCTCTACGTCGACGTGGTTGGTGCGCGTGCCATCGGGTGACTTTTTGCTCCTCGCGCACCGTCGCCGCGCTTGCCCGTTCGGCACGCGCCTCGTGCCCCTCCTTTACTCATCACAAAGAGCTTGCCGATTCAGCATTCAGCACCTCAGGACATCACTGCCATTTATTCGGATTTACAAGAGAACTGTATTGGTTGCCACAATATTTGCACTTGCTGAAGACCTTTACCCTTAGCATCCCAGCTTATCGACAGGCACGACAGGCACAGGGTGCAATGAAGCCACAAGCTGAGCGAAAAACCGTGCGCCTAGACGGGACAAAAAGTTACACGAAGGACACAGACATTGTGTATGTGTCCTCCGTGTAACTTTTTGTCCCATCTAGGCGCGCTGTTTCGCGCTCAGTATGTACCAACTGGCCCGCCAACAATCTGTGTTGCAAGCCACAAGCATTTTGGCTTTCGTACACGATGTTTTTTATTATTATTTTTTTTCTCTCGAAAAATGGACTGTAAGCATGGAGCGCATACGAGGGACTTGTCCTAGGGTGTGTGTTCACTTACTACAGTTGAACCCCTCAATAATGAAAGCCCTCAAGAACGAAATTCTCGCGACAACGAAGAAATTTTGCATCCTGAGGGAACGTCCATAGATTTGTATGCATTTACCCTCTCTTGACAGCGGAGAGATGTTGAAAATCGCTCCCGCAATAACGAAAGTTCCAGGTTGTGATCCGCAACATTTTTTTTTTCAACCCATGAGCAAAGTGGCAGCCCAGAAGTTCGAGAATTGTAGCACCACTCATTCGACAAGTCAGGCATTTCCGCCAACAGGCATCGGTGCAACCATTGCTGTTCACGTTTGGCCAGATGATGATGACAGCAACAAGACTTCTTTTTTTTGCTGAGAACATTTTTTTTGCCATTGCCTCTGTTGGCAGCTATGTCGGCACATGAAGTTCTGTAGACACAGACATTCTCTAGACTGCCTAACTGCTTGCTGCCTCTCTGTGTGCACCCCGAGACCTTCTGCGCTTTGCTTATGTACAGTGTTCTTTTGCCTTTGGGTGTGATGCTGCCTCCTATTAAAAGCATAAGCCGACCTGATCGTGCATCAAGAGTTCAACGACGACTCTATCATCGAAAGTTTGGGCGATTAACGACTAGAGTGAAAAAAGCAACAGAAGGCAAGAAAGGCAAGTAAGTTCGGGTGAACTTCTTGATGCCTTGGACATCATTCGCGCTTTCCTCGGCAACCACGACGACGAAGAAGCTATGCTAAGCTTACTACACTGCAAGACTTTAGCTGTGAAACAACTTCAGAGCAACGTGAAATAGAGCCAGATCCGCATCTTATTTAAATAAATTTGGTTGTGTGAAGTAACTGGCATGTGCATACTTTATTTTCGCGACAGCAAAGTTCTCGCTACAACGACCAAAAACCGCTTTTCCGGCGATTCCGTTATTGAGCCGTTCGACTGTGCTTGCTTTTGGAAAAACTGGTTTGCAGCCACAAAAAAAAAAAATTGTTTTTTAAGGAAAGTACAAATGTGGACAATATGCTCAAAGGGACACCATTCCCAAATTGCGAAGAAAAAAAAACGTGACTTTTTAAAATTTTGCCTTACCCTGTGCCCTTAATGTGTTCATCGGGTCGTCTTAAAGCATATAAACTCAGACATCGATCAAAGGAAGGCTGTGCTGTCATGTTTCTGCCTTTTGCATAGCTTTATGCTTAAGATGAACATGTTGGTTATTATTACATAAGTGTTTAATACCAATAGCGACCATAACTTGGCGCTGCTGTAGCTATTGTTTTCTACTTGAATCTAATGTGCGTGTACTTTTTCACTTAGTTTTTCCTGAAACAAAAGATGTAGTATATAGAACTGAGAAAGTATAAGTAATAGCAGTTAAGTGCATTAAGTGCAAGCAAATTTCCATATTGCGCAGGTAATGTGTCTACTGTTATTGTGTGTCTGTGTTAACAATCATAATTTGCTTCTAATTCTCAGTAAGCATATTTTTACCACTGCAAATGAAGGGTCGAAAGGGATGGTTGTGAATATTTTCACGCGAGGGCCTGACCAGTCTTCGTGCCCTTGGCTACAATTCCAGAGGGCATGGTGCTGTTTAATTCTCAACTTATGAAAAGGGGAGTGGGCATACTTGTACCAGGTGTGATGAGACTCCCTGTACGCACAGGCCAGAATGCGAGAACGGGCGACTCGTTTGACCACCTCCTGCCACCCACAGCAGCCTGCAGTCTGCCACCTGAACCACCACCGTACCATCCAGCCGAAGAGGTAAATCTTGCATCCTCACCTGGTTTCACTCTGTGATACGTTTATTAACCCTTTCATCATTGATGATGTATGTGTTTGACACAAATGGCTGGTGTGATACATCTATGGTGCCATTTGTAGGAACACCCCACTCTCTCTAATCGTTTTTGCCAAGCAATGTCACCCTGTGGGTCTGTGGACTTTTTTCTTATTCCACTGACCTTTGGTTTCCATTTCAAGGTTCATTTGGTGCATCGGCTATTGCTTGAACATCTGCACAGTGGTAAATTTGGTTGTCTCGCAGGTGCCTACTGTTTGTCACACTTTCAAAATATGATGTCTGTCTAGTTTATAATCTCTCAAATGGTAATCACTTATACAAGCTCATCTATCGCCAACAGAAGTGCCATTTTAAGCGTTTGCAGGCAAGTGCTGGTATATGAATGATGCCACCCTATACATACAATGCTACGATGACCAAGGTTTTTTTTTTTCTTTTTTTTTTTCTTTTTTCCTTTTTTTTTTTTTTTTTTTTTGTGCATGCATTTTCTTATGCCTGTAAAACGTACTACCTATTCCAATGCACATACTTATTAGAAGTAATGAAAGTTTATTTCTCATTTTTAGTTTTGTGATTAAAGGGGCCCTCCAACACTATTCAACCCCCCCTTTTTTTCCTTGTGGGTTGTGTAGACTGAAGTACAGACAGAATAATGCAGCAAGAACAGCAGTGATAATGGCATGCAGTCCTAAGTTATTCGTTTTAGAAAATTAAAAATACAAGAAAAAAAAAAATCCCTACCCTCAACTTGATTTTTGCGGGGTCACCTGACCACACTTCACTCTCCCCGTGACGTCGGAGGGCTGCCCCAAGGAAATGAGCTAGAAGCGCCTACATAGGGGAAGCTCACACACTATTGTTGCTTGTCCTTTCCAACAAGTTGTTGACGTCGTCACAATAGTAACAAATGTGGTGCCTGACTTGCCAGAACGTGAGTGGCCGCTACTGTTTCGAAGTGAGGTATTTTCTGCTGTTCTTTACAACGTTCCATGTCACTCCCTCCTCGCATTCTGAGAAGGGAATTGCTGTTGACCCTTTGCGAGTTGTTCGGTGAGCCGCCCGACGAACTACAAGGGTGCATTGCACCCCTTCAACAACAATCAAGAGCCTACCGCACGTGCGAAAGAGGCAGCTCGCAAACGCACAGAAGCGAGAAGAGGGAAGAGAGAGAGAAGCCTCTCGTATGGACATCCAACCCGCGCAATCCGAAATGGCAGCCAGCGTCTCTGTCGTGCTTTGTAGTCGTAGTGATCTTTTTTTTTTTGTTGCAGCCGTGTCTGTTTGGGGTTCAATGAAAAAGCACAGAAAAGCAAAATGAAACATTAGTAACCTCAGTTCTGATGGCACGCCACGATCTCTTCTAACGTTACATTTATCCAATCATAGGCTGAAGCCATCCGTCGTCATTTCCGCCCACAGCAGTTCTGGCGAGCGCCACTACGTGCTGATGCGGTCGGCAGCGATGTAGGGATTTAATGTCGTGATTAAAATACTAAATCATTTGATATCAGCGCTTAGCCCTATGCTAAAATTATCCCCAGCCATCACTCTACGCAAAACACAAATAAAAATAGGTGCTTCAAAAGTGTCAGAGGGCCCCTTTAAAGAGCAGGCACTGTGTCTATACCCATGGAAAATGTTTTTGTCTCTTTTTTATCACTCTAATTAATTAGGGTATAATTTTTTTTAAATAGGTCACTTTGCAGACTTGAAATGCTGCCACCCGAGCTTCTTTTTATAATTTCACATAACCGGTCCATTGCTCATATAACTGCTGCTTTGCTCAAACCACGCCCGAGTTTCTGGAAACCCTCCAGACTACTTAATAATAAGTGAAGGAAATCTTATCCAAATGACATCAAGATGTCAAAAATGGCAGGACGAAAAGCGGCAGGCCCAGTATCCACTGCGGTGAAATTGTTGAATAATTGAACGGAGAACTGTGATTTGATCGAATACTGAGGATAGGCATTGTGACTATAATAGTTCCTCTTGAAGGACACTCCACTATTTGCTCAATTGTAATAGAAAACCAGATACTGCAAATTGTGTGCAAGGTGTATATTGAAAATACTTACCAACCAACACAGAGGGGAAAGAATATCAAGTGCACGATCGTTTTTGGGCTGCTATCTGCTAAACAGAAAACTTGCTTTTGCGTGCTGTTACGAGATTACAACATATATATATATATATATATATATATATATATATATATATATATATATATATCACTATGTTACAAGATTAGAATATACCACATTTACTCTCGAATGATCGCACTTTCTTTAAAAAGATATTGACCAAGACTTTGGGGTGTGATCATTACGCAGAGTAACTTTTCCAAGAAGAACCAAGTAGCAGCTTGGAACTTTTATGATGACTACCGTATGTATTAGGCTGAAGGAAGCCCATCTTTGCATTAATTGTACCGACGGGTCCACGGTTAAAGCGAACGGGGCATGTCTTGATTTCGCTCTCTTGCAAAAGCATAGTGGCTTTGATTTTCATAAGGCGACCAGTGGTTGACCATTCCGATTCCTTTTGAAAGTCTAATGCCATGCATGAACAATGTTTCCACATCCAATTGCAGTTAGGGGGCCAGAAATATGGAAGTAACTCGTTCAAGTGTTCCCTTTAACAGTGGATTGTACTGTACATGTTCACTTCGTTTTGCATGAATTGCTTCACAGATAGTGTGTGAAAATTTTAAAAAGTTCGGGGGTGCAGGAAACAGTCCTTTTATGCATTTTGAGCTGCAGGCCCCCCCCTCCTCAGTTTAGAAGCCACTCTTAAGAAAATAGGTCTGCAGCTAGCTCCTCATAAGACAGAACTGATAAGCATAGACAGCAAACATCACACCAACCACAAAATGTGCATCTCGCTCCCTATAGGATCGCACACCATGCAGTAAAAGGACAAATAAAAAAAAATCGACAGGCCTGCGCGGAACACGCAGCACAGCCACAGTGAAAGCTGGAAGAGCGGCCTTTCTGGAGCCCATTGCAGACTATCTTGGGGCAACTAGCACAAGTACACGTGCAAGGTACCCACCATCGTAACTTTAATGAAGCAGGGAGGCATCTGCTGTGCCATTACTCGCCATTCTGCGGAGAAGCGTGGTACCCGCTACACATCTGTAACATCTGTAAGGCATGTGTACTTCGTACTGTGGCTGATGACGATGAAGAATTATGGCTGAGCATTTTGTAATGTGTTGGATGCAATCAGTGACCTACTCGTTGTGCAGTTAACAGTGTGTGACACCCGGTTGTTATTTTATTCTATTACGACGCAATATTAGATAGGTTAACACGATTGGTTGCCCGACATGACACTTATAGAGGGTGTTTTTGCGAAGGAGTTGTGGCTTTGCGGTAGAATACTCGACTGCCACGCAAAGTGCCCGAGTTCAAACCCCGTATGTTCATAGAGTATTTTCTCACTTCATTTTTTTTTATTCACGCGAGAGCGGTTACGGACACCAGCGGCAGCTACGGCTTTAAAATCGGCTCTTGTTGTTATCTCATAACAGCTTTCGCTATAATATATGTAAGGGCCAAAACACCATCACTTTCACCGGAGTCACGGCCGAAAGCACAGAGTGGCTACTTACCAATGGCTAGGTAAGTGGTGGGTGGAAGCAAAGAATAACATGCACCACCGTTGGTAGCTGTCGCCCAGGTTTGTGCCATTGTTTGATCTTCAAAAGCGAGGTTAAGGGTATGAAACCTCACTCGCTGTTAGAGGTGCTCATGCTTTGTTGATGATGATAGCCACTAAGAGTGGCCGAAGTTCCTATAAATTTTATTCTTGTTTAAATTTTTTTTATTATTTCCCGCGATAGTGGTTATGGACACCGGCGGCGGCAGCTGTCAACTGACCCACTGCCACTGCCCTTGTGATCTGGTAACAGCTTTCACTGTAAAATTTTAGGTTTACCTATACACAACCGCCCACAAAAGTGGGTACGCTGACTGCGACAAGCATGGCCGGCCGCGTTACATACGATACGTCGCCTGTCTACGGAGGGGCGCGACAACAAGCCTGTCGTACTCTCGTGAGAGCTGTGGAAAGACTTTGTACAGTGTGCCCATATTCTCGTTCTCTCCCACGGATGTCAGAAATTTGGAAAGCCGTCAAAGGGCCACTTTCTGTACCATTACAGTGTTCTGTAAACACACTGAAATACCCACACCTGAATGCTCAGGGGGCTTGCCTCCTCTGTAGAAGTCATCTGTGAAACCAGCACTCGGCATCACATGCGCATGGAAAACACGCCATAAGGCCGTCGCCTTCTGGCCTGGGATTGTCTGCGGCGTAAGCCACCTCTTCATCGGTCCTTCGATAGCTTCTCGACGATTCCTATATCTCATAACGATACTGCCCGCCAAGTTCTTGCCACACGAGGAAGTGAGCCTAGATACAGTTGACAGCTACGCAGATGCTGCTCTCTCCGATGGCCAGGCCTATCTATATAGCATGGGTTTGCATGGAAATGACCGAGGACACAGGGGCCTAGAGGTGCCATCTTCCGAGTGGCACCCTTGTGTGTGCCATACTCCTTGCTCTATGGGGAGTGACTAGAGGTGTGCACGGGCTTTGGGTAGCCCGAAAGCCCGAGCCCAGCCTGCGGGCTTGGTTCAGCCACGCCGACATCTTGTTAGAAAAATGATGTGGGATAACGCTATGCGCACACACAGCATGTTCATGGCAAAACGACACAAAGCGGAGTGCTGTCAAGCGCGCTTCTGCGTAGTGGCCACGTCCCAAAACGAACGTGGAGCCTCATAAAAGTGGTAACCACAATCGCCGCAATGGTTAGTTTGGGGTGCGATCATTATGCAGGAAGAGAAAGAGAATTTAATTTTGTTCGCAGAATGCAGAGGTGCAATCTACTTTGCGAGTGTGATCACTGTGCAAGTAAATATGGTACCACGCTTACGCGGAAACAAAAGGAAGCAGTCAACGCAGTGGTGCCATTCTTCACAAAAATGTTAAAAAAAAAAAAAAAATTTTCAGGGCCCTTGTTACTGTCTGCTTCAGTTCCTAGGTGACAAGTTCAATGCAGATGAATTAAAGTAGCTAGTAGGTAGGTAGGTAAAAACTTTATTTGATCCTTGAAAGAATCATGTGAGGGGGGGGGTGTGTGGGGGGGGAAGTGGAAGCAGGAAGACGATGGGCCCTTGGGCCGCTCTAGATGGCCGGACACTTCTGTGCTTCGGCGACCCCTCTGGCCCAGCCCACTGTCCAGAGCTGTAACTCCGGTTGCCAGCTGCGCAGAGCAGCCTCCCATCGCTCCTGGTGTTCTGACCCTTGCCACGGGGGCTTGGGTTGGTTGGGGCAATTCACAAAGACGTGATCGAAGTCGGCTCTGGTGCTACGACACAGGTTGCTGTGAGGAGAGGTTTCGCCATGCGTAATAAGGGAGAGAAGGAAAGGAGTCGTGACTGTGGCCGTTTGAAGTCTGCGCCACAAAACCTGGTCACTTCTGGAAAGAGATTTATGCGGTGGGATACGTTAGGCGGGAATTTCGATAAAACAGTGTTATATCGTGGTAGCTGAGCAGTCGATCCCTGGCACCGCGAAGCGAAGGCAGGTCGCTTTGAGCCCGGTTGACGAGTGCTCAGGCTTGGGTGTGAGCGGCCATGTTGCCTGGGTGTCCACTGTGCGCAGGGACTCAGAGGAGAGTGATGAGACGATCAGGCGGAGGAGATAACTTAAGGATTCTAGCGGCCGGAGAGTGGATTTTGAAAGTGGCGTAATTACGAATTGCAGTTTTAGAATCAGAGAAAATATACTCAGCGGAGGAGTGAACAATTGCTAAGGCAATTGCCGCCTCCTCTGCTTCCAGGGATTCTGTCGAATTTGGAATGGACGCACTAGCGATAAGGTTTTGAAATTCGTCTAGAACGGCTATTGTGAAACCGGACGATCTGCATATTCGGCCGCGTCTACGTATACTGCTGGAGAATTAGGAGGGAAGTGCTCGTGAAGAGCCTTCGCTCTAGCTTCCCGTCTCGCTTGATTATGTTCTGGGTGAGTGTTTTTGGGGAATGGCGGGATGCATAGGTTGTTGCTAACAGCGATTGGAAGTGTGTGCGTGGCTGTGGTATGACCAGGAACGTTGATTCCAAGTCGGCGTAGGAGTACCTGACCAGTTTCTGTTAGTGATAGCCTTTGATATTGACTGAAGAGATGCGCTTCTACGAGCTCTCCCAGAGTGTTGTGCACTCCTAGTTGAAGTAATTTATCCGTGGCTGTTGATTTAGGGAGATGGAGAGCAGTTTTATAGGCAGTGCGGATGCTGTTGAGTTGCTCGGTCTCCGTGGGTGTGAGATAGAGGTAGGGGATGGAATAGGTGATTCTGCATAGGCAGAAGGCCTGAATGAGGCGACGTGTGTCCGCTTCCCTCATGCCACGATGTTGATTGGAAATGCGTTTAATTAAGGAAGCATTATGAACCGAAGTGTGAATTAACTTAATGTTCTCAGCGTTGGAGCCGTTGTCGGAAATATTAAGACCTAAAATTTTGATTTTATTAACCCTGCGAATGGGGGTGTCATCTAGTATGACTTGAATGTTAAAGGTATCCCGCTTTTTAAAGTCAATAATTAGGAGTTCCGATTTAGCCGCCGAGCAGGTGAGCCCAATACTATTGGCGTGCTTAACAACAGTGTCGGCGGCCAACTGTAGCTTCGATTCGATTTCGCCATGGTTGCCGGCATTGACCCAGATCATGATGTCATCCGCGTACAAGTAGTGATTGACGAAAGGAAGTTTGGCAAGTTTCCGAGCTAGCGGAATGAGAGTAACGTTAAAAAGAAAGGGGGACAAAACCACTCCTTGCAGCGTTCCCTTGCTTCCTAGCGTGAAGGGATCGGTTTTGAATGTGCCTAATTGTAGGCGGACGGACCTGTTGCTGAGAAAGGCAGTGACATACTTGTGCGTGCGAGAGCCTACGTTTAGTTCGCTAGGAGACTGTAGAATGGAGAAGTGAGAAACATTATCAAAGGCCTTGGTCAGGTCCAATGCGAGGATGGCTCTGGGGATGTGTGGGAAAGTTAGATTGAGCACATCCTCCTTAAGCTGTAACATGACATTCTGAGTTGAGAGTCCCGCTCAGAAGCCATACATGCTGGAGGGAAAGAGTTTTTCTTTCTCCATGTAGCGGTTAAAGGGGTACTGACACAAAAACTTTGGCCTCGCGTTTTTTTGCTGCAATGTGTTGCTGGGGGCTGTTAGTCATAACACGGCACCTCGTTTCAGCGCGCAACAGATATTTAATTACAGGCTCCTCATTACCGACCAGTTTCAGTTTCGGTTTGAGAGAGCTCGAAAAACGACAAGCCGCCGGGTGCAACTATCACCACCTAGCGTGCGCAGCTCTCGATCACGTCAGCACACGGAACTGTGACGCACTTCCGCATGGTCCGCATCAAGAAGTCCTTTCGAATAGGAAACGAGACAGCAGTGTCGCCAAACACAAAACTTTCAACGCGTGCGCCACGGCCACGGACTCGCGACCAGCCGCCGAGAAGTATAGACTGTCAGAACAAACGCGCAAAAGAAAAATGGCCGCTATGACGTCATCTTAACTTGTTGCAGCGTGGTCACGTGAGGGAAGTAGGGGGGGTCACCGAGGGTCACCTCTGATGGTGTCAGAAGAGCGACGGAGTCGATCGCTCACGCAAACTTCAAAATTAATTTAAAATACCTTCCAAGCTATATTCGCTGTTGATATTTTGCAGATGATATACACATGTTCACGGGAATCGAACCCGCAGGCTGTCTCGGCCGCGAAATTTTGTGTCAGTACCCCTTTAAGGCGATTTAGGATTACATGCTCCATCAGTTTTCCTGTACATGAGGTAAGAGAAATCGGTCTCATATGCTTAAGGTCTAACAGCTTATTATTTTTGGGGATGAAAGTCACCTTAGCTGATTTCCATTCCTGGGGAAGCGTGCCCTGCTCCCATTGTTGATTCATGTGATTGGTAAGAGCGGCCAATGATTGGGAGTCTAAATTTTGGAGTGTTTTGTTTGTAATTCCATCTAGTCCTGGAGCAGATGTGGTGCGCAGTTTGCTTAGTGCAGCCCACACTTCCGCCTCTGCAATCGGTGCATCAAAGTGGGGATTGGGAGCTTCTGTATAGGTAGGTAACGATTCTCGCTTTAGGTCAGGAAAATGCGTGGTTTTAAGAGCAGCTTCAAGGTCTTGCCCTTGTTTCTCTACCTCAAACAAAAGTTTCGTAATTTGCTTAGTACTACAAAAGTTTCGTAATTTGCTTAGTACTTTCAGAGTGCGAGGAGCATGGATCTAACATATGGCGAAGCAGGGACCACGAGTTCTTCATATGTAGAGTGCCGTCAAGGCGGTTGCAGATCTGGTTCCCTTGCTGTGATGAAAGCTCGGCTGCGTCTTCAGTTACGAGTTGGAGCGTTTGTGCCATTTTACGTTTTAATTTGCGATTATGTTTTTGCTTTAGGCATCGCTTCTCCAAACTCTGATAGGCCTCCCATAGGTGGAGCAGCCTGCTGTCTACTGGATCGCGGATATGTTCTGCCGGGGCTACTTTTTCGCTAAGAGCTACGTCCCGTTTGAGCTTAGATGCCCAGTCTTTGTAGTCCTCAATTTCTTTTGTCGGGTTTCGGTCTCGAATTTCGCGGAATTTGTCCCAGTCGACAATAGTTTTCAAATGTAACTGCGGACGGAAATTGGCACTGGGCAGTGTAATTGTTAAGATGTGATGATCACTGCCGATGTTGACTCCAGTGTGTGTCCAGTAAGCCTGTCGCACGTTTTTAGTGAAAGTAAGGTCTGAGGTGGTATTTCTGCTAACACTGTTGCCAATGCGTGTGGCTAGCATGCAATCAGTAACGAGGGTGCACCTGTTTCGCTGAATGTATTCGAAGAGGCTGGTGCCTTTCCGAGTGTTTCTTCTGTAACCCCAATCTACGTGCGGTGCATTAAAATCACCCGTTACAACTAAGGGAGCGGAGCTTGCTATTTGTATGGCCTTATCAATGGCTTCGAATACCGCAGTGAGGCCATCTCTAGGATGAGAATAAATATTTAAGACAAAATATGTGCCTTCTCCTGTACGACGCGGGAGAAGTTCAAGAAGAATGCAGTCAGAGTAAAGATCGGAGAGATCGTGTGCTATAAATGAGATATTCCTTTGTATATATGTGGTGGCCCACGGGGAAATAGGATGCGAATGTACAGCCTGGTAGCCTAGGAGTTTGCATGCTTTTAAAGGCTCCTGTACAGAGATGACATCAGGGGCGGGTATAGACTGCTGTATGTAGAGTGAGAGGTTCTCTCTCTTGTTTTTTTAATCCACGACAGTTCCATTGCCATATGCAGAGTGAAGAGGGTAAGGATGAGACAAGGGTGCAGGAGGGAGTTATGGCTGCGAAGGCGTTTGAGAGGGGAGGGATTGTGGCAGAGCTTCCAAAGAGGGGAGCCGAGCAACTAACATGTCTAGAATATTAGCATTCTGCGATTTGGGTAAAACCTAAACCAACCTTTTGTCTGAGTTCCCGGTGTTCTTTCCGAATTTTTTTACTCGTGCATTTAAGATCATCTTCCGATGATTCGGGCTGTTCCGTTCTTTTCTTTTTTGCTGGGTGGGTGGAGGAATCTGTAAGATCGGTCCCTGACAGGGCTGCCATATCAGGTTCCGTGATAGAGGGGGAGGTGGATAGGGGTGGAGAGGACGCTGGCGGAACGGCTGCAAGTGAACTTAAACGTTCCAGCACCAGAGCCAACTGTTGCTTTAACTCTTGATTCTCCTGAATTAGACGTTCGATAGTCTCCTGAGTTTTAGAAGTTTCGTTAGAATCGGAGCGCATGCCACAGGAGCAGGAGGTTTGCTCTACCCAGCTCACCTTTCTGGATTGGGTGCCGAGGTCGCGGCTCTGTGACGTACTTCGCCCAGGGCTTTTGCCTTTGCTGCCACGGTTTCGTCCAGGACTTTTGCTTCTGTTGCCCCGATTTCCGTCTTGGATGCTTGGGAAAGACTCCTTCTCGAGCCGGAACTCGTGCTGCTGTTGCTCCTGTTGCGGCCTCTGTCGTGGATGAGAGGGACGGCTGGAGCCACGTTAAAAACGTTGTTTGCAAGCCCTGACGCCCGTCATGTGAGCGTCCCTACAGATGATGCACTGCGGAGTGCAGGGGTAGTCTTCCGGGTGCTTCTGACCACAGCTTGAGCAAGTGAGGTGATTCGGCAAAGGACATACATCTCATCTGTGGCCGACTTGTCTGCAATTTAGGCACGCTTCCACTTTCGGACGGAAGTTGAAGATGGCATAAAGGATGCCAAACATTTTCACAGAGGAAGGAAGCTCCTCGGCCATGAAATGGATGAGCACTGAGCGTGAGGTACGCCCCATGTCCCTTGCTTGGACTATTGCCAGGAGGGGATTCGCCCGACGTAATTCTCGGAGCAAGTCCTGAGGCGATTCACCATTCCATGCGCGGTAGATGATTCCTGGCCGTGCCCCGTCCGGGGGAGCTATGTATGCATGAAATGCCAATTTGTTGCCGCGTAGCGTGAGTTCTCGTATTTTGGCATAGTTGGCAACTCAGTCTGCGCAAGAAGTGGACACTGTGAATATATTCTTGGGCAGGTTGGTGCGCACAAGATCCTCCTCGGCAACTGCAGAGTGCAGTCCGCTGTTGGCGACTACAGCCGCCCGTAACTCTCCATCGTTGTACTGGGCCAGATTGACACCCGCACTCGGGCGAAAGACGATCTTGAAGTCATCGACTGGCAACCGTGGCAGTCGTTTTAAGCGAAGACGCGCCACAGCTGTGTCATCGAGCTTTGATGGAACGCTTGGTGCTGACTCCGTTTTGCTCGCTTGTGTTCCGTGAGCTGACGCCGCCTTAGTTGACTGCGTTTCTTCGGTTTCTTTCGACTGCTGGCGGGGCGAGCGTGTTCGGGCATTCAGGACTACACTCCATTCTTCTCGGTTGAATTCTGTGGCAGGTAGATCCATGCCACTCACCATGTACGCCATTGCGTTGCCGGATAGACTCGTGCAGGCGCGACGAAGCGCGAGCCCGACGCCGGTGCCGGTGGCGTTAGGGCTAACGAGGCGGCGTTCCCCTGCTCAGCAGGAGTCGAAGTTTGTAAAGTTCCGCAAGACCGAAGAGGTTGGAGGCACTCACCAGCAGCGTCGGCAAGGTGCTAAAGTTCAATAGAGACCACTGTTGGCACCGAAAGAGCAGTCTTGGTTCAAGAAAAACTTCGTCGAATGCGGAGCCCATGCGAGGCACAGCAGCCTTGCTTGGCCCCCTAGCGGAATCCCCAGCTGGTGCAGTGTTACAAAAAAATGCTCAGAAGTCGGTGCAATTATGAATAAAAATGCAGAAGGTTTTTGCAAAATTAAAAACTACTTTATGAATAGCCCTTGTCCATACACCTCTATAACTGAAGAATTTAGCTCTTCCCACAAATTTGCGTTTTAACTTTAGAATTGTTTACGGTCATTCTTTAGTGACTTACCTCCACTTTGATGTTGGCATACTTTCAGGAGCCGCCACCGACCTATGAAGAAGCGGTCCGAGGGCCTGTTGTGCCTCAGATGGTGCCCGGAGGAAATGCTACTGCACAGCCAACGCGACGTGCCTGAGAGACTGCTGCGTAACAGTCGTCATCATCATTGCACTCATCGTCACCCGCCGCCTGGCTGCACGTCGTCAATAAACGCTGCATCAGGAGAAGCTCTGTGGAGAGGCCTTCTTCTTCAACATGGCTGCTGCAGCGGGAAGGTCATGTACAATATGTGGCAGTGTTGTTAAGATGATGTAAATTTTTGTTCCTTGTTTAAATCCCCCCCCCCCCCCCCCCCCAGAAATAGTGCGCACACTTTTAAAGTTCTTATCTGTTGTTTTCTTCTCATTCAAGCTGAGTGTACCAGCTATGTTTTTTTCAGCGTTTCCACAAGCTGTGCTAATGTAAGGTGAGGCCACCACTTTTTCACACCATGCGGTGATGAATCTTGCTTGTCTATGTAGCCCTGATAAAGAATTAGGAAAATAGACTGGCCTTTAGAAATATCAAGATCTGGTGCCATAATGTTATCAACTGTGCCTTCAGTTACCACATGCTTGTGTTGCCGAATCTTACACGAGCTAGATTCTTGCAGGCTATTATTTGAGCTGTGCAAACAAGTGCTGGTTTCCGCTGCCATGTTTCTTTGCATGTTTGTCAGTCAAGATTACAGTAAATGCCTAGTTACCTTGCTAATGCCATACAATGTAAGATTTCTTATAAAATTTTGCTGGCAGTCACTCATCACGTGCATACACACTGTAGTGTGCTTTTAATTAGCTTGAATCTCAGTGTAGGCACATTTGTAGTCCAACAGTTTAAGGGAGGACACCACACTTTACAACATTTTTAAAAATTCTTGATCGATTTTGATGAAACATGAAATTTTTGCTTTCGGAAAAGAAAATTAGCAAAAAAAGAAAATACAGTGAGAAGAACAGCCAGACAGGATAAGTGTTTGTCCTGCCTGACTGTTCTGTTTTTCTGTGTTTGTTTTTTCCGCTGGTTCCCCTTCCAAATAGTATGAACCAGTTTGCCCTGCAAGCTACATTATTGATTTTATGCACATTTGTGAGCTGATATAAAATATGTAATCTTTCTCTTACAATATGTTGTAAAAATTTTTGAAATGCATATTAAACATTTCATTTGGCGAGGAAGTTTTTTCCTGAAATGAGAAAGTTTCAAAGTAAATCAGCATTTCACAATTATCTGGAATGAAAACTGTTGGCAGTAAAACAAGAATACCATACATACTCATGTATAAGCTGCCCCCGTGTATAGCCCGCACCCCCCCATTTTGTACACAAAAATCTGAAAAAAAAAACTAAAACCTACCAAAACCATGGCCTCTGAGATTGTGCGCAGCAGCAGGCTTGCCGCTGCGCCCCAACCTCAGAGGCCATTTGGTGTGTTGTTGGGGAGTGTGTGAACTGCTTGCGGGGAAGTCTGTTGTGTTGCGTGTGCCGCGTCACTCTAACGTCGTGTGGCAGAAGACGATAAGCTCTGGGAGCGCACCGATGAGGTGAGCTTGTCTGGCAGTGATTATACATTGAATAGTGAAATAAAATGTTCATATTTGTCACCAGCTTTTTAATTATCCACCACAATAGTCCTAGTGGCATTAAAGTGTGTAGCTATAGGCCCGATTTGTGTATAACCCGCACCCGAGCAAGATTTGATGAAAAAAAGGGCGGCTTATACATGAGTATGTACGGTAGGTGTTTTAAACCCATTGCAACAAGTTATGGTATGTGGAACATTCGTGATCGAAATCCCAGCTTGACACCGACTGGCTTGAATATTTTCAGCGTACCATAGCATTTGATCGAATGGGTTTAGAATGCCCATTCTTGTTTTATTGCATACAGTTCTCATTCCATATTAGTATTCTGGAATTCTGATTCACTTTGTAACTCTCTCAGTGTAAGAAATATCTTGCCTCCAAAAATACCTGAAATGCTTGATACGTTAAAAACTACATATTGTTCTAAAGAGGACATAATTGCACATTTGAAATGAGTATGCAAATATAAATAAACCCGACGAGTTTCATTAAGATTGATCAAGAATTTTGTAACATATTAAAATACAGTGTCTCCCTCAACCAAGTTGTGCAGTCATCGAGCCACTGCATAAAAACAACTAAGAATTCAATGTTCCAGTCACTGGTCAAATTAGTATGTCAAACAAAACATCAGAACATTGTGGTGCTCTAGTAGACAAAACTATACTCATATGCCCCCCCCCCCCCCCCCCCCTCACACAGTACATCTGCCAAGCTACCTGTATAAACCAATTTTTTTTTTCCGTGGGTGTACTTCGGGCACTCGAGGCCTTTAAGGTCAATTCCAGCAATTTGTTTATTGCGTCAAGGTAATGTCGGTTCTGCTGTTTGTATCCGAGGTTTAGTTATGCACCTTATAGTGGAAATGCTCAGCAAAATTGAAAATAATTTGAAGTAAGCACAAAGGCGCGTAACTGAAAGCCAACTGGGTAGTACTGTGGGGTACAAACTGGAAGCCGTACAAGGCACATCAGCCGGGTAACACACAGATGAAATGAAAGCTGCGAAAGCCATGAACAGAAGATGCTCTGCCGAAAATCAGACCACGCCACACCGTTCATGCCATGTCCCTGGTTGACAGTAGGGCTTTTTGGCATTACTGGTTTACCGTAAAGTAAGTAGTACAGTAATTGCGTACCAGCTGAAAAGTGCGCATGCACAAACTTTACCATACAGAAACTCTTCCCACAACGTATACCAGATCTATCACATTATGATAAGTTGTGCATCATGCAAGAGGTGGCTTGTACTTGGCTTGTAATAAATTTCATCCTTCCTATCACTGCGACGTGAAACGCTGCTGTCCACAAATTTATACATTCTTCCTATAACAGTATCGGGGAGTTTTAGTTTGTCAACAAACTTCCTAGCGTTAGCGTTTGGCCCAATTGCCATAGCCACAATTTTGAGTGGCCTGAACTGGTATAGTGCCATCTGGCAATGGAGAGATAACCAGGCAAAGTAGTGTATTCTGCTTTATTGCTAGTTTAGGTTGCCGGCAGTAGTGTAACTATGAATGCTTAAAAGTCCAATGCCAAGGACACTCCATGAAACATTTTGTGGTCGGCATGTAGCTATTTTAGTGTGGGGCACCTGTATTGCCACTGTCTTCATTATCGTATTACCGTACGCATCGAGCAACTCTTACAGCTAAAGTGTTTTCAGGATTGTGGTATGCAAACAAGGAAGGCTGATACCACAGCATAAACTGTTAGGTGTTGCCGCCACTGCTAACGCACCTTAATGCCACCAGCTTAGTGTCATTGGCCGAACACAACTTCCCAACGCTGCACAACAGTTATTCCCTGAGCACCTGTATCAGCGCTTCTGTCTTCCGCTGGTGTAGCCAGACTGACATTGCACACAATGTGGCCAACAATTTCGGGAAGCCAAGTGGGCCGTTCAAAGTAATTGATAAAATTTGTCCGTAAGCGACCTGTGCATCTTTCAAGCTTGTAATTTTGCCTAAATGACAGAAGTGTGCAAAAGGGTGTGGTAGCTAGCGAATTTCATTGAAATCCATTGACCTCTAAAGATAGCCAGAGTTGCCCTCAAAGTGTGTGAGTGCCAGGAAGCGGGATGAGACATTGTCGCCATGCAACTAGTAGCCTGGAGCACAGAGGCGAAATTGTAGCTTAAAGTGCACTTTCTCTCTTTTTTTTTTTGTTGCCGCAAGCAAGCTGGAAACTACTGCGCCCTAAAGTTATGTGATGATATCGACCGTTTTCTACTTTGACTGCATTTGCGTCTGGTTCAGACATGTGTAGTGGCGCCACGTGGTGGTACTCTGACTGCCCATGGGATACTTGGTGACATCCCTTGGGCAGCTGCAGAACCTATTTGCTTGACATGGCCTCCAGGGTCATCTGCCTACACACCCGTTCACGAAATTAGCTAATTTATTTCGTGCGCACTTGCTGCATAGTTGGGGCATCATTCATTGTAAACGAGAAGGCGAGTGATTCTAGCTGTATTTTACGGGAAATTGTAAATTTCCTGTTGCATCCAGTGCAATAACATTTGGCTCAATCGTTCATAGGAGCCCTGACTACACAGTGGCAACGTTTTTAGACAATGTTAAGAACGTGTTGCACAGCACCTTTAGCTCTCTTGTCACAGTAGCTGCCAAAAGTGGTAACCAGCGTTTCCTTAATGGAAACCAGCAGATAGTGAAGCCAAGGAAAGTATGGAGGACGTTAAATGACCCCTGACAGCAAAATTTTTGTTTGTGACATTTTTCCTGTAATTAGTAGCCTTGTGTCTAGTAATGCCAAAGTTGAATCATAAATGCTCTAACGTACTGTATAATTAATGCTAGCATCATCAATTGTGACCAATTTTAGCATCACTTCAATATGTCCACCTAAAATCGTAAGAAACTAGCGCTCCACAGCGGGAGAGCATTTGAGACCACGTGCGCTCAAGCTTCAGTGTCGCTGACAGTGCGGTTTTCAAATCGGGGCCCCACGCGCAGTAAAGAATGAAACAATGTGTGTGCTTCGGTATGAGTTAAACATGCTAACCCTTTGTATCCCACGCCCAATCCAATTGCGCAAGTAAATGTGGTTTGGTGTATATGCGATCACAATACATACAAAATTAGGAATAAACCGATAAGCTGGAAAATTTAGCTTTATTTTTAGAAGAAAATGAGTGTCCACATACCTATGTGGATGCTGGAAATACCAGTTACACTAGGTTCATCATCCTTGTTCATCGTACATGGGATCTTTGCCTGCCAACAACTCTGTTTCAACGCATTAATCATTATCATCATCGCTACTTGCCATAATCAGCATCATCATTAGTTCAACCCGTTTATCGTTAATATTGTCATCATCGTCATAAACGTTCTTGTGGCCGCTTGCTAACGGCTCTGATTCAACACTTTCATCGTCATTCATTATCGCCATCATCAATGCGTTAATCCTCATGTTCACTGCTTTCATCATCACCATCATTATCACCATTCAAGGCCCGTTTGCTTGCCCACAGCTCTGCCTCAACGTGTTTGTCATCATCTTTATCGTCATTGGTCATCATTACCAATGGGTTCATAGTTACGTTCAATCTGAATGCTTTCTTCATCAGCAGCAGCATTGTTGAGGAAGCCTTTGCTTGTTGATGGCTCTGTTTCAATGCGCTAATTATCAGTGCTCTCCAAGTGGCAGCATTTGCTTCCGCAAGTCAACTAAAAAAATTACGGCATGTATGTCTTTGTCACAAGACAAATTCTGAACATAACTTCCAAAAGATGTATTTAACTATATTACAAATAATGTTTTTGCAGAGCCGCACGGCAACGAAGCGGATCCTACTACCACGTGGCATTTTATCAGCTTCTTACACAAACTCGATATGCCTGTCGTCCACAAACGTGGACACCGGAGCGATAACTTGCAAAACTTCAGTGATTCAAAGTGCAACAGAAGTCGCGCAAAAACAAGATAAACCCGTCCTTTTCTCAAATAAAGCCGAATAATTTTAAGAATGTTTCAAATTTAGAGTGAACTTATAAAAAAAAAATGTAGGCATACACCTCTACAGGCAAATTGAGAAGAATGCCATTGTTTCATGAGCACTTAATCATGTTTGTTCACAGAAGTTAACCTAATATAGATGTTTTTCTGAAATGCTGAAGTAATGCCAACATTTCAAATCAGTTTTTAAGGCAATTTGTTGGCTAGCCTGATCCAACTTCACCGATACATTTTGTCCACATATGTGGACGCTGGGATACAAAAGGTTAAGAGCACGTCCCCTAAAAAAAAAAAAAAAACATTCCTGGTGTAAGCAGCCAGAACCACCCCAAGAGTAGCCCAACAGCAGAGTGCCAGTCCTGGTTTTGTGTGCGCCCCACGAATGTTCTGCGACGTTGACAATACTCGCTTTTCTTGAACATCAGCCTTATCTACGTCATAATAGTGGCAATGGCGCGAGGTGCTGTCAACTCGGATGAGGGCTCACGCTTACTTTAAAACCAAATCAAGATACCTTAGAGGCAATGTTTGCCACCAATAATCGGCCAGAAGTGCCCATGTATACAGGACAATTGAATGACACAAACATCTAGGAAGTTTCAATTTTGGTGTCAGGAGACCTTTAATCGTACTGTTTTAAGTGTATTGTAGCAATTGTGACATAGAGGTGAAGAAAGTAAAGTGGACAAGAAGACAAGGTTCTGCAGGCAGTGACCGAACCTCCAACCTTCCGAAGGTTGCAGATACGGTCCCTGCCAGCAGCAAGTTGTCGCTTCATCCACTTTACTTTCTTCACATCTATACCACAATGGCTACAGTACAGTTACAGGTCTCCTACACCTTCCTTGGCTTCATTATCTGCTGGTTTTCATTAAGGTTGCATCAAACAAAAGAAACGAGCCCTCGGAAATTCCCTACTAGCATTTCGGGCACTTGCAATTGTTTGTGCATGCATTTGGCATTTTTGTAGCGGCATGGCATCAAATTGTTAGGTAGTTTTAGTGGAATAAAACGAAAACACTGACCAAGGTAAAATGTGCTCCCGTGTAGGGAGCCGAAACGTCTTTTTTTAAATTTTTGTGCATTTTACCTTGGTCGGTGTTTTTGTTTTATTCCACTATGTTTGTTCCCGGATAGACTGGATTCCGCCAGACTCTTGACTGGGTAGAGTTTAGATTGAAAAAAAACATGGTGGCTATAAAAATAAAGGCTGTTTTTATTCCTTCAGTTGTTCACAGTACTAACAGGGAGACCAGCATTATCAAGATTGTTGTGGCAGGATCCAGTAATTTCACTCCTGCACCAACTGCACCAAACTGGATTAGCTGTGCCATCCTGAAAAAATCTATGTAAATTGCTCCAAACTGAGCCAGAGTCCCTAGGTTTGGCGGTGTCTATCACAGGCATTTGCTCTGCAGGCTAGTCAAAGTATGTGTAGCTTGATCTAGGGGCCACGAAAGTCACTAGCACAGAACAATGATTATTCCGCACATGAAACAGCGCTCACGGGTGCATCCCAAATAAGCCACAATGCAATGCACGGTGTTGATGCATCGTCTGTTGTGCAAGTCAGCTCAACGGCCGAGCACACTCTTCCCAGAAGCTCACTTCTAGGCCAAACAATGTGGTGGTGATACATCGGCCGACATCGTGTGTTCTAGAAACGCTGCTGGTAGCTTGTTTCAAGCCCCGCATGGCATCTAATTAAAGGAATATACAGTAATCAATCAGAATTTTCACAACAATCAACTGAGAAAATAGAGGTTGGCTTTCCCTTTCAGGAAATGCATAAGAAGGGACCGTGCCTTGTTTTGGCATTGAGGCATGGGGGGTCAGCAAAAAAAAGCGCTTGCCCCCCCCCCCCATCTCCCCCCTTCGCTGACAAAGCCCATGCAGCGATACACTGTTGTAGGCTGCGTTTGTCTGCCATTTTGCTGATTCAAAGTGCTAAATTTATTTTAACATCAAGAATATAGATTCGTGGCATCAGATTTGCAATTTGATAACCATATAGTTTTGCATTTGAACCCCTTTATGAGAGACATGCGCCAAGATGCAGTCCTTATCCGTTACATGAGGTGTCTGTTATAAGCAGGGTACTATGCTCTCATTTCCCGATTAACCCCTATTTCATTTGGGCACACTAGTTTCTCTTATACCCACTTATCTGTTACATCAGAGCCTCTTATAAAGTGGTTCAGCTGTATTCAGTGTTATTTCATAGCTTACAATTTTATTGATCCAGTATTCTGTTTATTTGCTTGTGTAAAAAAAAAATAGCTAGAGAGGTTATTCCACAACATTCAACTGCATTACAATCTTATTCTTGCATAATCAGATGAAATAATGAGTTCTTTGGAGAGCATTTTCTCCATTATTTGCGAGGAATAGAGAGATTTATGTAGCCTTTCGTAAGAGCTCATAAAATGATTATTCAGGTGTCTGAATGTAAATGCAACTTGCTTCTCCAATGTAGTTCAGAATGTTAAGTTAGCTGCTCCAGGGTGCTCCAAAATAAAACTTTTTCTGATTCAGAAATATCTCCTAACCAGAAGTCCTCGGATAGCATCACTGGGCACCTCAGCTCAGTGGCAAGAGTCGGCTCTCAGTGGAATTGAAACCACAGCTGTGTGCCGCAAGAGCCATATTGTGAACACACATTATGCCTCCTTGTCAGCGTATATCTTGCTGCATTGTTTCTTTCTTGCACATTTTCTCACATTTTGAGATAAGCAGGTGCATTCACAGTGTGTGTGACAGTGAAATTTGCCTGACAAGTGAGGGCTAGGAATAAAGTGGCGGTGTAAATGTGCTTTGTCACGAACCTAGTCGAGTAGAGTTTATTTATTAACAAAATGAAGCCACATTATTTAGGCTTTAAAATTCCTCTTTTCTTTTTTTCTCCCTCTAACACTCTATCTGCTTCTTTAACACTGTCGCTATATATGCATTTCAGTGTCAAACTTCAGTTCCAGAGCAGGATTTGCCTTTTTAAGTTCTATATCTGTGATAAAAGTGCTTTTACATTGCGTGCGTGTACACGAGGAGATTTCCCTAATTCAGTCGGGCAACACAGATCAGCCCTGCCATTAGCTGGCGATGTCTCTGATACTTGGTCGTAAAATGCACGTCTGGGCTTCTGTTTCTCAATTTGAGCAGTGTGATCTAAAAACCTTGCTGTGATTCAGTAGAGTCTGATACCCTTGTCACACAGGTAGTTTAACTGCAGTAAAGTTTGATGGCAGTTAAGGCTAACTGCAGTTACACCCACTCACATTACAAACCTAACCGTAGTTCTTTCCACCAACCGTGGTTTTCATAAACTAAAGTAGGCAATCGCATTTAATGCTGTAACAGGGAAAAAAGAAGGCTTGCAGCATTCTAGGAAATCTGGAAGCATAGCCGTATGTTTTCAGTGGAAACCTGCATTAAGTACGCTCCCATCAAAACGTCATCATACAGCTTGGGAGTATCAAGTGTCTCCCTCTACATCAAACAAAATTAACAGTGGCACTGAGCAGTAACACAGCGCACTGCCTTCGAGCAGTGTCTCTTTGTATGACTGCAAGACGCCTGTTGGACATGCGTTTGAACAGCTGCACTAAGCATCAGTGTTCTCAGGTTTCACACTCTGGCATTTCCATTTATTTGTAGTGCTCCTCCTGTGTGTGACTGCAAGGAGCGTTCCCTTCGTAACCTCATCTTTTATGTATTTATTTTTTGTGCTGGTACTCTACGCTTGTATGTGTGCAAGCACGGCATTATCGGAGCTAGAAATATTTAGGATGACTGCCAGTTGGGCGTGTTGGTATAGGTTCATGATGAAACAAGCACAATATGCACGAAGACTCAGAAAGGACACAGGAATATTTTGCTATCATTGCTCACCACACATACATCAATGATTGCACGTGTGATTGAGAAGTGATGCAAAACAGTGCCCGCTACTTTTGCTGCTGCCTTATAGTCTTGAGGGCATGCATAAAGTAATGTCTTTCTCCTGAAAACACACTATAGAGAACGTCCCTACTTTGCAGCACTTGATGTGCATCATAGTGGGACGTCTCTGTCAGTTTCACTTTGTCACCTATGACTAAATGCACAGACGCGTACCATCACGTCAGTGTAGCGTTTCTGGGCAAAAACATTCATGGTCTTGCACCAAACACGCCAACTGCTTTTCCGTGATTGCCCTCCCCTGTACCTTGTTTCCACCTATGTTCTGATTATGCAGTCGGCCTAAACAAAGCATTGGCTCCCTGCGTCAAGTGAGCTCCGTTATAGCCGGCTTCACATGTTCTCTTTGTGTCAGTCCTCCTGATGAGAAACTTGCGATAACAAATATAAAAGTCATTTCTTCAACATTTAAGCCACTAAGCTTAATGTAGTGCACACCAGATATATGGTTACCGCTTTGTGCCGCATGGTGTAGATGATGTCTTCGCACAAATGAAGATTTGAATGTGCAATAGTTTATTTGATCATTTGAAAGACGAAAATTGCACATCTGTTGCACTGTGTAATGTTTTTTGATATATCAGTTGTAATGTTATGCAGAAGTGCCCGTGTATCCCACACCTGGTACGAGGTGTGTGGTACCGTTTGTGGTCAACAAAGCATCCATTGTGCATTTTGACTTAGTAAACCAACATAATGCGGTGGCAAGCGAGCACATGTAGAAGCAGTCATGCACACTGGTGTGCCGTGAGCAACGAAAAGTGCATAGTCATTCCAAACAGGACCACACAATGCAGGAGCCTGTGTTGTGTGGTCTCCTGAGTGTCCCGTTTCTGTGCTGTTTGGAATAACTATGTCCACGTACCTACCAGCCCGCTTAACCACCATTTTGAAAAAATGCGTGACTGTTGTCACGTGTCCATTATAAAATGCAATTTACTAGTCAAATATTGTCATCAATTGGCAAAAAGAGGTCATACAAGCAACTTGTCAGCCCTGATTCCCACTCACGTTTCACATACTACACCTGTGAGTGTGCTGAGCATGTGTCCACAACTTGCACAGTAATGAAGAGTCTTGAGTGCCACTGCCACTAAGGTTTCTTTCTGCTTACAGTTTACCGAAGTGCAGATGCAGCTTGTTCTGCCTTCGTTAAATTCTAAGTGCAGTGCGAAATTCTTTGTCTAAATTGATAAGTTTTGTAGTTTCATGTGAAATGAATTGGATGTGGTGGCATTTGCACTTAGCACTTGCAGAACCCTACTCGAGGCAGGAGTGGTCACCAACCAAGTATAGATTTGATCGTTGAGCGTGAATCGCCTTGAGGCTCGAAAACACTGTTGTGAACGTCATGAATGTGAAAGTAGGGGCCCGTCTTGTTTAGTTACTGTAATAATTTTCTTCCAGTATGGAGTGTTAGGACATGAAAAAGATATCTTTGTTGTTTTTTCCACTGTGTGGTGGTAAATCCGAGTCAGAAGCACAAGTGCTGTAGCGAGTCCGTGTTGCTTTGAGTCATTCTTGTTGCAAACACCTGTCTGCTTGCAGCATGGCATGCAGGTTGGTGTTGTTAACAGTAACTATGCGAGGTCTGTGCTGACAGGAAAATGCTAACTGTTCTCATGTGCGAACGTTGAGCCTGCTGCACGCACATGCTCTGGCAGCAGGACTCGTTGAACTAACGGTAGTGAAGAGAAGCTTCTCGTTGCTGCCGAGAGGACGGACTGAATTAGGAAAATCTCCTATCATCTTTTTCTTTTTTTTTCAGCTTGCACCCTCTGTCATATTGAAGTAAAGCACCGAGTTGGGTTAGTTGGTTGAGGTTCATGTTGAATGTTTTTTAACTGCACTAACAAATGTGGACAAAGAAGAGGGTAGAAGACTGAACGTGACCAGACTCAAGCGAATGTTGATGGGTAATGGACGACGTATATTCAGAGAACAGGATGAAACATGCCGATTGGTCATCCCAGACATACTGCCGTCACAAACTGGTATGTAACAACTGCAGCTTATAATCGGTAAGTGACGCCGAAGGTTCGCTTATGCACCCGTGTGTACTGTTTATCCTGTATGCCTCAAATAGCTCACAAGTGCTACACTCCCAATGGCCGTGTAGAATGTTAGTTTTGTTCAGAAGCAGAAGGCATGTTTTCTTTTTTATTCTTATTCAAAATGCTGCACCACGCGAGATTAGCCATCTGATCAGCAATTCTTAAGATTTTCTTTTAACTGAATATATTATGTCTTCCTGTCGGTCCGAGGTATATTCACCCACAAGAAAAGGTAAATTCATATACATGCCACTATGCAGGGGACAAACCTTGACCTGTGTTCAGCGAGGGCAAACAAGAGGGCTACATTTAGGTGTCTTGTCAATCACACCCTAGCACACAAATTCGACATTGTCTGAGGGGCTGAAAGCACAGAGTTAGTCCCATGATGCTGTGCTACATTCTTCAAAATATTTGACACCCTATGCTCGTTGGGGAGCACAGGGTATCTTTGTTTTGGATGGCCAATGAACATGTTTGATACAGTTCTCTGTACATATGTCATCTTTCACCCAATAAACAGCTGCAGGTCTGCGCACGTCCAGTCTTCTACCTGTTCCCTGTCTGTGTTAGTGCAGTTAAAGCACATTTAAAATGCACTCTGTCATACTCAAGTTATGCCATTTGCCACTACTACATGGTTCTTTTCTGTTTTGTTGCCCCCCTCCAGGAGCTTGTGTTGATGAGCTTGTGCTAACATGGCATATATTTCGTGCAAGGCTCCCTCTTTCTTTTCTTTTTCCACTGCTATGATAGAACAAATGCCAGTTAGAGCAAATTTTACTCTTCAGAAACAATGTTGTTAGTAGCAAACTGTGTCCTTGCTTTGTATGAGCTGCTGGGTAATCATTAAGCTTTGATTCAGGCATAGTTGAACGACACAGATTGTTCAAGGCTATGTGCTGAGTTAGGTACCTGGACAGTAGTATGCAGACCTGCTTCTCCCTGTGGTATAAGCCTTGTACTTATGCTATAATTATGGACATAAGACTTGCTTTACTCAGACATTCTTAATGTGCTGTTTTTTCTTGTGGTGAGTCTTGCTGTACAGAGAATGTCGAATGGAGCAATAAGTCTGCCTCAATACTAGAGCACTGGCGTAGCCAGTAGGGGGGGGGGCAGGGGGGCAGGTGTGGAGGTTCACCCCTTCCCCTTAAAAAATTTTCAATTTTGTATGTGTATGTGTCCAGGCACGCATACAAACGCACGCGTAAACATACATCAAGTGTGGTCTACCCCCTTCCCCCCCCCCCCCCCCCCACAAAAAAAAAAAAATTCTGCTTACGCCACTGTACTGGAATGTTTTGTTTTGTGTCCACAGACTGTGAATGTCAGTATTGAGAAAATCGTATGACTTGCATTAGAACAGATCCAGTACTTTAGTGTTTCAGGCAAATATACGGTTCATGCAAGTAACAAGTCCCATGGTATTTTTCACTTGTAATTCCTTTTGCCTGTGCTATGTCTGTGAAGTCAAACTTACCTAAGCTATTGTTTGAAATATTGCAATATATTTGCGAAAAAGTGCTGTGCTTAGCTTCCTCTGTAGATGACACAGGTAAATGCTGGGGACAGTGTGACAAGTTCTGTACAACTCGAAGCACGCTGAGTGACCATTGCTGTTTGTCTTCAATTATTACCTAACTTACATTCCCAAAAATGTCTGTTGCTCTTTCTCCCAACTTTGTCTTGCATGTCCATGCACACTTGTTTTAGTTGATATTGGCAAATCAGGAAACTGATTCGTGCCGGACTTTCATTAAAGCTTTATTCACTGAAAACGATATCTGTCTGCATGCACATCTGCTAGTTATTATGTAGTGGCAGCAGTTCTATAGCTTGTCATTTCTTAGTGAAGCTTTGTCACAGCATTGCACATGGAATTACAGACATGAAACATCTCAACTGCCTCAAGCGGAGTAAATAAAGTACACAAGAATGGTGTCAGTGTACTAGCAGAGGTAGTGTCGACGTTGGTGTGTGCATACTAGCTGGTTTCTTTGATGCTGTGTCGATCGAACAGGTTACTTCTGGTAATAGAAAAGCCAGAAGGTTATTTGTGATCTGAGGCATAGGTTTCCCACTTGCCATAGGGTGGTAGTCAAGCCAAACTCGAACTGCATTGAGCGAGGTGCCCAAGGTAATGTATTTGTGCTGATCAATATTTGGAACTTAGTTTTGTGCGCGGCCCCTTGATGGAAGCGCATGAGGCAGCGGCATAAATCCAGAAAAATCACAAGGAGGGGACCAACATCCTGCCATGGTGGCCATTTTGTTTTTATAAATATGCTTTATTTTTAATTATACACAAACTAAAATTATGCTTTAAAATCAAATTGAAAAAGTTAGCATGACCATCAGCGCCAGGTCAGGGAAAAAAACAGCACCGAGCAGTAATGTTCAAACATACATTGCGTGGTGAAGTTACTTTATAAGTGTAGCTTGTAGGTATAGATCTAGCACATTTCGAGCAATCTTATTCGGGTTAAAGCACGAAGTAAAAATGGTAGCACTTTTGTTAAAAAGTGTAGAGGTACAGCTTTCTTTTAACTTTAGCTCTATTCCTCAACGTATATACCTGTTCAAAATAGCCTCTTACGTTTTACTTCTGGAAATTTTTTTGTTAAGCACCGTTATGTCCAACATAATTTAAAAAAAGACAATCGTAATTGAATAATGGCGCTTATATTTCGTTGTGAATGGCTCCTGGTAAATGGTCGATATAAGTAACAGCTGATGAGAGAAAGTAGCTGATCATGGATTTTTTATTTACGCTGCATTTCAAGGCCCAGCGTAATAAATATTTATTGAACGCGAGAAATAACCGGTAGCACTTCAGAAAGCTCGTGCTCCTTGAAACAACGAGCAGCTTTCACTTTTGTACTTTCAGAGTTGGTTTTACAAAGAGTGCGCTGCTATCTTTAACTGTCGAGAAATTAAAACATGATGTTTGAGCGATAAATCTGAAGGGGAGACAGTTGTAAGGACTGTCCCCCCTCAACCAGAGCATATGGGGGGGGGACAGAACCCAAGGTGAGTGGCACCACCACGAAGGCCGGCGCGCAAACTCGGAGGCCATGCCTACCTGGGCTGCGGGGAGTCGCCACTGACATTCGTGTTGGCGCCACTCACGTCGGGTGACTAGGGTGCCTCGAGGCACCCTATGGGTGACAAGGCCGTGTGAGCGCCGAGAACCGGATGGACCGGTAGCGTTAACTCCAGAGTCACTGGAAAAATTTTCCGGTCACTCTAGTTAAGTCGTCCTCTAAGCTCCGTTTCCTCTTCGCCCGTACGCGTTGCAGCGCGTGGCTTGTAGATTCGGCGCCGAGCCAGGCACGCAGCTTCGTGTAGCCGCTTACCTTCTCCCTCCATAGAGAGAGGGCGCGGCTTCGTGTGTACACGCCACGCGCTGCATCGCGTACCTGTGCTGACCACACGTACCCGTTGCAGCGCGTGGCTTTTTGACGCGGCGCCCTCTCCCTATGGAGAGGGCCGGCACGTGGCTAAGCGAAGCTGCGCGCCCTCTCTCTTCATAGGGAGAGGGCGCGGCGCCGCGTCAAAAAGACGCGCGCTGACACGCTGCAACGGGTATGTGTGGTCAGGCCTTTAGAGTGCGAGTCTCGCAAGGCGCGCTTGGCTTGCATGCGGCGCGTAGAAGCGCTTGCTTGAAGCGCGACAATTCTGGGCGCAAATTCGCAAAGCTGTCCGCACGTAAGATGTGTAGTAAAAGTACTTTGTGGTTGGTCGGTACCATAGCTATCTCGCGTATTGTAAGCAACAAATCACGCACTGGTGCCGGCATGTATAAAAAGTTGGCTGTGGCTTAACTCAGTTATGCCTGTGTGCGTAGTGAGAGGTACGGGTAATCTTATTGTTTAGCTCTGTGCGGTTACGCTTCTCGATGCGTGCGGTTCGTTCTTCCTCGGTCTCCTCGGCTCGCTGCCTCCTCATGGTTTCGTTCCTACGAGGAAGTCTGGCTTCCTTCAGTCTCTTCGACTCACCTTCCATATCTGCCGACGAATCCCATCGAGCCGCCTCTTCTATGTATACGATGCAACGCCGGCTCTTCCTCTGACGTCATGCGAGATGGCGTGGCGCTGCCAGCTGTGGCGGTTGCTAGGCAACGGCTCAGCTCGCGGTGCGGCTAGGGTGGTTAGAATCTCCCTAGTGCGGTCACAGGCCACAGCGAAACGGCGAGAATAGGGCCAGTGTAGCTCTCGCTACAAAATCCCATTGCGGCACCTTACGCGCCAACAGCTTCCTGGAACTGTTTTGAGAACGTGAAAAACCTAGCATTTGCGCCGCTCACACCAGCAAAACAAGAGGCAGAAGATGATGAATGCAATGCTAGGAAGTCCTTACTGCTGCCGTTTTTCTTTTCGGAATATCAACCCACATGACCAACCTACATGACTGGGGAATCATTGAATGCGGATAAATTTTAAAAAATATACAATCCGACAGCACAAAGAATAAAAAGCCTTACACCCGCTTTAATTAAACATAGGCAGATCCCACGCATTGTGGGAATCGATGCAATGCGACGCAGCCAGCAAGGATCGAATCATGCTGTACATAACATCTGTGTCATGATTTCTGTGTTAGTACCTATCCTTTATGTTCTTCATACAGTCACGTCACGCCATACCAATTTTGGTGTATATCAAGCTAGTGAAACGGCAGCAAGCGCACCATGAGCTTGGCATGTAAAGCACGTTGTACATGACATGTCATGATTTTCATGTTATCACCTGCCATTTATGTTCGTCATGCAGTCATGTCACGCAATACTAATTTTGGTGTATGTCAAGCTAGCGAAACTGCAGCGAGCGCACAATGAGCGTGGCATGTAAATCATACTTTTCATGACAAGTTAGTCATGATTTGCATAATATGACCAGCCATTTATGTTCTTCATACAGTCATGTTATCGTTGATTACAGCCCGCAATCGTTGATTATTTGTGGCGTTTATGTGACAAGGCGTTTTTGGTGGCATAGCTATAAGTGGTGATCTTTTCAATAAACATTCAGTTGGCAGTACAGCGCTAGTCCTGTTGTGTGTGTTTCTTGTCGTTCGTTTTTTCGCGCTGCTTCTATTTATTCGCATCATGAACCGACTCGCCCAAACCCACAAGTTGTTGCTAACACAGATTTCTTCTACAATGGGCTCTATCCTGTCTTCACCGGCTGTGCCTGATCCTGCAAGCACCTGTGTCAGCTTAATCGCCATGACTACCTGCCAGTCCAGAATGCTATCCTACTACATGAAGAACCGGATTCCACCCCCTGAGGTCAGTGCTTTCTTTGGTTTTGTGGAACCTTCGTGGGGACATACGAAAAGAATGTGCAAGGTGCTCAAGTCCGAGAAGTGGAGACAAATACGCATGTTCAATGACTGGCTTCAAGTATTGGTTCAAGAGGGCAAAGACCCTTGCAGGGGTGCCCGATCTATGCAAGAATACAGGAAACTTGTCGGTCAGTCTACCGAATTTTTGTGGCAGCGCATCAGACTTTCCTTTCGGAAACCGGATCCGAAACCTAAACCTAACGATAACGTCACCATTTTGGGTGGAGCGGTTGTTCCCAGTGACGTGAAGGCTGTTTTAGGCAAGGGGCCAAAATTCAGTTATGAACCGCAATTATCAGGGCAGCAGTTTTTGGCCATGGCTAGAGATATGGCAGACAAGGTCGACGAACAAGAAAGGGACCATGCAATCAAAGAAGGCGTCGACTGTGTCATAAAGAATGTGATCCCCCGGAACGCACCCAAGTCACCGTTCAAGCATGTGGTGTCGTGGTTGAAGAGCAACAGCATGAATATCCTCCAATCTGACAAAGAAGGAATGTTTGTTTTGCTACCGGAAAACCTCTTGGAAGAAAAGGCCGGCGAAGCCATCGCGAAGAACTTTAAGGCAGTGAACTTTGATCCAAAGAAGCAAAGGAGGGTAGCTCTAAAGCTACTTGGTGAGCTTAATCTGGATCATTTAAAGAAGATCACGAGCAAGGCAGAGTCTGGGTTCCTTGACGTGTTTTTCACGTGTAAAACGCACAAACCCTCCTACCCGTTAAGGGTAATTGTGTCCGAAAAAGCTTCGTGGCAGTTGCATGTCGGAAGGTTTTTGCAAAGACATTTGAAGAAGCTTCCGTTGAATGACCCTTACTTAGTGAAAAGTTCTGATGAATTCGTGAATCAACTAAGCGGTCTTTGTGTCGCGAATGGAAACAGTGTAACGGCGTTTTCTGTAGACGTAGAAGATTTGTTTTATTCTCTTCCACGTGATGGTTTGCTAGCTGCTGTACGGGATAAAATCAGTGAAACTAATCAACAGGACTTCCAGAACTCAGCAGGCATAAACGTTGACAATTTTATCACGCTTTTAGAATTTTATCTGAATTCGACAGCCATTAATCACAATGGAACTTTTTATACTCAACGCACCGGCATTTGTATTGGATCATCCATTGCGCCTATTCTCAGTGACATATTTTTATCTAGTGTTGACAACCGTATTTGCGCAGCGTTAAATGACTCTCCAGTAACTGGCATTTATCGCTACGTTGACGACTACCTCATTCTTTTGAAGAAACGTCCGGGTTACTGTTTTGATGACGAAGTCCAACGTATTCTGGGCATTTTTAGGATGCATGGAGGGGGGACTGAAGTTCACTTTTGAAACGCCTAAGGATAATAACATTCAGTTTTTAGACATTAATATTTCCTTTCATGCGTCTAATGAACATGTCTGCTGGGCATATTTACCTAGATCTAAGAAAGGCATCCTTCCGTATGATAGTGCTCATTCCAAGCTTGTAAAAAGGGGAGTCGCCATCACTTGCGTACAAAGTGCAATTAACAAATCCTGTGAGCACCAAATGAAGGCTAGTCTAATGCAACAGACCGAACGACTCAAGTTATTTGGCTATCCAGCTCCCGTCATCACAGCTGTGTGTGAAACTTTTTTACAAAGATTAAAACGTTCAGGAAGAAAAACTGATGAGCAAGAAAAAGACAAAAGACCGTTTCACGTGATACCGTATGTACATAGGTTATCGCATAACCTGAAGAAAGTGGCCAACAGGCACCAAGTTAACCTGGTATTTTCCGCTCCCCGTAAACTTTCAACACTGTGTAATGCCATGAAAGGTCGTAAGCCAATGCTATGTACTACTAACCATGAAACAAAATTCACGAAGTGCACCTCTGATGTTGTTTATGAGATACCATTAAGTTGTGGGAGAGTGTACATCGGACAAACTGGGCAATGTTTTAATGATAGGGCTAGGCAACATAAGAACAATGTAAAAAATGGCTATGGCAGCCACCTAGCCTTCCACTGTAAAAAATGCGCATGCACACCCATGTTCGCGGACACCAAGTTTTTGACGTTTGGAAAATCAAAAAAAGAAAGAGAAATCGTGGAAGCGTACTTCATTAATAAAGCTGGAGATAAGTGTGTCAGCGCGGCGTCACTTAGTTTAACTACTCATGAGAGATGTTTTCTCGATAAACACCTGCTAGTATAGCAACACGCATGCCCGCAATCGTTGATTATTTGTGGCGTTTATGTGACAAGGCGTTTTTGGTGGCATAGCTATAAGTGGTGATCTTTTCAATAAACATTCAGTTGGCAGTACAGCGCTAGTCCTGTTGTGTGTGTTTCTTGTCGTTCGTTTTTTCGCGCTGCTTCTATTTATTCGCAACATGTCATGATTTTCATGTTACCACCTGCCATTTATGTTCGTCATACAGTCACGTCACGCAATAGGGAGCTTGCACGAACGGCGGCGACGCTATGCACTCTGGGTAGGCAGCCATTTTTTTGTCAGAGGCGGCCGGGAAGTGCAGTAGCGCAGTCGTGTTTGCGAGCGTTGGCGTAGCTTGCAGGCGTGATCGAGTGCGAGCGCGACGCAAATTTAACTCCAAGGAGTGTCGTGCACGATGTCAGCGTCACCGGAAGACTACACCGCAACGCTGTGCCAAAAAAGACCGCGAGCGGTACGAAGAGAAGACGAGACTTGGCGGACTGGACCCATTCACGCTTCGTGCGGGCTACTGTGCAAGCGACGTGGACGTGTGGACGCTCGTCGACAGCTCCGATATTCACGAAGTTCTCGTTCTCAGGACGACTTTTATTACCCGGGAGTAGTTGAAGTCGAGAGAGGCCCTCGAGGGCCACAATTTGTGTCGAGTGGCTCGGTACGGGAGCCGTGGGTGAAGAAAGTCGCCGCCGACACTTGATCGTCGTCACTCAAGTAAGACGTGTTAAATTATTCGATTTTGCCGTAGATTCCAATGTTTCTTTCTGTCCACACCGTCGAGGTCCGGTTCATGGGCAAGAGTGATGGCGAGGTCCGTGCCGCGCACTGCACATGCATGGCCGGGAACGGCGAAGCCTGCTTGCATCTCGCTGCGCTGTTGTTCTTCGTGGAGTACGGCGTACGTGCACGAGAAGAGCGCTCCTGCACAGACGGCCCCAACAGCTGGCTTCCTCCGGTCGTCAAAAAGCTTTATACACGACCAGTGGCTACAATGCAATTGGCGTCGTCGGCAATGAAGAAGCGCTGTCTAGATGTTGTAGTGAACGACGATCACGGTGTCGGTGGCGACATCCTTCACCCACGGCTCCCGCACACGATCGTCACAATGTTTTTGCCCTCGAGGGCCTTTCTCGACTTCAACTACTCCCGGGTACACTACACGCGGCCACAAATACACGTCGCTTGCACAGTCGCCCGCACGAAGCGTGAATGGGTCCAGTCCGCAGAGTCTCGTCTTCTCTTCGTACCGCTCGCGGTCGTTTTGGCATAGCGTTGCTGTGTAGTCTTCCGGTGACGCTGACATCGTACACAACACTCCTTGGAGTTAAATTTGCGTCGCGCTCGCACTCGATCACGCCTGCAAGCTATGCGAACGCTCGCAAACACGACTGCGCTACTGCACTACCCGGCCGCATCTGACAAAAAAATGGCTGCCTACCCAGAGTGCATAGCGTCGCCGCCGTTTGTGCAAGCTCCCTATACTAATTTTGGTGTATGTCAAGCTAGCGTAACGGCGGCGAGCGCACCATTAGCGTGGCATGTACGCCGTAAATGACATGTCATGATTTTCATGCTGCCACCTGTCATGTATGATCTTCATACAGTCACGTCGCGCAATAGCAATTTTGGTGTATATCAAGCTAGCGAAACGGCCGCAAGTGCACCATGAGCTTGGCATGTAAAGCACGTTGTACATGACATGCATGTCATGATATTCATGTTACCACCTGCCATTTATGTTGTCATACAGTCACGTCACGCAATACTAATTTTGGTGTATGTCAAGCTAGCGAAACAGCGGCGAGCGCACAATGAGCGTGGCATGTACCTCGTAAATGACATGTCATGATTTTCATGCTGCCACCTGTCATTTATGTTCTTCATACAGTACGTCGCGCAATACCAATTTTTGTCTATATCAAGCTAGCGAAACGGCCCCAAGCGCACCATGAGCTTGGCATGTAAAGCAGGTTGTACATGACATGTATATCATGATTTTCATGTTGCCATGTTCTTCATACAGTCACGTCGCGCAATACCAATGTTGGTCTGTATCAAGCTAGCGAAACGGCCCCAAGCGCACCATGAGCTTGGCGTGTAAAGCAGGTTGTACATTACATACATGTCATGATTTTCGTGTTGCCACATGTCATTTATGTTCTTCATGCAGTCACGTCGCGCAATACCACTTTTGGTCTATATCAAGCTAGTGAAATGACCCCAAGCGCACCATGAGGTTCGCATGTAAAGCACGTTGTACAAGACATACATGTCATGATTTTCATGTTATCACCACGACCTACTGTATAAACTTCCGACCTGCTCACCGGCGCGCTCCCCCTGTCGCCAGATTTGCTTTTGCTTGTTTAGTTTTTTTTAGTTCACTAAACTGCCACAGCGCGCCGTGGCGCTACAACTCACCCTCATCAGCAATGGAAAGCTGAACACGTCCGCGATAGAAATAAGTAAGAGACGGTTAGAGTATTGGTGGCAGAAAAGTAGAGATAAAGGACAAAAATGAAGAAGGGAGAAAATAAGGTCATTCTGCCTTAAGAAGCAGAGAGATGGACCGTGAAATTATAGTTTTCTTTGCTGTAATAACATAGATTTAATCTATGTAGATAAGACATTAGGCCAACATAAAAAAGAAAGTTTTTTTCCGAGCCTGGTGGCAGACATGTCACCGCCCCGTTATAAAGGGGACGCTCATAGCATCCATCCATCCATCCATCTCATCGGCGGCTACTTCGCTCTCGGCACGCTCTCACAGCTTCTCAGTCACCGCTAACGCATGGTCTGCTTGTATGGTACTAGCGATAGGCGCTCCTTTGTGAAGTTATTGCGTGTTATCAGTGACTACATAGGTTAGCGACAGCGTCAAGGGACGGCAGCAGTATAATACCATTTTCTGTGATGGTATACTGCTGCGTTCCTTTTTGCACGTCCAGCGGGCGATCGTTCCACGAGTTTCCTGTCACCGAAATCCCACATTGCCATTTGTTGGCTTCGTGAGCCTACTTGAGAGTACAGCAGCTAGAGTGACTGCTGTCCTTGTGAAAAGGCCAAAACCATTGCAGAAGTTTGCCAGCATAGTGCGCCCTGCAGTTATAAATAATCCACTGTTTGACTGCAGCGTGAATGAGAGCACTTCACACATAACAGCCGTCGCGAATTTAATCATTCGGTGGAAGTGTGGCTGTGGACAAGTGATGGTTGCGTGGAACGACAAAATTAATTAATTTGCAGGCATAAAATGTAATTCGTCTGCGCAGGAAAGGGTGAGCTAGGGATCATCGGGACAGACCTTCCTTATGCAGCAGACATAAGCTCGTGATGATAATGACTGCTAAATCAATGTTGGAAATGTTAACCGGAATGTGTATGCGAAACGTGGGTGTTGCAGTGTATGCTCAGTGAAATGAACTCATTGGAATTGTGAACTTGCTTCTTATTTCTGTTTCTTCCGTGGGAAAAGTCACACAGCTATCTACAATAGCTTCCGATCGAGTATTCCAGTTTTCTCGTATCTTCAGCACCAAGCATGGAATTTATGAAATTGTGTAGCAATCATACATATGGAACTTATCTAGTGAATATTTCATTGTGAGAGTGGGATATGTGTAAGCGGCAATGAAAGTTCTTTGGAATTCATGCCAAACAGGTCCTGCAGGTATTTACACCACAGGATGTATTATGTGCATGATGTCAACCAAGAAATTTGGATATGTAGCCTTTCATCAGCAACAGTGTATAGTAGGGTAGTTGTGTAGTTCATATAGCTTTGCAAACAGTAGTGTGTTGACAGATATAAAATTTTGTGGAAGAAAAACAGTATATAGTCGTACTACATAAAGCGGTAGGAAGAGCGGCTGATTAAGTTGGGTTTGTCTCGTAACGCTTTTATTTGAGGCGCATTCTTAATACGATGTACATACCAAGCGTGGATGCACCGCCGATGCGAGATACGCCGTAATGCCAGTGGAAGTGCATCGATGCTTCAACTAATTTTAACCGCGGGAACTAAAGGTGCTGGACGTTTTGAAAATATTGTTGGCGCGAATAGTTGTAGCAACGTAGCGATAAGCCGACGACTCTGTTGCAAGGTTAAGGTCGCTTGACCCAGGCAGTTATAACGTGCCGCTCCTCACGCCTTTACATCTGAGCAGTATGATAACGGTATGTCTTGAAACGCTAGTTTTTGCAGCGGGAATGGGCAGGTCCTAATTACTTAGGCGACCGCGTAAGTACAACAGGGTAGATCGAGTGCCCTGGAAAAACTCCTATTTCAAGATGTACAGCCCCTGAATTACTTTTCCTCAACTGATGTGGAGCGCCGCTGTGCGAAATGAAATAGGAGATACAACAGTTGAATTGTCCACTTCATTCTTTGTATATCATGTTAGTTTGGTTTTGCTGCCTACGCGCTCCCGCCGCCCGCACTTAGATGGACGCGAAATTCGAAAGCGCTCGCACGCTTTGGTTTTCCGTCAGACGGTCAACATCAATCCCACTCCACTACGGCGCTTATTATGACCACTGTGTTGCCTCGAGATGTTAAACCCCTTGAATCAGTCAGTCCACGCGTTACAAACTAAAAAAAAAATAATAATAAATAACGAGAACGCGCGCACTAGTGCGCGAGGACCGGGCCGCGCGCTCAGTGTAAACGACGGCGCATCGTCTGCTATGGATGGATGGATGGATGCTATGAGCGTCCCCTTTATAACGGGGCGGTGACATGTCTGCCACCAGGCTCGAAAAAAACTTTTTTTTTATGTTGGCCTAATGCCTTATCTACATTGATTAAATCTATGTTATTACAGCAAAGAAAAATATAAGTTCACGGTCCATCTCTCTGCTTCTTAAGGCAGAATGACCTTATTTTCCCCCTTCATTTTTGTCCTTTATCTCTACTTTTCTGCCACCAATACTCTAACCGTCTCTTACTTATTTCTATCGCGGACGTGTTCAGCTTTCCATTGTTGTCCCTAAAACCCAAGGCTTCATGTAGACTCGTGTCCACACGTATATCTGGGTGGATATCGCCACATTCAATCAGTACATGTTCCATCGTTTCCTTAGTTCCCCCCACAGCATGTACATTGTTCTTCTTCGTTACAGAATCTCGCTTTATAGCTACGCGTTCTAAGGCAACCCGACCTTGCCTCAAACAGTAATGCGCTTCCCCTTGAATTATCATAAAACCTCTCCCTCCTTATTTCGTTTTTTCCCTTTCGGTAGTCACTGAGAGCCGGCTTCTTTTCCATCGCTGTCATCCAATAAGTCCTCTCCGCCTCTCTGACTTTTCGCTTAATGCTCCTTGTTGCCATGTCGCCCACACTGCTAGCCGTATATTTACTGGTGAGCCTCCTAGTTCTTTTTCTCCACTGCGTGTCGACGCTTTTTCTATACAAATACCTGAAAACCTTCCCTGCCCATCTACTCTCCTTCATTTTCCGCAGCCTCTCTTCAAATCTAATTTTGCTCTGAGCTTCCCTCACTTCAAAACCTGTCCATCCCATATCACCCTTTACAGCCTCATTTGTCGTCTTCCCGTGAGCGCCCAACGCGAGGCGTCCCACAGTCCTTTGATTTACATCCATTCCAGATTGCACCTCTGACTTCATGCACACCACTGAGTTCCCAAATGTAAGCCCCGGAACCATCACACCCTTCCACAGCCCTCGAAGCACCTCGTACCTATTGTATCCCCATAACGCTCTGTGCTTCATGATTGCAGCATTCCTCTTTCCCTTTGTTACCGATGCTTTCTCTTGTACCTCCATATATCTATCCCCCCTCATTTACCCACACTCCGAGGTACTTGTATTCGCTTACCCTCGGTATTTCTTGGCCCTGTATTAAGACCGCATGGTCTTCGTGATCATTGAATACCATCAATCCACATTTTGTTGCACTAAAACCTAGTCCTAGAGCCTCGCCCTCCCTTCCGCATATATCTGCCAGCCGCTGTATATCATCTTGACTGTCCGCAAATAAGACAATATCGTATGGGGGTAAGTTCTAGCGGCACCTGGCGGCACTTTCGGTCCCTATACACCAATTTTCTGGTCCGCGCGCCGCCGTAGGGGAGCGCGCCGGTGAGCAGGTCGGAAGTTTATACAGTAGGTCGTGGTTATCACCTGCCATTCATGTTCGTCATACAGTCACGTCACGCAATGCCAAGTTTGGTGCATGTCAAGCTATTGAAAGAGCCGCGAACGCACCATGAGCACGGCATTTATGTCATGCTATAAATGACATGGATGTCATGATTTTCATATTGTCACCTGTTATTTATGTTGGTCATGCAGATCATCTTGAACGAATAAAAGCGCGACACAAACGAGGACGATAAAGGAACGACAGTCTGTCGTTTCTTTATCGTCCTCAATTGTGTCGCGCTTTTATTCGTTCAAGATGGAAATACACCAACTCGCCCAATTGACAGTTCTGATGGTCATGCAGAAATGTCTCATAATACCAGTTTTTGAATATGTCAAGTTAAAGGACCCCTGACGTCACAATACAACATGTAATGTCGCGGTAATATTGCGTAGTACAAGCGTGCATTGCCATCGGGCGTCAGAACATGTTAATGTCCGTGTTTCAAAGCCGACCACCCATTACGAAAGGCACACACGTTACTGCGCGCATTCCCTTACGAGTTGGTGCATAGAAAGTTCGAAAACATTTCCCGCTCATAATTGCTCGTGGTGTAAAGCACGCTACCCATTACATAGTATGAACTAAGTGATGGAAGTACGCACTCTAGGGACATCGCTATCGCGTTCAACTCGTAAAGGCGAAGCTTAAGGGTCCCCCCCAATTTGGAGGGGGGGGAGGTAACGCCGCGTAACTGGTTACGTGACATGTTCACAACAAGAGCACGTGGTACGTGCGTAGTGTGGGGAACCGACGGTAACCAGAGAATAGTCAAGTCTAGCCATCCTTAGTACTACTAGTAAAAAAACAGCAACTCAAGCAAAAGCAAGCTTGCAAGCTTAGCTCTATAGGTCGAACACTGCTCCTCTGATGGTTCCTGCCTTGCGCCACTAATGTGCACTTTTCTCGGAAGGTATGACATCTTCGCGCAAGCTTGGCGCAAATTATGACGACATTTTTGCCGCAATGCAGCAGGATGTAGCAGGTTTCACTTGGCGCAGTTGGCCACGAGACGATGTCATCACATGACATCGTCTCGTGGCCAAAGGTCGTGGCGATAGTCCAGCAGCGGGTGAGCTCCGGGGGAAGAACTGAGAACGTGTCTTGTGAGAGCACATGCTTTTGCGTTTGCTCTACTGGGCGTTCCTTAAAGGTTTTGATTCGTATTACACTTCTTATATCGACCGTAAAATGCCGAGCAAGCGACCCCCCCCTCCCCCTACGGTGAAGGATAATCCGACCAGGTTTGGGTGGGCGGCGCTTGCTCGGTCCCGGGCCGGTCATTGGTGCTTATTCGGCGCTTGCTTCAGATCTCCCGAAAAAGAAAGGGGGGGCGCTTGCTCGGCATTTTTACGGTAATTGATATTTTGCATATTTTTAGGCTGTGGTTCTTGTCCAATCCCGCAAGGCGCAACGAACACAAAGGCTCTCATTCGCATCTATTTTGCGTCTGTTTTCATTCGCATGAACCATATATGTCAGGGCTGATATTTAGTAGTTCCGTCTGGTTCATCTTCGTCCTCGATCCCTCTCAGTTGCCTGGGCGTCTCAATGAATGAATCTGCAGACACTAAAACTGCCATGAAAGGGACCTTTCGCCACCTCGCTGCGTCAAGGTGGCTTAAGTGGTTTTTCTAGAGTTCGGCAAAACTTTGTGGTCAACAAGGACCGTCATCATTGCCGACGATTTCGTAATTTTTTCCGCGGTTGTTGCAGCAGGAACTTTGAAATACGCGAAAGAAAAGTTTTGACGTGCTCCGCCGCGCGAACGTGCCGAAAGTGAGGGCGTGGAAAGAACTAACCGGAACTATGTATACGTAATCTTCGGAACTCTTGGCGTAGCGGCGCTGCACCCCAATGAAAGGTTAACAGAGTTTCGCGACAGCTCTCCTAAATAGGCAGGACTACCTAGACACGCATTTCGCAGACGCAAGTCAATACCCGCGCACGACAACACCGAGCCCCACGGCGGTAGCGACAAATAGGGAATGCACGATCGCGGCTGCATCATTACGCACCTCATCCATCGCTACGGCGGAAGCCGCGGCTATCGCCCTGGCCATACCAGCCGCCGAAGCCAAGGAACAATCGGCATATGTACTCACCGACTCGCAAGACGCATGTCGCCTATACCTGCGGGGAGTTTTACCGGCCAGCGTCCTACGCATCCTGGGACCTACCCTCACACAGGACCATGCAATAACCTGGTGCCCGGCACATGCCTGACTGAACGGCAACGAACGGGCCTGGCTCGAGACATGACAGGCCGAGCCGCGGAACACTCCGCCCCAACGAACGCCCCCCACACCCGGCACGCCACGCGAAATTCTAGAATTTCAAAGGTTCGCACGACGATCCAAGGCTACTCCACATCCCAAGCTCAATAGGGGTCAGGCGAGGGACTGGCGCCGACTGCAGACCAACACATTCCCTCACTTGCACAGACTACACAAGATGTACCCCGACAGACACGAAAACAAATGCCCATGGTGTGAAGACACACTAACACTCCAACACATCACATACGCATGCAAGAAGCTTCCAGCGGGCGCCGTCTCGCCGCTGGTGAAAGACACACTCAAACTGGTCGTGGGAGGCGCGACTCTCCGACCTGGACTTGGGAAGCCAGCTGGCAACCCTCGACCAGGCCCGGCGAGCCGCAGAAGCCAGTGGGGCCCTGGAATAGGGGCTCCACCCATATGAACCTACCATCTGTGACCATAAATAAAGTTGTTGTTCTTCTTCCTACAATATTTACTGGAGGGAACTCTGGCGCTGCGATCATTCAGTCACCATGGTAATGGTGGGTATAGTACACGGATTGCCTAATCTTCGTGCTTGCGGCTTCGAACGGCTTTATTTATGGTTGTGTTTGTTTCGGATAATAGAATGGATCGTTGTGAACCTCGTGAGCCGATTTGAATTGGTGAGCCTAAAAGGGTTAAGTTGGCAAAGCTGAACTTTTGCTGAACTTCGTCTTGCGACGAAGCGGCTCCAGGCCGCACGGAGCCAAACGGAGAAGCTTGGGGAAATGCGTGTACTACCCATCATTCGCATGCTGGCTGAAGTGTCATGCGTTGCAGCTCCCATAGACACTATTCCCTCTTGTGGATTAGGAAACTTCCTGCCGCTCACCGATCCGAACTTACTGCGAGAGCGCTGTTTGTGTACCCGAGCTCCGCAGCTGGATTCTGGCATAAAGACAAACTGCCGAGCGTATGTAAACAGGCGTCTCTCGTATCTTCGACCTTGGCGTCTGTGGCCAGCTCCTGCTGCGTGCGTTCCCGGAGCTAATCGCGGAGGCCACGCTTTTACAGTGCTGCTGTTGCAGATGATGCGGTGCACACCGAAGATGACGTGAGCGCGTTTGTTCAGCATCTCGAGAAACCCTGCGGCTACAGCCGCTGTTTTTTGTCAAAGAGTGCTTTTTACGTTGACTGTTGAGGACTCTCACATTGGTTTTCGAATTCGGCAAAGATCAAACTGTCACTAACCACTCCAAAGTCGTTTTTATTTGAATGCTTCAGCTTTCCTTTAAAATGCCTACAGTAACTCCCACCACGGCTGAGAGAACGAATTAGAATTGCAATAGGAAATCATTAGAACCTGCTTTAGTAGGCCCTAATGATTTCCTACAAGTAAACGGCGCCAAGTAAACGATCATCAGTTGACCTCCTCACTTGCGAAAAAACAAAACAAAAAATACGCCACGGTGTAAACAGATCACGCAGTCGAGGAAATAGTGCGCTTTACAGTTCATTTCCTTGCTCTTCTCTGATTGCGAAGCCATAGTCCGCGCACCTGTCAGGTGACTTTTATACCCGGAATGTCACAACGAGCAGACTTTCGCACTTCAGCACATTTAATCCTCGTTGTTTACTGTCGAAGGAGGTTCAGAAGGCTCGCTTCTCGACGTGATAAACCCGCTCAATTGTCAAACTCCTGTGAGTGAGTAGAAGCAGTGTCGCATTGCCCTTCCCGCTCATGATGATGTTTTCCTGGCACTTCAACCGGAGCTGCTTGCGTCATAGTCAGGTCTGCGGTGATTAGCTTTTTGCAGAGCTCCCGCCTTCACCGATGTCTGGAGCATTTTCCTGAAAACGAGCAGTGGATCAGATGTTGACTTTGTGGTGTAAATAAGCTGTCAGAACAGGAGCACCGAATCAGAAATCACAGCGCCTCTCTAGTGTTGGAACAAGAGATTGTGCTGCTAATGCAAAAATTTGACTACGTTGGAGACTACATGGTAATGCAAAAATTTGACTACGTTGGAGACTACTTGGTATTCCACTTAGGGATTATCTAATTCGAATACATGAGAAATGGCTGGCGATGTAACACTTTCGGTAATTTTGAAGTCCTAAAAAACTTGGAAATGACTTTTTCGAGAAGTTTCGGAAAGATTGGAAAAATATCTTGAAACACAAGGCATTTCTTAGCGAACCAAAGGCGTTCCTATGCATTCTCTATCTAGCCACCTACGTGTGGGCGCTCTCGCGGTCCTCAACTTGGTACATACGACAATTGGTATGCCTGTCACGTACGTCATGACCCCCCCCGTCATGCGTGGTGCACACCACGGACACCCGCACATTCGTGGCATGGCCGCTTGATGGAAACGCACGTGTGTTTCCATCGAGTGGCCATGTTCGCATGCGGGTATGCGCCACTGGGGATACCCAAGAATAACTAAAATAGTTGTAAGAGATTTTTCTTTTGTTTTACCTGTCAAGATCACGATACATTCTTGGAAAAAAAGGTCGGCATATTCACTAAGTATAAATACTAACCGCTTAACTGTCGCAAAAAGCACTATAACCTCTTAGTTAGTGAAGGTAGTAAAATACAGGTTATTGAAATTCGCCACCTAGTTAGCAAGTGAATAGTACAAACTCGAATGGTTCATCCATAACTAAATTGTTAGTAACTGCGCTAGCAACTTAGTAACCGCATTAACTCTAGAGGACTACCATTAGCCAACTATAGAGGTTTACGCCTATTTTGTTTATATGTGCGCGTGCATTTCATATCAAGTTGATTCTATTACAAAGGCTGGACTAAACATGAACTAAAAAAAACGAAAGTGCAGTGTCCTCGTACACTAATTGATTACCGCTATTTGCTTCAAATAATTACCATGGTAAGTACACATCACAACAACGTACGTAGAAGCATGAACGAACCACAAACGCACGCACAGAATATCATGACACCTACGTACCCGATATCGTCTCTAACAGAAGCACACCCTGTACCAGTTAGCAGCCATAAAATTTAGAAGAATAGTATGTTTTCTTCACGTAATCTTCTGCCCTTTTATTTGCATATGTGTCATCACGTAGCACGAAACTTATTCTAATGTAATCAAAAAAGTAAATGCATGTTCACACAAAAAAAGAAAGAAAACTGGGGAGGGGCGAAGCACGCAGTGTTTTGAGAGATATATATTTGATGAGGCACTAGTGGTGCCAAGCCAGAAACCGGGTATCTAGGAAAGGGTGTTTCCGCTCCACTAATGTCGTCGGAAAACTGCGTCAGAATGTAACTTACCCTAAAGTGGTTTCTTCTCCTTTTTTTGTCTGTCTGTCTGTCTGTCTAGCCGCCTACGACTTTGTGTTCTTCAGACCGTATCGTTAATGGGATTTAATTGTGCCGAAATTGGTATGACATAACATGACTGTATGACGAACACAGGGTTGCCGTTGGTGGCTACTTTGCGCCAAATTGGCTACTTTAGGACTGAAACGGCAAAACAGCGCAGTAAAAACGACGACGGAGGAAGGAACGAACACACACACTTCCTCCGTCGTCGTTTTTACTGCGCTGTTTTGCCGTTTCAGTATGTTCCACCAACTAGCCGACAAGTTGACCTTATTATACTTTAGGACCCCGTCTGGCTACGAAAATTTGAGGTTGGCGCCATGGCTACTTTTTGGCTACATTGAACTCCGGCTTAGGCGCATTAGTAGCCAATTTTCTTATTATATACAGGTAAAAGAACAAGAAAGCCTACAGGTCAGCCACTGTTCTCAACATTCTGTGTCGCGTAAGCCAATGCGTGCGCATATCTTGGCCCCAGCAACAGGCTCGTGCGCACCAAAGCAGCCCCCCCCCCCCCCCGCAAAACAAATATCAGCACCAAAATGAAGCTGGTCTGTTATTATAGTAAATCTAGTAATCAATTTAGGTCTGCGGCTTCAAGAAAAACAAACTGCTTAAACGTTGAACGTTCGCACTGACTTGTTGGCGGGAATGCTCCAAAAGTACTCTTTCTCTGGGAAGTACTATCCTGCATAAATATATACAGACGCACTGGACTAATACTAACTAATGCGATATAGGTGCTGCGCCACCGGGCGCGAAATATGATTTATGGAACTAAATGTAAGAAAATACAAGGTTATTCGTCTTCCGCAACATTAAAATTCTGCCTATTTACCTCTTCAACAATGTTGCATTTTGTACCTGTGACTTGCCATGAATTTATATGGGCTCATAACATGCAATAATAACAGGAAGGATGTAAAATTCTTTCTGATTACAGCAGCATTGCTAACATAAGAGCCACGAAATGCCGCCTTTCTGTTCATTTTTTGGTTGTGTTTTATGCACTCTCAGGAATGCTCTTGGCCTTGCGGCAAATAAATAAATAAATAAATAAATCCTTTTTGCAACTCACCTGTGGATTGAAGAGCAAGATGGAAAGCAATATGGTCTTATTTCTTTGTTTTTCCTTACTTAAAATCACATTTGTTTTATAAAAATTCGAATCATAATACCGTTTCCTTCTACATCGGAGGGAACACAGCGCTAAAGAAGACGGGGACCAAGAAGGGCGACGCACACACAGCGCTGACTTACAACACTTTTATTCATAGGACGGAAATGATGAACATTTATACATATTCCACTGACATGCGCTATACAACCGGGGAAAATGACGAATTTTTTTTTCTTTTTTTTCTCTTTTGTGTTTGTACATGATACATAGTACAAGCACCACTGCGCACAAAGGTGTGTTATTCATGGTCTGTTAAGATATGATATTTCATGAGATGAAAGTGCTATCGAAGGAGTACTGATGCACCTGCTATCAAATTTTCTGATGAAATCTGCCGCAATGATTTCGCGTGTCAACTGTAAATTATGCTTAGCCAAGACCTCGCTTTTTTCAAAGACGGGCGCACAATCACAATCGCGACAATGGATGCCCAGGTGGCCTTGAACCGTGTTGTACACATTGTTATGGTGCTCTTTTTAGACGGTCATTTAAGCACCTACCAGTCTGTCCCACGTATTTCTTCTCACAAGACAGAGGGATCTCGTATACCACGCTAGTGGTACAGGGCACAAACTACGCTGATGTATTTGGTTCCTCCATTCCCGACAACCTTACGCCGGTCCAGCGTTCCCAGCTTCTGGGCCTGTTGGAAGAATTTCGCTCTCGTTTCGATGTCGCTCAACCTTCTCTCGGCCGCACGTCCGCCGTTACGCATCGCATCGACACAGGCGCCCAACCACCACTGCGGCAACGTCCATATCGCGTATCTCCCACAGAACGCCGTGTAATCAACGAGCAAGTCGACGACATGCTTCGACGCGATGTTATTCGACCCTCTAACAGCCCCTGGGCGTCTCCTGTCGTTCTCGTTGCGAAGAAGGACGGTTCTTTGCGGTTCTGTGTGGACTACCGACGCCTCAACAAGATCACTCGTAAGGACGTGTATCCACTATCGCAAATAGACGACGCGATTGACAGCCTGCAAGGAGCAGAATTCTTTTCATCTCTCGATTTGCGCTCAGGGTACTGGCAAGTACCTATGGCTGAAGACGCTCGACCGAAGACCGCCTTTGTCACGCCCGACGGCTTGTACGAATTCAACGTCATGCCGTTTGGGCTGTGCAATGCGCCCGCCACCTTTGAGCGCGTGATGGATACCGTTCTGCGCAACCTGAAATGGCACACGTGCCTGTGCTACCTCGACGACGTCTTCGTTTTCGCTCCGGACTTCTCCGCGCATCTTCAACGCCTGCGGCATGTTTTGACGCGCTTGAGTGACGCCGGTCTGCAACTGAACCTAAAGAAGTGCCGATTTGCAGCACGACAGCTGACAATGCTTGGCTACGTCGTGTCCAAGGACGGAATTCTCCCCGATCCAGCCAAGCTTCGGGCCGTGACCGAGTTCCCCAAGCCCACGTCCGTCGAGGAACTGCGCAGTTCCGTAGGACTGTGTTCCTACTTTCGGCGGTTCATTCGAAACTTCGCGACTATCATATCGCCGCTGACGAAGCTCCTCGGAAGTAACGGGCCTCTCCATTCGTGGTCGTCAAAGTGCGACAACGCTTTCGCAACGCTCCGTCGCTTGTTGACGTCGCCTCCCATACTACGCCACTACGACCCCTACAGAGGTACATACGGACGCCAGTGGTGTTGGCCTCAGCGCTGTCCTTGCGCAGCGCAAGCCAGGGTGGCCAGGGTTCCCGCAATATGTCGTGGCGTATGCAAGCCGTACGCTTAAAAAAGCCGAGACCAATTACACCGTCACGGAGAAAGAATGCCTGGCAATCATCTGGGCCCTTACGAAGTTCCGACCTTATTTGTATGGTCGCCCATTTGATGTCGTCACCGACCATCACGCACTGTGCTGGTTGTCGTCATTGAAGGATCCCTCCGGCCGTCTCGCCCGTTGGGCACTTCGCCTTAGACTACGACATCCGCGTGCTTTACCGCAACGGACGCCAGCATGCTGACGCCGACGCCCTATCGCGCTCTCCCTTGCCTGACGACAATGCCCACAGCTCAGCGTCTCACCTTGCCGTTTCTTCCATCGACCTTCATACCATCGCTACCGAACAGCGCAAGGATCAATGGATTGCCTCACTGATAGACTTGCTGACTGATCCATCGGCAACACCATCCACTCGCGCGTTGCGCCAAGCCCATTTCGCCGTTCGCGACGACCTCCTCCACCGACGCAATTACGGTGACGGCCGCCAGTGGCTACTAGTCGTACCCCGCAGTCTGCGCTCTGACATGCGAGTCGTTCCACACTGATCCGCAATGTGCGCACTCCGGGGTATCGAAGACTTACCACCGCATTCGCCAACGGTACTTTTGACGAGGTATGTACCGCTACGTGCAGAAATTCGTTCGCTCCTGCATAGATTGTCAGCGCCGCAAAACTTCAACGCACCTGTCGCCGGCAGGTCTGCAACCTCTACCTTGCCCTGACCGGCCGTTTGGGCGCGTTGGTATCGATTTGTATGGGCCACTTCCGCTAACGTCGGCTGGTAACCGCTGGGCCATCGTCGCTGTAGACCACCTCACGCGATACGCCGAAACCGCCGCCCTCCCCGCGGCTACAGCGCGCGGTGTGGCCTCCTCCCTGCTCCAACGATTCATGCTGCGTCATGGTCCACCCCAGGAACTGCTCAGTGATCGAGGCCGTGTTTTCCTCTCCGAAGTCGTCGAAGCCATTCTCAGAGTGCACCGTTGTTCACCGCAAAACTGCTGCTTACCAGCCGCAGACGAATGGCCTCACCGAACGCTTCAACCGTACGCTCGGCGACATGCTCTCCATGTACGTCGCCGCCGATCACACAAATTGGGACGCCATTGTGCCGTTCGTCACCTACGTCTATAATACCGCCCCTCAGAGCACTACTGGTTTTTCACCTTTCTTATTATATGGAAGGCACCCGTCGCACACCATCGACACATACTTCCATATAAGCCGGATCAGGGTTGCCGTTGGTGGCTACTTTGCGCCAAATTGGCTACTTTAGGACTCTGTATGGCTACGAAAATTTGAGGTTGGCGCCATGGCTACTTTTTGGCTACATTGAACTTCGGTTTAGGCGCATTTAGTAGCCAATTTTTATTTGCAGGTAAAATAACAGGAAAGCCTAAATATCAGTCACTGTTTTCCACCTTTTTAGTCGCGTAACCTAATGCGTACGCATGCATTGGCTCCAGCAACAGGCTCGTGCGCACCAAAGCAGCGCCCCGCAAAACAAATATCAGCACCAAGATGAAGCTGGTCTGTTATTACGGTAAATCTAGTAATCAATCTAGGTCCGCGGTTTCAAGAAAAAACTGCTTTAACTTTTCACGTTCCCACTGACTTGTTGGCGGGAATGCTCCAAAATTACTCTGTCTCTGGGAAGAACTATCCTGCATAAATAGATACAGATAGTTGCTGCGCCACCGGGTGCAAAATATGATTTATGGAACTAAATATCAGAATATTCGTCTTCCGAAACACTAACATTCTGCCTATTTACGTCTTGAAAAGCATTACATTTTATAACCTGTGACTTGCGATGAATATATGTGCTCATATATATCATGTATCATTAAGAGGAAGAATGAGAACTTCTTTCTGCCTACAGCCGAACTGCTACGAAATGCCGCCTTTCCGCTCCACCTCTAGCAGCGCATCGAAATTTTCGCCGCTTGACTTTATTTCATAGAATATACCAGCGAAGCGTCCTCCACGACCGACTTATTTTATCACCGCACTATGGGTGAACCCTTTGATTATCGCTCTGAGGTCATTCTGTTTTGTAAAACCGAAGCTTACTAGTCTGTTGGAAGTCTGTTCATTGTTCTTTTTCACCCATTAAATTCTGTTCACTTTTTTGTTAGTGTTTTATGTACCCTCCTCAGCAATGCTCTTCTTGACCTTGCGTTAAATGAATAAATAAATAAATAAATAAATAAATAAATAAATAAATAAATAAATAAATAAATAAATAAATAAATCCCTTTCCGCAACTCCCCTGTGGCTTGAAGAGCAAGATGGAAAGAAATATTGTCTTACTCCTATGTTTTTGCATACCCAAATTCATATTTATTTTGTAAAAATTCTAGTCAACACCGTTTTCTTGTATTTGGCGCCAAATTTGGCGATAAAGTTAAATGACATAGGCTACTTTGGCTATTTTTAGCTTGAATTCTGGCTCCTTTTCAAGTCTACCCAACGGCAACCCTGAGCCGGATCCATCTGAGTGTGCGCCTATTTCTGACACAGCCAGGCTTGCTGAAGAGTGTCGAGAGCTTGCAAAGACCTTTACTACACATGATCAAGAGCGGCAGAAGAGCATTCGCGCTGACACCAGCACTTCTGCGCCCACGTTCCTCCCTGGAGCGCTCGTATGGCTCTCGATCCCTACCACTGCAACTGGCCTCTCTTCAAAACTACTGCCCAAATACGAAGGCCCCTACCGTGTCGTCGAACGCACTTCCCCTGTAAACTACCTGATCGAACCCATCGAACCATCTTCGGACATGCGCCGTCGAGGGCGCGACATTGTCAACCTGGAGCACCTCAAGGTCTACCATGACCCGCTCATAGTAACCAGCTGTTAGGTCGCCAGGCGGCTCCCTTTTCGCACCCGGGGTAGCGTAAAGTCCCTAGAATAACTAAAGTAGCGCCATACGTGTCAATGTGCAGGCTCCTCCTCTCCCCTATGCTTGGCAGTGCAAGCGCCATCTTGTCCGTCCTCTGCGCATACCCTCTCCCGTGCGCCGGGAGAGGGTATGCCTGTGAGAGGGTATGCCTTTCGCCGTGCTTTCAGCAGTTTCCTGGCGGACACCATAGAAAACCAGCCCTGCCCAGATGGCGCGTCGAAAACGCACACGTGGCGCCCCCCAAACGAGTTGGCTGAAAAAGCCCTAGTAGGACAGAGACTCTGGGCCACGTTTAAGCGCATACGAAACGTCGCGCGACATGTTATCGGCTGTGTCTGCTTTTGTGCCGTGTGCGTTTTTTCTGCGAAATTTACAGCACAGAACATCGAGTTTATGCGCATTATCGAAGGCAACAGATCGGGAGCTGCGACTGGAGAGCGAACGAGCAGTGATGCCACCGGTTTTCTTGCAGTACGGCTTCGGCAGTGTCGTGTTCGCGGAAGGGTGCTTTCTCGACAGTGCGCAAGCTCTGCACGGTAAACTATGTTTACTCTGTCGAGGAAACTGTGTGTGGTAGCAGCTCACATCACTCACATTCCCAAACTTCAGCCAAATGCCACTCGCAAGTCGAACAAGCATCGTACAGGTAAGTGTTTGTTGGCATTGCGCATGCAAAAGCTCGACCCATTCGGCTGTCTGCACGTTATGTTGCCGCTTTAAATGATGATTATCTCAACATAACTGAGGATCCGTTCGGCGAAGCGGCAGCTCATTTGAGCGATTGTATCACTTATGTTATCGGCAGCTGCAGCTTTCGTGTCGTGTTAACACGCAGGTGAGGTGCCGTTTCTTTTCGCGCTTTTGTTTTCGATGTTTTGAACAGTGCTTAGAGCAGAACACTCGTGCATAATCGGTAGTTAAAGTTTTTGTAGTTCGTCAACTCACAGGTGAGTCTCTTTCGTATCGCGTATTTCTTCGCGGTGTTACGAACAGTGTATGAGTACTAAAAGCAGATCAGTCTTACACAACCAGTAGTTACAGCTCTCGTAGCGTGTTAACGCGCAGGTAAGAAGCCGTTTTGTTTCGCGATTTTATTTGCGGTGTTTTGAACAGTATCCTCCTAACAATCTTCATTTCACTTTCTTTGTAGATGACAGCGAAGCGCGAGGTGTCCGCGTCAACCTGCACTTGCAAGGCCGGCGTGAGTGGAAATGCACACACGTTGCAGCGGTCGTACTTTGGGTAAACGATGCCGACTCGCCGTCGTCAACAGAATGATTACAAGCTTGGTGTCGGCCGTCATCTAAACCTGACACGTCAGTAAAGGAGCCCGTTGAGGCACTTTTTGGAGGTAGGCATAAGAGGTATCCGAGCCATGTGTTCATAAGATACTGTGTGCGCGAAAAGTGAATTGCTTTGCCCACGCGATTTTTTCAGTATTTTCTTCTTGCTTGCATGTTTAGAACTGTGTACGTGGTAATTTATTGAAATGAAATTCGCGATTCTACATACCTAAGCTGTTACGTGCTTGCTAAGTAAAAGTTTTGTTGTGTTTTACAGATCCAGCGTTGCCGCCGCTCTTTCTCGTACGGCCTCGACGGGAATGATTAAAAGATTATGTTTGGGTGGTATCATTCATCTGTGTGGCACTTGTACACGCAACAGTACCTTCGGTCCCAGCGTTTTTTTGGGCGCCGATCCCCGCAGTCGACCGCGGTACTGATCGCCGTCGTACCGTCCTACTACCCGTATTGCAACAGGGCCGCCAGGGCGGCGCTACGTGTCAACACAAACTCCAGCGCTGGAAGCCTATAGAGGCGCTGCTGCAGCTTCTGGGAGAGGAGGCAGAGGCAAAGGGGCGCGGTTGGCGCTACCCTAAAGTCCCTACCCTTTAGTAGGGACTTTAGGGTAGGGTGCCTCGATGTGCGCGCGCCTCCGCTAACACGGGTAATTGTAGCGAAGCTGGTCGTCCTCTCCAGCGCCTTCTAGTGGGTCGCCCTCTTCGAAGAGAAAGAGCAGCTCGTGCTGAGAGTCGGTCCCCGCCTTGACTGTCGCTGTCGTGCATCGTCGCCGAGTGCCCGCCAATAAACGTCTTAACACCTTCTTCATTTTTAGTCGACCGGTGATTAGCAGTGGGATTTACCCAATTTCTGTGGCGCATACCTGTTTATGATGGACCGTGAATACATGACACACCGTGACGACATTAGTCGCTGACAAGCCGAAACCCTAAGGTGCTTCGCACGTAGAAAACTAAAGTTTGTCGAAATTTAGGAGAACACTGTCACTATTATGGCGTAATATACTGCGCCATCTACGCAGCATGTCCGCCTCGGTAGAACAGTGGTTACCGTGCTCGGATACTGACCAGGAGCTCGCGGGTTCGATCCCGGCCGCGGCGGTCGCACTTCGATGGATGCGAAATGCCAGAGGCCCGTCTACTGTGCGACGTCAATGCGCGTTAAAAAAACACCAGATGGTCGAAATTTCCGGAGGCTTCCACTACGGCAGCTGACAATAGGGGCTTTTAGCTTGTACGTATACTTTTTTTACGTTACCGTGTTACCGGTTACCGGATTGCGTTTACCGTTTTACCAGAACGCATGTTTTAGAAACGTTTTAGCACACCATACGTAAACGTTTACGTACTAAACCACCAAATTGCGATAACTGCATTTAAACTATATTTAATTTAGATAAGATTGAATCACTACTGCGGCAAAATCATCAAAAAGGTTTTTTAGCGTGTAAGGTATCCCAATGTACGCGAAGGAGTATAAAACGTATAAAATACCAGGTTACCGGACGATGGTGTCGACATCTTGTGACGATTTGTGCAATCACAGTCATGGACAGGTTTGTTTTCGTCGTGTGTTTTTGAGGGAAGAAATGATTAAAAAGGCAACTCATTCGTAGTTTTGACACTGCGAGGCATTCACGTCAGAAGTAGAATGCACGATGTTTCTGCAATACCAATTCTGTGCTTGCCTGGTTCATATTAGCCCCGCTAGATGGCGCTACCTATCCAGCATGTCGGGCATGTCAGGGGTTTTAGGCCTCTCACGTTTACTGCTTCGGCTTGATAGGTCACTAGCTTCGGCAATCCTGCTGAAACAATCAAGGTGATCGCTCGCACTTCGGCTTATTTTGACTCGGCATCGGCGGCTGGAGTCTCCTCAAAGCGGATATCGGAGTAGCCACGAAGGTGGATTTGTGAGATAGGGCCGAAAACGTAAAGCCTATACGGCGAGTAGTTTACGTTCCGTAAAAGTCTACGTTCCGTAAAGAAACGCGCATGCGCAGATTCCTTCCGGTATCCGGTAACACGGTAACGTAAAGATGTATACGTACAAGCTAAAAGACCCTAATACTTGGCTACGTCGTGTCCAAGGACGGAATTCTCCCCGATTCCTGCCAAGCGTCGGGCTGTGACCGAAGCTTGGCTTCGCTAAATTGCGGGCGAGCCGACGTTTCGACAAGTGGATTTGTCTTCTTCAAGGCTAGAACTGATTTGGTGGTGGTGGTGGTTAGGTGGAAAAAAGAAAAAGGCTTAAAGGGGCCCTGCGACACAAATTTAGCGTGTCGTTTTCATCGCTTCTTCTCGAACTGTGGAATGCACCGATATCGTTGCGCAAGTGGCAACGCCAAAAGCAATGCTGTTATAATTTTATTTCTGCGGAGAAACCACACTGTTTTCGGACTGGAGCGACATACAGTGGCTATTTTTGTGATCGGAAGTGACGCTTGACCACGTGGGAGTGACGACATAGGCCGTTCGTTTTGATTGGTTCGATGCGACAAGTCGCGCGTAATATTCATACGGTCCCAGATAGACCACACTTTTGTTCGCTAAAAATGATAAAAGCTCTCTCTATACTTCCTCAGATATAAAGGATTTCTGTTTCTAAATATGAAAATTTCAAAACAATTGCAAGACGACGCTAGGAGCGCTGCACAACGGCCACCACCACGGCCGGACTAGACTTCCTCCTAGGAGAGAGTCCAGTCCTGCCGTGCCACCACGAGGCGAGTCGTCCGGTACGTCTCTGTAAGAGGCGCGCGGTGATTGGAAGCGGCCTTTGACGTCAGTGGGAGAGTGAATTGCGAAAGGGGACGTTTTTTCTCGTCGTCTGCTGGGGTATCGAAGTTTGACGGCTTATAACTTACGTTACCGTGTACCGATTTCGATAATTCTTTTTGCGTTCATCTAAGTATTCGGCACTACACGAATTCCAGCGCTGCAGAACGCAGACTAAAAAGCGTCGCAGGGCCCCTTTAAGGGAGCACGGCGCAGTGCCTGAACTGATTTCCTTAGCGCAAGCGTGTATATGCTCCGTACCCTCTCCTCCATCCTAACAAAGGAGGGCAACTGTGGATACGGGGTGCGGGAGGGGGGGCGTCGTGACGAATTATGTGAGGAAGAGGGGCACAACTTCGACGATCTCAAACTTTACATACTTCAGTCAAACTTCCGGTCCGCAAGAGACAGCAGACATACAGAGTCATACCTTATTCACTAGTTCTATACACTCCAGCAAGCTGGTATAAATATTTCTAAAGGGGCTCTTGAATCCATTCGATATGATACATACACAGAGAAAACCAATGAGAGTTAAGCACTCCTTCTAGGAATTTCAAACCTACCATTGTTAAGTGGTGCTTCTTCTGACAATCGTGATTCAGCGAAACCCCCTCGCTTCCGCTTCTTTCTTTTCTTTTTATTCACGGAACACCTGTTCCCTCCTCACTCACACCACGGCCGAGCGGCCGTGCTCACACAATTCGTCACGACGCCGCCCTCCCGCATCCCCGTATCCACAGTTGCCCTCTCCCCCTCCTTTGTTAGGATGGAGGAGAGGGTACGAAGCATATGCACGCTAGCGCTAAGGAAATCAGTTTGGCGCTGCGCCGTGCTCCCGACCGGGCTGCAGAAATTACGCGCCTTTTCCTTCTTCGAACCACAACCACCCACCAAATCAGTTCTAGCCTTGAAGAAGACAAGTCCACTTGTCTAAACGTCGGCTGGAGCACACAACCCCTGTTTACCGATTTTTTTCAAGTCAACTTTCTAGTAACTTCACCGATTGTGAGCTTTTAGTTAATACTAACACTACCAGGTTCGCGGTTAACAATAATTCTTTGCTTCCTAAGGTTCATACTGACTGCGGTAAATCATCTTCAAACTTCTGTGCCATACCCACATTCACTAAAATGCAATATTAACGCGATAGCGTTAAAGAGCTCGTTTCGCAGAAATGTCGGCGTCGTTGGTTATGAGCGAAAAATCATCATCTTGTCCGTGACCGAAAAATTGAGAAAGATGCAAATAAAATAAATAACCAAAGCTAATTTAAGCTATCTGCGTACACTGTGTAATTTATTACAACGCTATAAAGCTGCAGATCACTGCGGCTCAGCCTAATGCGTTTTCAACCGCCCCTTCCGAGTACGACATGCAGTGTGCGCACGACGTCACCGGGGCTGCTGGATCTGATTGGCTGCAGTGTGCGCGCACGAAAAATTGGCTGGTAGGGTGGCGGCACCTGTCGGAGCAGATATCAACCACTCCGCGATGTCTCTGTTGCCAGACGGCGTGCGACCTGTCGGTGTGCAATCTCGGAGGTCATCACTGGGCGAAGCTCAAATCGTCGAGTGTGCTCACGAGAGCTCTGCGATCGCCAGCGATGCCAGCGTGTCTCATGAATTGAGGAGGCAAGGCAGGGCGGAGAAGGAGGGTATGATATAATTGTCCGTAGCCGCCTTGGTACACGGCGTGCCGCTAAATTTGTGGTGCCAATGGTTCGATGATGCTCTAGCCTAAACGCTGACAAAGCGTCAAATAACCATTTCAGGGTCCCTTTAAAGGCGAAGCTTAAGGGTCCCCCCAGTTTTTTCTTTAATCGCATTCAAAAATTCATTAAAAGAGTACTTGTTATGTTTTTATCTCCCTTCAGTTGTACTAGATTTGTGTTCCTACTGCATTTATTTATCAGATTAGCTGCTTTCAGGTTTCATGCTTCATGCGTGTTTCTTTTTTTTCATTCTGGTATGTGCATTGCGTTGTTCTTACAGTTCAAACTGCTGGGTGATTCCACGAGAGATCGAACATGCATGTCCGGTCGATATTTTTGTTTTGTCTGGGTTTTTTATATGTTATGCGGGCACATTCAAAGTGCGCGGAACCGAAAATTTTATTTCCGAAAAACGCTCCGAGCGCGAGAAAAAAATATTTGAAGGTGGCGGCGCGGCCGTCTTGTTCTTGCTCACCTCAATATTTTTGGATTTCGCGGCGGAATTTAATGCGAACTGTAAACGTGGCGTCTAAAATTTTTTGTGATGGTTTTAATAGGCAATACTGTGAACTACATACATGCTTTTTTGATGCTGTCCCCCCAAACGGAAAAAATGTAAAAAAATGGCAAACACGGCCCAAATCGATAATGTTTGCTAAGTTCGATGCGTCTTCGCCCGTTTGCTATTGTACACAGAAACTTCAAAACTGTGTCACATATAGATAAAGGCCTTTGAAAAGTTTCTGCGAGAGATCGTTTTCCTACAAGCAGCGTAAAAAAAGAAACAAATAGTAAAAAAAGCAAGTTTTTTCAAAAAAGCCCATTTTCAAAAAACAAAATAAAAAAAAACCCCGGTCTCAATTTTGACGAAAATTTTTATCGAAGAGCGCTTGTGTCAGTCAATGCACGGTTTCAATATCATATGTCCTCATTTGCTTTGTTAACAAGATATAACGGGCCAAAGTGACCCTTGCTGTGTGTTCTCACTTCAGTACCTTTGATGGTTGTTATCAGCTTGCATTGTGCGTAAATCTACAGTACTAATTATTTTGCTGCAGCGAAACTTCACTATGGTGGCCTGTCTTCAGAAAAAATGTATTCTCAGATTTTATTTGTGTCTAGCGAGTGCGAGGTGGGCTGCTTCCGCTCTTTGAAGGACTACGCGTACACAGTTTGCAGCCTGCAACCTCGCCTACAAGCATCAGAAGAAAGGTGGACGCACCTGTTCAACATATTAATCGCTTCATGTTCCTCAAGAAATGCTTGGTCTACCTCATCGCGGTTCTCAGATGTAGACATGTTTTCCATAAGACGCGCAAGGCAATGCCAGCTGACCTTTGTCGCGAATATCCGCAGTTTGCAGCCTGCAACCTCAACTTACCCCGCCATTATTCGGTAATCAGGAGCACGCGAGACACCGCGAGCACATCCTTTAGGTGAATTTGCCGAAATTCGCCTTGCACACACAAAAAAAGCATCTGTATGCAGCGACAAGCTAGCTTAATTTGTAACTAAATGCCACATGCCGTGATATGGACGTGTTTTCTCACTGCCTGCTTCCCTTCCGTTACGTGCTTTGGATGCTCTAACCATCTTATCTATTCGACGCACAGTGTGCCTAAATAACATTTGTAAGAAGTTATCTCAGCCACTCATGAGTCGTTAATTTCGCTTCCCGCAATCTCATGTTTTCGGCGTCGCAGATAACGTCATCTTGTATCATCTCGACCTTTACCTCAGCGTTTCAGCAGCCAGAAAACATGTGGTGCGGCATGATTAAGCCGCAAGTGGCCGAAGCTGCCCAATTTATCATGTTTTGTCGGCAATTTCGCTAAAATGCTTTCGCACGTCGAGAACAGTAGGAATTACTTGTGGCTCCAGACGTATACGTTATCCTTAATTTCGACTAGGAGTGTGACCCACACATTAATTGTCGTAGTACAAAGCCTTTAGACAGACAAAGCATTGGATCATAAAGCGTGAAAACATGAGCAATTTCGGAAACTCATTCACGACAGCAGCGCATAAGTGAGAGAATGAGTGTGGCGCTGTTCAGTGTAAACGTATCGACTTGGTCTGTTCACTGCACACGATGCGCGTGACCCGTGATTAGCTCTGAGTATTCTGTGCCAATTATTTACGCGTTCACAAGAAGAAGATTGTTGAGAAGGAGGAGCAATAAACATTTATTTCACGCAACGGTATCGCGGTGCAAGACCCGCGTCTACCCTAGGTGGGAGGTCTTCTCATTACAGGAACCCTCTGGCTTTTGCTGCCTCCTTGGCACTGGCGACGAGACATCGTTGTTGGTCCTTGTCCTCCGAGGCGAGCTTGGCCTACCACGTTTCGATAACAGTTTCGTTGCGTAAATGTTTTTATATATATTTTTTTTTTTTGCCATTACTGTTTCTGTTGTTGCCTACCTGCGGAGGCCACTGCCACATATGATGAGAATATTCGCGACGGAGGTCTGCTGGCATTGCCTTACGCGTCTTATGGAAAACCTGTCTACATCTGAGAACCGCGTGGAGGTAGTCAAGCATTTCTTGAGGAACATGAAGCGATTAATACGTTGAACAGGTACGTCCACCTTTCTTCTGATGTTTGTAGGCGAGGTTGCAGGCTGCAAACTGTGTACGCGTAGTCCAATAAAAAGCGGAAGCAGCCACCCCCCGCACACGCTAGACACAAATAAAATTTGAGAATACATTTTTCCTGAAGACAGGCCACCATAGTGAAGTTTCGCTGCAACAAAATAATTAGTACTGTAGATTTACGCACAATGCAAGCTGATAACAACCATCAAAGGTACTGAAGTGAGAACACACAGCAAGGGTCACTTTGGCCCGTTATATCTCGTTAACAAAGCAAATGAGGACATATGATATTGAAACCGTGCATTGACTGACATAAGCGCTCTTCGATAAAAAATTTTCGTCAAAATTGAGACCGGGGTTTTTTTTATTTTGTTTTTTTGAAGATGGGCTTTTTTTAAAAAACTTGCTTTTTTAACTATTTTTTTCTTTTTTTACACTTCTTGTAGGAAAACGATATTTTGTAGAAACATTTCAAAGGTCTTTATCTATAAGTGACACAGTTTTGAAGTTTCTGCGTACAATAGCAAACGGGCTAAGACGCATCAAACTTAGCAAACATTTTCGATTTGGGCCGTGTTTGCCATTTTTTTACATTTTTTCTGTTTAAAGGACAGCATTAAAAAAGCATGGATGTAGCTCATAGTATTGCCTATTAAAACCAACACAAAAAATTTTCGATGCCACGTTTACAGTTCGCATTAAATTCGGCCGCGAAATCCAAAAAATATTGCGGTGAGCAAAAACAAGACGCCCGCGCCGCCACCTTCAAATATTTTTTTCGCGCGCTCGGAGCGTTATTCGGAAATAAAATTTTCGGTTCCGTGCCCTCTTAATGTGCCCGCATAACATATAAAAAACCCAGACCAAACAAAAATATCGACCGGACATGCATGTTCGATCTCTCGTGGAACCACCCTGCTGCTAATCCTTGTATGTACGATTTATTTGTAACCTTCACCCGGGGTCCCGTCGCAGTCTGGTACTTCGCGACCCTGGTCTGTATATTTTATGCTTTGTAATCATACTTTTTTTTTGTGATAATAAAAACTGATTGATAGCTTGAAAAAAAGAAAATTGGCGAAGCTTGCACTAATCTGCGCATGCCTTGAAGCAGGGAAACTGGACCATTCTGAAGACTAATCCGGTTGTTTCTAGGCCTTAGCTAGGTGATGCAGCTTATTTCTAGGTTGCTTCTAGGTCGTTGCTAGGCTTTATCTAGGTGATGCTAGGTTGTTTCTACGTGAATTCTCAGCGCAGACAGGTTCGAGTTAAACCATGTCAGTCACAGACACGACACGGGCACGTTGTCGTTCGTGTAGGCCTTTCATCGCGTCTCGTAGCCGCCTTTCCCGTTTTCTAGTATTCTCTCATTTTTACGTACTCAACCCCCCCCCCCCCCCCCCCCGAAATTTTTCAGTTTTGCTTGCGTATATATGCACGCACACATACAAACGCACGCACGAACATACATAAAGTATGGTTGAACCCCCCCCCCCCCCCCCCCCGGAAAAAATTTCTGGGTACGCTACTGCCTCATATTGTAGCTTTGGGACGTAGAACCCCAACAATTATTATATTAGTAATGTAATTAAGTACAATACAGATAAGTGCTATAATTACTTTTTCCAATTTAGCTCCTCTTGTGGAGAAGCGAAGCATTTGTTGATTTTGCGTTCAGTCTTTGCCCATATGCTTAAACTGATAGTAGCCCTTGAGTATGCGCAGTATCCTGTAATATCGAATGGGCTAACTTAAATCGTAGATACCATTTTGCTTGAGGGTGACCATTACGTTTTGAGCAAGCTCAACGGCTCTGCTTGTTTGCCTGTCTTTACCCTACGGTTCCTATGAAGCTTAGGCAGGTGTGATGAATGGAACGAAAACGTGCCGACGACGACGAAGGTGCGGCGGCGTGCACGTGGATTTTGGAGCCAGCTGTGCGTGTGAGGCAAGCCAATCAGCTGATGACTTGTGGTGGCCCATCGAGGTGGTGTGCCACGATTGGGCCACGTATGGAGAAGACGTGGCGATGTGCTTGCTGGCTGGGGACGAGCCGAAGCAGTGGCAGACGCAAGACAGCGGGCCGAAGCATCGGACGCCGGCGGTCAAGGGTCCGGCCAGGGAACGCGACCGTCCGTGCTGCTGCCGCCCAACCACCAGCTGGGGCGGCGTTGCCGGCACGAGTACTACATCTCGGGGCGCGGCCTGGCCTGCTGTCCTGTTCCTCGCCGAGGGCATCGCGGATCTCGGCGAGGCGTCTCCGCGGTCAGCTGGCCAGCACAGCAAAGACCGTGACCTGGCTAATGGTCACGAGAGCGCCGAGCATCGCGACTCGACGCAAGCTGTTCGCTGGGCAGGCTGGCCATTGCCTGCACGGAGCACTGCGTCTCCATGCGGGTTGACTGCGTTCGTAGTCGCACCCACGCCGCCAAGCTACATCGTCGCCCATCGAGACGCACCCCGCCTCACGTCGCCTTTTGCGCCGCCTTCTGCCCATGCACCTCAGCGTCCGTCGTACCGTCCGTCGTTTTCGTGAGGTTTTTGAACTCTCTCTCTCCTCGAACTCGCGTTCCTTGTTGACAGTGTATTTATAGCTTAGTCTCTGTGATTTCATTGTGCTTAAGTGTTTATTTTAGCTTCTGTTTGTCATAAACGTCGTGTGTGTCTTTAACCACGTCGTCTCTGTGTCCATTTCCTCTTCGCACGGCACGCCAACAAGAGTGACGATAGAGTCCGTCTTATTTCATTACAATATTATCTGTCGCGGACGCCAGATAATATTGTAATGAAATAAGATGGACTGTATCGTCACACTTGTTATGCGTGCCGTGCGACGAGGAAATGGACTCAGATACTACGACGTGGTCAAAACACACGACGTTTATGACAGCAGGTAGTAAGCATGTAAGTGAACAAAGGGTTAAGCTTAACGATGGCTTATTAAGTACCAAGACCACGATTATGGGGCACGCTGTTCTGAAGAAGTAATGTTTCATTTGAATTCAAGGTGTTCCTTAAAGGGGAATTCAGGTGCATTTTCGACCACATTGGCGTTTTCAAATATAGTATTAACAGTCCTGTAACAGCTAGGGTGGTTCATTTTGCCGAGACACTCGTCAGTAATTTTAAATAAGCAATAACCGATGTGCCGAAATAGGGAGCTGCTTCATGCTGGGTAGACGATGACGTCACGAAATGCACACGTGGTTCTTCTATCGCGCGAAAATCAAGCTCGCGATGTTTTCCGGCGCGGAATCAAGCTCGTGTGAACTTACCAGCGACGAGTTCAGTGATGAGTGCAGCTATCTGAGCGCGGAAGCATCGCCTTTTGATTACGACCTGCCGGAGCGTGGAGCACTGACGTGCCCCGCATCGATGGAATCGAGCCGCGGTAAAACGAAGAAAGCGCGCGCTGCATCCGTCTGCTGCGCGAGGCAGGGTGGTAGGAAAGGGGTAGAAACGATGCGTCACGTACACAGTGGCCCGCATTTAAAGGCATATAATTTATAAATTCGTTTTCTAAAAAACTAAATGACTTACGCTTGTATAATTCGGCATATATCATCAGGATTTCGAAGAGAACACATGTTGACAATCTTATTGAAATTGGTGAATATAAAAAATCGCTGCGCCGAATGTACACGACTCGTTTTTTGCAATTCTCTTCCCTGAAATATGGCCGCCGCGGCCGGAAGTCGAACCAGCACCTTTGTGCTCAGCACCTCAACATCGTACAGCTAAACCACCACGATGGATTCGAAAAAAAAAGGTGCTCAATAATAATAATAATAATAATAATAATAATAATAATAATAATAATAATAATAAACAGATATAGTTGTGGTTAAGCGTATTCGCCTTCGGCAGAACAGAAAAACGGAGAACAGCGGCAAGAAATAGGAATCAATGAATACCATGGTGTCCTCTTACCTCGGCATCGATTGGCTTCACTTCTATGGACACAGTCGGCGCTGCCAAGGCCTGTTGCCCGGCTTGGAGCTGAGGACTTTCTACGTAGTGCGGAACTATCAGGAAAAAAAAAAAGATAAACTATGGCGATAAGAGAAGAAATAAACAATATGAACACTCTCAACATTTTGACTCTGTGGCACAGTGGCACCGCGTTGCGGCAGCTTTCGGCAGCGTCTGAAGCAGCCCACGGACGCCTGGATCATCGGCGCGCGCGGCTGTACGCAGCCGCGCGCCGTGAGCTGACAGCGAAGTTTTGTCACCACAAGGCCCTAACCGCACATACACGTTTCAACGCGTCAGCGCGTGGCGTGCCCTCTCCCTATGGAGACAGAGGTTCTTGTAGCCGTGCGCCCTCTCCCTCTATATGTATAGGGCTCGGCGCCGAGTCTACACGCCACCCGCTGACGCGTTGTAATGCGTACTTGTGGTTAGAACCCTAACCACACGACTTTAAGCCCTAACCACACGTACGCGTTAGAACGCCTCAGTGGGTGGCGTGTAGATTCGGCGCCGCGCCCTATACCCATGGAGGGAGAGGGCGCGCGGCTACACGAAGCTGTGCGCCCTCTCCTTCCATAAGGAGAGTACACGCCTCGCGCTGACGCGTTGAAACGCATACGTGTGGCTAGGGGTTTAAAATTATTAAAGGACCCCGGCATAGCTAAGCAGACCAACACCACCTAGACCAAAAGGCCGGAGGGCTCTCCCCATTCCGAATGCTGACGTCACCAACCGGCTTTCCCGGCGAGTCGCTTTTAGGAAAAGCGGCTAAGCGCGGATGGATACAAATTGAGACACGTGCACTAGTAGTTATTTAGAAACTCCCTGCATTCGTCTGAATAATGAAACACAAAAGCCCAAACAAAGCTGCATTAACCATACGAAAGTGATGTTTCAGTAAAATATCAGCTTCCAGCGGGGAAACGCTGTAGTCAGAAGGGCTCTATTTTCATTGACGGAGGACAGGGGACAACCTCAGTTTGCTTCTCGGTGTCACATGAGGTACGGCGGTCCCCTCAGTCCCGTTTTTTGCAATATTGTGACGACGTCATGAGTGCTGTATTGTATGTGGTGCATTGACTTCATCATGCCGAACAAGTGTTGTGTCCCTCAGTGCCGTGGAAATTACGACTCGTAGGCAAGGTGCTGGTTTTCAGATTTCCGCAAGACGACGAGCTGCGCAGAAAATTCCACGAGACTTCATTCCTTCGCAGTACTTGAGTCGTCCTGCAGAATTTTCTTATGCTTCACAGCGCGATTACAAGTATGCAGTGTTTCAGCTTTAAATAGTACATAATATTGGTCGTCTTTCAGAAAGCTCGCAGATAAACGAGTTTTATTTATTTATTTTTGTCGGTGTGCGAGCTGCACTTCGCTCCCGGAGACATAATACTAGAGGCTTCGTTCATTGACGAAGAAACGGGACGCACGGTGACCGCACCATTGCTCAGTCCGCGCATTCTTCCAGGTGTAATTCCATCAAAATTTCCGAGTGACCCAGCTTACTTTTCGAAAGAGTGCATGCTCAAGAAGAGAAAGACCCGACTACAAGGGAAAACGGCTGGAAGCGTCATGCTATCCAGTCAGCTCTTGCGGAACCAGCGGAAACATCTCGCCGTGAACAAGAGGCAGACACAGCACAGTGCATTGCAGACTTAGCTTCCCACATCAGAAGCAGAAGCTCACCGCACTGCATTGAGAGCGGTGTGCGTCTTCTGCTCTTCCACGTCGTCGCAGACGACGTGCCTTCCATAAAATACTCGCTTGTGGTATAAAAGCTGACATTACAGTTCATGAAGAGGCCGACAACTAAGGTGGGACGCAATTTGTGCGTTCCGCCTGCTGCAAGCAGCAAGAGGGTTGTAACAGAATTCGTTGATAGTATTGAGGCCTCGGACACCAACGGGGCGTATTCGCCAACGAAGAGACATACCGACGAGATTGTTGAAGCCAGTTCGTTTCTGCTCAGTACTAGCTGTCAGCGCAGACGGAAGAGGACAACGGCCATGCAATACAATTCCTGACGGAACAGTTGAAGCTGCTCTCTAAGAATAAGGTGCGAAGGCGTTACTCAACCGAATTCATGGTGTTTTGCTGTCTTCTGTTTACGATATCGCCCCATGCGTACAAACATATGCGTGGTTATGACACTGTCACAATACCACATCCAGTGACTATCAGGGCCATATGTTCCTCACACGGAATGAATACGCAATTGGAAAATGAAAGTTCTACTTTCCTCCGGCACATGAAGACAAGGATATCTGACCTGGACGAGCGTCAACGCGCTGTTACTCTAATGCTGGACGAGATCCACATTAAACCTTTTCTGACTACAAAGGCGGCAACATCGCCGGCATAGCGCAGAACCCCCCCTGAGGCAGCTACCAGCGCCATGGTTTTTATGGTACAGAGCATTTGCTGTACTTTTAAAGGACCCCTGACAGCAAAAGTTTTGTTTGCGACTTTTTTACAGTAATTTGTAGCTTTGCGTCTGGTAATGCCGAAATTGAATCGTAAATGCTCTAACGCATCGTATAATTAATGCTAGCGTCGTTAATCCCGGACGATTTTGCTTCAGTTCGAAACGCCCGCCTAAATACCATAAGAAACTAGCGCCTCACAGCGGGGCAGCGCCTGAGACTACATGCGCTCAAGCTTCGGTGACGCTGAACGTGCCGTTTCCAAATAGGGTGACCCGAGGGCGGTGAAGAATAAAGCGATGTGGGTGCGTTCAGCGTGTCCCCCCTCAGGAAAAAGAAAAGCATTCCTGGCGTAAGCAGCGAAAACCACCTTGACAGCAGCCCGACAACAGAGCGAGAGGGGTGACGAACAATAGTCCTCGCCGGGTGCCAGTCGGGGTATTGTGCGCACCCCGAAAATGTTCTCCGATCCTCTGCAACGTCACGAGGGGGAGCCTCTGTCTACGTAAAACCACGGAAAATGTCGATTTTACCAGAATACTCGGATGAGCCCTCACCTTTACTTTAAAACCAAATTAAAATATCTTATAGGCAACGCTCGCCCCTAATAATCGGTGAGAAGTGCCCCCCGCATGCAAGAGTCTCAAACGACACAAGAACCTCGAGTTTCCAAATTTGATGTCAGGGGTCCTTTAAAGAAGTTGCGCATATTGTAACTGTACGTGGCGCCACACGGATGAGAAGATTGGGTACCAAGTTATTTGTGTTGTAACTGACAGCAATAAAGTGAACCCGAAAGGAAATGGAACAGTTCGCGTCAGGGCCAATCAGCGATTCGTTCCCTTTGTTTATCCGCATCCGTGTGATCCCAAAAGAGGCCTTTATTTTTTTGTAATTGATCCAGTGCACATTTTAAAATGCGTCCGAAACAACTGGATCAGACAGCGCAACCACAAACAGTGTTTCTATTTCCCTGAATTCGAGCAGCGCATGCGTCATCGGAGAGGCGCATGCTTTCGGCATTTTTTGGTACTATTGTAGATATGTACAACATCGAGGTCGGCCAACTACTAAGGCATGCCTACACACTGTCGCGAAAGACATCGAAAAGCAGAATGTAAAGCAATTGTTTTGCAGGTGCTAAATGAAACCGTCCCTTCCGCTCTTCGAGAAATTGGGAACAAGCACAATCTCTACCATGTAGAAGGCACCACGATGTTCATTGAGATAATAGCGAAATGGTGGAAAGTTTTGAACGTCAGAACTCCGTCCAAAGGAGAGATGAGTTCCAAGAGCCCGCGTTTTCGATGGAGGATCGCAAATTAGATTTTATGTACAACCTCTCGGACTGGAGGAAGAGTGGAAGGGAAGAACGAAAGTTTGCGATAGTGGGACGTTGACTAAGGAGGCACATGCAGGCCTTCACCAAACAACTCAAGGCCTCATTGAAATCGTCAGGTACTGTTGAACGAATTGAAGCTGTCCTATGTGTTGCTTGGCAAAATTCGGACCGACTGCCTAGAAGACCGGTTCGGTAAATACCGACGGCTCGCTGGATCTGATTTTCACGTGTCGATAAGACAAGTGTATGAATGTGAAAACAAACTGCGTTTGCAAAGCACACTGCCGACGGTCGCCACTTCTAAGAGTGTCAGTGAAGAAGACGAACAATGGCAGGACCTTGATGGGAAAGCTGACTGCCATAACAACAACGTTGGCCGAAGTCCAACGTTGTTGTTACGGAAGAAACATTGGCAAAGATGAAGGACATCCCGGTGTTGGTCTACGTGGCTGCGTATGCGTCATTGAAGAAGCTCAAGTGTCAAAAATGCAGAGAAGCGTTGACATTGAACAAAGAAATTTCAGTTTCTGTCGCTGACAAGCACTGTGACCTCATCGGAGCAATGGATCGTGGAGGCCTTGTTCATCCAACATTGTTGTAAATGCTGTTGCGCATAATTATGCAGTAGTGGAGCAACTATCAAAACAAGAAGTGTTTTTAAAGCTCTCAAACCAGCGCCAAGTGGTAGCAGACCTCACCGTGGAGCTACTAAGCAACGAAGAGTCGTCAGATTTCGATGCCTGCGACGACGGACACTCTGGTGAACTGGTGCTGCAGTACGTGTTATGGTGCAGCACTAGCATTTTTCTCAAAAATGTTTGTTGCAGAATGAATGACAAGGTTTTGGAAGCTCATTCTAAATCAAAGAAGAGAAAGCTCGAAACGCTAAGTAGCTCTTGACGTGGATTCCTGTAAATAAAGTTCTTTAGAAAGCATGCCATCAGTCTCCTATCCTCACACGCGACTTGTTATGAGATTTCCTCTCTTTTATTTATTAAATGCCTGCCCATTAGTTTCCTGACTGCTGGCACGCGCAACTTAAGATGAGAAATGTGTGAAAAGTAAGAGCGCGTGTTCCGCCCTAACACTCAGTATGAAATGAAGGCAAACGCAGCTCTGTGCTTGTCTACGGTGTGCCTTTTTTTCGTCCTCGTCCTCGTCTACTGTGTGCCTTTTTTCGTCCACTATGTCGTACCAAATAGGCCAAGCGAAAACTCGGCTCAACTAAAAGCCAGCCTTATATTTTTGTTCGACGTCAAACGTTGGTATGATCCGACGAAATGCTTTTTAGGAGCGAAGCTCCTTAGGCCGGCACCCCGCCGTCGCCGTTAGCTCCCTGGCACGGTTCCAGCTGTGGCGTCTCCCCCTTACGCGGGAGGGTAAATGAGCTTCATGAGCACAGGAACGCGGATGGCGTCTGCACGACGCGCAAAGCGCGAGAATACGAACGCATGCGAAACGGAGGCAGATTAGTCCCCCCTCTCCCTCTTCCTGCTACTCTGCCATCTCCCCTCAAACCGGCGGACGCGCGAAACAATCGCTTCACCCTGTCGTCCGCCCAGCGGTTGGTGCGTTGCCTAGACAATTAAACGCCGCGCGTGCCGAAAGCCGCGTGCATCCCATTTCTAAGGAGCTTCGCTCATCGGTTGTATTCGTACACGGAACAACTGCTAGTTTTTCTTTCATTCGGCTCACCCTAGATGTTTTACGTGGAGATAATTATCTTCGACGTGCGGCGTGGTTCATATATATCAATTTGTTCATATCGATGAAGAAAACGATGCCAGGTTTCGGGGAATCACATATATCTATTTCTGCTTACTACAGAACAATAAATATAAAGCCATAATATCAAGCGCACTTTTTCACGCAGTTCGTTCACTGCTCGGTGGAGAGCAGTGAAAATGGTGAGCGAGCGAAGAGGAGAACATAGGCGAGTGGGGGAGGATCAGGTGGCAGGGCTAAGCCGGTCAAGCCCAGCCGCGCCAAACATAGGTGGTACGATTTCAGGTAACATATGTCAGCTCAAAAGGCGAGATGGTGGATGGTTTAAAGCTTTTCTAAATCATGCTCTACTATTATTTGCGATGGATTCATACCAACTAGCCTGGATATAAGGACACTTGTGCAAAACAGTGCGGCGGCACCATTTTGGTGCGAAGCACTCACAATATCGTCTCTGTCGGTAGATATTGCTCGCTCCAGTTGGCATGCCAGCGTCGTCCCGTGCAAGCTCGGGCTGTGCTGCTGCAGCGGCGTTGAAGGGCACCTGTTGTTGTTTCCGCAGGGCAACTTGTCTGCAGCAGAAATAGAAGCACAACACTCTCTGGGTGCATTTTTAACGCCTATACATAAGGTTGCCCGCAATCGCATCAATGGTCGCAACAGCAGCGACGTCTGCATTAACAACAGAAACGGTAGCGCCATCTGCGACACAACTGTTATTTATTGCAATATCTGACACAAACGAATCACCGTAATCGCGTTCTAGCCGCTTTCCTGATCACTTCCTGCTTACACATGAACGGCCAGCAAAATGGCAGTGGCGAGAATTCCTCATAAAAGAAGGTAAAGCGTGCAAGCATGCGGACACAAGGGGAGCGACACACACGCTGGCTATGAAGCGAACGGAAAACAACACAAGCTCTTTTCTGCCCATGCGCAAGGATGAAGTGCAACCTGTCAATCCGACAAATCGAATGCCTGAACGGTTATTTCTCCCGTAGACACTCGTGTGCTGGAAATATCTCACGTAGACCCCCCCACAAGTGCTCTTAATAAAAAATAATACCAAAAAAAGTACATACACCGTGATTTTCAGGCCGAATTTGAGGCAAACTGTAATATCATGACTTATTTATGCAGACGAAACAATCAAGATAGTAAGGAGTGTGAAAATACTTTGACATAAGATATGCTTCGGGATGTGCCATAGAATGGGTTTAGGCAAGTTAGCCCGTGTAGTTGGTATGATGGCACGACAAATATCTATACTGCCTCTCAACTCAAAAGAAATCTGATTGTTAACAATGCAGTCTTCTTCTGTGTGTGCATTATACTATTGTTGATTGGGATGCGGTACGTCGACGTACCTTGAAAAAATACATAAACTAGAGAAAAAAATTGTTTGAGCACCATTTAACGTGTATACCGTATAATTACCATACTTTGGGTTTATTCTTGAAACCAAAAATAATCCCAATCCCCACTAAAGGGGACATGGTCCCCTTTAGCGGGAGATGGGGAAGTTTTTTTAAACATTGACTTGCGCATAACTTGTGTACGAGCACTACGCGAATGAGAGTATTATTTTGCTTTAAAAAACTTTTGTTACTTCTGTGGCTGGCACCGTACGAAAGTGCATTAATCCTGAAAGACTTTTGTATTCTGAATATGTGTGCTATCGCTGCCTGCATTGTAGAAGTGGCTGCGGGCCTTTTGTGCCCCTTTTTTTTTAGTCTCACGTGACTTTTACCCGTAGTCTCCTCCATCGCTAATGAAAATAAAGTTATTAATATAATTATTACCCTAGCAACGCTCATCGGTAAACTTCATGTGGCTGTTGTGAAAAAGAAAAAAAAAGAACCGAAGTGCCATTCAGATTTGCGCCCTCTGTCCCAAATGATACGCCTCGCGTATTTATTTTGCTCGGCTATCGCGGCACAAAGGGGGAGGGCTTTTAAGTGAACGCATAACAGTGGACGGGAAGGCGCCCACTTGGGTCGCTCGGCCCGACTTGCAGCGAGACCGAGTGGGATGCGCTTCTGCACAGCCGAACCTTCAAGACCAAATACTGGCCGTCGAGAGCGCCCGCGACAGGGCCGTTATTAGGCTAGACATGCCGGTCCCCACGTGGGAGTAGCTAGGTGGCGCGGGGCAACCGCAGCGTCTGCAGTTTGTCTGCAGTGGACTCTCTCTCTCTCACGCAAGCGCACATTCACGCATTTTTCACCAACTCGCCTCCCCCCCCCCCCCCCTTCCAAAAAAAAAAAAAAAGCAAACCTTTCTAAAGTGTACACAATGTTTAACATGCAACAACGTCACTGCATTAAAAATAACGCTATAGGGAAAAATTTCAAGTAAACTTTTTTGTGTGAAGTCACGTAACAGACACGCCATCATACTTATTGTATTGCACGCCGGACAAAATGGTTGTGGGCGCCAACGAAAAAGCTTCAAAAGCTCCGCTCTTAAAAGGACCGACAACTGGCCAGAACGTACGCTTGATTCTGGTGGAAATGAAAATTAAAACTGTGAATTATAGTGACAGATTCAAGCATTCTTTTCGCGAGCTCAGTAGGATTTATTTATTTAAATGATGTTTAAAAGTAACAAAAAACGGTATGTCGCGCAGCCTAGCGGAAAAGCCTTGAGGCTTGATTATGCACTTGTTTACTTTGCTGTACGATAGTCACGTAGTCTGATACTGTCGTGTGCGTCATAATTAGTCCACAAAATTGGAGTATGTATGTTATTGTCCATCCCCGCTCAATGTGCTGCTTACGAGGTAAAAGGAGCTGGACGTGTGAAAAGCGGCGCTGCCTTCGCGACTACCAGCGGGCCATGTCGAGCCGTGGCGCGCGCGCGCGCAGTGCACGCATGCGCAGTACACTACCGCTCTCGAACATGAACCCCACTCGTGCTCACTGTTTGCAGCATGCGTTGTCACGTGTGTATACGCGTCTTCATATTCGCTGCAGATAGAAACATTCTGATTACAAATGTTTCTCGGCGTTTTCCACGTTACCATTCCGTGATAAGGCACTCCGACCGGTAAGCTTTCCGTTGCGCTACAGAAAATATGTACCATAAAAGTTGGTTGTCGGCCCCTTTAAAAATAAAATGCAGACAAATGCGTGTTTGACAAAATTTTTCTTTTGAAAGTTAACTTTCAAAAAGCTTCCCGTTCAGGCGGGAGCTTTTTCCACAAGCAGATGACATGTGGAAGGGCACATGAATTAAAGGTTTCACCGCCGATGCGTGCGAAAGAACACGTAGTCTTCATGACGAGAATGAAGAAACTAAGTTATCAGTGACGGCCTTGGTCCTTGCGCTATAGTACAATGTGTTAGGTGTGATACATTCCACACATATGACGATACGCTGTAGTAACAATGACGTCGACGGTCTGAGTGTGGCGCCGACGCCCGGCGATGCTCTCACTAGTGGCTCTCCTTGCTGTGTTGATCCGTGCGTGCGGTTCATCGTGTCGCATCGACTGATTTGTCGTGTGCTCCACAGCGCGAGTGCGATCATTCGGAGCGGCACAATACGTGCCAAGATGTCGGGGAACCGCTACGTAGTGTGAACCTGCACGTCGAGGCACGGAAAAAGCGGAAAGTGCGTGGCGTTTCATGCATTTACAAGCCTCGAACCTCAACGCAGCCAGTGGGCTGACTTCGTACGGCGCGCCGTTGGACCGAGGGACTGGACGCCTGTGATCAACAACCGCATGTGCTCGCTTCACTTTGACGCGGGCTGCTACAGGATGAATCCTGTGTTGGCGAAGCAGTTGGGTCTCTCATTCAATACGAGGCCCCGTCTCGAGGCCGGGGCTATTCCCACCGTATGCGTGTGCCCTACTGCAGCTCGTCGCTGCTTGGACCGGTGTCCATGTCCTCGTCGCTGCTTTGAAAGGGGTCAAAGCGAAAATGATTCGCGACGTCGAGAATCGCGGCAACTCCCAATTCCAGGTCGTTGTCATCCTCGCTGGTCGATGTTGACCGCGACTGTATACGGCGGGGTCGACGATGTTGACGACAAAGACATGGCTGCACGTGTGCTCCTAGCAGACGAAATGTCAGCGATGTCAGCTGGACGTGACGTCACCTTTTTACAGTTTGAGAATTCCGCATTACAATGAGTGAATGAAATTACGTTTACTTGGGTTAGCTTACACAATTGCCAACAGAGGACAGCTCCTTAGACTGTAGTGGCCGGCCGCCTCGTGGCGTAAGTAGCCTGGTCTAGGAAGTAAAGTTTAAGTCTTTCTCTATAGGGACATCAACTGACAGCTTGACCGTGCATACTGCGATGCCGCATCACTATTTCCAAAGCAGCTCAAGATCCATGACCGTCAAAAAGGCACTACGTACACACAACAGGCGAACAGGCAGAGGACCACCACTGTGACGGGAATCACCGCAAGGATTCCGAATCCAAAGGAAGATGTCCCTGCAGTGAAGGAGAAAGAAAAAAATTATTGATTGCATTATTTAGCGCTGTCCTTGAAGATCAACATTGTGCGGTCCAGCGAGCCGGTGAAGCCGCCAGGACTCGTGAACTGCTGGCCTATAGGCAGAACCTTTTACCGGTCCCACAATCTCTTTGACCGACCGACCGACTACTCAGCCGCTATAGTCATTGGACAGCAAAGTATCGTATTGTCTCCGATGCTGTCTTCGCGAGGCTGTCTATTTTGCCAAATACGTGAAGACTGCAATGATACATAAAGGCACCCAAACCACCCAGAGGCAAAAATTTAGTTGTGTGCACTTGTGCACGAGCCCCATACATTGACATAATAGGGAGGGGAGGTGCTGCGACGAACCTCGGCCCTCCCCTGAAGGGGAACCCTGCGCACGCCTATGACTAGCAGTGGTGGATTGAATCTGTCGGTATACCTTTCAGTGGTAACGTCTCAATTTTCCCGCAGTTTGTTTTGTGATTCGGAGGACTGCGAACCTTGGCCGGCATCGACACAAGCGAGCCCACAGGAAAGATGAATTCATTCTCACTGTGGACGCAGCTCCAACTTCCAGAGAAGCTCCGTTCCTTGACGAAGCCATCTTTGCAGGAGCAGCTGCCGTGCCAGCAGTAACCACGGTGGCATTGATGGTCCGTCTGGCACTCCCGCTCTGCTGACCATCCGTTGTCCCCCCTCCTTGGTAGGCCTGTGCGTCACCGGTGCTGCGAGGTAGTAGAAAAGTATTTCTGACTGCTCAGGCACGCCCAGCTTCGCTTGCCTCCTCCTGATTAGAAAAAAAAAATCTTAATAGTAAGTTCATGAGCTACACAGGCGTGACTGGTCTCAAGCATTTAAATGCGAAGCATCTATCTATCTATCTATCTATCTATCTATCTATCTATCTATCTATCTATCTATCTATCTATCTATCTATCTATCTATCTATCTATCTATCTATCTATCTATCTATCTATCTATCTGTCTATCTGTCTGTCTGTCTGTCTGTCTGTCTGTCTGTCTGTCTGTCTGTCTGTCTAGCCGCCTACACTTTGTGCTCTCCTGGCCGTATCGTTAAAGGGATTTATACCAAAATTGATATGGCATAACATGACTGTATGACGAACATGAATGACCGGTCAGATCATGAAAATCGTGAATAACTTGTCATGAAAAGTATGATTTACATGCCATGGCAGTAGTGTTCCTGCGGCCGTTTTCTTAACTTGATATATCCAAAAATTGGTACGATGAGACATTTCTGCATGACCAACATAAATGACAGGTGGTAATATGAAAATCATGACGTGCATGCATAGGCGTGCGCAGGGTTCCCCTTCAGGGGGGGGCAGGGAGGGGCGGAGGTTCATCGCAGCGCGCCCCCTTCCTATTATGTCAATGTATGGGGCAGAATTTGTGCCCCCCCTCTCTCAGGTGACTAGGGGGGGCGGCCGCCCCCTCTGCCCCCCCTCGTGCGCACGCCTATGCATGCATGTCATGTAAAACATGATTTATACATGCCACGCTCATGGTGCGCTGACGGCCGTTTCGCTAGCTTGATATACACCAAATTTGGTATTGCTTCACGTGACTGTATGACGAACCAGATGCCAAGTGGTCATACGGAAATCATGATATGTCATGTGCAACATGACTTGCATATCCGCTCATGGCACGCTCGCGGCCGTTTCGCTAGCTTCATATACACCAAATTTTGTATTGCGTGACGTGACTGTATGACGAACCTAAATGAGAAGTGGTAATGTGGAAATCATGACATGTCATGTGGAACATGACTTGCATGCCACGCTCATGGCACGCTTGCGGCCGTTTCGCTAGGTTGATATACACCAAATTTGTGAAGTGAAACGATGCGCCGCATAGATGAAACGAAACAAAATGGCACAGCAACACGAAACAAGAGTTCGTGAACAAAGCGAGAAAGGCTCGACTTGCCTCCCGTGACCTTGGTTTCTCTGGCTCTCATTCAAACGCGGTATTTGTCAACGACCACCTAACCCTCGAAAACAAGCGGCTTTTCGCAAAGGCTCTGTCGCTCAAGAAATAAAAACAATGGCAATATCTCTGGACTGACAACTGCCAAATTAAAGCCAGAAAGTCGAACGATAGCCGCGTTTTCCGCATTTGTTCAGAAGACCTGTCTGTTTTCCAGCAGACCGGCTAGGCCTTTCTTACAGCTTACTTGTCCAACGGTTCAGCGCGAATCTTACTTTGTTTTTTCTTTTCTTTTCATTTATTTGTTTCTTTTTTTATTTCATCACAATGTATTTTACAACGGATCAACTTCAGCAGTTTTGCGGTGGTCCATATTTGCCTGTCATTCACTTCAACGCACGTAGTCTTAAAAAGAACTTCGATAGCATACATGCATTTCTGTCGTCATATCACTTGAACTTTTCGTTCATTTGCGTCACTGAGACGTGGCTGTCAACTCACGACAAAAATATGTTCTGTTTCCCATCATACGTTCCCGAGTATTGTCATCGTTCATCTTGCAGTTATGGCGGCGCAGCCATATTCGTATCTCCGTCGATTCCATATCAAAGAAGGCATGATCTTAGCCTTTATGTTGAAAATGCTGAGTCCGTATGGATCGAAATTGCTAACCCGTCGTTGCCATCGAGCGATAATAGGACAATCATAGGGTGCATATATCGTTCACCGTCATCATCTGTTCCCGATTTCTGTTCATCACTTACTTCAATTTTCGACAAGTTATGACTTGAAAATAAGAATGTTGTTATCCTTGGTGACATAAACATCAACCTTCTCGATGTCAGTGGTTCAGCTTATTCTGATTACACTGCGTGCTTTCTAGGATTTGGCTACGAATCCCTAATCACTGTTCCCACTAGATGTGTACTTGGTGCTTCTTGTTCTTTAATCGATCATGTGTTGTCAAATTTTATTCCAACAAACGACTGTGGCGTCCTTGAAGTCAGCTTAACTGACCACTACCCCGTATTTTGTCGATTTAAATGTGTCATACCAAATCAGCTAAGCTCATTTAAAAAAATATATTTGATAAAACAAGTTTTGTCAAACGTGTTGAAGCCATAGATTGGTCTTTTTTAGAGATGCTCAGTGACCCAGAAGCCGCTTTTAATTCTGTTTCATCTGCCGTAAAAAAGTGCTTAGACGAGACTACTAGCTTTGTCAAATGCCGCAAGAACTTTCCGGCTCCACACAACCCATGGCTCACAGCTGGCTTAATGAAGAGCCTGCGAAGTAAAGATAATTTATATAAAAAGCTAAGAAAACGGCCTTTCAATGCTGCCCTGCGATCGCGGTATAAGAAGTACTGCAACATACTTAATAAAGTCCTGAAAGAAGCTAAAAGGGTTCATTATACTAACAGGATACATAATGCTGGTAATAGCAGCAAAGAACAATGGAAAACAATTAATTCATTTCTAAACAGATCATCAGATGCGCCCGCTATAACTGAATTACAGACACCAGAGGGTGTGCTTAGGAACGCAGAGGATATTGCAAACGCCTTCAACAAATACTTCTGTGCTAACACACCCTTCTTGCCTCTTAATTACCAAACAACATCCAGGGAATGCCTTCAATCATTTTACCTCTTTCCAACAGGCCCAGATGAAGTGGAGGAAATAATTAATCGCATGAAACTAACAAGTGCTGGTCTCGATAACATTAAGCCTGTTCACCTCAAATGCATCTCCCATATCATCTCGACCCCATTATCCCATATCATTAACCTCATGTTCAAAACTGGCATGTTTCCATCACAGCTTAAAAAGGCCAAGATAATTCCAGTCTTTAAAAAAGGGGACAGAACTTCTCTTGGTAACTACCGACCTATTGCCATTCTTTCATCCTACAGCAAAATCATAGAGAAGTGTATTGAAAAAAGATTATCACGATATCTAACAAAGTTTTCTATTTTATCCACTCAACAATTTGGTTTTCGTGCAGGCTATTCGACTGATTTCGCACTACTCTCTTTTACTGATTACATTAAACACGCGCTTGACTCAGGTTGTTTTGCCGGTGCTCTGTTGATTGACCTTTCTAAGGCCTTTGGTTCCATCGTTCATAATATGCTATTAACCAAACTTAACTCAATAGGTGTGGTAGGTAGTGCGCACGAGCTGATAAATAACTATTTGTCTAACAGACAGCAAGCTGTCTGTATTTCTAACATCCTTTCCACTTTTAAATCTATTGACAAAGGTGTCCCGCAAAGTTCTATACTGGGCCCGCTTTTATTTTTAATTTATATTAATGACCTGACTGCTAATATAACACACAGTAAACCTTTTTTGTATGCCGACGATACAACAATAGTCGCTAGTGACAAATCCATCGACGCACTAACTAATAAATTGCCCACTGACTTCAGTAACATTCATGACTGGTGCAATACTAATGGTTTAGTAATTAATGCCAATAAAACACAGTTCATTGTCTTCCATTCAAGTCATAACACTCTTTCACCTACCCCTGTTATAACTATAAACGGCCACAGGCTTCTTAGTACTAATAAGTGCACATTTTTGGGAGTGGACCTGGATGCTCATCTGAAGTACACTAACCACATTTCACATATAAGGCAGAAGATAACTCATGGTATTAGAATATTAATTAAAGCACGACCATTCTTCAACTTGCAGACATTGCTTAAACTGTACTACGCCTTCATCCATAGTCATATTACGTACTGCATCACGACATGGGCGAATACCTATCCATTTCACATCCTTCCTCTTCAACGTCTCCAAAACCAAGTCATTCGCATCCTAACATTCAGTTCACCGATCACCTGCGCATCTTCACTTCTTCAGCAACATGGAATACTAACCGTATGTAATTTATTCAAGTATAAACTAGGAATTCATGTTTTAAAGTGTGTTAACGGTACCATAACAGCCGACGTTTTCGAAAAATTACATTTCTTGAACTCTAATCCCACTAGGTTTGCCTCAAACAACAACTTTTTACTACCGCATGTACGTACTAACTACGGCAAACATACAGCCACATTTTCCGCTATAAAAATCTGGAACTTAATACCACTCAGCACTAAACAATTACCATTAGGAGCGTATAAAAAAGAGCTTGTTCATCTTATTGTTCACTCATAAGTAACTCCTTATTTCTATATCTTCATTTCCTTACGTTTAGAATCATTACTGCGGGCGCTACTGTTGTATTTATTTTTCATGTACATTTTTGTTGTTTCCGTAACTATGTATAATTACTTCCCGTTGTTCAATTGCCATTTTTAAAGCCATTTTTGTTGCATGTTTGCGTCGGTTATATTACTAAGTATAATTACTTAACGATGTCTTATTGATATTGCTGTTTTTACTGCCATTTTTTTTTATTGTACGTTTGCGTTGTTTTTATACCTATGAAAAATTATTTAACGCTGTTTTTGTAGCCATTTTTTGTACTTATAAACATGTAATTTTCCGTCAGGAGGTCCCCTTTCAGCCGTGCGCTATGGGACCTCCTTCTGTATATTATACCCTATTGTGTTTACATCTTTGGTACGAATAAAATATTTTTGATTGATTGATTGATTGATTGATTGATTGATTGATTGATTGATTGATTGATTGATTGATTGATTGATTGATTGATTGATTGATTGAAACGGTCAAGGACCTTGCGCACTAACAACTTTTATTCAATCGCTTTCGCTCGTCAGTATATATACACAGAGATAATGAAAGGTGACGTGTGTCATGACACAAGAAGGGGTGAAGAATCAACGCAAGTGTGACGCAAAGGCTCCAGTGAGCACGTTCCTTCATGACATCAAGCAAATTTATCGAAGTGTGCCGTTTAGAAACTTAACGGTGTCAGAATCTAGCGCAACCGAGGGCGTGCGTACACAATCGCGGCCCGTTATCTCATTCATAAAGAACGCTTCCATCACTTCTCTCTTTTTTCTGTGATTTCCCACATGTGCTAGCTTCTTCGTCTTTTGGAAACATGGTGTACACTTACAATTACAACAATGTGCTGCTAAATTGCCAGACATCGTCAGCTTACCTACCAAATTTTCGTGCTGCCGCAGCCTTTTGTTCAGGCATTGGCCGGTTTGGCCGACGTATGTCTTGCCACAGGTAAGAGGGATTTCATACACTACGCCAGTTGAGCACTCCACATATTTATGCTTATGCTTAACCTCGCACTTTTCCCGTGACACCTGCTCAGCATTTGCTTTCTTGCACAGCCCACGCAGTTTGTACGGAGCTGAAAAAATTACTTTCACTCCGTTTCTTTCGCCTGTTTTTTTTTTTTTGAGCCCATGCGATACCCCATGTACGTACGGGATGACAGCCATCTTTTTGTATTCCTTGCTGTCTTCTTTGTCCGGTTTGCCTTTGCCACAGATATCCGAAAGCATTTTTTCGCAAACAGAGATAACTAGCGTCTTTGGGTATTCGCATTTCAGTAGTCTGGTGACCTGCATAGCAAGTGCACTATCTTTCTTGTGCTCACAAGATTTTTTGATCGCCTGCCCTACACACGAAGTTACTATCGCTCTCTTGACTACCTTTGAGTGTCCAGATTCATAGGGCAAAAGTCCCTTCTCTGACCTGGTTTTGTACTCCCAGCACGTGCAATGTCTCGAAAATATTAAATACAAATCTAAAAACTGTAACTTGTCATTATCCGGCATTTCAATCGTGAATTCCAAACCTTTGTGCGCCTCGCCAAATAGATCCCACACCTATTCCACCTTTATAGCGTTAAATTGATCATAACTGAAACAGATAAGGAAATGGTCTACATATCTGAAGCATTTGACGGCCCCCAATTGCCCCAACGCGTTCGCAAGCTTTCTATTTCCTTCCCCAAGAAAGATATCCGGCAAAACGGGTGCAACATTCGACCCAATGCATATTCCTGCTTTTTGCGCGTAAACATATCCTTGGATGCAAACGAACAAGGATTTCAGGTACAGTCTTAAAAGTTCGAGTAAGTCTCTGAGACTTATGCCACACTCACTCTGGAACTTGAGGAAGGAGGAGGAGGAGGAGGAAGAGGAGAAAAGGAAGGACAGGGAGGTTAGCCAGTTCTCAGACCGGCTGGCTACCCTATGCTGGGGAAGGGGGGTAAGGAGAATAAAAGATGACAGAAAAGAGATGTTATAACAAGGAGACGAAAAAAAAGAAAGAAAAAAATTACACCATCTCCCGCTAAAGGGAACCATGTGTAGATGTGAAGCAGCGGGCGCTAACGCTTACACTGGCGGCGGCGTTGACGCTGGCGCTCATCGCAGCGTTGCGCAGGAGAGAAAACTGGGGAGGCGCACAGCACGCAGTGATGGAGCGGTGTTTCCTACTGGAACATGCCAATCGCTGCTAATGGGCAATGAGAGACAGAAGGCTCCGACTGGACACAGAGACCCGCAGTCCGCTTTTAGTTAACGCGCACGCTGCGAATTTTTATTGTTCAACAACGCACAGGAGAAATCTCCCACCGGCACCACCTTGCAGGTCGAAATCCATTGCCATATATACGGAGTGGCCAGTGAACGGTTGTGCAGCGCGAGCAGTCGGTTTTTGCAACCAAGAAACTCGCTAGCAGGCGCTGCCTGCGTCGGCGTCGCGAGGCGAGAGAGGGGGGGAGCGTAGGAGAGGAGAGAGAGGGGGGACGCGCATGCGCAGTGGGAGTGTGGACGCCGCGGGCAGGGATGCCCGAGGAGAGAGGGGGGAAGCGTAGGAGAGGAGAGAGAGAGGGGGGGGGACGCGCATGCGCAGTGGGAGTGTGGACGCCGCGGGCAGGGATGCCTAGAGGAGAGAGGGGAGAGCGTAGGAGGGGAGAGAGGAGGGGAGGCGCATGCGCAGTGAGGGTGTGGTTGCCGCGGGGAGGGATGCCTAGAGGAGAGAGAGAGGGGGGAAAGGGTTTTTTTTATTTCTTTTTTTTAAAGGGTTTGCGCATGCGCAGTAAGGGATGTCACGCCGCACAGCGGATTAAGCTCCGCCATAAGATGCTTCACATCTAAAAAAGAAAACACTAATACGATAAACGACACTGCTTAGAGTCTGTCTCTGAGACCAGTTGCCCGCAAGAACCGCAACAAAGCTCTCAATGCCTTGCGTGCCGAGGACGGTCTCGGCCAGTGTCCTAAGACCCGTTCCTCCGACAATGGGCGATTGTCCAGTCCATCTAGCACCTTTTTAAGTTCTTTTCTTGGCGCACTGAAGCGAGGACAGTCACAGAGAAGATGGGCGACGGTCTCCTCGCAGCCACAGTTGTCACATGTCGGGCTGCTGGCCATTCCGATTCGAAACGCATAAGCATTCGTAAAGGCCACCCCGAGCCACAGGCGGCACAAGAGCGTCTCCTCGGCTCTGGTTATTCCTGACGGAAGACGGAGCTGTAGACTTGGGTCCAAGTTGTGAAGACGGGCGTTGGTGAATTCCATCGAGTTCCACTGTGTCAGTGTCAGTTCCCGTGCAAGTGAACGAAGCCTCGTAGCGGCGTCCGTTCTCGATAATGGTATAGCTGCACATTGGAGAGCATCATGAGGAGATCGGGCGGCTTCATCTGCACGGTCATTTCCGTAGATACCGCAATGGCCCGGTGTCCACTGATAGGTTATGTTGTGCTGGTTCTCTACAGCCCGGTGATGAAGTAGTCTTATGTCGGCGACTAACTGTTCGTTTGCTCCATGACGATATGGCGACATAATGCACTGAAGGGCTGCTTTGGAGTCGGAAAAGACTGACCATGCCTGTGGCGGTTCTTCAACTACGAACTCTAGAGCAGCACGGATGGCGGTGAGTTCGGCAGCCGTTGATGATGTCAAATGCGATGTTTTGAATTTTAAGGTTACGGATTTCTCGGGAATGACCACTGCCCCTGCTGAGCTTGCAGAAGAAACTGAACCGTCCGTGTAAATGTGAATGCGTCCGCTGTGTTTTTCATGCAGGAACAGTAGTGTGTCTTGTCGTAGGGCCAAATTTGACGACTGCTTTTTCTTTTGTATTCCGGGAATGGTTGTCAGGGCTTCCAGTGGATGTAGACACCAAAACGGTAACGGTGGTCTTGCTGCGGCCGACACGACTTCCTCCTGAGGAATGTTGTAGAAGAGGTCTTTAGCGTCTACTGATAAGCACTTCACTAGTTTCGTATCACTGAAGTATGTGGCAACTTCGGCAGAATTGCGCACAAGGAATGGATCTTGCACTGGTAGTCGTTTCGGATGAACTTGGAGAAAGACAGACACGTTATGCTGCCAAGACCTTTTGTCTTCCAGTATGACCCTAAAAGGGTTGCCCTCTTTATGTGTCTTCGCACTAAAGAAGGGGGTCAAGCTTAGCACATCACTGCACTTCATTTCTTTCGCCAAGGCAGGAAGCTGCGCGTCTTCCACCCGCTTTACCGCTAATCTTTTTGCTTCTTCCAGATTTTTTTTGTTATGTTCTCCTTTCCTTTCAAAGTTCTTGGCCATGGCTTCCTCTGCCTTGTTTACATACGTTTGTTTGTCTATTACGACGAATGCGCCTGTCTTGTCCTAGATTAGAAGGCGCATGTCATTTTCCCTGAGAAACCTTAGCACGGCATCAGGTTCACGGTTCTTCTTTCCGCGGCGTGCTTTGGATACGTGTCGCATTCCTTCGGCAATACATGCCTCTTTTTAAATGCGAATGCATTTCTTAGTCGGGCTATGTCAGGCATCCGGCGTTGTCCGGCGTTGTCCGCGCGCCGGCAGGTGTTATCTCTCCGCTCTCACTCCCTCTCCCATAGCAACAGCTGCGGGCGCGCGCGCTTATCCTCGCCCTTAGCAACCGGAGCATGTGGTGCGAGAGGGTGTAGGAGAGGGTAGGTGCAGTGCTTCGCCGCTCCTTCTCTCGCCGTTCGCTCTCTCTCCTCCCTGCGCCCCACTCTCCCGTCCGCTCGCGCCTCGCTCTCGACCGTTCGCTGGCTGGGCGCCTCTCAAGGCGATGGCAGAAGTCGGTGTCGGCGCAAGAAATGCATTCGCATTTCCTCACGATTCCCTTCGGGGAGGGGGGGGGGCATTTTTTTGCTGTCCGGTGCCTTTTCTGCTATATTGTACACCATAGCACTAAAGCGCGAGGTCCTTGTCCGTTTCGTGTTCCTGTGTCATTTTCTCTCGTTTCATCTATGCAGCGCATCGTTTGACTTCACAATGCCATACCAACTAGCCCCAGTGGAAGCACTTCTAAACCAAATTTGGTATTGCGTGACGTGACTGTATGACGAACAAAATCCCAAGTGGTCATATGGAAATCATGACATGTCATGTGCAACATGACTTGCATATCCGCTTATGGCACGCTCGCGGCCGTTTCGCTAGCATGATATGCACCAAATTTGGTATTGCGTGACTTGACTGTATGACGAACCTAAATGGGAAGTGGTAATATGGAAATCATGACATGTCACGTGAAACATAACTTGCATGCCACCATCATGGCACGCTTGCGGCCGTTTCACTAGCTTGATATATACCAAATTTGGCATTGCGTGACGTGACTGTATGACGAACCTAATGAGAAGTGGTAATATGGAAATCATGACATGTCATGTGCAACATGACTTGCATGCCACGCTCATGGTACGCTCGCGGCCATTTCGCTTGCTTGATATACACCTAATTTGGTATTGAGTGACGTGACTGTATGACAAGCATGAGTGACAAGTGGTAATATGGAAATCATGAGATATCATGTGCAACATGACTTGCATGCCATGCTCCTGGCACTCTCGCGGCAGTTTCGCTAGCTTGATATACACCAAATTTGGTATTACGTGACGTGACTGTATAACGAACATAAATGACAAGTGGTATTATGAAAATAATGACATGTCATGAGTGACATGACTTGCATACAACGCTCATGGCACGCTCGCGGCGGTTTCGCTATCTTGATATACACCAAATTGGGTATTGCGTGACGTGGCTGCATGACGAACATAAATGACAAGTGGTAATATGGAAATCATTACATGTCATGTGCAACATGACTTGCTGCATGCCACGCTCATGGTGCGCTTTCGTCCAGTTCGCTAGCTTGATATACAACAAAATTGGTATTGTGCGACGAGATGTATGATGACCAACATAACTGACAGGTCCTAACATGTAAATCATGACATGCATATTACGTACGGCATGATTCGCATTACATCGATTCTCACAGTGGGTGGGATCTGCCGGTTTTTTCTTCTTGAGGTGCCCCATGCGGTCACCGTGTGTTCAAACATAACAGTGAAGCAAAAACTCGATATTAACGCGATAGCGTAAACGCGCTCGTTTCGTAGAAACTCCGGTGTCGGGGGAGGCGTCGTTGGTTCTGAGCTAAAAATTGGCGTTGTCCGTGAACGAAAATTTTAGATAGTTGCAAACAAATGCGTATTAAAAAAAATTCGGCAGATCCCACGTACCGTGGGAATCGATCTCATGCGAAGCGTGCGGGGGGGGAAGGTGACTGTGGTGTAATTTTTTCGTTGAGCGAAACGTTACGAAATGACGCTAAACATATAGACAAATGTTATACGCACATACATTTATGTTGAACAGTCGCATATATTTTATATAACTAGTTGTTTACAGTTGCGTAACGATGCCAAGAGCAACATGGGTATTACTAACTCCAGAAGCGGTAAGCTGAAATGTAGCGCCACTGCTTGCGAGGATGGTAGCCCAGGATAGTGCTACATAGACCAACTTCAGGGGATGGCGCTTAACTGCAATTGACGCTAACCGGACGTGAAGCCTGTATGATTGGAGTACGTATGTAATGTTTATAAAATTAGATGAGCAGCACTGTAACCACAATTGAAGTTTCGCCAACATTACGCCTGAATATAGAGTCTTCTTCGAAAGGAGTTCCGAGACCTGGCGTGGCTCAGTGGTAGAATACTTGATTGCCATGCAGAATGCTTGGGTTCGATTCCAGCTGGGACCATAACATTCTTTGCATTCGTCGGGTCAACGCTGTCGATGTTGGTTTTTCTTAACGCTCTGGCACTTAAATTACCAATGTCTGTTCTCGCCGTTCTTCGGGAGATATAAACTGTCAAACACCAGTGGCGCATACCCACATACCGCGGCCCGTGGTATACGGGTATGTGCCACACATGTCACACACATGCCTTGCAAATGAGTTCTACGGAATCCCGCAAGGTGGCGGGATTCCCTTTTTTAACCATGCCTTGTCCATGTTTCTCGACGGATCTGACCGAGTTGAGCGTAGAGTGATCCCAGTCTATGCTCAATTCGGTCACTCGACATGAATGATCAGCTGTGGTTCAACTCGAATCACTCTACGCTTAACTCGGTCAGAAACGTGGACCAGGCATGCTTGTGCTACGGGAGCTCTTCGCCGTTTCTGCAGAGCTCGACGAGATACGAATGTGTCGTTATGGTATATGGCAGCGCACACCAGGTAAAACAACGATCACTCACACAGAGGGACGACGCAAGCGCTGATCGCGCCTCTGTGTGCGTGATCGTTGTTTTACCTGGTGTGCGCTGCCATATGCCATAATGACTTTACCAACTAGCCCGCAAATACGTTTTAAGAATGTGCCGAACTTGCCGCGAGTCGGTTCTTCGAGGGAAGGTGCCGCAGTTCAACCACGATATGCTAGAGGAAATCATGAGAACGACAAGCTTCGCTGTGCTTTGGCCTTGCGCGACCCAGTGGAAACTGCGAAACTTTTTATTACTCGTTTGTTTGCAAGCGTGTACTCGACATGAATGACGTAAATCCAGAGAGAGAAACTGACGTTTGAAGCAAGAATTGGCACCCCCCGTCGAAGCACGGGCTCGTCGTCGCCCGTAATCGGCTTCCCGGATGACTGGGCCCTGGCCCCATATCCGTTCATACTATTCGCGATCATCACGTCGTCGACGCCTCTTGTTCTCCAGAGTTCTGGCTGTGTGCTCGGGATCGGCTTGTCGTTGCCGTTCTCTCTCCCGCATTCTCAAAACACGCACGCACGCACACACACACGCGCGCGCGCACACACACACACGGGACAGGGCGCTCTGTCCCGTGTCCTCTCTTGTGATTGTGTTCTTTTCGCGCCTTAAAATCAATTATGAATCACGATTAAATCATTATTCGGAAAATTGGAGAGAGATAACTTCCCCTCAAAAAGCACTACTGACAAAGAAATCAACATCAGCATTTTTCAGTTTTTACCCGTTTTCGTACATCACTCTTCGTATGACATAGTGGTTGTTTTGTATAACTGGCTACATGTATTTGGTCTGCAATTTTTGAGGCATTAGCTACTTCGATGTAACGTTCACAAATGCTTCTCGCTGGGACGAGTGGCATCGATCTCGCAGATTCAATAAACGCGTAATGACTTTTGTTACAGTTATAGCACTTTTTAAATGCGAAGCATTTCTTAGCGAACTTCGGCGACATTGAGCTCATCTATCTATCTATCTAGCTATCTAGCCGCCTACGACTTTGTGCTCTCCTGGCCGTATCGTTAATGGGATTTATACCAAATTTGGTATGGCATAACATGACTGTATGAAGAACATAAATGGCTGGTCATATCATGCAAATCATGACTAACTTGTCATGAAAAGTATGATTTACATGCCACGCTCATGGCGCGCTCGCGGCCGTTTCGTTAGCTTGACATACACCAAAGTTTGGATTGAGTGACATGACTGTATGACGAACATAAATGACAAGTGGTAATATGAAAATTATGACTTCATGAGCGTCATGACTTGCATTCCACGCTCATAGCGCGCTCGCGGCCGTTTCGTTAGCTTGATATACACCAAATTTGGTATTGAGTGACATGACTGTATGACGAACGTAAATGACAAGTGGTAATATGGAAATCATGACTTGTCATGTGCGACATGACTTGCATGCCACGCTCATGGCGTGCTCGCGGCCGTTTCGTTAGCTTGAGATACACCAAATTTGGTATTGAGTGGCATGACTCTATGACGAACATAAAGGACAAGTGGTAAATACGGAAATCATGACATGTCATGTGCGACATGACTTGCAGGCCACGCTTATGGCGTGCTCGCGGCCGTTTCGTTAGCTTGATATACACCAAATTTGGCATATCGCGACGTGACTGTACGACGAGCATAAATGACAAGTGGTAATATGGAAATCACGACATGTCATGTGCGACATGACTTGCGTGCCACGCTTATGGTGCGCTCGCGGCCGTTTCGTTAGCTTGATATACAGCAAATTTGGTATTGAGTGACATGACTGTATGACGAACATAAATGACAAGTGGTAATATGGAAATCATGACATGTCATGTGCGACATGACTTGCATGCCACGCTCATGGCGCGCTCGCGGCCGTTTCGTTAGCTTGATATACACCAAATTTGGTATTCAGTGACATGACTGTATGACGAACATAAATGACAAGTGGTAATATGGAAATCATGACTTGTCATGTGCGACATGACTTGCATGCCACGCTCATGGCGCGCTCGCGGCCGTTTCGTTAGCTTGAGATACACCAAATTTGGTATTGAGTGACATGACTGTATGGCGAACATAAATTACAAGTGGTAATATGGAAATCATGACTTCATGAGCGACATGACTTGCATTCCACGCTCATGGCGCGCTCGCGGCCGTTTCGTTAGCTTGATATACACCAAATTTGGTATTGAGTGACATGACTGTATAACGAACATAAGTGGCAGGTGGTAACGTGAAAATCTTGGCATGCATGTCATCTACAATGCCATTTACATGCCACGCTCATGGTGCGCTTGCGTCCAGTTCGCTAGTTTGAGATACACTAAAACTGGTATATCGCGACGTGACTGTATGACGAACACAAATGACAGGTCGTAACATGTAAAACATGACATGCAAATTATGTAAAGCATGATTTGCTCCTTCCTGGCTGCTTCGCATTACATCGGTTCCCACAGTGCGTGGGATCTGCCGGCTTTTTATTATTTGTGAATCTACTGACTAAGCCCACCTTCCTTGCAGAGGTACGGACTGTGGTGGCCGTAGCGGCAAGCGCAGACACCATCCACGCAGTGCACCATTTCAGGGTTCTGGCACTCGAACGCCCCGGAGCACTCTGCACCTAGAGGCTCTGCACAAACCGAGTAAAGAAAGCATGTCATGACTCTCTCGGGTCTTCCTGTTAAAGGAAGAAAGGTATAAACAGTCGCCAGCGATAGACCACGGAGGCTCTGTACAAGGTGCCCCAGTTTTATTTATCTATTTACAGAGATACCTGCAACGCCGAGTTGGCATTACGCGGGGGGGGGGGGGGGATCAGTGAAATAAAAAAAAAGGAAAATGCAAGTCAAACTTGTTTCTTACCTTTAATTAAATACAACAAAAAATACAATGTACAAGTGACAGATCGATGATAAGAGTTGGTACATGTGTAGTGAATAGGCACACATTAAAGACATTGCTGAAATACAGTACATAACAGATTGCAGTGTACAACAATAATTATCCGTTCACTCACGAAATGGCACAGCATGCAAATGGCAGAATTTAAGAATATGCCGACGCCAGTAACTGCAAACATTGAAAAGAGGGCTACTTGTGCCACTAAAAGAGACCCTGTACGCCTCCTATCGCACGAGGACTCACGTGTAAAGCTATGTCGTTGTAAAGATTGCGTAGAAGATCATTAGGCTTTTTTAGGAGCGAAGCTCCTTAGGCCGGCACACCGCCGTCGCCGTTGAAGCTCCCTGGCACAGTGCCAGCTGTGGCGTCAGCCCCACACGCGGGAGGATGAATGAGCTTTATGAGAGCTGGAACGCGGATGGCGTCTGCCCGATGCGCAAAGCACGAGAATACAAACGCATGCGAAACGGAGGCAGATTAGTCCCCCCTCTCGCTCTTTCTTCACCTCTGCCCTCTCCCCTCAAACCGGCGAACGCGCGAAACCATCGCTTCAACCTGTCGTCCACCCAGTGGTTGGTCCGTTGCCTGGACAATGAAACGCTGAGCGCGCCGAACGCCGCGTGCGTCCAATTTCTAAGGAGCTTCGCTCATCAGTTGTATTCGTACACGGAACAACATCCAGTTTTAGGGGCGAAGCTCCTCTTAGTCTAACCTTGTCCTGCGTCAGGCGTAACCGGCAATATCTCGTGATAATGATGACGATGACGCTGATGACCATGAAGAATAAGCGCGTTCCAGACCACCTATAGTTCCCATCGTGTGCACCGAGGAAGCAGAGCGTCCCACAGGCGGTGTGGCCATCTATGTCAAGCAGAACACTGTAGTACAATAAGGCCGTCCACCACCACTACAGTCACTAGAGTCATGGCCGAGAGCATAGAGGGGCAGCTTAGCAATGGCTAGGCAGGTGGTGTCGTCTGTCGCCCAGGTTGGCTCCATTCCTTGATCTTGCTTGGATGTGCTTGCGGGGGCTTAGTCCATCCCTCCTTCCCGCGTCCTACACCCCTCCAGAGCATGCGCGTCCCCTCCACCTCTCTCTCCTCTCCAACGCTCACCCCCTTTCTCTCCTCTAGGAATCCTCTACTGTACGGAGCGGCGCGCGCGTCCCCTCTCTCTCCTCTCCTACGCTCACCCCCCTTTCTCTTCTCTAGGAATCCTCTACTCTACGGAGCGGCGTCCGCGTTCCACATCCCCACAGCGGATGTGCGTCCTCTCCTCCTCTCTCTCCTCTACGCTCACCCCCCTCTAGGAATTCTCTACGGAGCCATATAAGAACCCCCCATCCCTCCACTTCACCGACCATAAAGCCGTTATAATGAACGGGGACCGGAAGCCACGTCTAGCTACCATTTACGAATAAATAAAATTGTGTTTGTCACGTCTTTGATGATGTACTGGACGAAAATTCACGGAAGATTCACGGTTTACCGATGAACCTCCAGAGCTTCGCCCACTCATCATCATTCGCTCCGTGGATATGCTGTGATTTTTTTTTAGGGGCGAAGCTCCTAAGGATGTGGGTCGTTCCCTCCTCTGTAGTAGTAGTAGTAGTAGTATGTATGTATGTAGCCAGCTCTAGTTTTAAGAATTGCTCACTAGATGGCGTTGTGTGTATATGTCCTTGGAAACAATATCCCTAGATGGCGTTAGTGGTTTTCGTATAGTTGACGATTAAAGAGGATAGATGGCGCTGTTATAATTGGGATCGTCGGGCCGACGCGGTACTCGGAGTCGAGCACCGCGTCGCGGAGCATGCGGCGGCTCCGGTACTCACGGCGGCACAGCCCATAGCCAAGGACGCGTGGCTTTCACAAGTCACAGCAGCGTTCTGTGGCGATGCATGCGGAGGCCAGGCGTTGCGTCGAGCACTGGTGTGGACTTCGGCGTCTGAGTAGGTGGCATCGTCTTCCTCTGTCGTGGAACGCGAACTGGCGTTGTCGCTGAGGCTGGGAGCGCCCGGAACACAAGTCGGCGACGCTCGTGCCCAGCTCACGATCGAACACCCAGGATCATGCAAAGACGTGACACGTGTTGTCACGTCTTTGCATGATTGAGTGGGCAATGTACGGGGGGATTCACGGTTACCCGAATGATCCCTCCGAGCTTCGCCCACTCACCATCATTCACTTCGTGGATATGCTGTGATTTTTTTATTGCGACAGCAATTATGTAGATACCCAAAGCGGATTTTTGCCGTCACCATGTGTATGAAGTCCAAGGGCGGGACATCGCCCCTATGTTTTATGTGCATGCGAAGGCGACGATGGCGGCTCGAGAGTACTTCTTCCGTTCGGGAAGGAGGGACGCGACCAGGCGCAGGCGCGCGCTCCCTATCATGACAAGGATCAGCAGGCGACCCATAACTTTGTACATTCTAAGCACTCAATGTACGTTGAAGCGATAGGCAGTACAGAAGTATCGCTGCAGAGGCCACGTTTCCGTACGTTTTGTTGATTTACGCCAGGTCGGATTCTAAAGGCGTTAGCTGCTAGCTTTACTTCGTACATGATTGCCGTTGGGTAAACTTGAAAACGAGCTAAAGCTAAAGCTAAATGTAGCCAAAAGTCATGTCATTTTAACGCCACATTTGTTGCCAAACAGAACAAGAGCGATGTTGTCAGGACAATTATCATTGAACAATATGATTCTGAATAAGCGGAAACATATAATTAAGAGCACAATACTTTTCCCCTCTTTCTTGGTCTTCAAGCCACATGTAAGTTGAAAATATATCAATAAATTGTTATAAGCTTTGTGCGCCTGCACGTGGTTTGTCCAGATCAGAATCATTTCCAGAGAAATATTGCGCCAGCAACTCAGTAGGCTTATTAAGCATTGAAGCTGCAGTTGCTTGAAGCTGCAGACTGAGTTTGATTATTAGAGGTACCATAATAACAGCTGCAAGTAGTGAATTCTGGTTGAAGATTAACATTCCAGCAGTTCGGTTCAGTGAAGATATCTATTTTTGCCAAGTTCATGAGAACATGCGCTGTGCTTCAGCAGGAGAAACTGGAGCGCAGCGTGAACGGGTGGGCAGCGTCAGGAACGTGCTGGCTACGCGGTTGTTATAGCCGTTGCTGCCGAGGAAAACACGTGTTTGCCTGCATGCGCGCAACTTCGTCACTTGGCATTCGCTCCACGCGTTGGATGCCTCGATGCGTTTGAAAAAGCTTGGAAACAAGTGGGATTTTTTAGGTTTGCTTGCTATTTTATTTTAACGCGATAGCGTTAAAGAGCTCGTTTCGCAGAAATTCCGGCGTCGGTGTCGGCGTCGTTGGTTGTGAGCGAAAAATCATCTTGTCCGTGACCGAAAAATCGAGAAAGATGCAAATAAAATGAATAATAAAAAATTCCGGGACCGAATGAGGATCGAACCCAGGTCGTCTGCGTGGCAAGCAGGTGTTCTACCACACAGCCACGCTTCTGCTTGGAATTTCGCATAAAATAACTTCCTCTGCTTGGAAATGCAGTGAAAATAACTTTCATACTTAACAAACACACGCGGCCTGTATGCAGGCGTCACAATATAACATGTAATATCGCAGTAATATTGCGTGGTACAAGTGTGCATTGCCATCGGGCGTCAGAAGATGTGAATATCATAACGACATTGGGGTTCAAGGCCTTCGACCCATTACAAAAGGCACACACGTTACTGCACGTATTCCCTTAATTAAGACCACGTAGTGGGTGCATAGCAAGTTCGAAAAGATTTCCCGCGCATAATTGCTCGTGGTTTGAAGCATGTTATCCATTACATAGTATGCACTAAGGGATTGGAGTACGCGCTAGGGACAGGATATCGCTATCGCGTTCAACTCTTAAAGGCGAAGCTTAAGGGTCCCCCCAATTTTTATGTACGAATGCTAAAAAATGGCTGCAATGCGCGCCAAAACGGAAGTTCAAGGCAGCCGGAAAGTAGCCATGGAGCCAATGTGAAATTTTGATCGCCAGCTGGAGTCGTAAAGTAGCCAGTTTGGTGCAAAAAAAGCCGCCGACGGCAACCCCGACTTCGTGTAACATTCCAATTTGTTGGTGTCGCATACACTGCTTCACACGAAACTGTTACTTTTTTTTTTTTTTTTTGAAGAAGCCAGATCGTTCATTTGGGCACCCATTTCTGATTTGGACCTTTTCTCTGTTCTGTGACACTCAGAGGCCGCAGCTTCTGCAGTAAGCTTAGTTCAAAAATTGAATAATGAAAGATGTTTGACGACTATACAGTAAATTCTTCAGCATACGATTGTGACAAAGCTAAGCGTTAGCACTACATTTTACCGGGAGAGTCGCAAAGGTCGACGAAAGTGCTGCTGTTACTAGATTTCTCGGTGCTTATGGTTTCACTGCACATAATTAGGAAGAAAGTGTACTAAACCGTCCACTACAATGTAAAAAAAAAAAAAAAAGTTACTTCCTTGAAAGCGACACTAGGAAATTGCGGTGCTTTACGAGTGACGTGCCAAGTGAGAGGAAGGACGTACGTGCTTCCTCGGCGCCATATACCGTTGCTGCCAGCATCATCAGCAGCGGAGCGCCGATCCTCCATAGCAGCGGCGCCGCATTCCTCCTCATTTAGCGAGAGCGCGCCGGCCAACAGGCTTCATCGGGTGCGCGGAGTCGCTCGACCCGACGATCCCCGTTTCACGGCCCCTGCACTGGGATGTCGACGCCGCAGCTGATGCGGCTCCTCCGTCCGCCATCCGATGTCGCGTTACCCGCCAGCATAGCGAGCAACGCTCCCCACGCCAACAGGCTGTGGATGCTGTTTCCCGTTCGCCGATGCCTCGTAAGCGCCTGCGTGCGGACGCAAAAGAAGTACAGTAGGAAGAGTAGCCGCCAACATTGTGAAATACAAACGTTTTTCAGGTCCTCAGTAAGTATCTCACGGATGCAGGCGCCATCTGTAGGAAGAAAATTTAATTTATTTTTGTTACTAGCATATTCATGGTTATGAATTCAAGCTGATTGAACCCGCTTGATGGCAACAGATGCAATGAACTTGTTCATAGGCGTGCGCACGGTGCGCCAAGTCTGCGCCACGTCTTCACGCAGTCGGACCTCTACCGTCACTGTTTAATGTGAATGGTGAGGGCCCTGCTGGTTTTTAACTATAATCGCGGCTGAGGACCTCCTATGTCGCACTCTAAGAACTGTTTACTTTTCATTTTTACCCCCGGAAAGCCGAGTACCAAAGACCGCCTGTCGTGATCAGCGCGTCATTGCTTTATTTTTATTTTCACATTCATTTCGAAGAAGCTTATTTTTCTCCGGGAGGGGGGGGTCGAAAAAAACTTCGTCTTTTTAACTCCACCCCTTCCTTATTTAGAACCTTGCGCGTGCCTGTTGGCCTCTTGGTTTAGTTCCTTGATCTGCTTACAAAAATTTTGATAGATTCGAAATTTCATGATAATGTGCTTATTTTTTTTTATTTTTTTTTTTTGCCGATATAGCTGACTAGCGCTCACGTTCTTGTGGAGATTACTACAGCACTTGCTTTGAATGGGCTTTCCGCAGTCGAATGTTTTACTGAACCGTTGTCCTTGCGTTAATTCCAGACGACAGTATTTCCCGCCGTCGATTTTTGATCGCTCGTAGGGGCGGCGCCAGGAATATTTTTTGGGTGCGGGAAGGGGGCGGGGCACTCACGACAATTGAGTTCCTTCAGGGGGGCAGGGAGGCAGAGAGCTTTTTGAACATTTCGCTGTATATCTCAGCTGTAACTGTGGTCCCACATTCCATGAAATCAACCAAAAGATTGACCTTTTCGTCCTAGAAAACAGTATCCATCATTTTCCGAACCGAGTAAGGAGATTGCTGAAGTTTTTTTTGTTGTTTTGGTGAAGAGGAGTGGCGCCACTGCATTGATTGTTTTTTATGTGTGTGTGTGTGTGTGTGTGTGTGCGTGTGCGTGTGCGTGTGCGTGTGTGTGTGCGTGTGTGTGTGCGTGTGTGTGCGTGTGTGTGTGTGTGTGTGTGTGTGTGTGTGTGTGTGTGTGTGTGTGTGTGTGTGTGTGTGTGTGTGTGTGTGTGTTTGTGTGTTTATTTGTTTCAGCAGTGGGATAGGATATCCAAGTCTTATCGCCTGTAACAATGTGCGAAATCGAATAATCTCCGTCTTGTCAGTGGCTGTCCAAAACGCCTGTCCATTGACAATCTTTGCTGTTTGAGTTGGTAGGTAAGCATTCTAACACGAGAGTGTTTTACGCCGAGGTCGAGCAACTCTTCACTGACGTATTTCGGTCCCGGATATGACGTTGTAAATGTACAATAACACATGACAAAGAAAAAACTAGAAGAAAAAGTTCCGCCGCCGGGAATCGTACCCATGAACATAAGCGTGCGCGGGGTTCACCATGTGAACCCATCAGGGGGGGGGGGAGAGGGGAAAGTTCATCGAAGCCCCCCCCCCCCCCCCCCCCTTAGTCAATGTATGGGCCAAATTTTGCGCCCCTCCCCTTGTACACACAGGGGGCGCGGCCGCCCCCTCATGCGCACGCCTATGCCCATGAACACACGACGACCCCTCGCTCACGAGCGCGCTACGCTAAACAACTTGGCCTCAGATCGTACGTAGACCAGCATACTAGCGGCGAGCTATTGATATAAACCATTTACCGTTGGCGGTTAATGGTCTTTATTAGGGGTCGGCAACCTTTTAAGGTGGAGGGCCAAATTAAATGAAGCCGACACAGCGGGGGGCCGCACGGCAAGTTGGAAAGGGGGGGGGGGGGGGCTTTGCAGCCTCCTCCCCATATTTTGACAATAATTTTCAAAACTAGTTTATATAGATTGCAATCTAACATAGGTAACATAGGTTTCAGGACGAAAATGCCATGTCGCCCTTCATATAGGAAGTGACAAGGGAAAGTGGGTAGGAGGGGTTGACGTCGTGCTGGGGGGCCGCATAATACTGCCCCGCGGGCCGCAGGTTGCCGACCCCTGGTCTATATCAATAGCTCGCCGTTAGTAGTATGCTCGCCTATCTTTAGTTTAACGAACAGACAAGCACGACCCATCGCACGCAAAAATTAAGTTGTCTACTCATGTATTTCAGAAGGATTGCCGATTTTTCCGACTATATGCTGCTTCGATGCGACATCATTAAAATTTCATCACTGCCCTGTCACCCTAGGCGTGCGCACGGGGGGGGGGGGGGCAGGGGGGCCGCCCCCCCCTAGTCACCTAAGAGGGGGGTTCTGCCCCATACATTGACTTAATAGGAAAGGGGGGCCGCTGCGATGAACCTTCACCCTCCCTGAAGGGGAGCCCTGTGCACGCCTATGCCTGTCACGTCGTCCCGGTGTTCCGCCGCGCTTTGTGCACGCCGTGCGCGATCAGTTTCGATTTTGCACTTGGAATTCGACTATGATTATCTCGAAATACGTGCAGTTTTCGCGATTTCTAAAAAAAAAAGAAAAAAAAAAGGTATGCCATAAATTATAGTTTTTGTTAATTAGCCGAGGCAACGTGACTTTAACCGCCTCGACATAGAGTTCATGAGCGGAAACGACAGGAACCTGACATATATTTTTCATAAAAACTGTTGTCTAAACACACACACACAAACACACACACACACACACACACACACACACACACACACACACACACACACACACACACACACGCGCGCGCGCGCGCGCGTTAATTCAGGCGTGTTTTGTGGTCCCGGCAAGTATATGTATGGTTTAATGGCATTAAACTCTCGTTAATACGGGCACATTTGGTCGCAACCCGGTTAACTGGAACGACTCTCGGAGCGCCCCAAGTGCAATAGATGTGCGACACAAAGGAACCAGAAAGGATCTTTGTTTGTATGGTCGACAAAATTGGCCACAGGGTAGTTGCAAACCCGTCACCAACTATGCGGAGGCACGCCAACGCAGAAACGGGATTTTAGAAGCAACTTAGTTAAAAACGCACGCAAGTTTGGCCTTCGCGAGCTGCTTGTGACACTGCTGACGGCAAGAAAATGTTTTTCCAACTTATGTTCCAACGTATACGAAGGAGGTGTGCCTTCTTGTTCTTAAAACGAGTGGGCAGTCAAAATATGGAGATTAAAGTACAGCTCAGACAGAATGCATGAATGACCGTACAACGCGGTGCAAGCTAATTGTGCGCTCACAGCATGATAAACGCACCGGTTCGCTTCGCAAGAAAGTAAGTAACGATGATAACGATCCTTTACCTTCATGGCAAAAAGCAGCGCTTGGTACGTGGCCGCCAAGCCCACTCTTCTAAAGTGACTCGTTTATCGCTGCACAGCAGAGGCGTTCACTACTTTTCGAATGCACGAGATCATATTGCGGTCTGGATGCTGTACTTACACCCTGGTTTGATGACGGTTGTTATATGTTAATATGTAATTTTCGTATTCGGCGTTCCATGCCAACTCTCGCGCACTTCGTCAGTGCTATCCCACTTACGCCGATAAGCGATCAGGGCCCCGATAACTTCTCAAAACGTAGCTGCGTGCAGAGCGCGGCTTTGCGGGGCGCGCGTAAGACTGGCGGTGGAAGCAGCGTCGCCAGCGTCGCATCGTCTCCACACAGCCTCGTCGCCGGGGTGCCACCGCAGTCGCTAGCGAATGTAGGTGAGCAGGTCGAACTCTAGAACCCAGCCCCTACGCGATCCTGTTGCCAACCGTACCGCAGACTGTCTGCCAACCATGGTCGTCACAGAGTGAGGAAGGGATGATAGAGCGAGCGCTGAAAGTGGCATCGCGCGAGAAAAAAAAAGGTGAGCGCGACTACTGCAGCGGCGAGAGAGCTGGGCTTCCGTTTCGATAGGCTGGGGGAAAGGGAACAAGAGTTGTCATGGTTGTGGCTGGTATAGATTTTGAGCACCCTGTTTTTTCTCCCTTATCAAAGCAAGCTTCCCCACTTTGCCAATTTCTGCGCTCATCATTCCTTCGGCCCATAGCCAGCCTTTCGCAACAAGCGGCGGGAGTTTTGAAGAGGAGGAAGATGACGCAAGCCCGCGGCAGCTGCCGCCATAGCAACGGTGAGAGCAGCGGTGGCCCCCCTCTGGCGGGATATGTCCCTTCTTTCCCCCCTTACGCTTCCTCAGTTCCCCTCTTCGTTCTAGCGGAGCTTGGTTGCGCCCACTTGCTTTATCCTTTTTATTATCTCTCCTTTTGTTTCGCAGGGTGCGGCGACTCCCTTCTGTTTCTGCGCGCCCGTATGGTCGGCGTTGCCCCTGAACCGTATCGCGCATCAGCGGGTGCGTGCGTGCTTGTGCTGCAAGGTTCCCCCCTTTCCGATCCTCCCGCGCAGCAAGGAGGCTCGAAAACAGCAACCGAACTGATTCAAAGCGCCGGCTGCGGAACAAGGGGTTTCGTGCTCCTCCGTAATATCACCTGCGACCAGTGTTTGCCGCGCCGAAGTGTTTGTGTACTCGGGTGTGCGTGCTTCTTCTTCGGACAGCACTGCCGTGCTAGGAAGCCAATCAACCGATGGGAAGTGAGCAGCCGTTATCTTGGGGAGTTCATCTTCCTCGCCAGGAAAGCACTGGGCAATGATGGCGTGGTCCCTGTGCCGACCCTCGGCAACTATGTTTTAGTAGAGTATTCTGCGTACGGTGTAGTAAGAACACCGTCAGTAGCAATCGTTACCCTGCTTCCGCTACGTAATGTCACTAGCTCACTGAAATAAGAGGCGTCAACGAAAAAAAAAGAACAGTTGTCTTTGCTGTCAGAGAAAGCCTGCGAAGCCTCGTTTCGCGCCGACGATCGAAAGTCGTGTGCTTCCTTCCCGTCTCCTAAAAGCTTCGAACGCTTCACTTTCGCCCTTGTACTTGACATTGTGGTCGCCTGTGCGTCGTCTGCTGGTTCTTTCTTCATTACGACACGTGCCGAAGAGCTGAAACACAACTTGGGGAACTCGTTCGTCTGTGCCCTGAACAACAGCGGTGGAAAGTCCGTTACTGCGTGACCGAGATTCAAGCAGCCAGCTTAGCTCTTTCCCCAGGTGGCGGCGTTGAAGCGGCGGCGACGGCGACCGATCTCGCGGCTGCGCGGTCAACTGTGGCGTCTCGCAGCAGCGCTATGACCGCGGCCCAGAGTGGAAAACAACGGCTGTGCCTGGAATGCTGACTCCGTCGTCGTGGCTGCTGCTCCTGTTCCTAGTGTCCTTGCTCACGGAGTACGCCAGGGCAGCGTTCAGTGAGTAACCATGGCGCTTTAACTCAGTTGATACGTGACCTTTGCTATTTTACTCGCGTGTCAGCCTCGTTCAGGAGACGTGTTTGTTCCCCCTTGAAGATTGCGCAGCATAACGAGAATATCGCGGTGTCGTGAATGTTGCGTGTGCCATCAGAGTCCCGTCCCTCCTCGTTTCCCGTGGCGAATGCGTCACTTCACGTTCTTACGACCGCATTTTTGTCACGGCCTTTCGATGCGTGCCTAAGCGTGAAACACAGTGCACATGAAAAGCTCCTGTAATACGGAGCATGTGCAGAAGGCTCGTCGCTCTTTCGATCGAACATACATGCCGCTTCGCTCAGCCTTCATGACTCGTCCGACCAATCCTCGGCGCTACCTCAATCAGGCTGAAGGCTACACCCGGATACTATTGTACGTTTCGCGCCCCCCTTCTAACCATGCACTAAGGCTCGTTCGCACCTGGCACTGGTCACGCGACCAAGAAGCTACTCAAAGCGACCGACGTCTGCATCTGATAGTGCGGCCAATAACCGTCGCCACTCCAAAGTGCTCCGCGATTACGTAAGATGCCGCTCACATCTGCTCGCTCCGCTATCACCTTGGTAAACAAGCAGATTCCTGCGCATCTGATCGTTTTACTAGCTTTGCGATTGGAAAATCCAACTCCGAGCGACTGAGCTAAGGTAGTCGTTTTTCGACCAAAGAGACTTCCCTCTCGCAACTTGGTCGTGCGACCTGCCGCTAGTCGCCGTTGTGAATGAGCCCTAACACTAGTCGATAATCATATTGCCTTGTTCTGGATAAACGTGCGCCACCTTCCCTCGAATCCACAACGCGGACATACTGCAGCGTCATATGAGTGGGGAATGCTTGTTGCAGCTGTGCACTCCACGTTTTGCGCAATGCCGCTTCCTTTCGCGACACGCAAGCGGCTATGTACCGAAAAAAAAAAAAGGAAAAACCTTCTCTGTTCCGAACGCATTCCTTTCTAACCACCGTTGCCGTAACTATCCTAAGGTGACGTGCATTTCCCCATCCAGACAGACGCAGTTTCATGAAACATACCAACAAATTTTCTGACTGCCTATGCGTGGGGTGCTTTAGATTCCGTTTAGCTGAGGCCGCTTCTACGTAGCGCAGACGGTTCGCTGTGTTAACTAGAGATTAACGGAACATAAGAGATCGTTAACCAGGCTCACCATCTAATGTATCTTTACATGCTCGAGAGTGTAAGTGCACGTCAAAATTTTATGAACGCTCGATATTGTACCACCACAGAAATGAAGAAACCTGTTTATTGGTTGAGGCCTGGCATATCGATAATTATAGCGCCTGCGTGAGCCAGCCGTCGATTAACTTGCATGAAGAATAAATGATGTGTGTGAATGAAATCGAGAATTCGACGGAAACCCGTCTGATCGGGATGAAATATGATGAAGGAAACGCAGTACACCGACCGAATAAAAAGTCACAGTTTCGCCACTAGCGCGAAGCAGTGAATGCGATAGCAAGAAATTAGAATGGCAGACGAAGAACGACAAGCGGCTCGATACTTGCAGAGCGCCGCTGCATGCAGCACGGAGGAGGACGCTTGAAAAGAACGCATAGGTATACACATAACAAGCGTTAACCAACAGCTGTCATAGTTGTTACGTCAGTGTTTGTCTTGTAGACTGTATCTCGAGCGATTCGAGATACAGGCGTGACTTCTAGTTTCTTCCTCTCCCGATGATACCAGTCAACGGTGTGATCAGTCATAGCTGCATGCTGGGCTAGTGCATTAGACGCCACTCTCTTTTTTCGACGCCGTTCTCATGCTGGCGCGTGCGCTGTCTGAAGTTGCCGGTTTCCCCAATATAAACACTTTCGCAAACCACACAATGGATTTTGTAATCAACACCAGGAAAGACTTCCTTCGGTAGCTTGTCCTTCTCACTTACAAGTGCTTGCCTTAACTTGCGTACAGGTACGGGGGGCCACTTCAACGTCGTAGCCATAGGCGTGCCACGGGAAGGGGGGGGGGGGGGCGAGAGGGGTGGGGCTCAAAGTCAGCCCTATACATTGTAGGGGAGCGATAGGGGGGGGGGGGCGCAAAGTCAGCCCCATACATTGACATAATAGGGAGGGGGGGGTCGCTGCGACGAACCTTCGCCCCCCCCTGAAGGGGAACCCTGCGCACGCTTATGGTCGTAGCTAGGCAATACACGTGATAAAGTCTCGCTTATGCCGGGCACGTAAGGAACAGGAGCGCGTTTCTTCTGTCTGACATTGGCAGGCTGGGAGGGAACAGACAAATGACGTTCCACCGCGTTAATGAACGCTGGCGGGCATAGGTGTGCGCACGAGGGGGGGGCAGAGGGGGCGGCCGCCCCCCTCAAGTTACCTAAGAGAGGGGGGGGGGGGGGGCGCAAAGTCGGCCCTATACATTGACTTAACAGGGGAGCGGGGCACTTCAACGAACCTTCGCCCCCCCCCCCCCCCCCCCCTGAAGCGGAACCCTGCGCACGCTTATACTGGCGGGTAACTGCACGTCGAAAGGTGCTCCCGAACTGTCTTCACATCAGCGGTCAGGTCTACCGAATTCGTGCAAATGCGATTCGCACGACCTAACCATGAGGCATCCAGTGAGTGTCAGGATGGACAGACCTGAAGTTCAGGTACCTGACATTATGCGTGCCTTTTCTGTAAACGCTAAAAAATAGTGCCCCATTGTTCCTTTTAACGAGAACATCAAAAAAAAAAAAAAAAAAACTTCCCCATCTCCCGCTAAAGGGAACCATGTGTGGATGCGAAGCAGCGGGCACAGTGCTCAGCGCACAGGGCACAGTGCACAGCGGGCACAGCGGGTACGACCTAGCACAGTGCAGCACTTGCAATAGATAGAAAATTTTTGTCGCCTAAAACTTGTTGCAGGTTTGCGCTTTACCGAAAATTGAAAGTTTGTGTGGTATAAAAAGATTTAGCATAGCGTTCAGGACCTGCCACCCTCTCTTTTCAGTAGTGTACACTTGACTTGTGTGCGCTTAGTGGACCACCAAGATATTTTGGTGGCACCACAGACCACTCAATACCGGTAATTTGATCAGGCGTAGATCCCCATGACCCAAACCACAGACCTGAACTCTTGGAATAGTTCACCTGTGCATCTGCGACGCTACCAAATTGCTTTACTACATCAACAGTTATTTCTATGCTGGGTTTGTCAGTGCAGAAAAAAGGCAATGTCATCTGGATATGCTAAAATTATAACTTCATTCTCTACGAGTCTGAATCCATGAATACAATAAGGCTGAATAATATGCAAGCACATCGTTTCTAAGTAGAGAGAAAACAGAAGCGGCGACATATCTCTGCTTGACAGAGGAGCGGATAGATATAGGCTGCGAGAGATGACCCTTCACTATTAGGTAGGTAAAACAGTGATTATGACAAAGTTTCACTCCTTTTAGCAAAGTTCAGCCTACATTAGCTTGCTGTCAAAGAGAAAACAGAAACGAGTGAAAAACACGATCGAATGCTTTTGCGAGGTCAACTTGCAGTAATGCAAGTTGGTCAAAAGAGTTTGAGCAAAAATCGAGAGTAGTGCGAGTGATGTGTGTGTAGTCTGTATAGAACGGCCCTTCTGTCCACATGTTTGATGGGGTCCAACAACGATTGACATATTACAAGCTGCAACCTATTAGCTAAAATCTTGGCAAAAATTTTATAGTCTACGTTGCATAACGTCATGGGTCTGCAGCCATCAGCATGGCGTAATTTTTCTTTATCGGTACTCTTCGAAATTAGAATGGTGTGACTTTTGGTAAAATACGGCGGGAGATCCTCAATCTCTAACGCCTCTGAGACAATTCTCATTAGATATGGACATAGACGCCCTTAAATTCCGTATAAAATTCACCTGATATTCCATGAGGACCTGGTGTTTTGATAAAGGTAACTGATCTACGGCAAGCTGTAGCTCTTTCTGAGTAACAGGACCGCTTACAACTGAACATTCTTCATACGTTAAATGGTTAATAAGGGGACACGAAATGACCGAGAAGTTGAGCTTTCGCAGAAAAAGCTAGCACTAAACAATCTTCGGTAGTTATTCTCAAATTCTACCATAATGTCATCTGAGTTTGTCACCAAAGTACCATTAGAGTGTCGTTCTCGACATTGCACGACGACGCTCGTCGAGCAGAGCCCGACGGGTTGGGTTCTCGGAATTTAGAGCTCGATTATTGCGCGAGTGAATATGTGCACCTCTGTAGCGTTCTGCATTGTACTTTTGAAGTTCAAACTTAATGCTAGTGCAAGACGGCAGCGATATCGTGGGCTCGACGCCGTTTATTGAGCAGAGCCGCCCATTAATAATCTTCGAACGAAGAAGATGATCACAGTGATGATGATTATATACAGGTGAAGAGGATGAAGGACAAACGCAGTGAATATTGTGCTCACACTAATTTCCCCCTCGCGCGAAAGCGGCGAACCTGGCCGCTGCTTATGGCGAAGGTGTGCGTCTTATGAAGGGTTTTAACCGGGAAACGTGGACAACCTCTGTGCCGCGGCAACGGTTGTCGGAAGGCATGACAGCGGGGGTTACCCGATAGTTCACTGGAGAAGTTTTCTCGACAATAGCGTAGGGGCCGATAAAACGTGACTGAAATTTCTCAGACAGGCCGGGAACTCGTGTTGGGGTCCACAGCAGCACTTCGTCTCCAGGATTAAACTCAACGACGCGGTGAAATTCATCGTAGCGAGTCTTCCGATCCTGTTGACTTGCCTCGGTATTCAGGCGGGCATGGTGACGACAAGCGACAAGGCGTGATAATGACGTCGACGAGTCCACGGGGACATCAAACATCTCCAGCTAAAGGGAACCATGTGTGCGTACGAAGCAGCGCGGAGATGGTTACTTGAGCGGGAGAAACGTCGCCGTTCCCGTTTCGTGGCCCGGGCGCTCATCGCGGCGCTGCACAGGAGAGAGAATGAGGCACGCGCGCTCCGTCATTTTCATACCGCGCAACTACCGTGGCGCCCCCCAGCGGAGTATGCAGCTGTCGCACCACCTGTCGTGCGCGCCGCTCCGTAGAGTAGAGAATTCCTAGAGTAGAGAAAGAGGGTGAGCGTAGGAGAGGAGAGCGGACGTGCATGCGCTGTGGGGGGGTGTGAGACGCGGGGGGCCGCTTTATTTCATTATCCGGCGGACGACTATCCTAGCGCCGCGAGGGGAGGGTCATCGCGATGCGGCCACACATAACCTTGGCGTGACGTCCTCTACTGGGCGAGCATCCCTCGCTACTCCCGCCTTCTTCTGGCACCCGCGCCTGCCCCTGTGCTGGGGTGGTAGCGAGCACCTGGCGCTTTCGCGCGGGCGCTGCTTTTCGAGGGCAGCCGAGATCCACTGGACGGCGAAGGTGGCGCGCGTCGTAGAGCTATCTTTAGTATGAATGAATGCTATATGACCGAGGCTGATGCTTGGGACAAGTTCACCACCTCGCGGTGTGTTAAGGCGTTGACAAAATTACACTTCTCGTATTAGAAACGCGCCGAATGGGACGGACGCATAGCAACGACGCGTTGCAGGAGTTAATCGCGGAAGCCACGATCACGATACATTACTTCACGTTACCGCTACCAGACGACCAAGTACCGCGAGAGGAAAGTGGTAGATATAAAAGGCGTGTTTGTAAAGTCACCGGAGTGTGTGACCGATTTGCAGTGCATGGATATCGTGCCCGGCATGTGTTGTCGTGGACCGAGAGGTCGTGGGTTCGACTCCCGTTGTCGGAAGTTTTTTCTTTGCCGTCTGATCATGTCCATTTTTTCAACGTCATTTGCGTGACGGAAATACGTACGCCACTGAAGTCTTGGTGGACTCCAGCATAAAACGCTTTCCCGCGGCGGTCGCATTTCGGTGGAGGCGAAATGGTAGAGGCCCGTGTACTGTGCGATGTCAGTGCACGTTAAAGAACACCAGATGGTCGAAATTTCCGGAGCCCTCCACTACGGCGTCTCTCATAATCATATCGTGGTTTTGGGACGTTAAACCCCACATATTAAAAAAAAAAATAAAACGCTTTCGTGTTAATAAGTTCGCACCATGGCTCGTGGTGTGGTGCGAGTTCGTGGGAACGCTTTGGCTCTTGTAGGCTTATGCCACAGGAGAGAAGAAACGAGACGGCTGAACCAGAATCACAGTATTTCACATTGTGACCAGAATGGACGCCAGCAGGGAACGCGAGCCGTGGCTTCACGTGCCACTGCCAAGCGCCGTCTTTATTTTGTGCTCTTGATTGACTGGTTGATTGAAAACTTTATTGGACTATGTAAAATGTGCTCTCGCTTGTTGACTTCATCACCATGGTATCAGAAAAAGAGAGAGAAAAAAAAGGAACAGGTGATTTTACAAACTGGTGAGCTTGTTGTGCTTGTTATTGCTGGGCAGGAGATATGGCCGTCGTGCGCAAGGCATCGCACCTCATATTCAGCCTGGCTCTGATAAGTGGATCTTCATCCAGTGGGTTGTTTCCTCCACGTTTTGCTGTAGGTGGGGCAGCGTACGTTGGGCTTTTTTTTATAACAGCAGCTCGGCTCGATTCGTGAATTGGGCATTCCCTGAAGATATGCTCCGTCGTTGCTGGCGCTTGGCAGTAGTCGCAGATGAGGTCAGAGTACTTCGTCGGATACATCGTGTGAGGCACTGTGATTGTTGTGAAGCTTCGTGTTTGTAATATCTTCTGAGTGTGACCTCATAGAGGCGGGTGGATCTTGGTGGCGGGGATCGTGTTTTGCAGCTTCTTTTAATTTAGCCCTTAAATACTCGTCGGCGCTGGACTTTTGCGCGGTAGTTGGCATCGTGGGTGTCGTTTTGGACCAACGTTGCGGTCTGCTTCGAACTGTCACCCCGAGTTGTTCCTTGCTTTGATGCTGCAAGGCTCGTTGATGAACTAGCTCGTTCCCCGGTATATTGGATTGTCCATGAATCTAATGAATTCTTACCCGGATGGATCGTTCTTGCAGTTGGGTGGCATAGTTCAGGATGGCCTGTATGCCGGTGGCTTACTTCGAGCTTGGAGTGTTTGAATCACTTGCTGCGAATCTGTGAAGATGTGAATAGCTTTTGGCGATGATCACGTTAGAGTGTAGTGGGCTAGATCTTACGAAATAGCGTGCCCTCGGCTGCTTCGGGCAGCAACCAAGAGTGCGTAATAGAGAATGAGGATGCTTCCGTTGTTCTCAGGTTCAGAAATGCTCCTTCTGAGTGCACGAGGTGTAGATGATATCTTCTTCGTCAGATACGCTTTTGAGGTACTCAATATGCCGCTGAGCGTAGTAATCCCTTCTCTTTGTGTCCGAGGCTTGGTTCATAAGTTCGGAAGTGGCCGATTGTCTGTCACGGTAATATCTTCCCATGGCGGAATGTTGAGTAGAATTCCGAGATAGGTCTTCGTTGCTTATACCTAGTTCGCTTCTGATGGCTCTTCCCGCACTGCTTAGATTTAGGCGCTCATTTCGGGCTTGCAGTGCGGGCTCAACGTAGTCGCCTATTGCAGGAAGTAGACCTGTTCCGTACAGGTCTTCGACCTTGGCGTACTTCGGTAGCCCGGTGGCGATGCGAATGCATGTTTTGTTGACGCATTCAATTTTGTCAAGCTGGGTCGGCATCATTGGCACGAAGGGTAGTCCATATAGGAACTTTGAATGGACTAGCGCTTGTGTGAGCCTTTTAATTTGACCTTCGAATTGGCCCGTGGCTGCGCACGACGAGACAGACAACAAGAGCAGCACTCTTGTTGTCTGTCTCGTCGTGCACAGCGCTTATTCTACCCGTTGGGTGTACTCTGCGTTTTGTTGGTATATATTATACCTAGAATCATAATGGGCTCTTTGCACTGTATGCTCGTGTTTCGAACAGCAAGTTTGATTTTATCCCGAATAAATTCCTGCTTGCTGTGGTTTGTGGGTTTGAGAACAACCAGAAACTCGGGTCTTTTCTGGTGAAACCCGGAGACCTTGTCTGACAAAGAAGTTGGTGATAACATCTATTGCTTTCTGGAGTTGCGTAGAGATGTCGTTAGACCATATTGTAACATAGTCTGCATAGATTCCCGCCGAGATAAACTGGACTTCACTTAAAAGATAGGCAAGTGGACGCATTGTTATGTTGAACAGTGTTGGGCATATAGCAACTCCCTGCGGAACTCCGATTTTGTTTGAACATGATCCACTGGTAAATGAGGCTATTTTTATAGAAAAGGTGTGCAGAACACTCCGAACATAATTGTACCTACAGGCAGTTTTGACAGCTGTCGTCGTATAGTATCATGGGGCACCGAGTCAAACAATGTTTCTAAAACAACGTTTATAGAAACAATTTCTATAAACCTAGGAGTCAAAGGCTTTCTTTACGTCAATACCTACAAGAGTGAGGGGTCCTTCAATACATCCACGTGTGTCCTGCGTAGACAGGTGGGGTCTGATGCCGGTTTGGGTCCAATGATAGTGTTCCCCATTTTCCAGCATCCATGGAGGCGTTTGTTTACCATTCGCTCCATCACTTTTCTGATTACTGAAGTTAGTGAAGTGGGACGGAGGTTACTTGCAATCGTAGGAGGTTTGTTTGGTTTAGGCAGTGGTAGAGTGGAAAAATTGGAATGTTTCCACACTGTAGGAAGTTTGCCGTGTTCCCATGCTTGATTGATGGTGGTAAGAACGGGGATCAGTTGGTTTTCTGTGAGTTGCTGTAACTATTTGTACGTAATCATAACAGGACCCGGGGCTGCTTTACTATTTGAGGCCTTTATAGTGCTGTCATAAGTTCTTGGATTGGGAAACGAACATCCATTAAGTCGTTGCTTTGTTTTTCCTCTGGCCATTTGGTATACGCCGGGTCCCTTGGTGGTTGTGGAAAAAATGTGTTGGCACAGATATCGGCGATGGCTCGCGCTGATGAGTGGGAAGCCAAGCAAAGCTTTTCAGCGGCTGTTCGAGGTTTTCCCCGGCCTTCCAGTGATTTGACAATGTTCCATAGCCTTTGATTATTTATCCGACCGTGTAGTTGGTTGGAACAATCCTGCCACTGCTGCCTACGTAGCTTGCATGCGTACTTTGATGCTTATCTCGTGAGAAGCTTAAGCTTCAGATGATTGCGAGCAGATTTTTCAGTCCTGTATGCATGTAAAGCATCTGTGCGTGCCCCCCCATAAGTTAAGGAGGTGCCTGTCGGGCACAGGCTTTTGAGTACTTTCTTGTAGGTTTTGCTTGCCTTCCGCGTTGCTTATCGTATATGTTCTGTAAGTTCGTTAGGGGTGGCTGTTTCTGGGCATCCGTCCATATAAGACCGATACTTATCCCAGTCAATGAATGAACCCTCCTTTGCTTGAGAAAAAAAATCCCGCCCCAGGAAATCACAATCGGTAAATGGTCGTTGCCAATATGGTCGGGCCATGTGTCCCAGTGTGTACCTTTTGGTAGGTGCCTAAACCACGTGAGGTCCGGCGATGTATTATTCTGCTTCGCGCCACCGATCCTTGTGTATTGGTCCGGCGTGTTGAGGAGAGTAAAACCGATCTCTTCCAAAGTTTCCTTGAGTTACTTCCCTTGTGGAGAAACTGTGAGTATCCCCAGAAGACGCAAGGTGCGTTGAAGTCTCCCAGAATTAAAGATGGACTTTTAGTGCCTATTTTACTGAGGGGAATTTCCGCATTACTTGATTTTGGAGAGCTGTAGCAGTTTAATATTTCATATGTGCTGTCCTCGATTTCGGTACGTGTCTGAATGCACGAGAAAGTATCTGAAGATGGATTGTGGACCGCCGGGAGGTTTTTTTTTTTGTATACGTAGCACATTGACCTGATGAAACGCCAGCGTATCCCGGTATGTAGCAATACTTGCCCGGCTCCTTTACGCAAATAATATCGGAAGTTTTTTCGAGGGAATTTTGATGTAAAGGAAGTCATTGACATTGTTGATAAGGCTCCGCGCGTTCCACTGAATTATCAGAGACACGATTCTGAATCTTTCTTTTCTTCTTGATCTACACTGGCAGCTGGCCTACTGCACTTCAATAAAACGTTCTGTTGGGCGAGTTGGTGATGTATCATAGACGGCATCTTTAGCGCAAACGTAGAAAAGAAAGGTGTACTAAGAAGAGAAGAGAAGAACACAGTGCACAGGGCGAGCGCTAAACATCAACTGATTTTATTTCTGTAAAATACCACGGAAAGACCCCCCGCGCATGCGTGTCGCCGGTGCGTCACTAATCAATCATCGCATCAAACAATCTATACTCGCTATTGTATAAACATACCGAAGTGTCACTAATACATTCCGTGCCTTTGCTCCTAATATGATATGCTTCCAGTAGCTCTCTCCCTAAGGTATCCGCGCCTCTACCCAGGATCTTAATCTCGTTCAGCCGCGGTGCACATGCGCAGGCCGCGCAATGGACCGGCAAATGCGCATTACTTTTATTCATTACTTTTATTTATATTTTACAGAAATAAAATCAGTTGATGTTTAGCGCTCGCCCTGTGCACTGTGTTCTTCTCTTCTCTTCTTGATACACCTTTCTTTTCTACGTTTGCTTTGCGCTAAAGATGCCGTCTATGCTACTGCACTTGTTAAATTTAAGCGACGCTTTTGGTTTTAGTGTGTGAATAATGTGCTGCATGTGTTGTAGCTCTGCAGAGAACTGTTCGAAGCGATGTTCTTACAGCTCATACTCGGAGGAGGGAGGAGGGGTTGTCTTTGGCCAGCTTCGCCTGGTCGTTTCGGAGCGTTCTAGAGCGCTCTCGTGAGCGGCATTGTATTCGGCTGGGTGAAAGGGAGCGCGCGCCTCGCGTTCGACTGGTTCTTTTCGATCGCTCTCCTATCTCCTCGAGCGCTCTGGTGTGTGGCCTTTTGTGACGCCGAACTGCACATGCGGCCGAGGACCGATACGATATTGAAGGCGCACGCGCGCGGCCGAGTCGGTTGCTGGTAGCGCGGCACCGGCTCCGCGGTCCATAATTGTCGGCCCCGCGAGCATGAAACTAGTGTCGAACATGATTGCCGTCCGAAATTTAGTAGGATACCAACGTCGTGTGTCGCTGGGACCCCTTATGCGTGTGCTGCATGAAATCTACAATACAAGGCTGCGTACGGTGGCAGACAAGCGCCGCATGTGTGCAACACGATCGCGTCGATCATACGAACGCACACAAACATAAACTCTCCGTCCTTTTCATTTACAGCACGCTAACATTCTTAACTTTTCTTTTGAATACGTCACTTGCATTCAAAGAGCTAATAGACAGCAACGGAAAGGGCGGTAAGCGCACGAATCCCGAAATGCGGCGTAATGCGGGTGCGCTCCAGATACCAAGTGGAGAGTTCACTCACCCTGCTGGGTACAGTGAGCAGCCAAAATCAAAGCGTGTGCAATGTAATATCCATGGGTTTATGAATGGACGACACGCCCTCCATAGATGTCTACGCGTGGATCTCGCTGACACGTTGCACATGACGTTGGTTATATATCACTTTCAGAACATCCCGCCGCTCATTTCCTCTCGCACGAAGCGCGCTCTGCTTGACACCGTGCGTTTCCGTCCGTCCGTCCGTCCGTCCGCCCGCCCGCCTACGTCTGGGTGCTCTCGTGATCACCTACTTAACTTGGGGTAAACCAAAATTTGTGTGGGAGGGTGAGAGGTATTGACGAATATGTCTGGCTGGTCATGACGTGAATAACGTGAAAATCCTGTCGCGTACGTCGTCAAACCCTTTCCTGCAGACACGTGTGGCACATACCCGTATACCACGGGCCGCGGTATGCGGGTATGCGCCACAGGTGTTTGACAATTTATATCTATGACGGTATTTTGGAGCGCGAAAATAGACACGATACACGAGAAAGACTGAACAGGACGAGCGCTCGTCCTGTTCAGTTTTTCTCGTGTATCGTGTCTATTTTCGCGCTCCAAAATACCGTCATGGATCAGTACAAACTCGCCCAAATATCCGTGCTTCTAAATTTATTCGACGAGGGTGGCGATGTGGGCTTGTTGGTGCATAATGGAAAGGTAGTTTCTTAGCGCTGGTGTGTACGTGAAGGCACTATAGTTCGACGCGATCAAGGATTAAACTTTATTGTTGTGAGTAGCGCCCATGTGTCTAGTGTCTCTTCTTATTTGTCCTCGTCCACACCAGCGCTAAGAAACTACCTTTCTAAATTTATATTTACCCAGGAACGGCGAGGACAGACATTAGTAATTTAAATGCAAGAGCGTTAAGAAAAAAATTCCCCATCTCCCGCTAAAGGGAACCATGTGTGGATGCGAAGCAGCGGGGAGATAATTAGCTTGAGCGGGAGGAACGTCGCCGCTCTCATTTCACGGCAGTGGTCCGGGCGCTCATCGCGGCGCTGCGCAGGAGAGAGAATGAGGCGCGCGCGCTCCGTCATTTTCATACCGCGGAACTACAGTGGCGCCCCCCAGCGGAGTATGCAGCTGTCACACCACCTGTCGTTCGCGTCGCTCCGTAGAGGATTCCTAGAGGAAAGGACGGGGGGGGGACCGTAGGAGAGGAGAGAGAGGGGGGAGGGGACGTGCATGCGCTGTGGGGGGTGTGGGACGCGTGAGCCGCTCCGTAGAGTAGATGATTCCAAGAGGAGAGAGGGGGGAGAGGACGCGCATGCGCTGTGGGACGCGGGAGTCGCTCCGTAGAGTAGATGATTCCTAGAGTTGAGGAAGAGGGTGAGCGTAGGAGAGCACAGGGGAGGGAACGCGCATGCGCTGGGGGGGGGTGTGGGACTCTCCGTAGAGTAGACGATTCCTAGAGGAGAGAAAGGGGGAGGGCACGCGAATGCGCTAAGGTGGTGTGGGACGCGGGAAGGGGGGGGACGGACTAAACCCCCCTCCAAACACATGCAAGCAAGATTAAGGAATGTGGTCAACCTGGGCGACAGGCACCACCTGCCTAGCCATTGATAAGCAGCCTCTCTGTGCTCTCGGCCATCACTCAAGAAATGGGGTCAACCTGAACGACAAACACCGCCTGCCTAGCCATTGCTAAGCAGCCGCTCTCTGCTCTCGGCCATGACCCTGATGACTTTGTTAGGGTTGACGGCCTTCATATTACTACAGTGTTCTGGTTCGCATAATGGGTGCTTCCCTACTTCATGAGAGTGGCCGGACGCGGGACGCGGGAGGGACACGGGAGGGACGGACAGAGCCCCGAGCATCAGATGCTTCGCATCTAAAGATAAAGTTCAGCGCAAAGCAGAAGCCAATACTCCTTTTTTAGGGGCGAAGCTCCTTAGGGCATAGGCTTGTCCCGCGCCGTTGTCGTAGCCACCCCTGTGCGATGCCGATGACGCTGCCATCACGGCACAGCACATGGAATGTACCCACTATGCGTCTTAACGATGACGCATAGTGACGATGACGATGACGATGAAGAATAAGCGTGTCCCGTTACCCTACTGGTGGGTGACTTTAACGTTGACATCACTGAAAACAGTTGGCTCATACAACACATGGCATCGCTATATGGTCTCACATGCATACGAAGTGTCTCTCGACAGGGAGGATACCAGATTCTTGGAAGAATGCCAACATCATCTTGATTCACAAGGGGACGTCAAGGACCTGAAAAATTACAGGCCCATCAGCTTACTGTCCGTTGTCTACAAGCTATTTACAAAAGTAATTGCTAACAGAATTAATACGACATTAGAGTTCAATCAACCAAAGGACCAGGCAGGATTTCGTACAGGCTTCTCAATAACAGACCATATTCATATTATCAATCAGGTGATAGAGAAATGCGCGGAATACAACCAACCCCTATACATAGCCTTCATAGATTACGAGAAGGCATTTGATTCGGTGGAGACATCAGCAGTCATGCAGGCACTGCGGAATCAGGGCATCAACGAAGCCTACATAAACATAATGTAAGAAATCTACAGCGTATCCACAGCCACTATAGTCCTCCATAAAGAAAGCGACAGAATCCCAGTAAAGAAGGGCGTATGGCAGGGAGACACGATCTCTCCAATGCTATTCACCGCGTGTTTACAGGAGGTTTTCAGGGCCCTAGATTGGGAAGAGTTAGGGATAAGAGTTAATGGAGAGTATCTCAGTAACCTGCGATTCGCTGATGGCATTGTATTGATGAGTAACGCGGGCGACGAATTACAGCTTATGATTACTGAACTCGATACGGAAAGTAGAAGAGTAGGTCTGAAAATTAATATGCATAAATCTAAAGTAATGTGGAACAATCTTGGCAGAGAACAGCGCTTTGCGATAGGTGGCGAGACACTGGAAGTTGTAAAGGAGTACGTCTACTTAGGACAGGTAGTAACCGCGGAGCCAAACCATGAGAGTGAAATAACTAGAAGAATAAGGATGGGATAGAGCTCATTCGGCAAGCATGATCAAATCATGAATGGTAGTCTACCACTATACCTCAAGAGGAAGGTATATAACAGCTGCATCTTACCGGTACTTACCTACGGAGCAGAAACCTGGAGACTTACAAAGAGGGTTCAACTTAAACTGAGGACGATCCAGCGAGCGATGGAAAGGAAAATGATAGGTGTAACCTTAAGAGACAGGAAGAGAGCAGAGTGGGTCAGGGAACAAACGGGGGTTAAGGATATCATAGTTGAAATCAAGAAGAAGAAATGGATATGGGCCGGGCACGTAGCACGTCGGCAGGATAACCGCTGGTCATTAAGGGTAACTGACTGGATTCCAAGAGATGACAAACGCGTGAAGGGGAAACAGAAAATTAGGTGGGTAGATGAGATTAAGAAGTTTGCAGGTATAATGTGGCAGCAGAAAGCACAGGACCGGGTTGATTGGCGAAACATGGGAGAGGCCTTTGCCCTGCAGTGGGCGTAGACAGGCTGATGATGATGATGATGCATATCGTTTGACCCCATGGAGGAAGGAATACTAAGGAGAGGCCCTGACGTCACATTCGTGAAGCCTCCACCTCGCAAACGCCCGCATCGCCTCCTAGCGAAGGAGCAGCTAAGCATTCTGCGATTTCCGTCGCGTCGTTTGCAAGCGCATGCGCGCACCGACCGAGTTGGCGAGTCGCGGAGAATTTGCAGCTGTTTTTTTTTTTTCGCCGTGCAAGCGGCGCAGTGGATTCGCTCGTGCTGCTCCTTCTGTGTTTGTTTTTAGGAAAGCTACGTGCAAATCGCGTGCACTCCGGAAAGCACCGAGTGTCACTTTTCATGTGTACGTACGATCGCTTCATTGCTGATCACTAATGCATGGTACTTGCATGCGAAGCTCTCATATGTGCGCTCTGTTGCTTCTTACGTATTGTGTCAACTCAGAACACACGTGAACTTCTGTTGTTGGTGTCTGGCGCACCGTACATAACACACGCCGTAGGCATCGTACCGCGTGTTCAGAGGCTGTGTCGTTCATACGGAAGGGCAACAAACTTTTGCTGTCGTTATCGGACTTCGTGGTGTATATATTTCGCGGTGTTTGCGCGCTGCATGGTAGTAGTTGTGTGCGCAGTGGAATTACAAACTTTGCGTGTACGATCGCGGCCACGGCGGTGTCCTTTTTTCGACGTAAAGTTTCGTCAAATACTAAGTTGGCGTTGCGCCGAATAGAAAGAAAGGCCTAACACCCAGCAGAACGCGTAAGTCACTGCCAGGTGAGTTCGAACAGAACGATGCAGGGGCTGAATGTTCTGAATTACGGCACATAGCGGTAGTTTCTGTACTGTTGCACAAAAACGCTCCTCGAAGCATTTCAGCACGCAGCGCTCGGGCTTGCCACACCCGAACAGCCTGGTGAACGTGTGCTTGCAACGTTTTACTGCATGCAAACCGCACAAAACGCACTAAGTTTACGTCGGAACGAAAAATCTGCGCGGAAACGAGCCAGCGTGGAGAGCACGCCGCGGGGCGTCTGCTGTTTTGTTTGCCCCACATCGGTTTGTTTGCCCCATAAATCTGACGTCACTTCCGCCACACTTCTCGCAATGCATTGGGATACGATAGGGCCCCTCCTGAGTATTCCTTCCTCCATGTTTGACCCCATGCAACCAACCACCATCCGAGGAACCTGCATCGATCTCGTCTTTGCTAACTTTCGACTACGACCCATCCAGGAACCGCTCTCCCTCCATTTAACCGACCATAAAGCCGTTATAATGAAGGGGGGAACGGAAGCCACGGCTTATGTAAATGGTAACCACGACCAACGAAGAAACGAAAACAAAACGGAAAAGCACGGCTCACGAATAAAATATAAATTTCTTGTATATATACACACATTGTTTGTCACGTCTTTGATGATGTACTGGGCGAATTTCACGGAAGATTCACGGTTTACCGATGAACCTCCGGAGCTTCGCCCACTCATCATCATTTACTCCATGGATATGCTGTGATTTTTTTTTTTTAATTGTCCTCACACTCTGCTTGTCAGCTCGCGAGTCGCGAGTCTCGCGTACGGCGGCAGTGCATTCGGGCGGCAATGCCTAGGTTGTTTCTGGTGGCCACCGCATGACGGCGGCACTATGCGTCGCAAAAGGCCCATTCCCACCACTTACGGCAGAACGTACAGGCCAAACCGGACGCTGCTTCAACGACCTCCTGCGGGAACACGCCACACCATGGCCTCCGAGATAAGCCGGCGGCGCGCAGCCGGCTAATCTCGGAGGCCACGGCCACACCATAGAGTTTCATATCAATACACTAGAGGGAACTCTGGCGCTATTGTCCATGGGAGCGGCAACGCACGGCGCGTCAGCCAGCATGGGAATAATGGGTTGTACACGGATTTGTCTAATATTTGTTCTTTCGGCTCCGTTTGGCTCCGTGGGCCTGAATCCCCTTTGCCGCAAGACGAAGTTCAGCAAAGGTTTAGCAGTTACGCTTCACCACCTTGACCTTGTTAGCTCACATATTCAGATCGGCTCACGAATTTCACGACGGTCCGTTCTCTTATTCGAAACAAAACCAAAACACAGCAATAAACAAAGCCACAAATGCGTTCGAAGCCCACAAGCACGAAGACTAGGCAAATCTGTGTACTACCCATCATTCCCATGATGACTGAACGATCGCAGCCTCAGAGTACCCTCTAGTTATTTTTAGGAAACTCTACGACGCCAACAACGCGAGGAAACAGCACGGCAGTAATCTGGCGATTCACTGACTGTTGCTCGTGCTCGCCTTTCCTCCGAGAAACCAAGTTTGTGCGCAAGTACAAGGACAATCGCGCTCAGGAAATTTCCGAAACTTTTTCGGTGATGCGCATGGGCTCGAAGTGCGTTAGTGCCCCATCCTTCTTGACAAGGATCTCAGGTTCTTCAAGCAATCTTAATGATGTACACATTCGTTTTTTTTATCATCTGAACCACCTGCATTTTGATCAATACCAAGTTAAAGGGACACTAAAGAGAAACAATGACTTGGTTTAGATTGACAAACTTCGCTCTGAGAACTCTAATGCCATGTTTCCCTATCGTAAGTTTCGTTATCATTATTAGCGGAGGAAATCAAGGCTGAAGTTTCATTTTTAAAGTTCGTGCCGAAATCTCCGCGCGTGACGTCGAAAATTTCAAAATGTATTTTTCGTTTTTTCGCGACATTGGCTTGATGAAATTTTCTGAAACTCCGTATGCTAGGTTTCTGGCACCCACAGATGAAAATGTATTTTATTTTTATCGATTAGAAGATACGTAGGACCCAGTAGACGCCTTCAAAATGTATGACGTCACGGTGTTTGGTGCGGGAATCTCAGAGAGGCGTCTCCACCCGCATTTACTTTTCGCGCGTTTTCTCGCTTACCAAGCGTCCTGTCGCAGTAAGAGTGGTATTTTCGTGATTGTGAAATTGTACTTTACTAATACGCGAAAAATCGTTTTGCTCCTCGAGAGCGCCCAGACGTCGGCGTCCTGATAGATAGATACGTAGATAGAAACCGTCAAAGTGCATTCGGTCCGCTGAGAAATGCTTCGCATTTAATAATAATAATAATAATAATAACAATAATAAGAATAATAATAATAATAATAATAATAATAAGAATAATAATTCATAATGTCCCTTATGCACTCACCTAAGACGACTGGAATGCGAAAGCCGTCTTCTCTTTCTTCTCAGTCGATGTATTGTTGCTTCCTCGCCACCGTCCGAAAGCTTTCTGCACCTAATGTGGTTTTACATTGCCTCCAGGATTGGAGGCACCTTACCAGGTTTTGCACTGCTTTCGTGATCGGCCCACCGTTGACCGAGCTGCGATGGGATGTGATGACGTCAAGACTTTGGCGATATCATGATGACACCCTCATCGCGTGATGTTGAGTTTTTGCGTCACTCGTGTTGATGCTGACTGAGACGCTGAGGCGGGACACTGGTCAATTTTTGCGTTTGTCCTGTGTAGTTCTTTCCCTTTTGTCCTTGGTTCTTTTCGCGTTGTTTGTTATTTATTGTTATTATGCATTGATCCCAACTAACCTATACTCCATCTCACAACTACCTTGCAGCATTGCCGAAGCTACGAGGAGTACACAGGCAGTGTCTTTGCGCAGCACATAATATAGTTCCGGGCTTAACTCTCATTATCAACGAGGTGCAAGGCCTTTAGCTGTGCTTCTCGCATGACGCGTTACAGCGATACGTGGCACGTTAGGCCCTCCACGCTTGCACTTGGAAATTTATGAAATAATGCAGAGATTACCGGTTGGTAACCGTAATAACCACCCTAACCGCGATAACGTACAGCAATATGGCAGCCCCCCATACACCCCAGACCTACCGCTTCTATCCGAATTCGTGCTTCTTACTGACTCTCTGCCCGGACAGCAACAAATAAGTGGCATAATCTGCCATCGCTTTGTCTAATCTAACGCTTAGGGCGAAGCATCAGGTATCTTCTTTCGCTATTATTTATATCACTCGCTTGTTTTGATGCTGCTAGGACTACCGAGGCGGTACCCGAGCATTACGTCACACGAAGTGAAGCCCAGTGAATCCCACCGTGTCGGCCCAACACGTGATCAAAACGTCAGAGCGTGCGGTAGGTTTTAGTACTCTCCGTGATGTTCCGTTTTTGAACCTCCTGCGCACGGTGTGCTCCTGCGTTCACTATACTTCACTATATCCACTGTCATCGAAAAAAGCTCGCCTGGTCCCTTATGCTAGATGTCTCGAAGGCGAAAGATAGCTTCTCAGTATTGTTCCCCGCGCCCTCGAAAGATTTCTGCACCTCACGTGCCTTCGGCCCAACAACGACCGAGCGATGATTGCGTCATCATTTGGCGTCACGTTATGTGATGTCACCAGGGGCGGCACCAGCGGGGGGGGGGGGGGTATGGGGGGAGCTGGAGCCCCCCCCAAAATTTCTGCCTGCCCCCCCCTTTGCCCCCCCCCAAGAGCAAGCATAATCAAAACACAGCGCATATGTTCCCAGCTTCCCTGCCCCCCTAAAGGAACTCACATGTCGTGGGTGGCCCCCCCCCAGTAAAAAAAAATCCTGGCGCCGCCCCTGGATGTCACAGTGACGTCACTTCATGATGACGTCACAAATTATATAGCTATTTTTGCATCACTCGCGTTGACGGCGACGGACACACTACCGACCGCCGTCGCAAAACTGAAAAGCCACTCCACGCATCGAACGAATAGGAGATGGCGGAGAGGGGAAAAAAACATCCTTGGGAAACAACAGCAGTATTAGCACAGGGACGAGTGACGCGTTATCGTTCTTCTCTGCATTATGCTGGTGACATGTGAAGTGAAGTAGTTCCAATTTTATTCGAAGAAAGATTTGGTTTTCAGATCTATTTAGGAATGACTCCCTCGGAGGTGTCGCGTCAATCTTCAGCATTTCTTGCTGATCGATGACGAGCGAAAAGTGGGACCCCACCACTGAAAATAAAATCGTTTACCGCCCTACTAGCACACGCCGCCCGAAAAATTTTGAAAATACTCTACAAGTAGGGTGATTACCCTACGGTTGGTAACACTGAACTGTGGCAGTCTGACAGCAGTCATCGACGGCACATTCGCATTCTCATAAGCGTGCGCAGGGTTCCCCTTCAGGGGGGGGCGAATGTTCGTCGCAGCGCCCCCCTCCCTATTATGTCAATGTATGGGGCTGACTTTGCGCCCCCCCCTGTCGCTCCCCCCTACAATGTATAGGGCTGGCTTTGCGCCCCCCCTTCTCGCCCCCCCCTGCCCCCCCCCCCCTCCCCCCCGTGCGCACGCCTATGCGCATTCTAGTTGCGTTGGCTTTGAACGCTATGCACACACTGTCTCTCCATTCTATATGCGTTGGCTTTGAACACAATGCACACAGAAATCGTTCGTGAGCGTCTCATTTGACCACTATTGTGATATTTATCGATAGAAACTAACGGGGTCTGTCTTCTTTTCCTCCCCATGTTGCTCTTCTTCGGCAGGCCACCAGACCTACAACAAGGAGCCAGGTGAGTCATTTAAGGAATTGTGGTTGGGAACAACGAAGAAGCTGAAGGGTGTAATGCTGACAGTGTATAGTTCATATGGCAAGTTGGTGACCTGCAATGGAACGGACAGTCACAGTAGCTATGATATTCAAACCCCCGGTATGTCTAAACAAGTTCTTTATCGTACCATCTGATGGTATACCATCAGATGGTATGATAAAGAACGACGCAAATCGGCCTCCATGTTCCCTTGGCCGTACAAGAGGGGAAACGCTAGTACCATCCGTATTATCGTTGCTGCGGTCGACGCCGTACTAGAGGCATCGACAGCAGCAGACGCTAGTACAGATGGCAAACGACGGATCGTGGAAAAGAGGGCAATGGCAGACCTTGAGGTTTCACACGAGACGGTTGCTGCTGGTGTGGCCGACGTTACCGTGCGGCTACAAACAGTAGAAAAAAGGGTTAACGATCTTCCAAATGTACAACAACAATCTATCACACACCAGTCGCTTATTCGCGTGGAACAAGAGTCGCAGGCTTGACGAAGGCGAAGACAGGTCTCGGTGTGATGACTTGTCTATTTTACGGCTTACCAGACGTTTCACATGAAAACGCCCACCAATCTGAAGCAAAAATTATCACGATGGCCCGTGACAAGCTGGACGTTCGCTTATCGTCCGAGGGCGGGCACACCGAATAGGCAGTTACGTCAGAGGCGAAAACAGACCACCCATTGCTAAATTGTGCAGTTATATAAGTCAAAAATGCTCCTACTGTCTAAGAAACCTACCTTGCGGGGTAGTGGCATTTCAGAAGACTTCTCTGCACCAACTCGCCACGCTCGTAAAACGCTGACAGAGTTCGGCATTGGTTTAAAAACGCTTTTCAGTCTGCGGCACAAAAGGCTGTATGCAAACAAAAGCGCTACGTGTTTGATGCTCACTCCAGTTCCGTTTGTGAGGCCCCTTCGCCACCAGTCGCCATTGCCGCTACCCCGAGGGCGACCCCATCAGGCCGTCTTTATTCTGCCACTAGCTAGGATAGTGCGAGGGGTTGTGGCTTATCATCACCACCAGTGCTGCGGATATTTTATGCCAATATTCGCAGCCTTATTCCGAAAAGAGAGTCTAAGTCCCTTAATTAACGACACAGTGGGTGATATAATTCTTTTGTCTGAAACAGGCTGTCTGACAAAATTGCATCGCGTGAGCTTTACAGAAAACATTCACCGTGCATTGTTATGATCGCTTTGAGAACGGGTGGGAGTGTCGTCATTGCCGTGAATGAATGTTTTTAATGTTCGCTTTTGAGAATACCATTCAATTCAGAAATAGTGTTTTGCTGCGTAACCATTTGTTTCCAAAAGATGGTTTTTGGCATTTCCTACTGGCCGCCTAATTCTGACGGCTTTTTCTGCGACGAAATTCATGATTGCCTAAGCCCAATCGTGACACTATTTACTGATATTGAAGTTTTCCTTCTAGGTGATCTAATTTTCCTTCAATCTCATCCATGCTCGTTTGCACAGCCTGCTTCAGCTTAAACTAGTTGCTTCCTAACCACTTGCTTGGCTTTCAATCTATCACAACTATTGGCCGCGAGGAGTTACGGAGTCGCCCTCTATCGGACGCGCCTCGATTGCGTGCTAGGCAGGATACCGCCGCGCGCTCCCCATAGACGTCAGACTCTGCCCAGGCGGCGCTGCGAAAAACGCCGCCACCAGCGCTCTCATCGCCGCCCTGGCCATAACTGGGTAGTGCAAAGAGAGCCGTCCGTAAGCGAGTGTGCATAGGCCACAATAGAACCTCCCTCTTTCGTTGGTGTTGAGGCGCGGTTTCCTGAAAATCAAGGACCTGGAAAGCTTCTTCCGCCAATCCACCCTCGCTTCAGAAAAGTAGGAAGCTCATCAAAGTGAACTGCGGGTACAATGCAAAATATGTTTGTTATTTCAGCGTGCTGCAACTCGCAAGTGCAAGCGAGCATCGCATGTCATCGAGTTCGAGGCACTCCAACGTGCGTTCTGTAACGCCTGAATGCGTTAAATTTGGGCATATACGAAGTGATGAAGTACATACATACAATCAGTGGTACGGAGCTCGCTTTATCAGGCATCAGTGGCACTTGCAGTTGCATTCTCCACCCATCTCTCGCTCCCTGTGCGTTTTATTAGTATTACGCCTCCTCGGATGTTCTGTTGACGGTTGTCTTACGTTTGTAAATACTGCAAACGGGGATACGTGCGTGTCCACTTTCTCGGTGTACAACGAAAGGCAAAACCATGGCCTCCGAGATAGCTCCGGCAATCGCGGAGACCACGAGCAAGAAAAACCTGACGGTGGCCACGACCAACATTTTGCGATTTACTTGTATGACGCACATGTTGGCATCTGCTAGTTAAAGCCGGAACTTTGAGACGTCAATGCGTACGTGCGCGATGTTGTGTGGTGACGACCAGTTCAGATTATGGGTGGCCGCGGAGTGCGTGATGTTTATCGCGTGGTTCACCAGTCTTCATTTAACTGCTGCACGGCGCGCACCGCGGTCTGAGGCTCTGCTGAGCTTCATAGTCAAGGTTACCACGGTTCTACGTCAAGGCTGCTCAAAACAATAACAGGAGACCCACATTACCACACTTTCTCATGCGACCGGCTGTGGAGAGCGCGAGTAATTCGCTTACCCAACACGTTCGCAATGGCCCGTATCCAGCGCTCTCGCCGTTCTGCTTCGTGCAACAGCTACGGAAATCGGTCCTGACATATGAAAAACTGAAGTCCTTTACGTCCGTGGCCACTCAAAACGCAACTGAGGCCTTTCTTCGCAGCGCGCGGAGCTGTTGCGTCTGCTCTTGTTTTCGCCGTCATTCTGGCAAGCACTTAAAGGCCAACTCCGGCGATTTTTTGACCGTGTCAGGGTTATGGTGCTTTTATGTTCCTGAGACACTCTTGTCACGCGTCCGATAGCTGAAATGCTCAGCAAATTCGAAAATAATTTTTAATAAGCAAAAATGCGCAATACCGAAACCGAAACACAACCGAGTGTACTGTCCACGTATGACGTAGTAGTTTGTTACAAACCGGAAGTCGTGCAAGGCATGCTGGTCCCGCCGGCGCGGAATATCACATGCTCCTCCACAGAGAACAGAAAATCGCGCGCCAAACCAGCGAAGCGCCGGCCAAACACCGTCGCCTTGTGGCTAGCACAATATACGCTGTAGCGGCCAAAGTTAGCGAACCCATCGGCTGCGTCACTTCCGTCGACCGGCAAACCAACACGTCACACACGCAATGTTGCCAATAATTGTTGGAAGCCGGGTGGGCGTTTGCAGACAATCTTTAAAAATGATTTTGAAACAATTAGCGCATCTCTCAAGCTTGAAATTTGGCATAAATGACGGAAGTGTGCAAAGGAACGTACCCAGCGAATTTCATTGAGATTCATTGACCTCGAAAAATCGCCGGAGTTGGCCTTTAATGGCGGTTCGGTCGCGCGTCCGACCAGCGGAGAGAAATTCGTAGCTCTTTTTCTGAGTGTTCAATGCGCCAACACACCTAATATTTAGCTCAATCGTTGTGTCACACTCGCTAGAGGCACCTGGTTGCACAGCAAACTGTGCAAGGGAGTCGGACTTTGCACTACCCAAAACTGCTCCGACAGGTGGCGCAACGTGTCTGCAAAACTCCAGAGTCTGACGTCTATTCGCCTCGAGATCTTGGAGTGGCGCCCTCTCGCGTGTGACGTCAGGGAGAGGACTCGGATGCAGTTCTTCGCGCGCGCGTTCGCTACGTGAAGGCTGCTCGACGCTGCCAGCCTGTCTATCGCGCTCGAGTTATTGAAACATTGGTGGGCGAGTTGATAAAGCAATTTGTACTGAATGTTCAAGCAAAATGCCCATCGAAATCGAGCGGAGTTGCCGTCACGGGCACGTTCTGTGTCGATTGCTCCTGTTGTCGACTGCTAGCCATCCATGTGTACATCTGTTTCTATGGTGAATTTTTCTTTTCGAGACGGTTCTATGGCCGTGGCGCACTCAAAATGACTTTCCTGCCCGTTTTCGATAACTGACTTCAGCGTTCGGGCTTCAGCTTCCATGTCTGCGTTAAAGCGCAATAAATGTATACCGCATGCTGCGTGTGTTCGGTTGCCAAGCCTGCTTCTTCGATTCAATTCATATGTTCGGAGCATGACAAACGACGTGTGATGTCATTCAAATAAATTAAGTGGCGTTACCGGCAACAACGTTTGATTAAATACACATTTTTAGCAGCTGCTGTGTAAGTGCGTCGTAAGTACTTTAAATTGAAACACGAAAGAAACAGGGTGAGTCTAAAGGGGATGCACGACGGGGATATGAAATATCGGTAGGTTGTCCGGAGTGATTTTCTTTTGTTTTTGTTCTATTTTTTTTTGCAACATATTTTAATCCTTACGTTAAAGGGGTACCGACACAAAATTTCGCGGCCGAGGTAGCCTGCTGGATCGATTCCCGTGTACATGCGTGTACCATCTGCAAAATATCGACAACGAATAAAGCTTGGAAGGTATTTTATATGAATTTTGAAGTTCGCGTGCGCGACCCAGCATTCTAGGCCGCACCTGGCGGCATTGACACCCTCGGAGGTGACCCGAGGTGACCCCCCTACTTCCCGGTACAACAGGTTATGATGACGTCGTAGCCGCAATTTCTGTTTTGGCGCTCTCGCCACTGCGCTGTTGGTGACTGCTCGGCGGCTGCTCGCGAGTGTGTGGCCGCGGCCAAGAGGAGGCGCTGCCGCGGCGCACGCGTTGAAAGTTTTGTGTTTGGCGACACTACAGCTTTCCCGTTTCCTGCTCCCAAGGACTTCTTGATTTCCCTGTGCTGCCTGAGCTGCAGTGACAGGCCACAATGCCGAAATCCTTCTGCGCCGTTTCCTTCTGCACGTCGAAGTCGGGATCAGGCGTATCGCTGCATACGTTTCCCCGCGACGAACCTCGGCGGTAGAAGTGGATCGAGTTCGTATGCGCTTGTGGACGTCAGGAGTATCAGGACTGGTCTCCCGTGCAGAACAGTTGCGTTTGCGGGCTCCATTTCGAGGCGCATTGCTTTATCACACAGGCGCCGGACTTGGCGTACATGGGTCTTCTGACTCCACCCTGTGCATTGCTCACGTCTGGTGCTCTGGTGTTACCTAGCTTTCTTCGGCACCAACTTGAAGGGCATCACAATGTTATCAAGTGATTCAATCGGATATTGAACGTAGAAAAAGCGAACGTACTTTGGCTAAATGAATTGCCCTGCAGAACATTTGTGCACGAATGTGTCGGGTCTTACCATAGTACATTGCCGACGCGAGGTTCATCGTGGTCGTCGTCGCTGGTATCGTTGCCGCTTCCCGACGAAGCACTCGCCAGCGGGTCAAACCTGAAGTGATTCGCCCCGTCGTAAATTCCTTACATCCCCGTCGCAAGAAAATTGTCGCCATCAGACGACGATGAGCCCGACGACGACAGCGAGGACGATAACGGCGACGACATCACGCAGCATGGGTGACACGCGAATGCAAGCAGACGATGCAGACCGCGCGGAAGTGCGTCACTGTTCTGTGTGCTCCGTGACCGAGCGTTTCACTCGCTAGGTGGTGATAGTTGCACCCGGCGGCTTGTCGTTTTTGGAGCTCTGTCAAACCGAAACTGAGGCTGTGTCGGTAATGAGGAGCTTGTAATTAATTATCTGTCGCGCGCTGCAGCAAACGATGTGCCGTGTTATGACTAACAGGCCCCCCAGCAACACATTGCAGCAAAAAAACGCGGGGCGAAAATTTTTGTGTCAGGACTCCTTTAATAAATCGACGTTTTGTTCACTCGATCACGGTGGTCTGAAAATATGCTGAACAGAATTAGCGTAATCATACTAACGTTGATAAATATAAAGCTTTCGCATCGAAAGATGTATTTGCAATAAGATACTGTAAATCAGTCTCAACGGTCGACTACTGATGTGGCTTGATGCGATCACTGTACTAAAGAGACTCGAGTTCCTTATGCATTTGCCTAAGTTGACTCGAAGGCGAAAGCCATCTTTTTCTTGAGTCGATGTATTGTTCCTTCGCCGCCCCCCCTCCGAATGCTTTCTGGACGTAACGTGGTTTTGCATTGAAGCTTTCTACGCATCACCTGGTTTTGCATCGCCTCCGAGATCGGCCCACCAATCATGGAGGCAATGCAAAGCGACGATGTCATGTGATGACGTAATCATGTGACATGACGTTATGACGTCACAAATTTTGTCGGTCTGGGATGTCATTATGACGTGATCATGTGATGAATTTTCGCACCACTCGTGTCGACGCTAGAGCACTGCACGGGCCGGCTTTTTCCGGCCCGGGCCCGGCCCGGCCCGAAAGCGCCATGCTCAGGCCCGCCCGAGCCCGGCCCGGTGTTTTTAAATACGGCCCGTACCCGGCCCGGGCCCGAAAGGTTTGGGCCCGGCCCGACCCGGCCCGGCCCGGCCCATTTCAAAAAATTATTTTTTGAGCATAAGCGAGGCACTGTCCAGTCTTCGCTTATAGTGAAGATACCAGGCACGCACAAGATAGTTCCTGGACAGTGTTGTGAGAACTTATGACAGTGTCACGATTTTCACTGGTACTGTGTTTACCATCGGTTAATTACGCCCGTAACACTTTTGCGAAAGAATTGCAGGGGGGATATATGAGGAGGCACAGCTGGCTGTCCATGCACGCAGCGCTAACCATGCAATGTTATTATTGCATTTCAAAGAACGACTACAACATACAGCGCCCACATAAAGTGGAAAAACAGCGGACATTTATAGTCGAGCTTACATTAATTGCTGACAAGCTGGGACTACTGAGTAAATAGAGCAGAACATATCCTGCAAACTTGGTTTATTGCGCAATGCAACGAGAGAGAGAAAAAAACGTGCTCTAACTACTCCTGGGAGGGTTCGCCAGGCTGGGTCGCTTGCTCCGACTAAAGGAGGAAGAAAGTACACCTTTCTTGCATAACTTGTCACTCTCCTTAAACTCGACGTGTCCGAAAACAAAACTAATGCTGGGAGGAGAATCGTGACGCAGGGGAGTCCAATAATAAGGTCATATTACAGTTACCTAAAAATCTGTAGCAGAGCCAAGTGAATATTTTTCTTAATTTCTTTACATAAAATTAAAACGAATAAATCCATCAGTCAATGAAACGAACTTTTATTTCTCCCAAATATATATAAGAGGATGGTGGAGAAAGAGCCGCATAAACTATAGCTTAACAAACCTGAAACGTGCAGCTCGCGAGCAAGTCGCACTTACGAGAACACATACGAATGCCTAGGTGCGTGTGCGTGTAGGCGCGGGATGCCTTCTAGCGCGCCCTTAGTAGAATATTCTTGATCTTTAACGAAGATACTCCGATTCCCCCTCAGACACCCGTAGGGTCCCATACTTTGACTAACTCGATATTACGAAACAAATTTCGAGATTCGTCCCGATTTAACAAACCTTTTTTTTTTTTTTCGGAAAATGAGATAGAGAATTGATCATTCTTTGTCTCTTTTTAGATAACGCCCCAAAAGTTATTGATTGCGAGCAAACGGCAACATCGCGGAACACCTTTGTCCAATTTAAACTGCGTGGCCATTGCTAACAAAACGCAAGCAAGCCAAGATCACCGACTTATTTGCTGGGAAATAAATATGTTGTCACCTGTGGCCCTTATTGATGAGGTAACAGAGAGAGAAGCAACTTTATTTTAAGCTAACAAATTTTGTTGCTTCATACACCCTGGAGGTGGCGGTCGTTTCCTAAGGCCGCTATTTCATTTTTCGCGCCTTTACACTACGCAAATATGATGCAATGGTAGCTTTCCGGATGCCGCTACACCATATAATCGAATGTACCGAATTAAGTAACCGCGAAATGCCGTCTTCGGTTTAACGAAGTTTTCGATTTAACGAAATAATTCGCGGCTCCCCTCAAATTCGTTAAATCGAGTTTTAACTGTATTTGTGTGTTGCAACAGAAAAGTCACTACAAAGCGCAAGATTAATACGAAAGCGCGCGTGGTAACGTACGGCACCTTAGCACTGCGTCTTACAAAAGAGGCGCTCGGTAAGACAGTTGGTAAAGAAAGCAAAAATGCAAAAAGAAAGAAAAAAGTGTACAAGGCGCGAAACCAATACCCATTCACAGCAATTCAGTCGGACGTATTAAATCGAAATGAGGAAATTAGTTACCTGACGAAACACGACGACATTCTGTCTACAAACTTAAAATGAGTGTCCTGGACTTTCCTTTCGCACTGTACATCCGTGATAGTAAAACTTTGTGACTGTAGTAGAGCGAAGAAAGCTTAAAAACTGCTAACTTACCTCAGAGTCAATTCCAGTTATGTCATCGACTGATGAAGTAGCCCTAGCAACTCATCAGGCTACGAAATCAAGCCCAGTTGAAGAGCCAGTGGTGCCGATGAACAGTGTATTCGACGTCAATAACGCTCGGTGACGCTGAGGTTTTCTTAATGTAACGAGCAGTTCATTTTCAGAATTGCAGAACTACACTCGGCACCGTGACTCTGGTGATCCACTTGGCCCCTTTTCAAATGTCGAGCCAGAGAGAGAGTGAGTTGATATTTCTGCAGGAATCACGTGACTCTCGTGAAGCGTGCGTCGATTGGCTTCCGTGATGTAGACGCTGCCGTGTGCGCCGTACAGTCGTCAGCAAGCTTAACACGAACGCTCAGCGGGGTGTCCTGAAACAGTTTGATTGACGCTAGCGCCGCGTAGCTTTGGGTTCTGTTGCCGAGATATGTTACCCATGCATGCCGACATACTATCCAAGCATACCGAGGTATTATCTCGGCAACACCGCCAAGCGCTTCGCGGCTGACATCAGTCAAAGTAGTCCAGGTCACGCGTCGGAGCGTTCGTGTTAAGCTTGCTGACGACTGTACTTATCACGCGTTCGGCGTTCGGCGCCGCTGCGGCGCCGTGGCTCGCCAACGGAGACGGGCGCCGTGGTGGCGCGGCGCCTACGCCTCCTCTCTATGTCTATCCTCGGTCTTTTAAAATTCGTTGCGTTGGTTGCGTGTCTCGTAGTTTTGTGTTCGACCGAACATGCGTATCTTCGTAGTCGCGTTGACCAGTCTATAGAGTCACGAAGGCGGAAGCAGGCGCGGCGGGCATGCGAGCGTAGCTGCATACTCGAAATGTTTCCCATGATACCGATGGGCACATCTTATATGCACTAATCTGGGCAGTGCACCGTTGATTCACTCTTACCGCAGTGCTGCTCAGTTATACCATTTCTTTTGATACACGGTACCCAAGTACGTGTTTCACTCAATATAATGGCGGGAACATATATGAGACAATTTCCAGAAATTATATGTAACATACCGACGGAGGCAAAATGCGAGACGTCTTGTATTGTGCGATTTCAGTGCACGCTAATGCACTTCAGGTGGTCTAAATTACCCGGAGCCTTCCACTGCAGCGCCTCAGATAGCCTGAATAGGTTCGGGACGCTAAATGCCCAAAAACAACAAAGCCAAACAGCATTACGCGCCATTGCCGACAGTGTAAGAGAGTCGGGCCTGATACGGGCCTGACCCAGGCCCGAGCCCGGCCCGGGCCCGAAGCTCATGGGCCCGAGCCCGGCCCGGGCCCGATCTAACAATTACTTACCCGGCCCGACCCGGCCCGCGGGCCGCGCCGGGCCGGGCCCGGGCTTTCGGGCCGGCCCGGGCCCGTGCAGTGCCCTAGTCGACGCTGGCGACGCGGGACGCCGACGGTCAATTTTCGCAATTTATGTGGAATCTAAGGCTCCCACCTTGTAATATTCAATCTTGTTATAGCACGGTAAAGAATCACAATAATCAGCCACAGGGGCCAAAAGAATGGTGGGAAAGAGCTATCTTTCTCCTCTTCCTGGACACATTCGCCGATTTTTCCTAATGTTTACGAAGCTGTATTATCGGTGTCAAGTGAAACGCGAACATTGCAGCGGATCGCTTTGCCCAAGCATTAGATATAATGCGGGCCATCCTGTCATTACCATTGGCAGGCTCGCACAGTCGAGTAGGCAGCACTGCGCGATCGAAAACATGAATGCGGCTCATGAACGTATCTATCTCTAATCATAAGAGTCGAACTGTACCACGCGCACTACTGCTGGCGTTTCATTCCGAGCGATCTTATTTGCATCCAGCTCGCCCAATCTAGGCTAGTGGTCCACAATAACCCGCTGGCCGATGAACTTATCGATTTCATTTTGTCAGCTGTCGTGTCTGCAGAAGTCCACATGACTACAATTGGGAGTGGAGCGTGAATTTTCGTTCATCTCAAGTCTGTTTACACAACGCTGATTTTTGCGAATAAGCCGCAAAATTTATCGCGCTGCGATTTCAAAGCAGCGGAGACTCTCTTTAACTCACTTGGCGGGGGGCGTTCGCGCTTTCACGTAAGCTATTTCAATGCCATCCAGCCCAGTGAGCGACGCTACGAACTCGGGGGCATGAACCTGACCGCGATGGCTGTCGGTATACAGAAGATATGTTAAATGTTAACGTTTCTTAAACTCATGTAATGCTAGCAGTCATCTCAAGAAATATCATAAGAAGAAAATGCAGCTAGTAGTGGAGGAACGCCGTGCGACGCGAGCGAACTATAACGAAAATGCTGCTGTTTTAGCCAGAGCGTAGCAGACTACAAAAGCCGAATCCCCGCCCTTGCGTCACCGGAGCGCCGTTCGCAGCGCCGCCATCGGTCGCACACGAGGCGAATATGATTTGCTGTCGGCGCTCTACAAAACACCTCGCGGAAGAGCTCCAGGACATTTCTGTGCATACTTTCGAAGCGAAATACGTTCTGTACTGTTAAAATAACAGTCTTCGACGAACGGAAAGCACAGCATAGTGTACAGTCGCTGTCTCTTTGCAGAAAACGGAGCGCCCGCTTCACGCGGTCACCGCGATGGAGACCCCTGCAGCGGCTTCTTGCGTGAAATGTAGTCAGTCACGGAGCGCAATCTATATGAAATATCTTGTTAGAGTAGACTGCATCTATAACCAAATGGAGCATAACAGAAAGAAGCCTCAAGCCGGTGATCGCACAGGTTCGCGGCGACCGACGGAACTTTTGCATGTAATGAGCGTCTGCATGTATGTTCGTAATGATGGTTTCGCTTTCGCTACGAGCGTGTTCTGGCGCCGTGTCGTGAACTTTAGGCCGATAAATATGAAAATTTGTGAGTACACAAACAACTATTGTTGCGGAGAAGCTATTAGAGCAGTTCAAGAAGAATTTTGTTACAACTACGACTTCAGCGCGCCTATGAAAACTTGGGATCTCACGTCCCGACTATTCAACGTTCTTTTTTTTTTGTTTGTGTTTCGGTCAAAATTCGTGTATGTTTCAATGTCATTTGACATGTTGCCTCGCACTTCATATTGATCGGTCTTCTAAGCGAGCAACTGCCGCTGCTTCTGTTATTTCAGTGTGTTCGTTTCGTTTGGTTCTCACACAAAGCATGAGAAAATGAGATGCCTTTTTTAATATGCTCCTTAATTATCGTGCATTCCACTGAACTTGCCGCTCTCTGCCATCGAAAAATTCATAGACCAAAGCTTCACCACTTCGATATTGCTGGTGGAAGGAGAAGTGGTCTACGATGCCATGTAGCAGCATGCAACGCCAAGGAAAGAAGATGCGTTCGCCGGACTTGTTCTGAAAATGTCGGCTGTGAACTCATGTGAACATCAATTAGCGGCGAAAGAAAGAGAAGTTCTTGCAGCAACCAGGAGCTGCAAAGCAGAGTAACAACAACGAGTAAAGAGTGAAATGCAAAGTTATAATGCCCAGCATTATTTGGTGAGTTGCCCAGCAATTACGTCAATATGTCGTGTCCGAACAGCGCGGCGTATTTTCCACATAAATAAATAAGGCTCCAAGAAAATGCATGGAGTTGCAGAGGCCAACCTTGAGTATGAGAGTGGAGCAAATAAATTTGGCCTTTTTAGTACGTAGTGTTTGCGTCATGACAATGCACGATTGACAGAAAGACTGTTATTGCCAAATGCAGCACGCATCAGCCGCAGCATTTGACTCGCTCGCTATGAATCCACCAGCAAACGTCGTGTATGGCTTATGAAGGCGAAAGCCTTCGATACCTCATCAAACGGGAACATTGACCGTCGGTGTCCCGCGTCGGCGGCGTCAGCACGAGTAATGCAAAAATATCCCCATCACGTGATGACGTCATCATATCACGTCATCATGACGTCACAGATTGCCCAAATTTATGACGTCGTCATGAAGCCTCATAACGTGATGTGACATGATGGCGTGTTCACACGACATAGTCGCTTTGCACAGCCTCCGTGATGGGTGAGTCGATCACGGAGGCAGTGCAAAACCGCGTTAGGTGCACAAGGTTTTTGGAGTGGGATGGGAAAATCACTACATCGACTGACAAGAAGAAAAAGGTGGCTTTCGCCTTCCGGTCATCTTAAAGGAATGCATAAGGAACCCTGTGATTTTTTCCAAGTCCAACGTATTTAAACAATGACTCAAGTATCTGCAGCCCATGCCGGCGATCAAGAGGTCGCACGGGAACGTTCTGAGATGGTATCGCACGAGGTAAAAGGCAGCGCATTTTCCATCCTACGGGAGATAAACGCCATTAGCCGGCAGGAAGCGCGCGCGAACGATCTTCTCAGTGCGCGCTTTCTGCTACTCAACATCACAGCCCCGACGCAGTAGCGAAGCTCGTCGTCGCTGAAGTGCTTGTTGTACACACGACTCGTAGCCAATGGCTGCTTCCCGGTTCTTAGCTCTTCAACCCACTCTTCACGCAGTTCCTTATCCCACGGGCACCGTTGCACCGTGCAGGCTTACACCGGACTATGTTGCATAGTCCGGTACTGCGGCACCGAGCAGCATGTTCATCGCTTTCGGATGCAGCCACTCCTATCACAGTGGGTTCAGTTGTGTTCAAAATGCGAGAAAACATCCGCATTCGAACAGACCGCTGCGCAGGTGGGGCTTGAAATTCGTTTACAAAGCACGCGGCAGCGCTCCACAAGCAGCCGACGCGGCCGCTGTGACCGCGTGATCCTGCCAAGCACGTCACGCCGACGGTGGCGCCGGCTTTTCCAGTGGTGGCCCTCGAGGCCAATAGTCAGTCTCCCTGCTCGTGTTACTTCAACCACATCATCCTTACCAGATTTAATACTAACGTCATCACCTGACATTACATAAAAATCACAGCATATCCACGGAGTGAATGATGATGAGTGGGCGAGGCTCCGGAGGTTCATCGGTAAGCCGTGAATCTTCCGTGAAATTCGCCCATCATCAAAGACGTGACAAACACTGTGATATTTTATTCGTGAGCCGTGATTTTCCGTTTTGTTTGTGTTTCTTTGTTGGTCGTGGTTACCATTTACATAAGCCGTGGCTTCCGTTCCCCCCTTCATTATAACGGCTTTATGGTCGGTGAAATGGAGGGAGAGCGGTTCCTGGATGGGTCTTAGTCGAAAGTTAGCAAAGACGAGATCGATGCAGGTTCCTCGGATGGTGGTTGGTTGCATGGGGTCAAACGGTATGCATGTGAGACCATATCGCGATGCCATGTGTTGTATGGCATCGCGATCGTCTTCGTCATCAGCGTCATCATCGTGATCAGCGTCATCGTTATGACGCATAGTGGGTACATGGAATGTACCCACATTCCATGTGCTGTGCCGTGATGGCAGCGTCATCGTCATCGCACAGGGGTGGCGCAGGACGACGCCGGTCTAGCCTATGCCCTAAGGAGCTTCGCCCCTAAAAATAACTCACTTGTCCGGACTCAGTGACCATGACGTGCTTCATTTTTCAATAACTGTACCGACGACTAAATGGAGCAAGCGCTTTAATTTTTCTAAGGATTATAATAAGGCTAACTTTGACGCTGTAAACGCCGAACTTTCTTCCTTCCTCGATAGCCTTTGTCTTTCATGCACTGACGTTTCCGTCGAAGAATTGTGGGCGCGTTTTAACGACAAAGCATTGCGTCTAATATAAACATAAATCACGCGAGGCTCGTTTGAGTCAAGACCTGACCACACGTACGCGTTGCAGCGCGCCAACGCGTGGCGTGTGGACTTGGCGCCGCGCATTCCTCCTATGAAGGGAGAGGGCGAGCGACTACACGAAGCTACGTGTGACCACACGTAAAGGCCTGACCACACGTACGCGCTGCAACGCGTACGTGTGGTCAGGCCTTTAAGACGATGCTTAGTCACGTGTCGCCGCCAGCAGTCCGTGTCGCGAAGGTGATGTATTACTTCATGTTGCAATGCGCTGCCATCTATGGCACGGACAGAAGAAAATCCACGCATATCCACGGAGTGAATGATGATGAGTGGGCGAAGCTCCGGAGGTTCATCGGTAAAAACCGTGAATCTTTCGGGAATCTTGCCCAGTACATCATCAAAGACGTGACAAACACTGTGTGATATATTAAGAAATTTTATTTATTCGTGAGCCGTGATTTTCCGTTTTCGTACTGGAGCCGTGTTTTCTTCGTTGGTCGTGAGCGGTGGTGGTTACCGTTTACATAAGCCGTGGCTTCCGTTCCGCCTTCATTATAACGGGTTTATGGTCGGTGAAGTGGAGGGATAGGGGTTCTTGGATGGGTCGTAGTGGGAAGTTTGCAAAGACGAGATCGATGTTGTGGGTTGCATGTGCGCTGCGGTGCCATCTAGTGATCATTCTGAGACCTAGAGGTGGCTACGACGCTTATTCTTCATCGTCATCAGCGTCATAGTTATGACGCATAGTGCACAGCACATTCCATGTGCTGTGCCGTGATGGCAGCGTCATCGTCATCGTGGCTACTACGACGACAACGACGCGGGACAAGCCTACGCCCTAAGGAGCTTCGCCCCTAAAAAATCACAGCATATCCACGGAGTGAATGATGATGAGTGGGCGAAGCTCCGGAGGTTCATCGGTAAACCGTGAATCTTCCGTGAAATTCGCCCAGTACATCATCAAAGACGTGACAAACACTGTGTGTATATATACAAGAAATTTATATTATTCGTGAGCCGTGATTTTCCGTTTTGTTTTCGTTTCTTTGTTGGTCGTGGTTACCGTTTACATAAGCCGTGGCTTCCGTTCCCCCTTCATTATAACGGATTTATGGTCGGTGAAATGGAGGGAGAGCGGTTCCTGGATGGGTCGTAGTGGAAAGTTTGCAAAGACGAGATCGATCCAGGTTCCTCGGATGGTGGTTGGTTGCATGTGGTCAAACGATATGCATGTGAGACCTGTGGGGTCTCGTGCGGAGCGCGCCGCTCTCGGAGCAAGGGAGACAGCAGACACGGTCGTACCAAACCAAACATCGTGTACATTTATTTAACTGCTTTACATGGCGAGCTCGCTAGCCGAATCATAAATCAAACGCTAAAAACAACCTTAAACAATCATTATGCCAATACACTCAATCAACATAGCAACAAACAACAAGGTACCGCGAAGGCGGCGTCGCCGACGGTCGACTCACCACGAGGGGCCCGCGGGAGACGACCCGCGCGGTGCCTTCCCCACGGACCCACCGCAGGAGCCGCCCGTCCACGCCAGCCGCCAAACAGACTCTTTCTTCCCGTGCGCCCACCAGCTTCGCCGCCCAGCGGCGCTGCTGGCGCTACCGTGCTAACTTTAACGATGATGATGATAATAATTACACGCGCGAGCACAACGCCACCTTCCGCTCGGCGGCCATCAACCCAAACTGCGGCTTATCCGCGAGACGCGCGCGCCGTGGGGCGCAAACGACCTTACAGGGGGTGATGGCACCCCCCACAGACCTTATCGCGATGCCATGTGTTGTATGAGCCAACTGTTTTCAGTGATGTCAACGTTAAAGTCACCCACCAGTAGGGTAACGGGACACGCTTATTCTTCAACGTCATCGTCACTATGCGTCATCGTTATGACGCATAGTGGGTACATTCCATGTGCTGTGCCGTGATGGCAGCGTCATCGTCATCGCACAGGGGTGGCTACGACAACGACGCGGGACAAGCCTACGCCCTAAGAAGCTTCGCCCCTAAAAAAGAACCAAAAGAAATGTGTGGATGCGAAGCAGCGGGGAGATGGTTAGCTTGAGCGGGAGAAACGTCGCCGCTCTCGTTTCGCGGCAGCGGCCCGGGCGCTCATCATTTGAGATGCGAAGCATCTAAAATGATGAGCGCCCGGGCCGCTGCGTAATCACGTAAACCACAATTATCACGTAAACCACAATCACGTTAACCACAACCACAGTGCCTAATCACGTAAACCACAATTAAACTTTGCAGCGGGATGTCTCGGAGCACAGACATGCTAGAAGAATTCTTCGAATTGGAACTGTGTATAAACGCGACTGCCTCAAACTTTTCAATACAAACATGCTCTCTTGCTGCAGTAACTACAAATTTAATTATTGAATCTGAGTTAATTGTTCACCTGACAGCGATAATTATTGTCTCACTTCGTGTCCCCCCTGGATATATAAGTTATCTGCAAAGGTGATTTTTATGTTCTTCCCAGTGCTGAATTTTAATAAAACCATAAAGCTTAACTTTGAACACGTGGTATAATTCACAGCAGTAAAGCAACATGAAAGTAGTGTGGCAAATCTCATCATAATGCACACTGACATGTGCACTTCACAGTGCTAGTATGTAAGCACAATCCAGAGAAATGGGATCTACGAGGAACTTGGTGTCAGCCTACATGTCAAGGCAACTAAGTTAGTACAATAAAGCTAGCATTACTTTTAAATATGCAACCATGGAGGGAGGAATGTTGTAAATTTTAATTGATTTAGTTTGCCCTATGGCATCAAAACATGTCACACATCATCATACAGTTCAGTTTTCTTCAGAAAAGTCCAAAACAGAGCTGTGGTGTTTATTGTAGATCCACTTACCACAATTTGTAAAAGCGTTCAGCCATGCCAACAAAATGACAACATTGCATTCATATATGGCTTCACATAGTTACTCACAAATGTCTGAAAACGAACTCAATTTTCTAGAAATATACTTGGGATTTTGTCGCCATTATCACGCAACTGCAATACACCAATACTTCTATTATACATAATTACTACAGCTATGTTTACGATATTCCCATGCCAGCCACTGTCATCTGCAACCGAAAAAGTTGTTCATCTTTAATTCCTCACTTCATGGCTTGCACATAATTACCACATTGAAAATTAAAACCAGTACCATGGCTGCAAAGTCAACTTAAAATTGGGCAATCACATGCCTAAAATTAAAAATTTCCTACAAGTAGTTGCTGGTGGCTTGGCATAATGGATCCTAGGGCTTGCTAAGCCATGTGGTTGAATAGAATTTGACCACGAATCTATAGAGCCTGTAAAGCAGTCAGGAATTGAGTTCATAGTTAAAGAGTGAAAACAAAACAGCAACACACATAGAAATAGAAATGAAGGGAACAGGACAACGCAGTACTAGCAACTGAAATTTAACATGTGTATGGCATTTTTAGTCATGTTCATACTCATTCTGTGACTGCATGGTTCTTTATTCTTCTAATTTTTTCGCACTAAGTGTGTATATCTTTCTGTGGTTTGCATTACACTTCAGGTGCTAGTGGCACATCATCGTCTGCACTTCTTTAACTTTGAATACAAATCAACTCACCCAACTGACCCTTTTAGGATTAAGTTTGCTGGATAAAGCCAGTTCCACTCAGCGTCGTTTTAAACAATGTGAAATTTTCAAATGGGCACGCTATTGGAAAGGCTGCATTCAGTACCACGGATAACACTCTGCATCAGTGCGAGTATTTGCCGAAATGCTGTAACATGTACAAAATGTTTGAGTTAGTGTAGAGTGAGGCACAGGAGAGCGTTCCCACAATACAGTGTCTTGTACACAAACAAGTGGGCGAGCAACTGTTGCTGCTTTGCCAGAAATCTCTTCCTGAAAATGATAGAAAAGAAGTCCATTAAGCTTTTCATATTCAGAAATATGACTGTCTTGGCAAAAACTCACACTTGACTATACTGTTGCAGACCTTTAAATAGAACACGAAACAAATGCAAAAGTGAGATGCTGCTAAGTAGTTTCTCGTGAACTTGTCACTTAAAGTACAGAAGGCAAAAAGTACACAACAGTAAAGAAATGCGAAACAGCACAAGAAGTTTACTTTTGTCCCGTGTACCATCATTCGGGTAGTTTTAGCTGTCAGTGAAGTTGGCATTGTAGTGTAAAGGGGTGCAAATTTTAGTAAGATTAACCTTGGAGTTAAACCCATTTCAATGGAGGCGTAACTGCTTGAGGCCCACGTACTTAGCTTTAGGTGCATATTAAAGCGCCCCAGGCGGTCTAACTTTCCGGAGCCCTCCACTACGGTGTCTCTCATAATTGTATGGTGGTTTTGGGACGTTAAACACCAACAGTCATTATCATTTTGTAATTAAACACATGGAACACTTGCTTCCTCATCAACCACAGCTGTTCTGTTTAGGACTGAATATTGGGTGACTTGGTATTGATTCATGGCAAAAGTAAACAGCGCACTTGTAATGACAATAGAAGACGTGGACAGAGTACCAGCCTGTTTACCTTGTCAGAAATTGTGTCAACAGTCAGAATACTGTGTGCTGATCATAAACACTATGGCAACAAAAAGAAAAACAAAATAACCAGAGGGAAAGAACAAGGTGATTCAACAACGAGGTTCAACAGATTCAACATACTTATATCAATGTGATTAAATTAGCCTTGCACAAGTGACACATCTAAATTCTATAAATATGCACATGTAACCTTGGCAAGTTCTAGTGCCGATATGTGACTAATGAAGTGACAATACCATAAAATGCATGTGCTTCACCAAACACACTGTAACTAAGCACATGCCTTACACATCATACGGCCATCATTATGTGTCATTAACATGACTTATTCTTTCTAGCTAAATGTATACAAGCTCATGATGTCAATGCACCTTGATATGCAATTTGATTTTTTGTGTAGGAGACGGACAAAGTGCCCAATGAAAAATTGTCGTCAAAAAGTATGCTTACTTGCTCATAATCAGCGCATGAGAACAGAATAAACAGAAAACAAATCTGGCCTTAATGCACATTTTACCACATGACAGCGTGATAACAACTGTCTTTTTTTGTTGTTGCTTAAGTGTGTACTCCCTGGAAGCACTGCTTCATTCATGCTTTATCGCAAGCAAGGAAACTATGTCGTACAAACATTCATTTTTAAGGCGCACTCGCTTGAATTGGCTGGCCATGCCAAGCGGTCAGCCAATTCAAAACAGGCATCACACATCGTTGTTATGTGAGCTTAATGGCCTTTCCTTTTTCGCTTTTCATTGCACTTTTAACGCGACGCAATGTGCAGAACAGCACCTATTGCTGCCCAAGGGACAAAGTCGCGCAAACAGAGGAAACATAAGTATTACGTACCATCTGTGTGCCTGAATGTGCCGCGAACGCGGCGCGCCCATCAGCTGCTGCTCGCTTGAGTCACCGGGCCATTGCCACACCATTGCACACGCAGTGCGGCATGCTGCACTGTCGCCAAACCACGCATTTCACGTCCAGCGACGAGAACACAGTAAGGCTGCCGCCATGAAACGTGCACATATGATCGACGCATAGAAGGTGTTGCGACTCGGGGCTAGCAGGATCCCACCGTCTGCCATCCAGTTGTTGCGACTGGCCTGCTGCTTGAGCCGACCAGCGGGTAGCGTGGTGCCGAGCGTAAGGTGTCGAACCGCAGGCCCATCGATGTCCGGAGCAGAGAGCCGTGGCAGTGAGCGACTCGGGAGGAAAACTTAACAGAAGTTTATTTACATGACTAAAGATGACAGATTGAGAGACTAGTTACAAAAACATGTCTTGGGCTTTTATGTCGCCGCGTTGCCAACTCTGGGCGCATTGTCCACATCGTTGGCCAATACGGCTCTCGATGGCCTTGTAGCTCCACCCACGAGACTGGGGACCGACGTCCAATAGGTGCACGTGGAGAGGGCACCGTCGAAACGATGACCAAATATGGTCACGACAAGAGCACCACAGTTTTGAGCACAGTACCAAGTTTTGCACACGTTTGCAGATCTTGGCCGGTGCTGGTTCCCGGAATTCTTCCGGCCGGGGGGGGTAGAGTCTCTGTGATCGTGCCGAAGAATGTCACGGCTTGTTTAGGAAGATCCTCCGCCAGGCAACAACACGCAGCAGGTGTTCTGTGGACTGGACCTCGGCTTTGTCTCCTCGTTGCTTGGAATGTGACGAGCAGCCTCGTCCCCCCCCCCCGCCGGCAGCATCTTGCCACAAAGGGCTGTTCGCGGCACTGCCGCTGGAATTTCTGGTCACTTGACCACGCCGCACGCTCGTAGGCATTCCAGGAAAAGGGATTAGACCTGCTCCCCCCGAAGGGCAGCGAACCCGGGAGGACTTTAGAAAAACAGGAGCATTCTCCGCGGCCTCTGCCGCGACGGCTTCCAAGGCCGATCGTAACAAAGGGTAGTTGAAAGGCGTCCTTCACAAAACCGACCTTATCCCATGACGGCTTCGCTTCGCTATCACTCACGCCCGCCGCTGGGGCCAGCCTGCGGTAGTATCCACTGCTGTCATTTAGGAACTTCTCGCGTTTCTCGCGACTCTCATCTCGCGTTTCTTTCTTTTTGCTTTCTTTTTTCTCCTCCGCGCGCATGCGTGCGATGGTTCCTCTCTTCTCGCCGCCGTTCGAAGGTCGAAGGGCATTTTTTGTCGCTTCGCCCCTTTCAGAGTAGCCGCTTGAGGAGAGTCGCGTTTTTTCTTTCGTTTTTCTTGTTCTTTTTTTTTTTTGCGCCGGGTTTTTTCAACACCGGATTTTATTCCGTGCGTTAAGGCACGCCGCCTCTGCCCAGTTCGTCATCCAAAAGGGTATACTGAGTGTGCATGCGGTGCCGATCGGCCCCATAGAGGGTGTACATGCTCCTACTTTTAGTTTAACTTCGATTTGATGGTAAAACAACATAAGCGAACTCATTCTGTTGTCGTAATGCTTCGTGAACCCGAGCCCAACGGTAGTGTGCATTCCATACAACAATGTGCATCAGTCGACGAGACGAAGAAATCATTGATTAGCACGTTCATGAATTTATTAAGCACTTTGAGAAACACTTCTTTCGCCCGCGCAGTTGCATACATGCCCGCCAGCACTGAAGGCACTATAGAAAGCTTCGGATAAAATAAAAGGAAGATATGCCCGAGAAAGTGAAATAGGAGTTTTCTGTTCTTGAACTCCATTTGACAAAATGGTGTCAGATCGGGAATTTACCTCCATTCTTCCACCTTTTATCCCCATAATTTCTCAAGGAAGTAAAATTGAGGACGCAGAACTTTATTACACGGATCGTAATGCCCTTTAAGGGAGTACGGTCCCAAATGAAGGTAGTATTAAGCCCTTAAAACGCCCAATTCGGCTAGTTAGCGTTTACAGTGCGGCGCCCGCGTCGCCAAGGGTACCAATATGGGCTTGTTGGTTCATCGTAAACTGGCTTGTAGCATAGCGCATAGCGCATAGCATAGCTTGTAGCTTAGCGCTTGTGTTCGTCCAGTCTTATTCTTTGTCCCTGTGTGTTTCTGCGCTATGCTACAAGCCCGCGTCGCGTTGACGCCATTCCTTGATCTTGCTTGCATGTGCTTGCGGGGGCTTTGTCCGTCCCTCCATCCCGCGTCGCACACCCCCCACAGCGCATGCGCGTCCCCTCTCCCTCTCTCTCCTCTCCTGCGGTCTCCCCGTTCACCTCTAGGAATCCTCTACTCTACGGAGCGGCGTGCCCGACTGGCGGTGCGACAGCTGCATACTCCGCTGGCGCCACGGTAGTTCCGCGGTATGAAAATGACGGAGCGCGCGCGCCTCATTCTCTGTCCTGTGCAGCGCCGCGATGAGCGCCCGGGCCGCTGCCGCCCCCCGCTGCTTCGCATCCACACATGGTTCCCTTTAGCGGGAGATCGGGAAGTTTTTTAGGGGCGAAGCTCCTTAGGGTGTAGGTTGTCCGGCGCCGTCCGTCGTAGCCAACGTGAAGACGATGACGCTGATGACCATGAAGAATAAGCGCGTTCCAGACCACCTCTAGTTCCCATTGTGTGCACCGAGGAAGCAGAGCGTCCAGCAGGCGGTGTGGCTATCTATGTCAAGCAGAACACTGTAGTACAATAAGGCCGTCCACCACCACTACAGTCACTAGAGTCATGACCGAGAGCAAAGAGGGGCAGCTTAGCAATGGCTAGGCAGGTGGTGTCTGTCGCCCAGGTTGGCTCCATTCCTTGATCTTGCTTGGATGTGCTTGCGGGGGCTTAGTCCATCCCTCCTTCCCGCGTCCTACACCCCTCCAGAGCATGCGCGTCCCCTCCACCTCTCTTCTCCAACGCTCACCCCCCTTTCTCTCCTCTAGGAATCCTTTACTGTACGGAGCGGCGCCCGCGTCCTACACCCCTCCAGAGCATGCGCGTCCTCTCCTCCTCTCTCTCCTCTCCTACGCTCACCCGCTCTCTTCCCTCTAGGAATCCTCTACGGAGCCATATAAGAACCCCTATCCCTCCACTTCACCGACCATAAAGCCGTTATATTGAAGGGGGGACCGGAAGCCACGTCTAGCTACCATTTACAAATAAATAAAATTTCTTGTATATATACACACAGTATTTGTCACGTCTTTGATAATGTACTGGACGAAGATTCACGGTTTATCTATGAATCATGATGTAGGGCAGCGCAAAAAGCAGACAACAGACGAGCGAGGGGACAAGGACACAGCGCATTCTTCCAACTAAAATTTATTAGATTGGGACGCACGTATATATACACAGGCAAAGCAAGAAAAGATAAAACCAGGAAGTAAAAATCAAAAGGTAAAATCAAGAGAAGTGCCGATACGTCACACACGTGCACTAACACCGCCCCCCCCTTTCCATAACTCGCCAAAAACAAAAGCTCTTTGTCAGAAAGGTGCAAGGAAGGCATGCTTACGCATGCCTTCCTCAAATTAAAAGGTCTGGGGACGCATGCGTAAGCATGCCTTCCTTGCACCTTTCTGACAAAGAGCTTTTGTTTTTGGCGAGTTACGGAAAGGGGGGGCGGTGTTAGTGCACGTGTGTGACGTATCGGCACTTCTCTTGATTTTACCTTTTGATTTTTACTTCCTGGTTTTATCTTTTCTTGCTTTGCCTGTGTATATATACGTGCGTCCCAATCTAATAAATTTTAGTTGGAAGAATGCGCTGTGTCCTTGTCCCCCTCGCTCGTCTGTTGTCTGCTTTTTGCGCTGCCCTACATCATGATTGACCTATTCCAACTCGCCCAACAAGCAACGTTGCTAAGTTATCTATGAACCTCCGGAGCTTCGCCCACTCATCATCACTCACTCCGTGGATATGCTGTGATTTTAGATGCGAAGCATCTTATGCTTGGGGCTCTGACCGTTCCTCCCGCGTCCGGTCACTTTCATGAAGTAGGGAAGCACCCATTATGCGAACCAGAACACTGTAGTAATATGAAGGCCGTCAACCACTATCACAGTCATCAGAGTCATGGCCGAGAGCACAGAGAGGCTGCTTAGCAATGGCTACGCAGGTGGTGTCTGTCGCCCAGGTTGACCCCATTCCTTGATCTTGCTTGCATGTGTTTGGAGGGGGGCTTAGTCCGTCCCTCCTTCCCACGTCCCACACCACCACAGCGCATGCGCTTCCCCTCCCCCCTCTCTCTCCTACGCTCACCCCCCTTTCTCTCCTCTAGGAATCCTCTACCCTACGGAGCGTCCCACACCCCCTACAGCGCATGCGCGTGCCCTCCCCTATCCTCTCCTACGCTCAACCCCACTCTCTCCTCTAGGAATCTACTGTACCGAGCGGCTCCCGTGTCCCACACCCCCCCACAGCGCATGCACGTCCCCTCTCTCTCCTCTCCTACGGTCCCCCCCCCGTCCTTTCCTCTAGGAATCCTCTACGGAGCGGCGCGCACGACAGGTGGTGTGACAGCTGCATACTCCGCTGGGGGGCGCCGCGGTAGTTCCGCGGTGTGAAAATGACGGAGCGCGCGCGCCTCATTCTCTCTCCTGTGCAGCGCCGCGATGAGCGCCCGGACCGCTGCCATGAAATGAGAGCGGCGACGTTCCTCCCGCTCAAGCTAATTATCTCCCGGCTGCTTCGCATCCACACATGGTTCCCTTTAGCGGGAGATGGGGAAGTTTTTTTAGATGCGAAGCATCTTATGCTCGGGGCTCCCGTGTCCGTCCCCCCGTCCGCCGTCCGCCGTCCCCCCGTCCCCCCGTCCCCCCGTCCGCCGTCCCCCCGTCCCCCCGTTCCGCGTCCGGCCACTTTCATGAAGTAGGGAAGCACCCATTATGCGAACCAGAACAGTGTAGTAATATGAAGGCCGTCAACCCTAACACAGTCATCAGAGTCATGGCCGAGAGCAGAGAGAGGCTGCTTAGCAATGGCTAGGCAGGTGGTGTTTGTCGCCCAGGTTGACCCCATTCCTTGAGTCATGGCCGAGAGCACAGAGAGGCTGCTTAGCAATGGCTAGGCAGGTGGTGTCTGTCGCCCAGGTTGACCCCATTCCTTAATCTTGCTTGCATGTGTTTGGAGGGGGCTTAGTCCGTCCCTCCTTCCCGCGTCCCACACCACCACAGCGCGTCCCCTCCCCCCTCTCTCTCCTACGCTCACCCCCCTTTCTCTCCTCTAGGAATCCTCTACTCTACGGAGCGGCCCCCCGCGTCCCACAGCGCATGCGCCTCCCCTATGCTCTCCTACGCTCACCCCGTTCCTCTACTCTAGGGAGCGGCGCCCACACCCCCACAGGGCATGCACGTCCCCTCCCCCCCCTCTCTCCTCTTCTACGGTCCCTCCCCGTCCTTTCCTCTAGGAATCCTCTGCGGAGCGGTGCGCACGACAGGTGGTGTGACAGCTGCATACTTCGCTGGGGGGCGCCACGGTATGAAAATGACGGAGCGCGCGCGCCTCATTGTCTCTCCTGTGCAGCGCCGCGATGAGCACCCGGACCACTGCCGTGAAATGAGTGCGGCGACGTTCCTCCCGCTCAAGCTGATTATCTCCCCGCTGCTTCGCATCCACACATGGTTCCCTTTAGCGGGAGATGGGGAATTTTTTAGATGCGAAGCGTCTTATGCTCGGGGCTATGTCCGTTGCATACTGCATACTCCGCTGGCGCCACGGTAGTTCATACTCCGCTGCATACTCCGCTGGCGCCACGGTAGTTCCGCGGTATGAAAATGAAGGAGCGCGCGCGCCTCATTCTCTCCTGTGCAGTGCCGCGATGAGCGCCCGGACCGCTGCCGTGAAATGAGAGCGGCGACGTTCCTCCCGCTCAAGCTAATTATCTCTCCGCTGCTTCGCATCCACACATGGTTCCCTTTAGCGGGAGATGGGGAATTTTGTTTCTTCGCGACCGCAATGATTGCCATCATCGCTCTCATGCTCATTGCCACTTGTGTACACTTATATTTATGCCCAGGCATGCGTCCTTTTCTAATAATTGTCTGCAGAGCGGCGTCTTGGGGAGACATGCATCACAAGGACAGCGTGCGAGCTTGGCGACGCCCATTCGGACTGCATCCACTGGCAGTGTCAGTGCAAGAAAGGTTTCCGCATAGAGTTTCTCCACGGGGTGCCTGTCTGCGTCACCGGTAAGAGCCTGTTCGTTCCTTCAGTGAGACATTTGAGCCAAGGCTGGAGCACAACCCGAACACTTATTGTTTATGACGTGCGTCGCTCCTTCCACATTTTGCTCGTTCAACACGATAGCGTTAAAGAGACCGTGTCGCAGAAGTACCGCTGGCTTTGTCGGAGGTTGTGAGAGAGATATCAGCACTGTTAATGAGCGATAAATCCCGACTGATTTACACAATAGAGATATTATGGCAGCTTCACACTAGTGGAGCCAAGCCTGATAGAAGAGCGGGGCTGGGCGGCCTTCCTTGCTTCTCTTTATTATTGCGATAATAATAAAGAGCGGTGGGTTTTTGACCACGGCTCTTTATTATTTATTAAAATAGTGTCACTGACAGCGGCCGACTCCTGATAGAGCGTGGTGCGATCATTGTGCGAAATAATATTCAATCTTGTGGCAGCGCGGTAAAGAATAGCAATAATCGGCCACAGGGGTAAAAAAATGAGGGCAGTAAAGTGCGCTCTTTTTCCCCTTCCTGGTCCATTTCGCCCATCTTCCCTACTTTTTTTTACCAAGCTGTAGTATCGGCGTCGATTGAAACGCGAACTGCGGAGCGCGTCACCAACGCCAGGGAACAGGGTACGCAATATGGTAGGATGCAGCTAAAGTCCCTGTTATGAGCGGAGCTCGTTAAGCTTTTCGTTGCAGCGGGTAGTGCGAACAGGAATTATCATCATCATGAACTGGTACGCGCTCAGTTCGTCCTCTTCGCCTTCTGCTTGGCTCCCACAAAACGGGCGGCGATTTGTCCGGCGTGGAATATAGTGGCGCATGGGCTTGGAGGGAGGCGAGAGACAAAAGGAGGAAAGAGAACGAAGTTAGGGATTCGGAGCAAGGGAGGAAGCAAACAGAAAGGGAGAAGGCAGGGAGGTTAACCAGAAAGACTTCCGGTTGGCTACCCTACACTGGGGGGATTAGGGAAGGGGAATAGAAAGATGAGAGAGAGGAGGGAAGAGAAGGAAAAGAGAGAGAGGCAGTGAAATTCAGTGCAGTGTGTGAAACTGCACCGCAAGTTAGAGGCGTTCACACAAGTACTTGCCAACGCATTGCGGCGACTGGATGATCGACCACTTTCTGTGCAGGTGCTATTACAGCACCGTCCACATCTCTCGACAGCCCACAAGGCAGTGAAAGCCCTCTGGTGCTTTTTGAGGACGTAGGGATTCGGAGAAGTGTGTAAAGTGCTGGCGCTATGGCCACACTATGAACGGATGTAGGTCAGCTCTCAGATGCCGAATTTGTGGTGAGGCTCACAACTCGAGTGACTGCCAAAGCACAGATGAAAAATGCTGTCTCTGTAACGAAGCCCACAGTGCGGATAATCCCAATTGCCCAGCAAAGGCACGAGAAATTCAAATTCTCGCCATTGTGGATCGTATACGTTGTTCCCGAAGAGACGCCATAGCTGAAATCCATACCAGAACTAAGGGGTATGCTGGGGTAGCAGCCCGTTCTAACACAGCAATGGAAGCGTCTTTTTCCCTGGCCATCGCGGAAGTGATCGAAAAGGTGATGGAAAAGGCTATGGAGCGCCTTGCGGCAAACATTTGTGAGTCCCTGTCACAAATTTTAACCAACCAGGTGACACATACATTTGGAACGCAGGAAGATATTGGTATCGCTTCGAAAAATGCTGAGCTTCCACGGCCATTACGTGCAACAGAATCTGAAATCACGCGTCAAATTCTCGCCCTGCAGGACCCTCTCAAGTAGACAACCAGAGCCAGTGTCGACGTAAATGAAGAAGCACAGGACTCAGACGAAATGGACTTGGACCCTAGGTCGTTAACGCGTTCTAGATCTCCTTTGTCAAAGAAAGCAAGCTCACCGAAACATTCAAAGAACAAAAAATACCTGATGGACAAGGACAACCTCTCAAAGACAGATTTCTTAAAAGAGAGCATTTTAGATAAGGCAGTCACGGAATCATTTCAAAACCATAGGGTCGATAAAAATTCTTCATTGGAACTGCCGATCAATTCACTCCGCAATAACAAATTTAGTGTATTTGTCTTCTAAATTTGCCGCAAATATTATTGCATTGCAAGAGATGTGGCTTTCCGTGCATAATTCGTTTCATTTAAACAGCTACCGGTCATTTCGGCTAGACCGTCCATCGAGAGGTGTAGGTTTAGCATTCTTTATTAATAACCAAATTAGTCTAAAGGCTAAAATTTCGTACAGGTGTTTCCCCTGAATGTGAAATTCTTGCAGTAGACATTACATTACCAGGCTGCCTACATTTCTCATGTGTTAACTTATACTTTCCTGAGGGTGTACGAGACACACGACGTTTGGATATTGTCACGGGGTCGTGACGTCGACGAAGGAAGAACTCGGTGGGTTCAAAATGAAACTGTTTATTAGGCCGAACTTGTGGCCGGTAAACAGAAAGTCAGATTACAGCAGTACACACTGCACTGATAGCGGCGAACAGAGCGTCGGCCGTCGATCAACTAAACATCGTTGGAACGCGCCGGCTTTTATAACTCACGCGTCGAACATTCTAGCCTTATCACTAGTCGTCGCGCACGCTCTGGAATAATCTTGAGTGTTAGCGTCTTGCGTGCAATCTTAACAGAACGATCTACTACAAGCGAGAAGCTTCTGGAACAATAAGGCGCGGTCTGCGCCGAGTACTGCTGATAGTCTTTGTGGGCGGAAACCGAATACAGTAAAAGAACCGCGCGTGGCAATGCCCCCCCTCTGAAAAGGCATCGTCCCGATGCTTAGAACCGAACACATGGTAAAAATACATGCAACAATAAATAACGACAATAAATCAAGAAAGTTCAATAAGCAAGAAAGTCCAGTGAAAGAAAAAAAGGACAGTCCTCAGGTTCACTACCGCGCGTAAAACGGCTTGAGGCGCACGACATGGACGACTTCAGGTCGCGCGCGGCGCCGTTGAGAGTTCGAAATGCCGTCGGGGACAACCTCGTAGTCGAGTGTGCCGAGACGTCGAAGCACCCTATACGGTCCGAAGTATCGTCGCAGAAGTTTTTCGCTAAGTCCGCGGCGTCGTATCGGCGTCCACACCCAAACGCGGTCACCGGGCTGGTATTCCACGAACCGTCGTCGAAGATTGTAGCGGCGGCTGTCAGTCGTCTGCTGATTCTTGATCCGCAGGCGGGCCAGCTGTCGTGCTTCTTCGGCGCGCTGTAGGTAGGCGGTCACATCGATGTTTTCCTCATCGGTCACGTTCGGTAACATGGCGTCGAGCGTCGTTGCCGGGCTCCGTCCGTAGACCAACTTGTATGGCGTCATCTGCGTCGTTTCTTGCACGGCCGTGTTGTATGCGAAGGTCACGTACGGAAGGATGGCGTCCCACGTCTTGTGTTCGACGTCGACGTACATGGCCAGCATGTCGGCGATGGTCTTATTTAGACGCTCGGTCAGGCCGTTGGTTTGTGGGTGGTAGGCGGTGGTCCGGCGGTGACTTGTTTGGCTGTACCTTAGGATCGCCTGAGTTAGGTCCGCGGTAAAGGCCGTACCTCTGTCGGTAATGAGGACCTCTGGGGCGCCATGACGCAGTACGATGTTCTCGACGAAGAACTTTGCTACCTCGGCGGCACTGCCCTTGGGCAGGGCCCTTGTCTCGGCGTAGCGGGTGAGGTAGTCAGTAGCTACGACGATCCACTTGTTTCCGGAATTCGACGTCGGGAACGGCCCCAGTAAGTCCATGCCGATTTGCTGGAACGGCCGGCGAGGTGGCTCGATGGGTTGCAGAAGTCCGGCTGGCCTAGTCGGTGGTGTCTTCCGTCGCTGACAATCTCGGCAAGTCCTCACGCAGTGGGTGACGTCGGCAGTGAGGCAAGGCCAGTAGTACTTTTCTTGTATCCTTGCCAGCGTACGGGAAAATCCAAGGTGTCCAGCCGTCGGGTCGTCATGCAAAGCATGCAGAACTTCTGGTCGTAATGCCGAAGGTACTACGAGGAGGGAGTCGGCCCGAAGTGGCGAGAAGTTTTTCTTTAGGAGAACGCCGTTGCGCATGAAAAACGACTCCAGTCCTCGTCTGAATACCTTTGGAGCCACGGTGGCTTTGCCCTCGAGGTATTCCATAAGGCCCTTGAGTTCTGGATCGGCGCGCTGTCGCTTGGCGAAGTCGTCGGCACTTATGGTTCCCAGGAAGCCGTGATCATTCTGATCGTCCAGCGGCGGTGGGTCGACGGGGGGCACGAGACAGGCAGTCGGCGTCAGAGTGCTTTCTTCCGGACTTGTAAACGACGGTAATGTCGAATTCTTGAAGTCTCAGGCTCCACCGTGCGAGGCGACCAGAAGGGTCCTTCAAGCTAGCTAGCCAACACAAGGCGTGGTGGTCGCTCACAACTTTGAAGGGCCTGCCGTAAAGGTAGGGGCGAAACTTTGATTTAGCCCAGACGATGGCAAGGCACTCCTTTTCTGTTGTGGAGTAGTTGGCCTCTGCCTTTGATAGCGACCGGCTAGCATAACTGATAACCCTTTCCAGTCCGTCCGTCCTCTGCAGAAAAACGGCGCCGAGTCCCACGCTGCTCGCGTCGGTGTGCACTTCTGTTTCGGCGTGTTCGTCGAAATGCGCAAGTAACGGAGGCGTTTGCAGGCGTCGTTTTAGTTCTTGAAATGCTTCCTCCTGCGGCGTTTCCCACTTGAACTCGACGTCGGTCCTGGTGAGGTTAGTGAGAGGCTCGGCGATGCGGGCGAAGTTTTTAACGAACCGCCTGTAATAGGCACACAAGCCGAGAAATCGACGCACGGCCTTCTTGTCGGTGGGTGGCGGGAAAGCAGCGATGGCGGTTGTCTTTTGCGGGTCGGGGCGTACTCCGGATTTGCTTATCACGTGGCCCAAGAACAAAAGTTCTTCGTACGCGAAGCGGCACTTCTCTGGCTTGAGAGTGAGTCCGGAGGTCTTGATTGCCTGAAGTAAAGCTTCAAGGCGCCGCAGGTGTACGTCGAAGTTCGAGGAAAACACAACGACGTCGTCCAAGTACACAAGGCAAGTCTGCCACTTCAAGCCGGCCAGTACAGTATCCATAACGCGTTGGAAGGTCGCGGGGGCCGAGCAAAGACCAAAAGGCATGACCTTAAACTCGAACAGGCCGTCTGGTGTTATAAAGGCAGTCTTTTCTCGGTCTCTCTCGTCGACTTCGATTTGCCAATAGCCCGTCTTCAGGTCCATCGACGAAAAGTACTTCGCGTTGTGGAGTCGATCCAGGGCGTCGTCTATCCGTGGGAGGGGGGTACACGTCCTTCTTCGTGATCTTGTTCAGGCGACGATAGTCGACGCAGAAACGTAGCGTCCCGTCCTTCTTCTTCACCAACACCACGGGAGACGCCCAGGGACTCTTGGACGGCTGGATTATGTCGTCGCGCAGCATTTCGTCGACTTGCTTCTTTACGGCTTCGCGTTCTCGCGTCGAAATTCGATACGGGCACTGACGGACTGGTCGGGCACTTTCTTCAGTTATGATACGATGTTTGGCGACTGGGGTCTGTCGAATTCTTGACGACGATGAGAAGCAGTCCTTGAATTGCAGGAGCAGATTTCTGAGCTGGTCTTGCTTCTGCTTTGGGAGGCTGGGGTTGACGTCGAAATCTGTTTCGGGACCTCGATTCGTCGAAGAAAGTTCGGCAGTATCGGAGAGGGCGAAAGCATAGCTGGTGTCCACGAATTTCTCGACGTAGGCGACCGTCGTACCAATGTTGAGGTGCCTATATTCGTGGCTGAAGTTTGTCAGCAGTACCTTTGCTTTGCCGTCGCGCAACTCGGCGATGCCTCTTGCGACGCAAATCTGACGGTTCACAAGCAGGTGCTGATCGCCCTCGACGACGCCTTCAAGGTTAGCGGGTATTTGGGTGCCGACAGAAATGACGACGATGGAAAGAGGCGGAACGGTGACCTGCTCTTCTATTACATTCAAGGCATGATTCTCCGGCGATGTGTGGGGCGGCAACGCTTTTTCTGAAGTCAGTGTTATCGACTCAGACCTCAGGTCGATGACGGCGCCGTGTTGACTTAGGAAGTCCATCCCCAGTATCACATCCCTGGAGAAGTGCTGCAGAATTAGAAAGCTGGCGGGATAAGTCCGGTTATTGATGGTGACTCTTGCGGTGCAGACACCGGCCGGCGTTATTAGATGACCCCCAGCGGTCCTGATTTCAGGGCCTTGCCAAGCAGTCTTTACTTTCTTCAACTTCGTCGCGAAAGACCCACTGACGACGGAATAGTCGGCTCCAGTGTCGACGAGAGCGGTGACGGTGTGGCCGTCGAATATTACGTCGAGGTCGCTGGTTCGTCGTCGTGCGTTGCGGTTGGGTCGCGGCGTCGGATCACGGCTGCGTCGAAATGTTGTGGTGCTTACATGCTGCGTCGTGAGGTTTTCTTCGGTCCACGAGGTTTCCTCGGCAGGGCTTCGTCTGCTTCGCGTCGTGTTGCGCAGGCCTCGTCGCGTTGTCATCGTCGGCGGCCGCGGAGGATCTTCGGCATTTCGTCGAACAGCAACCGCACCTCCATCGGTTGCTGCCCTTAGTTTCCCGGGTACGGGCTAGGGGACCGGCCCCGGTTCGGGCCAGTGTACTGCCGGCGGTGCGGTGACATGTAGCGGCCGGGCGACGGTGAGCGGGAAGGTCATCGGGGCGTCCACTGAGGTCCTGCGAGGTAGTCGGCGATGTCTTGCGGTCGTTCACCCCGCTGTGGACGAGGCGCGTTGACGGCGAAACCACGTAGGCCCATCTGTCGGTACTGGCAACGGCGGTAGGTGTGGCCGGCTTCCCCGCAGTGGTAGCAGAGCGGGCGGTTGTCAGGGGCCCGCCAAATGTCGGTCTTTCTTCGGGCGTAGCGCTGGCCGGCAGGTGGACGGTATGGCGTCAGTGGCGGTGGCGGCGGAGCCTGGCGGCGGAACTGCGGTGGTGCAACGTCCTGACGCGGCCTCGGAGGAGCGTTGCGGCAGACTGCAGCGGCGTAGCTCATAGCTTCCGGCTGAGGCTGTGGTGCTTCGGGAATTCCAAGTGATTGCCGAACTTCCTCGCGGACAATGTCGGCGATCGAATCCACTTGGGGCTGCGGCGAGGGTAACAGCTTGCGCAGCTCCTCCCGCACGATCGCTCGGATGGTCTCGCGCAGGTCGTTGGTGCTGAGAGCATGAGCTTCGGCGTAGTTCGTTGTTGAAGAGCGGTGGTCGTACTGTCTTGTGCGCATCTCAAGTGCCTTTTCGATTGTCGTGGCCTCAGTAAGGAATTCGTCGACAGTCTTGGGCGGGTTGCGGACAAGTCCCGCAAACAGCTCTTGCTTAACACCTCGCAACAGGAACCGGAGCTTCTTCTCCTCAGCCATGGCGGGGTCGGCGTGCCGGAACAGTCTCGTTATCTCTTCCGTGAAGAGCGCCACGGTTTCGTTGGCAGCTGCATTCGTGTTTCCAGCAGTGCTTCGGCTCTCTCCTTACGGACGACGTTTGTGAAGCTGCCCAGGAATGCGGCGCGAAAAAGTCCCAGGTTGTGAGTGTGGCTTCTCGGTTCTCGAACCATGTCCGAGCGGAATCTTCCAGGGCGAAATAAACGTGGCGCAACTTGTCATCGTCGGTCCAGTTATTGAAAAGGGCGACGCGGTCGAACTTTTCGAGCCAGCTCTCCGGGTCTTCGAGTGATGAGGCCCGGAAGGTGGTTGGCTCCCTGGGTTGATGTAGCCGGATCGGTGTAGGGGCCGCTGGGACGGTCATCGTTCCGGTCGAGGTCGATGTCGTGGTCTTGGGCTGCCTGGTGGTTTCGGGAAGTGGCCCGTACTCTGGCTGGAGTCCCTTCTGCCTGCGGCTAGTTCGAGGATCGGGGCGTTCTTTGGCGTCGGCTTCTTCGTGGCTTGGGCCCGGGTTAGTGCTCCGTGGGGGCGTCCGGATCATGAACGAAGCAGCACCTCCACCAGATGTCACGTGGTCGTGACGTCGACGAAGGCAGAACTCGGTGGGTTCAAAATGAAACTGTTTATTAGGCCGAACTTGTGGCCGGTAAACAGAAAGTCAGATTACAGCAATACACACTGCACTGATAGAGGCGAACAGAGCGTCGGCCGTCAATCAACTAAACATCGTTGGAACGCGCCGGCTTTTATAACTCACGCGTCGAACATTCTAGCCTTATCACTAGTCGTCGCGTACGCTCTGGAATAATCTTGAGTGTTAGCGTCTTGCGTGCAATCTTAACAGAACGATCTACTACAAGCGAGAAGCTTCTGGAACAATAAGGCGCGGTCTGCGCCGAGTACTGCTGATAGTCTTTGTGGGCGGAAACCGAATACAGTAAAAGAACCGCGCGTGGCAATATGGCTGTCAGATCACGGTGTAAGGAAAAAAAATTAGTCGGGTATTTTAACTCGCGCCATATGAGTTGGGGTATAAAACTAATCAGTGTGGCAAACGCTTGTGGGAGTGGTCAATAGACAATAATTTATCGTGCCTTAATGCTAGAACTCCCACATTAATTCGCAATTGGTCTTACATTTAAGCTTTGTAAGCTCGGCTATTTCTAGCTCTTCCTGGACTGCGCTGGATTGTGCCACAAACAGTGATCACTTTCCTATATGTTTTGAGATTACTTTCCCGACAGCTCCACCTTGTTCTCACGTCCGAGTGTTTGTAAATTATAATAAATTTAAAAATAACCTAAAGTCAGCATTTGCTTCTCACCCTGAAGAGAGTAACGAAACCAAAGCTATGAGGTTATGATCGGCCAACAGAGCGCCTTATAGTCTTTGGTGGAATGATGCTTGCACACGAGATCACCGACGACGACAGGCAGCTCGGAAGAAGCTCATACACAACCAGACCCCCCCAAAATTGGTCAGATTATAAATTTATTGCTGCTAGTTTTAAACGCACCATCGCGCAAGCCAAAGAAGAGTATGACAGCAGACATTATGTCTTCCTCTCGAAACCCAAAAATAAGAAAGCACTGTTTCGATATATGAGAACTCGAAAAATCTTACCGCCACCAGTAAATTTGGATTATGAAATTCTCTCGCGAGAGGAAATGGCTAAATTTCTAGAGCTAATCGCTAAAGGACTGGAGAGTAGATTTGCGTAGACTATGCCAAACATATGACAAAAAGGTACCACATTGAATGATTTCGAAGAAGTTACAATGTCCGAAGCGTCCCACGTCATTACACAGTTACCCCCCCCCCCCCCCTCAGCTCCCGGCCCTGATGCATTTCTGTGCCTATGATCAAAATTCCGCTCGCGGTAAGGTTGCTGTAGATAGAACGATGACAGGCCTATCACAAAAAAATGTGTGCTCCGTTAAGCATCGCACTCGGTTTGTAATGTGCGTATGTGGTGTGATATACAATATTCCGTTAACATGTGGCAAAATGTATATAGGACAGACTGACGCCTGCCTGAACGAGAGGCTTCGCCAACGCAGCAACACTTTTGTTAGAAAAGCGCTAGCGCTTCAGTGAAATGCGCGAGCTTTAGACGTGGTAGACGAAGAAGACGACGAAGTAGAGAGACTCACGCGCTGTTCGCCTGTGTGGCGTTTGTGTAGCCTGTGTGGCATAGGAGTTATTATGTTTAGTAAACTATTCTGCATCCTTTTATTACGTCTCGTGTGATCAACGACGCCCGAAGACAACATAATCAGAAGTGGGATAGCCATCCAGTCGCCACCGAGAGTGAATGTGAGTTTGATCATTTCACGGAGTGTGTTAACCCTAAATGGAACCGACCGAGGGAACATCCTACCCGACTGGCGGTGGGGACACCATCACGGCTCGCGACCTCCTGCAAGTCCTCCAAGAAAAGGACCGTCTTCTATCGACCCTGCTGGAACGACTGACTGTGGCCGGCGCGGCGCAGCCTCAACCAGCGCCAACGTTCCAGGTGATTCCGGACTTGAGCCACAACATCAGTCCCTTCGACGGCTCCGAGGACGCTCCTTCAGCGCGTGAATGGATTGAAAACATTCGTCGAACGTCGAACCTTCACGGGTGGCCAACTGCATACACGCTCGAAACTGCCAAGGCCCGGTTGGTTGGAGCTGCCAAGGACTGGTACCGTTCGAGGAGCTCCCAAATCACGTCGTGGGAAGAATTCGAGGTACGTTTCCGTCGGACCTTCGTCAGCCAGACTCGCGTCGCGGAACGATGGCGAAGGATGCAAGAGCGCGTGCAGCAGCGTAACGAGTGCACGACCGCCTACTTCCACTCTAAGGTGCGTCTTTGCCATGAAGTAAACCTGGACTTCAACGATACACGAGAACAAGTTCTCACGGGTTTACGCTCTCGCGAACTCTGCACCATGCTCTTGGGAAGGACGCATGACGACGACGACGACCTACTGCACGACATCTTGGAGTTCGAGCGCATCGAACGAGAACGGCGGGAGCTTTTCGGACCTCGCAACCGAAGCCTCATGTCACCATTTTCGGAGCGCAGCCTCCCCATGACAAGAGAAGAGGCAGTCGACTCGAACCATGGAACGGATCGACGCCAGCCATTGCCGTCCATTATCCAACACGGAGAGCGCAAGTGCTACAACTGCAACCTCTACGGCCACATAGCACGTGACTGTCCGGAGCCTAAGCGACCGCTCAAGTGTCAGCATTGCCAAGCAACGGACCACACCCAACGCAACTGCCAAGCCTTCTCAAGTAACGAGTCAAATGTCGTCGCAGAAGCGCTCCCTTGCACCGGGGCAGGTCATGTTTTGATCAAAGAAGTGGTCTTCAATGATGACTTCACTTTAGTAGGCCTGATCGACACGGGCAGTTCCGGTTGCTTGTTGCGTGCGTCAGCGGCGGCCCGATGCGGCCCGATGCGGCATTGAGATGGTTCTGGAACCTACTCCTCTGTACGGATTTGGCAGCAACAACGTGCCAGCGACTACAAGCCTTGGTCACTGCCAGGCAAAAATTACCATCGATGGCGTTTTCGCTGAGAAAGTTCCTATATTAGTGGTTCCTGACGACGCCCAAAGTGTTGATTTACTGGTGGGCAGATCCTTCACCAACCTGCCCTTCGTTACCTATTGCAAAGTCGGTAGCACGTTTCGCTTCTACCACCTAAACGACTGCCCTTTCTCAGGTGTAGTGCCGTTCGAACAGCTGTCGAAGCTGAAACTTAGACCAAGAGAAGAACGTGAGCTTCAACAAGATACAGTCAACTACATTACTACATCTACCGATCGATCTGTGACTGGATTTCACGAACAGTGTGGACGCCATGTGCTTCTTGACGTGCAACAGGAAGAAATAGCAGAACCACTGTGCTCCACGGATGTCAATGCGGCTGTGATTGAGACAACTTCAGAGTACGGCAGCCCAGTACTTGTGGACAAGAAGAACGATGACAAACGGCTTGCAGGTCACCAGAGACAAGCATTTACAAAGAAATATAGGTCGTCAAACATTGAAGACCAGTTGAAAATCTCAGCAGAGGAAGCTAAGCGCCGGACAACGTTCAGAGACCCAAAGCTCGGTCAGCGTCTCAAGAAATGTGCCTTTGGTAAAGAAAGCATTGACCCTTCGGTTTCTCGTTCAACTAGAGGACGGAGAGAACTAACAGAAGAGAAGACAAGTGCCACTTGTAAGCTTCCGAAGCCACAAACTGTCCATGATATAAAAAGATTGTTTCGATTAGGGAGCTTCTACCGCAACTTAACTCCCGAAGCACGCCCTCACCACTGAGCCTTTTACGAGATTTTTTCGTGATCTTTTGGCACACCTTCCTATGTGCGAAGAGGTTTCCTATGTGAAGTTCTTGTGTGTTGTGAAACGATATATTTTTTTTGCACTTCGTGTTGTGGCTTTCCCCAAGGTCAAGCCAGTCAGGATGGCCGGAAGTGTTTAGGCTGTGTGCTGTGCAAATCTTTAACATTAGTTCGTGTGTATAGTGCCTGTGTGTTTTTGTTTGTTTGTTTGTTGAACTTCCTTCAGCTTTGAGTAATCCTGCTCATTTGTTTGTTTTTTGTTTCTTCATCGTCGGCCATTTAGTAAGGAAATTGATTTGGAGGATGGCCGAGCTAAAGCAATTAACTTGTGATCGCCTTAACGAGGACGTTAAGCTTTTCAGGATGGCCGAATGTTAGAAAAGCGCTAGCGCTTCAGTGAAATGCGCGAGCTTTAGACGTGGTAGACGAAGAAGACGACGAAGTAGAGAGACTCACGCGCTGTTCGCCTGTGTGGCGTTTGTGTAGCCTGTGTGGCATAAGAGTTATTATGTTTAGTAAACTATTCTGCATCCTTTTATTACGTCTCGTGTGATCAACGACGCCCGAAGACAACACTTTGAAGGGCATACCCACTGCACATTTGTCTTCTCATTGTCGCGCCTGTGGTTGTAAGACATTAGGAAAGACATTAGGAAAAATTTAGCGCAAGATTACGCAAGGACGAGAAGGGAGAACCAACAAGGCCGAAATTCTCCCCATGTGGTTGTAAACCTTTGTTTGATAGAACGCATATCATCTTCAGGCACACCCTTATGAAAATGGTGATGTCCTGTAAGTGTACTGTAAGTTTCCCCGAGGCAGCATGAGGACACAAACTGTATGTATCCCAGATGTCGCGATTTGGCCGCTTACTTTCTGTCTCCTCAAAGCGTACGTCCTGTATATGTCCCATCTGTGACCGTCCTGTATGTATCCGATGTGTAACCGTCCTGTATGTATCCCAACTGTCGCAATTTGGCCGCCGCCTTTATGTCTCCTCAAGTGTCCGTCTTGTATGTGTCCTATGAGTAGCCTACCTTTATGCAGACGAGACGTTATGCCAGTGCGTTGCCTTTATGCTGCCGCATAATGCAGGCTGCTGTAATTGGGAGGTACATGCATGTGCATACGAAACTTTGCAAAATTATTCATTTATTATCATTTACACTGTACAGTTTGGTGCATTTTACCGACAATATTCGAACAGGCAATGTACATCCGTCGGTGGCTGAAGAGAACTAAGATTAACAGATCAGCCTTAACCTCGTGAAGCTTGAACACATCAGTAGCATTTTAAGAGTCAACTTTTTCAGCATCTTTTTAGGTAACGGAGAGTACATTCATTTCTGCAAAACGCAAAAACAAATATTTTAAGTAAGAAACTCATGACAGTATTTTATGACCAAAAGGCGCTTTCCAAGGCATTATAAACATTATAGCTACTTAGATAAGCTTTGCACACCCAAATCTGCCATCTGATGCACATATAGAAAGTGTATCAAAGTGACTTCTTGGGCTTTATGGGCTAATTACAAATGTATGCAGCCTTACAGAGTAGAAGAACGAACAATCATAACTTCACTACAAACTAAGAATAAATACAGATTAAAATCATTGTATATTGCAATAAATTAGGAACGTGACAAACAAAACATCAGTGCACTAGCAGAAATGCCTGGTTGGCACCAAACTGCCGTACTTAGCATGCATCATTGGAAGCAAAAGACTATAGACCACAACCAGTCGTACACTTCACGCAACCCTTGACTGCTGAACCGTAGGTCATGGCATCGAACCTCGACAGTGGTAGCCACATTTTCAATTAAGGAAGAAATGCTTGAGGCCCATCTGCTTAGATGTGGGTGCATTTTAAGAACCCAATGTGGTCAAAATTTCTGAAGCCCTCCACTATGACGCCCCTGATAATCATATTGTGGATTTAAGACGTTAAACCCAAGAATTATTATTTTCATCACACTTCACGTGACTAAAGCAAGCTGATTTTTATCTGCTTGCTTTAGTTGCTACGTAGTTGAAAAATGTGTAGTTGCTATGTAGTTCAAAAGACTATGTAGTTTAAAATGTCGTCACCATTCAACCCCCAATCGACAAAGTTAAGTTTCAATATTTCAGAATGCTTTCAGTCAGTTATTAACTAAGTTAGACGTGATTAAGTATCACTGTAAAATATCACACATGGTTACATATTAGCAAAGCTAAGTATGATTAAGTATGACGGTAGGAAACCACTTAATTGCACTTATGATATGAACTTCCAGAAGACAATGACATAAGTAAGGTTAGAAAAACGTATTCCAATAAAATGTTCAGTGAATATTAAAGTGAAAATAAAATCATTAATATGCTACTGCGTCATAACAACACTGAAAGTTCATTTTAAAAATGACTAATTGCACATAAAACAAATTAAAACATGACATACAAGTCTGGAGAGCAGCTCACTCAGTAGATTTAAAAAAAAACAAGTTCTGTGTCCAGGGGGGACACAAAGTCAGACATTAATGCTGTCAGCTGACCAATTAACTAAGAATAAATAATGAAATTTTTAGTGACTGCAGTAAGCGGGTATGTTTTGCATTGAAAAGTTGGAGGCAGTCGTCTCTCTACTTGGAAAAATTCTTCAAGCATGTCAGTGCTCCAAGATATCCCGCCGCAAAATTTAATTGCGGTTTGCATGATTACGCATACAAGGCAGTGAGGATCAGCAAAATGTTACTCCCTGGTGTGACGAGCAGTCACTGCTTGCTATCCCAAGCCAGTAGTAAAAGGGTAACCATTATTATGTTTGCCTATGTCTTCAACCTATTGTCAGATTAAACGCGGCACACCAGGGAGTAGCTTTGTACCAGTGCTCACTGTCCTGCATGCGTAATGATGCAAGCCGGAACTAAACTTTCCAGCAGGTTATCTCAGCAGACATGGTAGAATTCTTCCAAGTGAACCTATGTTGAAATGCGACTGGCTCAAACTTTTTAATACATACATGCCTGCTTGCTGCCGTCACTAATAAGCTCATTATTCAATCTTAACGGCACGGCTCACAGCGATAATTATTGTCTGGCTTTGTGCCCCCCTGGATACATAACTCATCTACAAAAGTGGCTTTTACGTAACTTACAGTGGTGACTTTTTAAAGAAAAAGAAAACGCTTAATTTTGAACACCCTGAACATGCGAGCTGCTTGAACGCAGCAATCCGGTGGCTCAGTGAAGTTCCGCTTGCACAGGAAACAGAAGCCGTGTGCAGCTGCTGTACATCAGCAGCCAACTTCTTCATGAGCCAGCATTGATGACAAGCTTGCCTGGACTTCTTTCACACTCACTTTGTACAAGGAGCATGTATAGGCTGCAATTGAAACAAGAAAATAACAATTTAGTGACATGTGTCTGTGAGCAAAGTTCAATTTGTCACACAGTATTTTAAAAAACTTATCAGGAACAATGTGTCTTAGATAAGTTTAAAACAAGCAGGATGTACACAAACTAGAGATATTACAAGAAAAATGTTTGATGCATTCTTGGTGAACACAGTTGTAACCTTACGAAAGAATATGCACTTTACACATCGCAGATGTGTCAAAAATATGCTTGAATTGTGTTCCGGCATAGTGGGTTGACATGTGAATTCAGTGATACCACGGCACATGCATGCCGGTTTGCACATTCATCAAGTATCCATTGCAGGTAACATATAAAATTAAATTACACGTTTACTTTTGGATACGACTAATGTAGCTTTCTTCAGGCTGCTCACATTGGGACGACTATACCTATAATGCCAGGAATTGGTTTCACTAAATTACTATTGTATGCTGTTAAATTGTGGTCATTAGTTTCAATGATTCTGGTTGGCTAACAAGACAATACTCCTCACTTAAGCATCACAGGCTAATGGCCGTATGGCGAAAAATGTGCAAATGCTAAGTTTTACAAGGCACCCATTTGGAACCACATACCATCCTAATAAAGCATGCAAGCCTCTGCAACAATCTCCGGCAACCAGAATCCTGGAAGCTATTGACCGCGATTTAGCAATACACAATAAACATTCGATGAAACTGATTTCTGAAGTTCTATAATTGCTTCAATGCCAACAGCTTGAAGAAACACAGTCTAGATTTGTTGTTCTCAGATAAATACATTGTCTAATTTTACATTTTAACAGCAACACATGCATGATGCATGATCGACTTATGCATGCGTGCCATGAAGTATGTATAACATTATTGCGAGTTTTGAATGATAAATAAAATATTCATTCCTGCACATACCACAGATCCCTTTAACATCCCGCACACCTAGAGAATTTACTATATCCGATATACTGTTAAGCTTGTCATCTATCAGAAAATGTCATCTGAGGTGGTGGTCCAAACTGTTCTTTAATGTTCGTACACGTAAAAGTGTTTAGCGAAGTTTCAACACTAAGTTGGGGTGAGGCGCATATAATTTTTAATAAACCAGAACAAAATAACGAAAGCCAAACATGGTGGAAACAAGCAGAATAAAATATGTTATGCTTGAACCCGTGGACTGACTCAGTGATCGAATTAGAGCTTGCACAGTTAAGGTACAGCAATTCGGCCACAAATAGACATGAAGGATTCGTTCGAATACATTTCAATTTTAACGAACGGCTCAAAATGCACGGGTGCCTGCCACATCACGCAAGCTATGTTGCGGGTGAATTAAAACGTCACTTCGAATTTGAAGAAACGGGCTGCATGAACACCTAACCGTAAGCTTCGCGAGCCGTGCCTAAGACGAAGCAACGTGCTGCACACGCATCAACTCGAGTATCACGGTAGTTTAAAAATGCCTGCTGGCGCGGATGCATACACATGCACAAGTTTGGCCACCCGCAAGGAAAACACGTCTCTGATAGTAGTCGTAGCATATAACGATCCTGTAGCTGTTGAATAGAGGACGTACAGCATATGAAACTGCCTTAGACACGTTCACTTCTTGAGCGCACAATACGAACAAGCGCGCTAAAAACATGAACAGGTTCAAGCATACGCGCCTTAGGCACGATCAACGCTTACAGCTAACAAACGCAGTTTTCGTCCCACAATTATTAAACCAAGCTAGTGGTTCATCGCGAGCGGGGCCCCCTTCCAACACCACTGGCGACAAAGGCTGGCGCCGCCGCCGCCACAACTCTGTTCAAATCCCCCGCCGAATTCCAGCTGCGCATGCACTTTGCTTTACACTCCACACAAAAGAAGCTCGCCCGCGCTTAACATCGCACAACTTTGCCTTTATCCTGACGAAATGACACACACAGGTTCGCTACGTTAACAAAACCTCACTTGGCATCCACATGTTACGAAAAACTTAGTAAACGGTGTTAACAAAGAGCTGACAGCAGCAATGCTGACAGTGGTACATACCTGGCGAATGCTCCACGATATGAAGCAACAGGTCCTCGCTTGAGTACAGTGCATCTTCGTAATAAGCAGCACCGGCAGAACACAAAACACGCACACAGAGCGCAAGCACACTTCAAAACATGCGAAAAATCGACTCAAACGAGGCCCTTCGCGAGGCGGCGAGCGGCAACCGAACATGCCCAAACAAGTGATTACAGCCCCGCAGACGTACACCGCATTCGCACATCGCAAATTTATAATCCTAACAAAAAAGAAAAAAATTTGTTTATGCTTTCAAATATTATAAAAGATTTATCCGGATATAAATAACGTAAATGGGTGATGCTTTCAATATTTTGACTTCCGAAAAAAAAAAAAAAAAAAGAAAGGCAGGTCGAATTTAAGCGCGCGAAATTTGAAACGTTTGTTGCGGGTAACAGTGAACGCAATTTTGAACAAGTTATCAACAGCGGTAATAATCGCAACAAAACGTTCATGTCTTGTGAATTAAAAATATACAAGTGTTGGTGCAGACGTATAAACGGGCGATTTTAATGTAGTGATTGATGGTCCTTATGTCAAACTAAATAGATATCAAATACAAATTTTAGGAATCGGGAAGACACTGCGGCCAGCGCGGCCGGTCCCCGGCCGAGATCAGAATAAATGCTGGTTTTCACTGTGAATGTCGTTCCGAGGGCGCGCGCGCGCGCGCGCGTGTGTGTGTGTGCGTGTGCGTGTGTGTGTTTGTAAGCGTGCGTAGGGCTCCCCTTCAGGTAGGGGCGTAGCCAGAAATTTTTTTCGGGTGGGGAGCACCTCCTTGATTTCGGGGAGGGCACCTCCTTGAAATGGTCATTTTTCGCTCCGTATGCCATGGCGAAAAAAAATTTCGGGGGGGGGGGGGGGGGGTGGCACTGGCCCGGTGTGCCACCCCCTGGCTACGCCACTGCCTTCAGGGGGAGGCGAAAGCTCGTCGCAGCGCCCCCCTTCCTTCCCTATTAAGTCAATGTATGGGGAAGACTTTGCGCCCCCCCCCCCCCCCACTTAAGTGACCGGGGGGGGGGGGGGGCTGCCCCCCTCGTGCGCGCGCTTGTGTGTGTGTGTGTGTGTGTGCGAGCGTGTTATAATGCGAAAATGGAGGGGGGGGGGCTTTGGTACCCCCCAGGCCCCCCCCTGGCCATGGAACTGGTAAAAACAGTTTTTGTACTACCACATGTTACCAACATAGGCGTGCGCAGGGTTCCCCTTCAAGAGGGGCAGGGGGGGGGGGGGGGCGAAGGTTCGGGGCAGACTTTGCGCCCCCCCTCTCTTAGGTGTCTAAGGGGGGGGCGGCCGCCCCCTCTGTCCCCTCGTGCGCACGCCTATGGTTACCAACGTATGAACTCAAGTGCACTTGCAGGTAACATATGGTTCGCTGCCAGGGAACATCCTGCCGTAAACATAAAGTAAACATCCTACAGGTAACAAGAAGGAATCCGTCCATAGGAAGAGAAAGGGTTTCGTAAACATAAAGTAGTGTCCTACAGGTCACATAAAGGAAGAGGAACCATAAAGGTCACGTAGGACATTAGTAGGAAACAGCAAGTACATTTCCCGGACATGATTTCACGTGATCTCTGATCCATGCATGGATCAGAGATCACGTGAAATCATCGAAGCCTTCCACATCAAGACAAACCATGATAATTGCATTTCCGCCCCATCCAGGGGCGTAGCCAGGGGGGGGGCTTATGGGGCTTCAGCCCCCCCCCGAAATTTTTTCGTATTGTGATGTATCGCCGACCAAAAGAGCTAGCTGCGCCGGAAATCATCCTAGATTTTTTTCTAAAATTGCTTTTCGCAGTCGAAAAGATACTTCGGTGTGAACATTGCGGACCCCTGGCGGTCCTGTATCTGGCTGTGCCGCGCATGATACCGTAAGAAATATTCTGGAAGAGAAGGCGTAGTGCCTTGTATTGCCATTTTAGCCGTTTCACCGCGAAGGAGTAACTATTTTTGACACACAGAACGCTCTGGATTTAGATATATGGAAGGGGCCTCCAACAAACCTCAACTAGCGGGCCGTAGTAACGAAATTTAGTCCCACAAGCGCTGGGAGGACAGCGAAGATGGTGGATTCCGGGGGGGGGGGGGGGGGGCAGGGAGATTGAATCAAAATGTCACCAAACGTTGCCTCTTGCAAGAATAAAGAAATCCTCTCCTTCATGGGTCATTTAAGAAGGGTATTTGACATCAGGTCTCGGAAAACATATGGATACTGATTTTCAGAATGACTAAAATCTGGACGTCGATTGTGAAATATGGAGTTTTCGTTTGACGGTGATGTTGCAACTTATCATGAGCGCATGGGGTGCCTCGCGCACACGCACAAAACACTTGAGACCAGTCCCGTCTCTGTAGCTTGCCTGAACAAAGAGTAGGCGAGAAAATAATGTGAATACTATTTAGCAAAATCGCAAGGCTATTCTGTCTGAAGGCGCGGGACGCTAGCAAGGGTTCCGCGGGCCGCGTGTTTCGTCCCGGCTATGCACTATATTCTTAGAACAAAAGGCATCTACTAATTAGGGCTGCTAGGGTACGCCGATCAGCGGGGCGCGCATTCCCCCCAGTGGATAAGTAAGGGCGGGGGGGAGAGCACCCTTGATTAACTCCTTAACTGACAACTCTGACCTCAAAGTTGCTCTGATGTATTCAGTGTTGCCAGTGGGCTGACATTTTAAGGTCAATCTTTGGAACACACCCAAATTATTTCTTCCTGTCCGAGAAGCGAATCCACATCGACGATGCTGCTCAGCAGACTATAATGCACTAGCAATCCTGCTTTGCCAAAATTACTTCCTTCTAACGGTTATAGCGCTTCGAACAGCCCTCTTTCGGCCAAAGCATGATGACTGTCTTGTGCTATATATGTGGCATTTTTTTTTCTTAAAGAACCAAATCAGAAAAAGGTCTAAATTTCACGGGAGCGTAAAACGTGTTCAAGTATATTTCTCTTTCATACGAATTGTAATCAAAATGGGACAATTCCTCATCGTAACGTGAACTCAAAAAGGCAGTTTTAAAATTTAAAAAAATCTGCGAAATCCTTTATCTGCTTGGATCAAACTGAGTCAGATCCATTAAATCAGTGCTGCTACAACAAACACGACCAAAACAACCAATGTGACCGGGTCCAATCTGCTTCATTTGGGTCCTAGTAGCTTTCCTATATTGCTTTCATTCGGCAACCTTTTGCGCTGCATATTATGACCTTCTTTCACTCCAATACGGTATATTTGAAATAGAAGACAACTGAAATGAAGACACTGGGCACCGCTTTATTCCTTGAAGAAGAAGCGATCCGAAACGGCGTGATATCAAATGAGCTAAGAAGAAGACGAAGAAGAGCTGAAACAGTTTTCAGGCTATAAACAAACAAATAAATAACCGAACAAACAAACAAACAAACAAACAAGCATTTTTCTGAAGGCGCTCAAGATGCCAAGAATGACAAAACGCTGCCGGCAGTCCAGAATGGTACGCATTTTTCCTGGTAGGACCACTCGCTGTACAAGTCTAGTTATCGTCGTTACGCCAACGCAGCAAAAGGCGGCACCGACGGATGCACAAGCGTGCTGTTATAGTTGTCGCAAAATATTGCTGTATCGTTAATTTGCTGCGATTTACACTTCTTTTACGAGCTAAGTTGTCGCAAAATATTGCTGTATCGTTAATTTGCTGCGATTTACACTTCTTTTACGAGGCCCAAATGAAATCCCAAATGAAAGCCCAAATGAAATGTTACAATCTCTAAAAGCCAAACACAAATTTTACTCTGGAATACTGACGATAGTAGGCTACATAGATTTTAGCCGCAATGTAGATTTGAGGTATTTTGGTGACATGAGCGCACTGGCGAAAAAATGGAACTGGCCCGACCATATTGACCCTAGCAAAAAACTGTTTTTTTTTTTCAGTTTCAGTTAAAGCGGACTTGGCTTTTTTAGAATAAAAACGCCACATATGTATGATCTGGCTAGAATAGTTCCATTTCTACTGCGCTGTTATTTCGAGCTCAGTTAGCCAGGCGTTTTGCAATACTATACTAATAATAATAATAATTTGTGGAGTTTGGCGCGCCCAGAACCACGGTATGGTTATCAAGCACTTCGTAGTGAAGAACTACGAAAATTTCTAGCGCTTGTGTTCCTTAACGAGCACTTAAATCAAGGAGGCTCGGGCACTTACAGTGTCCTCGAGCATTTCGTCTCCATAAAAATGCCACCGCCGCGGCTGCTTGCGCTTTAAAAATTTTGTTTATTTTGCATTTTTTTTTGTCTTTTATAAATGCCAGTATCACGAGGTCAACAAAAATCTATATTTAATGTCTATTCCATAGAACCACAGCTGTCTATGTGAGCTACGTTGTCTCGTGACTCAGTAGCGTAATGTTTTGGGATAAGTGGTGTTAAAAGGTCCTGCGTAAAAAGTTAATGTCTCATAAAGCACGTGACTGGATGTCTAAAGAACTATGGAAACGAAGCAGTATGATAGGGGCTCATTCGCAAAACATCGCGTCGTCTAAGTAGCATCAGGTAACACCCTATATTCCAACGGAAATTTTACATTTCACTTCTGGTTCTAGTCACTCGTTTGCGGTCAGAGAAACAGGTCATAATTTCGCTCACCGGCAGTTCATCACAGCAATACATGCACCACGCATTATTGAGGTTCGCAATGAGTGTGAACGCCAGTCATGGGCACGTTACCAGTAAAAAGTAACACTGTTACAGTTACAGTTACCGAGTTTCCAAAAGTAACTTGTTACAGTTACAGTTACCATTAAAAAGTAACGTCGTTACTTTTCCGTTACCGTGTAAAATAACTAACTGATTACATACCAAATGAAAGAATTTTTTTAATAAAAACGTACGAAGAGGAACGGGGAGTGCGTAACGAGAGAAGACGACGTCCATTCAGTTTATTCCGTATGTTCTCCAAGGGGTATCAGACTCTGTTCGGAGAGTTTTGTGTCCGCTTGGCACATAAGCGTGCGCAGGGTTCCCCTTCAGGGGAAGTGGGGGGCGAGGGGTCTCCGTCGCGCCCCCCCTCCCTATTAAGGCAATGTATGGGGCAGACTTTGCGGCCCCCCCCTCCCCTCTGAGGTGATTAGGGGGGCGGTCGTCCCCCCCCCCCCCCTCCCCTCTTGCGCACGCCTATGGCTGTTCATACAAACCGTCTTTAAACCCCGCTATACCTCGGGACACGTGTTCGCGAAACCCAGACACATGTTGCCCAAATACCGCACACCTACGGACGATCGGTTCGGGATCATCTACAAGTACGATGATGGAAAGGAAAGGTTGCTAAAGTCAACCATGCAACGCTTTCTTAAACGGAGCTTGTTGAACACTGCTGCACAGGGTATAGCTTTGACCTAAACAATGCGACAACGCTTGATCATGAACGAAAGCAAAGGGGGGGGGGGGGGGAGGCTTCTGGAGACGTGGTTCATTCGCCATGACGCATCGGTTTGCAACAGCAAGCGCAGCCTCCTACCGAAGATTTGTGAGGACATGTGTGTGTCTAATGGACTGATCACAGTGCGCAAATTTGCTTTTCCTTTTTTTTTTTTTTGCCAGTGAATACAGAGGATGCCACCTGCACAGGAGGCAAAACGTCTTTCATTTTGTTAATAATTCTTGTGTTAAGTCGGAGTAGGCCTTTGACAATCAATTTCAAAGAAGTTTTAAATTGCCTCGCTAGTTCACAGCACTTCTGGCTTTCAGCCGTTTCGCGCTGTTGTTTCTAGTCACCTGTCAAACACGATTAGCTCGGCGCCTCGGACGAAGGAATTCTCCACTGACACACCAAGAACACAGCTATAGAAGCTCAAGTGATGATGAGAGTATATATGCCCCCCCCCCCCCCCCCTCCCCCAAAAAAAATAATAAATAAGGACGTGAACTTAGCAAGCTGTTAAGTCTCAGCTTGATTGATTTAAGACATGTAGTTTACAAGTAAACTTCGAACATGGCCTTCTGCAGGGAAGCTTAGCGACTTCTCCTGAAGTGCGAGGGGAGCCCTATTGGAAAGTTGAAAGGTGGAGAGAATATGGCAAAGAGAAAGTTAGAAAAAGTGACAAGCGTGTAACATCGGCCTTTTGCTGTTGGATAAATTGTTATAAAAACAGAAGTAACTGTAACGGTATTTTCCGTTACAGTTACCGTGTAAAAAGTAACAGTGTTACAGTTACAAGTTACTGAAAAAAGTAACTAGTTACCAGGTAACGCGTTACTAGTAACTAGTTACTGCCCAAGACTGGTGAACGCTTGCTTAGGTCTGATGCAAATAAATGCTATTAGTTGCAATTTCTACTTAAAAAGCGTAGCAGTATATTTTAGTGGGACGTCAGGTGGAAAGGTGGATAAAATTGCCTGGTGGGTAGGCAGACTTACGTAGTATTGCGCTAAAATGTGCACTACCAGAAGGTAAATTTGATCACTGTGTCTATGACAAAGCTTATATATGTATGTGAGTCTGCTAGACGTAACGCTGCTCTTCGTTATTGTTTTCTTCAATAGTAAGCTGGCAGATTTCGCGAGCGAGCTTATTCTAACAGCGCGAAGTATAGCGGGTAAAAAAAACATGTGCACACAACATGAAAAATTTATTCGATCACCGTTTTCAACAGATCTTGATCAATTAGCTTCTAGAAACTAAGGTAATTGTGACGTTTGTAGTGAATTCTGCTCGATCGATTACGTAGATGGACTTCCAAACACGAGTGGAAAAACAGGAGCATGCAGATGCACAGCAAAATATAGCCAGGTTTAAATTTAGTCCAATATTTTCTATTATAATTTATATCTTCAGTAACAAATTCGTGTTTTCTAAATGGCTTCTTCACATGACTCACCTTACTAGTGATTGTAACGTAAATATACGAACTTTCCCACATGAAGCTTTCATATTCCAAAGTCGTAGTAAGATTTATTTCCAGTAATCATGCAAAAATACACGACGATTGCGGTGCGTGATAGATCTTGGTGGAACTATTCTTCAAGGTGAACAGCTGGAGAGGAAAATAATGAGGGCCTTCTTCTCAGGAAACGTGTGATGCAGCAACGTGATGTCAGTAGAATTAAGCGCGAAATGTGAAGTTTCGGTAATACTAGAACGCCACTTAAACAACGTTCACTTTTGCGAATGGGTCCCAAAGAATGCACTGCGTTTCTAGAGTTGCATAGACTTCCGTTAGTTCACTTGGGCAACCCTATGTAAAATACTTTTAATTAGTTCCTCCGCAATGGCAAGCGGGCACGTTTCACCGGACAGGTGCTGTGAACGATGAGAAGTGCAAAGGAAAACAAGAACTATGCATTTAATTAGATCACAGTTTTAACAGACTTTGTGCTCTAACAGCACCATCATGCAACTAAGAATACATTTAAAATGTTGGAGACGCAAATATGCATCTCTCTCTCATATATATATATATATATATATATATATATATATATATATATATATATATATATATATATATATATATATATATATATATATATATATATATATATTGTTGATATGCGAGCCCCCCCCCCCGAACAAAATTCCTGGCTACGCCACTGGCCCCATCCATCTATCTTCATGATTGTGAAATCAGCCTACTTGAAAAAAACGTGACAAATATCCGTAGCGGTGAGGGTGCGCACGCAGAGCAACGGCTTGTATTTATTTTTCTTTTTTTTTAAATAAAGATGACAGTTGCTAGTCCAGCGCTTGTCCTGTCCTCCATCTTGTGTTTCGTCTTTCTGCGCTGCTTTATAACTCAGTTGCTTGTTTCGTGTGCAGGATGCGCTGCTAATGTTATAAAACATCATTTTCACTTAGTCACTTTCATCGCGTCCGGTATTGCCTGCTCCCTAGCTGTTTCATGCGGGGGGTTAACTTGGGGCTATCAGGCATGTGCTATACTACCCCGCGTAAGGGGGGAACCTTCTAATATTAATTTAGTGGTAACCTTGGATGCAGGTTTCTTCCCAAGCCAGTGCTACTCGCACAACCAGTGCATCGAAATGGACGAGCATGCCCTGTGCGTGAGCAACGTGTGTGACTGCGAAAACGGCTACCAGAGGGAGCTCATCTACTGGAAGTACGTTTGCAGGCCAGGTAAGTGAATGTCCTTAGACAGCCTTGCGCTTTCCGGTACAAGGGAAACAACGCAAATTGTATTCCAGGACAGTTTGAGCTAGCTCGCTCATATTCACCAATAATGTTTCACTTGTTAACTCACTACTGACAAGAGTTATTTTCATTGTTACCATATAGTTCACTGACTTTCGCTAATTACTCACTGCTCCATTTACTTTGGTGGTGCCGGTCCAGGTGATATACACTTGCTGCAGGCGGTTTTGGCCTGGCAGACCTGGTAGGCAATTGCTCCGCCCGAGCGTCTCTTTCCAGTATTATGCTCACTGAGTGTCGCGTAGTCCAGTATCTCTCAAAGAAGTTAAGCGAATAACAGATCATGATCATCACCAGCCTGACTACGCCCACTGCAGGGCAAAGGCCTGTCTCATGTTCCGCCAATCATCCCGGTGCTGTGCTTTCTGCTGCCACGTTATACTTGCAAACTTCTTAATCTCATCTGCCCACCTAATTTTCTGTCTCCCCCCTCACGCGTTTTCCTTCTCTTGGAATCCAGTCAGTTACCCCTAATGACCAGCGGTTATCCTGCCGACGTACGTGCCCGGCCCATGTCCATTTCCTCTTCCTGATTTCAACTATGATATCTCTAACCCCGTTTGTTCGCTGACCCACTCTGCTCTCTTCCTGTCTCTTAAGGTTACCTCTATCATTTTCCTTTCCATCGCTCGCTGCGTCGTCCTCAATTTAAGTTGAACCCTCTTTGTAAGTCTTCAGTTTAATAACAGTTACCTCCTTCCAAACCATGCGTGCATCTGTTGGAAACACAATCTATGTCCAGTGCACTCGTGAGGAGACCCTCTCTTTTTTGTGCGCTTCCTTCTTTCAATGCAAAAGTGCTTGCAGCACCATACGTGGTGATTTATATCGCTCACTTCATTGCGCTCAATGCATAATGGAGAGCAGCACCCTTACTTTAAGCCTCCATGCAGGGGTTCAGGTCGATGCAGTTCTTATACCCTGTAAAGTTGACTCGGTGCGTTTGAGTCCTCTCATAACACAGGGCTGGTGCGGCGTATTACACAGAAAACGAAAATGGCCTTGGATTGTGTTATGTTGCTTTCATCAGCCTGTGCAGTCTGCTGTAGCGCCACGAGATGGTGCTTTTACCGCTTTTGCAATCAGTGGAATAAACGTGCTGCTGGCCGCATACGTCAGTCAGCATTTGGACCGAACCTCGTGCGTGTGCTGTCTCGGTAGAATATGACAACTGGCGACGAGAGATAACAGTTTCGCCACTGGGGCGAAGCAATGAATGCGATAGCAAGAAATTAGTTTGTCACACGAAGAACGACAAGCAGCTCGATACTTGCAACGAGCCGCCGCAGCACAAAGAAGGACGCTCGAGAAGGACGCATAGGTATACATAGGACAAGCGTGAACTAGTAACTGTCGCAGTTGTTACGTGTTTGTATTTGAAAAACGCGCTGCGAGTGTCCACAATGCAGAAGCCGACGCTGTTGTTGTTGTTGCCTCTGACATGGCTCATATCCACTCAGGGGGGATTGGCCAAGGAATGATAATAAGATTATATGACTTTTCGACGCTGTTTGATTCTTCTTTTTCTTTTAAACTGCGGCACGTTAAATGACCCCTCTGCGTCTCCTGCCACGTGGTGGCGCCTGACGCCAAGTGGGCCCGGTGTTCTTTTTAAAGATGATAGTCTTTCTTGGGATACTTCAACGCAGAAATTTTGGTCTGTCTGTCTGTCTGTCTGTCTGTCTGTCTGTCTGTCTGTCTGTCTGTCTGTCTGTCTGTCTGTCTGTCAGTCAAACGATTCAGCCATCCGGTTAAAGTTTAACCACTTGCTGAACGCCCAGCCATCTTTCATTGGTGTGTGAGTTCATACTTGTGAACATTGCGATCAAAAAGCAAATATTACGCACATCTGAGGCACAACATCAATACATAAGTATTAGATGGTGTGTTACTTTAATAGAATATACATAGATACGTAATTCTAAAGGCCCTGTTGTTTCTTAAGCTGCGCTGAAAATGCGACGCTATGCACGAACTGCGACGATATGCACGAAAACATGGAGGAGGGAATACTCAGGAGAGGCCCTATCGTATCCCAATGCATTGCGAAAAGTGTGACGGAAGTGACGTCAAATTTATGGGGCAAACAAACCGGTGTGGGGCAAACCAAACAGCAGACGCCCTGCGGCGTGCTCTCCACGCTGGTTCGCTTCTGCGCAGATTTGTTGTCCCGACGTAAACTTAGCGCGTTTTGTGCGGTTTGCATGCAGTAAAATGTTAGAAGCACACGTTTACCAGGCTGTTTGGGCGTGGCAAGCCCGAGCGCTGCGTGCTGAAATTCTTCGAGGAGCGTTTTTGTGCAACAGTACAGAAGTACCGGTACGTGCCGTAATCAAAAACATTCAGACCCTGCATTGTTGGGTTCGTACTCACATGATACTGACTTGCGCGTTCTGCCGGACGTTAGGCCTTTCTTTCTATTCGGTGCAACGCAAACTTATTATTTGACGAAACTTAAGTCGAAGAAAGGACACCGCCGTACTGTATACGCGATCGTGTACCTAATGTTTGTAATGCCACTACGCACACAACTACAACCACTACGCGCACATACCGCGCAATACATGATACACTACGCAGTCCGATGACGACAACAAAAGTTTATTGCCCTTTCGCATGAACGACAGAGCCTCTAAAAACGCGATACGATGCTTACGGCGCATGTTATGTACGGCGCATCAGACGCCAAAAACAGAAGTTCACGTGTGTTCCGAGTTGACGCAATGCGTAAGAACCAACACAGCGCACATCTGAGAGCTTCGCATGCCAGTATACCATTCATTACTGATAAGCAATGTAGCGATCGTACGTACACATGAAAAGTGACACCCGGTACTTTCCGCCGTGCACGCGATTCACGCAATTTGCAAGGGGTATACGTAACAGCTGGGCATTGCGTTGCTTTCCTAAAAGCACACACAGAAGGATCAGCACGAGTGAATAGACTGCGCCGCTTGCACGGCGGAAAAAAAGGCGGCATAAGTTCCGCGACGCGTCAACTCGCTCGGTGCGCGCATGCGCTTGCACACAAGGCGACGGAAATCGCAAAATGGTTAGCTGCTTCTTCGCTAGGCGGCGATGCGGGTGTTTGCGAGGTGGAGGCTTCACGAATGTGACGTCAGGGCCGTTTTCCTTCCTCCATGCTCGGAAAAGCCTTCTGCCGATGATATGGTGCTGCCGCTGGTGATGGACCTGGGTTCTGCACAAGCTCAGAAAACACGCTCAAGCTGTTCCGAGATCTGCGTACCGCGAGCGGCAGATGGTGCATATGAATAACTCGCTGTTATATCGCTGGCACGAGCATGGCGTGTGGCTGTGTTGGCAAGCGCAGCAGGCTGCGGAGCGAGGGGTCACTGGTTCGAATCTCCGGTCAGGTGGTTTGGAATTTTTTTCTACTGATTTATTTTTCTTTATGCCTTTTTATATATGCACATACATATACATATCCGAGACATGACGGCGTCGACAGACGGCGACGGCGAAAATCAGCCAAGAGTGTCCGTATAATTGCTATCGAAATAAAAAAATCACAGCATATCCACGGAGTGAATGATGATGAGTGGGCGAAGCTCCGGAGGTTCATCGGTAAACCGTGAATCCTCCGTAAATTTTGCCCAGTTGATCATCATGTAAATCACGCTTCACGTATCATCACGCTTTCCGTGCCCTCCGCTCCGCCGCCTTGTCTTCGTCGCTCATTGCGCGCTGACTGCCGAGAGAAAGAGGAAGCGCGCCAAGAGCGAACGCATTTTATAGCTTTGGCCCTCTAGCGGTCTCCCGCATCGGGGGTGGAGTGAGCGCCGCCGCGCCTCAAGCGGTCTCCGATTCAATGAGCGCAATGCATGGAGGCGCCTCCATGCAATGAGATTCTAGCGTCGCCGCGCCATCCAGCGGTCTCCTATCACACTAGAGCACGCAGCGGAGCCGTCTCCTACGCATCGGAATGGAGCGAGCGCCGCAGCGCCATCGCCATCTAGTGAGCACTCCGAGTACTAGAGGTGGCTACGACGCACAACGAGGGACTAACCCATGCCCTAAGGAGCTTCGCCCCTAAAATCCGTGAGTTGGGCGCGGCAGAAAACAGCCGTGCCACCGGATTCAACAAGAATGTCGTCCGTGGGCAGACAGGAAGCTTTCTACGCAAGGTCAAGTGAGTTGCTAGAATATTGCGAGCCTGTTTTGCTTTACTTCGCTGCGAACGATGTGGCCGAGGACACGGGAAGGAGGGACGGACAAATCCCCCCGCAACCACATGCAAGCAAGATCAAGGAATGGAGTCAACGGGACGCGGGCGCCGCTCCGTAGAGTAGAGGATTCCTAGAGGAGAGAAAGGGCGGGAGCGTATGAGAGGAGAGAGAGGGCCTGTGGGACGCGGTACGCGGGAAGGAGTGACGGACAAAGCCCCCGCAAGCACATGCAAGCAAGATCAAGGAATGGAGTCAATGGGACGTGGGCGCCGGTCCGTAGAGTAGAGGACTCCTAGAGGAGAGAAAGGGCGGGAGCGTAGGATAGGAGATAGAGGGGCTGTAGGACGTGCGACGCTGAAAGAGGGACGGACAAAGCCCCCCACAAGCACATGCAAGCAAGATCAAGGAATGGAGTCAACGTGGGCGACAGACACCACCGGTAGTGCGCGTTATTCTTTGCTTGCACCCACCACCTGCCTAGCCATTGCTAAGCAGCCATTCTGTGCTCTCGGCCATGACTCTTGTGACCGTGGGGGGTGGTTGGCGGCCGAATTGTACTATAGTGTTCTGGTTCGCATAGTGGCTGCTTCCCTACTTCATGAAAGTGACCGGACGCGGGAGGGACGGACACAGCCCCGAGCGTAAGATGCTTCGCATGTAAAACGGCGCTGGATTTAATGCGGCCTGGCTTACGGACCACAGTAATATCCTAACAAATCTCTCATAGTCTACGGGTCAACCGAGGATCGGCAGGAGTCGTAGCCACACCACCAGCAACGACTGTTCTCGCTCGCAGTTTTCGTCCAGGTCCTGCCTGTTTACCGGCGACGATGGAAGCGGACAAATGTTTTGCGGCAGTGCTAAGATTATCAGATGGCTGCCAATGGGCACGACAACATGTGCGGGCGGTATCGTGAGAGCCCTAGCTGTCAGTATTTGGGGGTCCCCAGACAAACCCTCCGGATGCTTCAAGCGTGGAGCCAGCTGTGCCTTTGGATACCGTGGGTGTTGCCGCGGCCTACGCAACAGCAGAGACCGCCGGCACCGCTGTAACGACGGGGGGCTTCGCCTTGTCTCCAGTGATCTGGGGAGAAATAGACAGAGCGACAGAGAGTAAGAAACCGACACAATGGAAGAGGACGAGAAAATGAAGTGAAATAAAGGGAATAAGGAGATAAAATATAGCGAGACAGAGAAAACCACAGAAAGCGAGAGAAAAAGATAGAAAAATACAGACACGAAAAAGAGACAGAAAAACAGAAGGCAAAACAGAAAGAGAGAACAAAGAGAGAGAAAGAAGCAGAGAGGGAAAGAGAGATAGAAAGGAACAGAACAAGACATAGAAAGAGAAAGACATAAAGAAACAGACACGAAAAAGAGATACAGAAAAGAGAGAGCAAGACAGAAAGAGAAATAAGAGAAACAAAGAAAGGGAAAGAAGGAAGCAGAGAGAGAAAGAAAGGGAATGAACGAGGACGAAAGAAACCGATCGCAGAGTCTTTCGATATCACGAGCCACTGGCCTTTAAATTCGCCCTCTTCCTCCGTCACGCACGCTGGCCCGTCGGTCCATGCCTCGGTTGGAGCTCATGCGCATGCAGGACTGCCACGTGCCCTGCGGCTGGCTTCACTTGTCGCAACGGGGCTGTCGTCGCTTCGCTTGGTTCGCGACGCCTGCAGTGCACTGAGTGGTAGTAGTAATAATAATATCTGGGGTTTTACGTCCCAAAACCACGATATGATTATGAGAGACGCCGTAGTGGAGGGCTCCGGAAATTTTGACCATCTGGTGTTCTTTAACGTGCACTGACATCGCACAGTGCACGGGTCTCTACCATTTCGCCTCCATCGAAATGCGTGCACAGACACGGAGTGGTGTGCATAACACTCGAGCGCTGGTAGTTTATATGGCAATATGTAACGAATATTACACTGCTACAACTACGGATAGCCAAAACTTGAAACACATTTTGCGTTGCCCCAACTCGAAGCTGCACTCAGGAATCGCATAAGGGAGTATCGTAATCGTCGGTAATTTCCCGGCCTCCGGAGCACTTGGTCGACAGTGCTGGATACACTAACGGTATCCTCCGCGGTAGTTGTTATCTTTCAGCGCGCTGCCTCGTCTGCGCTGCCGTAAGTGTTCACAGCAGGTTAAAGGCCGCTCAGCCAGATATCGCACTGCATGGCCTTTGCAAGGTACCTCCTTTTGAAAACAACGTACAGCTGACTGTAGTTACAAATGTGTGCACGTTTAACCACTTCTTTACTGGTTCCGTACTTGCCGAGAGCGTTATTGAAGGGCACCTATGGGGCCGCTCCTGCAGCCTACGCTGTGACTGCTGCGTGTTTCGCGCAGACCTGGCGTTTCCCCCCTTTATTATGTTTTCATTATCTGGTTCGTTGGGGAAGAACAGGATTCTTCGTTCTCCCCTGATTTGTACCATGAGATTACTTGCGAATATGCATTTTCCTTTGGCGCTGAAGCCCTAGGTTACCTCACATGAATGTGTTTCCTTTTATTAGATGCGAAGCATCTTATGCTCGGGGCTTTGTCCATCCCTCTCGCGTCCCGCGTCCCCCGTCCCGCGTCCGGCCCCTTTCATGAAGTAGGGAAGCACCCATTATGCGAACCGGAACACTGTAGTAATATGAAGGCCGTCAACCACTACTACAGTCATCAGAGTCATCGCCGAGAGCACAGAGAGGCTGCTTAGCAATGGCTAGGCAGGTGGTGTTTGTCGCCCAGGTTGACCCCATTCCTTGAGTCATGGCCGAGAGCACAGAGAGGCTGCTTAGCAATGGCTAGGCAGGTGGTGTCTGTCGCCCAGGTTGACGCCATTCCTTGATCTTGCTTGCATGTGTTTGGAGGGGGCTTAGTCCGTCCCGCGTCCCACACCACCATAGCGCATGCGCGTCCCCCCCCCCTCTCTCTCCTACGCTCACCCCCTTTCTCTCCTCTAGGAATCCTCTACTCTACGGAGCGGCATGCGCGTCCCCTCCCCTATCCTCTCCTACGCTCACCCCCTTTCTGTACTCTAGGAATCCTCTACTCTGCGGAGCGGCTCCGGCGTCCCACAGCGCATGCGCGTCCTCTCTCCTCTAGGAATCCTCTACTGTACGGAGTGGCCCCCCACGTCCCCTCCTCTTCTCCTACGGTCCCCCCCCGTCCTCTCCTATAGGAATCCTCTACGGAGCGGCGCGCACGACAGGTGGTGTGACAGCTGCATACTCCGCTGGGGGGCGCCACGGTAGTTCCGCGGTATGAAAATGATGGAGCGCGCGCGCCTCATTCTCTCTCCTGTGCAGCGCCGCGATGAGCGCCCGGACCGCTGCCGTCAAATGAGAGCGGCGACGTTCCTCCCGCTCAAGCTAATTATCGCCCCGCTGCTTCGCATCCACACATGGTTCCCTTTAGCGGGAGATGGGGAATTTTTTCTGTCCTCCTTTCTTTCTAACACAATCGCGACAGTACACGTTTGTATTGTGTCCCTTCTAACATCGCATTCGCAATAGTTTCTTTCTTCCTCATTTCATTACATCCGCTCCTGTGAAACAACCACCGTCTCTCACATCCGTCATAGTGCTCCCTCCCCTCTGCATCACGCGGCTCGCTCGTTGGTTTTGCCCGGCGTTCCCTGAAACCTTCACTATATCGACCGATGAGCTCCTGGGAAAGCAGGCCTATCGATTTCCAGGGCGAATGGCACCTACAAGCAGCGGCGTCTCTGACCGCCGATTCTGCTCGATGTAGCTGCGCTAGGTGGGCTCTTCGTTTATCTGTCTCGCTCTGACATATTTTGAAAGCGTTTTTCGCCACGTAGTTCTGCTTTGAAATGCCGCCGCCCCTTCTTCTCTCAAGCATTTTTCTTTCCCTTGTTCGCGTGCGTTCAACGACGGCGGTGTTTAGTTGCAAAGCACACCGGTCGAGAAAAATAAATGGCTGGCGCTCCCATCATAGATCGTTGGATGTAAGCATGAAGTGGGTACCGCAAAAGCAGATTGGTTGGAGACGATACTAGCCACATTTCTGATATGCGCGGCCACCACTCAGCGCAGGCCAGGAAGCTTACTGAGCTGCAAGTCTCGTGGTCCCGTGTCGGCACAACCTGAGAACATCTATACCAACTTTAGAGAACGGAAACTGTACCTTCCACTGCAGAACGGAAATAAGCGTAGCGGCGGCGTAGTGAAGTGCAATAGGGCGAGCGCAGATGGCGCTGTTCAAACAGGAACCGGAAACCAGCGCTCAGTCAAAATGGCATCTTGCCTGCGTTTCTGCCGTTGCTATGGTTCTACGGGTTCTCCCTGCGCTAGGCTGCCGGTACAAAATGTGACATGCAAGAAACTCTACGCGCGAATCCACCGTGTGGGCGTCGCTACAGTGCTGTGCGTAGTTCCTGTGGCAGAACGTCGCAAGGAGACCCAACAGGGCCTCAAGTGGCGAAGAGACACTCAACGTGTAAAGTGGCACTAGTTTATTGATCAAGCAAACAATATGTGCTGATAAACATAAATTCGTCTCAAGCAATACAAAAAATCAAATTCAAAACACCAAGAAAAGCTGCAAGAAGTGCATACAAGCAATGAGACCAAAGTATGAAATGTGCTGGTTAACTTCCCGAACCAGAATTTGCCTGCGCCTTTCTTTTGCATCAGCTTGCTAAGCGGAAATAATGCAACAGTCGGCCGCATCGAATATTTTAGTTGCTTGTCACATTTTGGATTATAATCGAATGACAGAGCTAGTCCAATGACGAAAGATATAGTTTAACGCTCTATCTGCGGCTGATTCGATCTGTCCTGCGGTAAAATGGTTAAGCCAGCAGAACATCTATACACACTTATCCGGAGAAACGTATCCCAATCAAATGTCATGATCGCGACTCCACTCTGCAAATTGCGGAAGGGAGCCGATTGCGATCGATAAGTTGGAGTCGACCCGAGAGATCGATCGCCATCTGAAGTGACAACACGGGTTGCATTCGTCCTGCAAAGCAAGCTGGCTGAAAACGCTCCTTGAGCCATTCATTACTAAAAACAGGACACTGTAACTATCAACGGATCGCAGCCAAGAGGGCTGAGACGAATCTCGGCATGCATGCCTATGGGACCCGCTTGGCAGTATGATAAGTGCCGGGTCACGAATGCATTTCACAGAGGGTGGACCCGACCTTGTATGCACTTGTGCATTTTTTCAACACATGTACGATTTGGCAAGAATGCACACCGCCAGTGTACTCGAAGATACACACCATTAGCATATGAAAAGGAATAGTTGTTACAAACAAAAACATCAAGTTTGCTGTATCAGGTAATAATAACTATTGCTTACAAACTACAAGTGAAGCCCAAGCAAATTCATGTTCTTTAGCTAGCTACAATTGTACTGAACGGGTTTCTTTTGTATGCCCCTTATCTTGCTTGAAATTCACTCACTGACAATAAAGAATTGCTGTTGCACCTGATAAGTGTAGATTGTGCTTATGATCATCATTTACACAGCATATCAAAAACGACACATAAGCAGAATACTATACAACAAAGACAAGTTTTGTACATCATCAATGTATAATTTATCACGTTTGAGTCATTGTTGGCATTACAGGATGCACTGCTTTACCACTGTGTGGTAGAATGTTTTTGAAACTTGAAATGTATTCTTTAGATTCAGAAGGACCTTGATTCGCGAGATTGGAGAGCTCAAGCCCGATTCAGGATTATATTTTGCAAGGAAGAAAACTTGCACACAGGGTATGCCACAAATGCTCAAAAATATTTCCTTTTACATACTTGGTACAGTACCTCTCTGAACGAGCACTGCTTGATAGACGTTGCAATGTGCTTTATGACTTGTCACCACTATATTGACAGTGGTGGGGCTATTTAACTGTACATGACGCAAAAAAAATTAGTCTTAACTGTCACATTTGATCAAAAGGGGCACACATGATACTTAATCAAGTGCACGTAAGTAGCAGTTTATTCTGCACAACTGTGCGCTACATGAACGCACTGACAGCAGCATCTCAAAACAAGACCCACAGTGCAACATTTTCGATGGAGGCAAAAATGCTTGAGGCTTGTGTGCTTAGATTTAGATGCACGTTAAAAAAAAAACATGTGGTCAAAATTTCTGGAGCCCTCCACTACGGCGTCCCTCATAATTATATCATGGTTTCGGGACATCAAACCCCAACAAATAATTATTGTTATCAAAATGGACAAACACCCACCACATTGGTCTAGTGGTTACAATGGTCGAGTGCTGAACCAAAAGTTGGGGGGATCGAAGCACAGCTGCGGCGGCCACGTTCCGATGGACGCAAATTGCTAGAGGCCCGTGTACTTAGATATAGGTGCACGTTAAGGAACCCCGGGAGGTCCAAATTTCCTAAGCCCTCCACTAAGGCGTCCCTCATGATCGCATCGTGGTTCTGAGATGTAAACCCCCCCAACAATTATTATTATGAAAATGTACAAAGGTAAAGGAAATAAGTAATATTCTTACCATAGAACAGGTTGGCACCGGATTGTTTGTCATTACGCCTTAGATTCCACTTCCTGAAGGTGATGCAACATTTATTTCAGATTTAACATTTTTCAAGTCGGTTCACCAAATAAATCTTTCCTTGCCTTGGCACATCAGTGCATTTTTAATGCTGTTTGCATTTTGTTCCCCCCATGAATCTTGTTTTGAAATGAAGTGGTTGGTGCATTTATGTACTTACAGACTGTGTAGAGTAAAGTGTTGCCATTCACTATTGACCAGTTGTGATGCCTGTCCTTTGCGATTCAGAAGGTCATTTCACTGCTACATGCATGGCTGAAAACAAACTGTGTACGGAGTATAGACATGAATGGAGTAAACGATAGACCTGGCAGTGTTACTAGCAATTTTGATGACATAGTGAAGGTGGCCGAAGATTAAACTCTATAGAGGTCAGAGTTAAGTGATCCAACGTTGAATGAACAGCACACTGAGGTTCCACGCATAACTATCGATCAGGGTAGAAACCGGCTGGAGAGGGTGGCATAACAGTCTGTTTGGTTAAGTATTTTCTATTTAAGAAATTTGCGACACCTTACGCACAATGCCTTTAAGGGGCCCTGCAATACTTCTTCAGCGTGGTCAGTAAACGCTGCTGATTGATATTGGAGGCTCCTTAGTACGCGTGAGCCAAATCTTATAGGGCAGCACGCAGCCTGGAATTTACAATTAATTATCAAAGTCAGTTAGAAATCGATCCTTCTCTCTACAAATGATGCCATATACCCAAATTCATGGACCTTGGGTGATTTGAGCATCGTGGGCTGCATAGTTACTGCGGTCACCGCGGGAAGCTGCCGCGTGCCCGTGCGCTCGTGATCACACTGAAAGTAAGCCGTGAATTCGAAAAAAAAAACAAAAAATGCTTAAGTCATGATGTGCATGTGACTTAACTTTTTACCCCCGTGCCATTCCCCCCTGCTTAACTTCCAGCGCGTTCGCCAGGATGAGAGAATAGAGAAAGCAATAACAGCGTGCCACAAATTCCTGTAACTCCACTCGTACCTGACAGATTCTAAAATTTTTTGCGGCGGTCGATTTGTGAGGCAACAAACTCATTTAGTGAAGCCATTCGACGGTTACTTGGAAAAGTGTTGCAGGGCCCCTTTAAGACGAAGTATACCAATGAGCTGGGAAACGCCAACATTGTATTTATAGACAAAAAGGGAGATGTAAAAGACACAAACTACATATTCATCAGCTTACTTTCAATATTCCACAGCATATTTACGTAGGGGATATTGAATGGGATAAGAGAAACACTTGGATTTAATCAACTCAGGAAACTGGCTTCAAGAAGGGATCCTGTACAATGGATCGCATGCATGTGATGAACCAGGTAATCGAGACGTTGGCTTAGTGCAGCAAACACATTTATATTAATAGACTGCGAAAAGGCATTCAGCTCAGTGAGGCAGTCTTGGAAGCATTGCATAGCCGAGCAGTGCTTGCGCCATGTAGGAATACTTCAGCCAACATCTGCTAAGGCGTCACAGCTTCAAGAAGGGATCCTGTACAATGGATCGCATGCATGTGATGAACCAGGTAATCGAGACGTTGGCTTAGTGCAGCAAACACATTTATATTACATTTATAGACTGCGAAAAGGCATTCAGTTCAGTGAAGGCAGTCTTGGAAGCATTGCATAGCCGAGCAGTGCTTGCGCCATGTAGGAATACTTCAGCCAACATCTGCTAAGGCGTCACAGCTTCAAGAAGGGATCCTGTACAATGGATCGCATGCATGTGATGAACCAGGTAATCGAGACGTTGGCTTAGTGCAGCAAACACATTTATATTACATTTATAGACTGCGAAAAGGCATTCAGCTCAGTGAGGCAGTCTTGGAAGCATTGCATAGCCGAGCAGTGCTTGCGCCATGTAGGAATACTTCAGCCAACATCTGCTAAGGCGTCACAGCTACTTTATCTATCCACAAGAAAAAAAAATTAAACAAGAAAAACCGCCAGGCCTGCGCAGAACGCGCAGCGTAGCGAAAGCTGGGAGAGCGACCTTTCTAGTACCTTTTTTAAACACTCTTGGGGCTACTACTACAAGCGCACTTGCATGGTACCCACTACGCCATAAATCATAATTTTTGTGTAGTGGGGAAGCGTCTACTATGCCATTATTCGTCATTCTTCAGAAAAGCGTGGTACCCGCTACACTATTGTAACGCATTATGTGCACTTTGTTGATGCTGTGGCTGACGATGATGAAGAATTTTGCCTGAGGCTTTAGTAATGGGTTGGAGCATTGAACGACCCACTCGTTACGCAATTCGATTTGTGTGACGCCTGGTTCTTACTTTACTGTTCTAAAACGCTTTACAACACATGTTAACGCGATTCCTTACCCGACATGAAACCTGCATAGGGTCAGTTTGCACCGCAGTTTCAAGCAGCCGCGTAGCTCAGTGGTAGAGTGCTGGGCTGCCACGCAGAAGACCCGGGTTCGATTCCCATTCGGTTATAGGTGTTTTTTATTTATTTAGTTTTTTTCTTATTTCGGGCGATATTGGTTACGGACACCGGCGGCGGCGGCGGCGGCGGCGGACAACTACGGCGCAGAAACGACCCTTGTTGTGATCTCATAACAGCTTTCGCTGTAATAGAGACAGAGGTCAGACAGAGTGGCACACTTTTCAGTGCTGTTCACTGCATGCCTAGGAGTATTCAAATGACTGGACTGGGAATAAACAGGAACAAGATAAATGGAGAATGTCTGCAACCTATGGCTTGCAGGTGACATAGTACTCTTCAGCAATTACCGCAACAACCTGCAAAACATTATTACTGACCTAAACCATGAAAGTATTAAAGTGGAGCTAAATATGAATGTGTTGAAGACACAGGTTTAAACGTTTTAAAAAAAGTTTGAAGCATTCTTTGTATTTCATAATGAAATGTTGGAACGACTTTACATGTACTTCTCTTTACTGCCCTGATATTTGGTTGTAATGCTACTGATGTACAGAGTTCATATTCAATTTCATTTTAAAGCATGCTTTGTATTTCACAATGAAATGTTGCAACGACTTTACATGTACTTCTCTTAACCGCCCTGATATTTGGTTGTAATGCTACTGATGTACAGAGTTCATATTCAATTTCGATGTTATTGTGCTATGTATGATTTATTTATTTATTAAAAGTACTTTCAGGGCCCAAGGGTACTATAGAAACGAGTTGGGAAAAAGAGTAACATGTGGAACTAGAAAAAGAAAGTAAAAAAAAAGTTACAGGGCGTTTTGCAAAGTTATTTTGAAATTGTCATCTCTAATGCTGGAAATTGATGTGGAATCGTGGTGCCAGGTGACATTTGTCCTAACAGCATTAATAATATCTGGGGTTTTACGTGCCAAATCCACGATCTCATTACTAGGCACACCGTAGTGGAGGGCTCCAAAAATTTCGGGCATCTGGTGTTTACACGTTCACTGCGGCACACTTTCTTAAGGTCTCGTTTTAGGTGCGGAGTGACCCACCCGTGGGCCACTCGCCATATCTTTCAGGTGCGCCGTGACCCACCGGTGGGTCACGCGCCTGTGCCTGTCTCATTCACTCCAAAGAGATGGCGCCGCTACCTTTGTGACTGGCGTTTAACGCGCTTATTTGAAAGACACACATCTATTCTTTGCATTCTTCGCGTAAAACTATGCTGAAATCTAAAGTTCCTGGCACCAGAAAACACAAACACACGTTTTTTTCTTTGTGTTGTGCTTCCTTTTGCGTCTGTAAAAGGTATGATGATTCATGAGTTGCGCTAAAATGTTTGTTAGCAGCAGGAAGAACGCATCTATTCTTATTAGACTGAAACGTATTTCAAAAGCCGCGGCAAAATGATGGCGAGAAACACAATAGGGAAATAGGCCGCCACTCCGCTCCTTAAAGGGGTCGTGAAATGTTTTCCGAATATTTTCAACTACGTATGTATTCAGACTCCTGGCCGTCCATTCAATACTATACCTCGACTCATTTCATCGTCTGGGTTCATTTAATAACTATAAAAACACAGTTTCGATTCCCCGCTCGCGTTCCCCTCAACTGTAAAGCTGACGTCACTTTAAGTCAGCCAATGAAAAGTTTCTGTCGTCGACAAAACATGGCGACACAGCGATGTTTGCTGAGCCATAGTTGACCGAGCTTCGTAGCATCATACCGGTTCGACTGCGGGGCCGTAAGCAGTCACGAACGTTGTTTCCACTTTGTTAAGTTGCGCGGCACTGTCTGCCGATGCACATGGTAGGCACAGCGAGGACTAAGCCACCAAAAACACGCCGTAAAACACAACCTAATGCAACCAGTAAGAAAAACACTTGGACGCTGCGCCGAGCGAGCGAAGGCGACACATGACGCAGCCCGGATGTACTAGAAAGCGGAACCAAGCAGATCACTCGCTGTACTTCGACAGCATAAATAGCTCAGAGCGCAAAAATTGCTGTGTTATTTTTTCTTTCCCAGGTTCTTATAAATCTATCATTTTGGAGCAAAAGAAAGCTAACGCTCTGTTTATAACTTCTCTTACCATGACGTTTCACTGACGTCACATGTTGGTGCCTATGGCGGCCGGTAGGGTCACATTGTAATTTAGGAGCCCAAGAAAACTGCGATTTCAAACGGGCGTCGTTAATTATAGACTGGGTATTACGCCGAAATATTTCGGAATCGGCATGACCAATCCTTACAGAAGCAGGGAAAACTACAACCGGGCAGCTTCATTTTTGTTTCACGACCCCTTTAAAAAGGACATCGCCGTCCCACGCCGAATGCAATAAAAAATTACACCATCTCCCGCTAAAGGGAACCATGTGTAGATGTGAAGCAGCAGGCGCTAAAGCTTACACTGGCGGCGGCGTTGACGCTGGCGCTCATCGCAGCGTTGCGCAGGAGAGAAAACTGGGGAGGCGCAAAGCACGCAGTGATGGAGCGGTGTTTCCTACTGGAACATGCCAATCGCTGCTAATGGGCAATGAGAGACCGAAGACTCCGACTGGACACAGAGATCCGCAGTCCGCTTTTAGTTAACGCGCACGCTGCGAATTTTTATTGTTCAACAACGCACAGGAGAAATCTCCCACCGGCACCACCTTGCAGGTCAAAATCCATTGCCATATATACGGAGTGGCCAGTGAACGGTTGTGCAGCGCGAGCAGTCGGTTTTTTCAACCAAGAAACTCGCTAGCAGACGCTGCCTGCGTCGGCGTCGCGAGGCGAGAGAGGGGGTAGCGTAGAAGAGGAGAGAGAGGGGGGGGGGACGCGCATGCGCAGTGGGAGTGTGGACGCCGCGGGCAGGGATGCCTAGAGAGAGAAGGGGGGAGCGTAGGAGAGGAGAGAGAGGGGGGGACGCGCATGCGCAGTGGGAGTGTGGACGCCGCGGGCAGGGATGCCTAGAGAGGGGGGGAGCGTAGGAGGGGAGGCGCATGCGCAGTGAGGGTGTGGTTGCCGCGGGGAGGGATGCCTAGAGGAGAGAGAGGTGGAAAGGAGGTTTTTTAATTTTTTTGAAAGGGTTTACGCATGCGCAGTAAGGGAGGCCACGCGGCATACTACCACCACCACCACCACCACCGGATTAATGGCGAATTCCACTGGGAGATCCGGAGCGGCCACCGAAATCCTGGAGCGAGCACTCGGATCGCACCAAGCCAAATCTTCCAGTGGAACACGTGAATGCTCCGCGTGAGGTTGCGCTGGAAGTTGCTTAGGCATACGTCACGTAAAGCGGCTCCTGAACTTTTTCGACGTAGCCGATTATTTTCGGGCGCGCGCACAGCGGGTCAGGGAACATTTCTTTACACATCATTTCGTAGAGCATGTTGGGTTCGTAGACATCGCTGCTGCTAATACTGCCAAACTGGTGCTCTCGCTATCGCTCAGAGCAAGAAGCAAACCGCTCGTTCAGCAGAGTCAAACGACACAATGTAAACAAGTGCACAGGGTGACCAGACACCGCCTCAAAAACGCCGAAAGCAGCCGAGTTGCCCGACTGTGCCGGAAATGACGGCACCGCGTTTGCCGGAGTTCCGGCGAAATCTGCCTCTGCAAGACGGAGCAACGCGGAACGCTCCGTCGCGGAGTGGGTTGCTCCGAATCTACCAGTGGAAAACGCGAACTTGCTCCGAATCTACCAGTGGAATGCAGATTCTCGGCCGCGGAGCAAGAAAACTTGCTCCCGCTCGACCAGTGGAATTCGCCATAAGCTTCGCCATAAGATGCTTCACATCTAAAACAGATGTATTGGTTGCATTATGAAGCCTTATACCACAGCACATGACGGAGAGTACTTGAGCATGGGTCACCGATGGGTCACACCCATAGGTCGGCAAAAAAGTGGAACTCACTCAGACTCACTCAAGAAATATAGCTTGCGCTTTGGACTCACTCGGACTCAGACTCATCAAAATTTTCCTGAGCCGGACTCACTCGGACTCACACTCACAAAAATTTTCTTCAGCTGGACTCACTCGGACTCAGACTCACCAGAATATTACTCACCCGGACTCACTCAGACTCAGACTCACGGCTTGATCTGAGTCTGAGTGAGTCCGAGTGAGTCGACTCATGAGTGAGTTCGCCGACCTATGGTCACACCACATGTAGCATGACATTTTCATTCAATGCGTCGTTGGCATAGGTCGGCAAAACTTGTGGAGCTTGTTCAGACTCAGTCATGACAAATTTTTCACTTAGGGCTCACTCGGACTCAGACTCACCAAAATTTTCCTGAGCCGGACTCACTCGGACTCACTCTCACAAAAATTTTCTTCAACCTAACTCACTCACACTCAAACTCACCAAAACATTAATCACCTGGACTCACTCAGACTCACGGCTCGATCTGAGTCTGAGTGAGTCCGAGTGAGTCAACTAATGACTCCTTTAGCCTAGAATTAGGTTTTTTTGACCATGGTGTCAATGCTCTTTAACACCGATATCTGACGTAATCTGTGTTTTTCTTGGCGCCTTTTGATATAGTACTTTCGAATACGAGTTATGAGTGCTTGCAAACAAGTAAGGTAATTTTTCTTGAAAAAGGCGACAACTTACAATATATTTATTAAGAACTTCTCTGAAAGAGTTGGCAGGGGTGAGGGGGAGGTCAAGGCACCCCCCTACGTGATTCGCGCGTCTGATCAATAAATATTAAAATGGTGTGTGAGCGACGCTGCTTTGGAATACGTGTCAGCAGACGTGAGTATAAATGTGAATCCAGGTAAGGCTGATAGTAATGCTGAAGATGAGTAGAAAGGACTATAGGTCGGCAAAAAAAGTGGAACTCACTCAGACTCAGTCAAGAAATATGATGATGAATGATGAAGAGTTTGGGGCGAAGCATGTGAATCAATCATGGTTACACCGTGAAATCTTCAGTGGTTTCGCCCAACAGTAATCAAAGCGATTACTGCTGGGCGGCCTCCTTGGCGCGCACCGTCTCGGGATCCGCCTGACGCCGCGCGTGCTTGGCGGCGGCCTCTCGAGCTCGCACCTCGGGATCCTGCCGACGAGCACGAGCCGCAGCGGCGCGGCCTTCCGCACCCGGCGCTCCTCGTCGTCCATGGTCCGCCAAGCAGCACGATCCGGCAAGCGCACTCGTACGGCGACGATCCGGGGAATGAGAGATAGCGGGCGCTCGCCGCCCGGCGCAACCCCGCGCAGCCCGCGCAGCAGCCAATCGGAGAGCAGCTGCACCGCCAACGCCATCTAGCGTACCTTCACCCAACCGCCATATTGTACGCATGTCTATGGGACAGCGCCCTCTCGGAAACGAGACGAGAAATGGAGATGACGACACAGAATGCGTACAGCGCCATCTAGTATATCGTCACCCAACATCAGTTTGCATGCATCTCTATGGGACAGCGCCCTCTATTGTACGATAAGGGAACACTACGGGGTACAGAGGATGTATCGACGATCGACAACCGACCAGGTCTCGCTATAAGGAGTGTTGCGACTCGGCCTGCTGCAGGAGCCGACCAGCGGGTAGCGTGGTGCTGAGCGAAGGTCTCGAACCGCAGTCCCATGGATGTCCGGAGCAGAGAGCCGTGGCAGTGAGCGACTCGCGAGGAAGAAACTTAACAGAAGTTTATTTACATGATGAAAGATGACAGATTCGTGTCGAGCGGGAGCTCGACGGCTCGTTAAATACAGTTCATGTCCCTTGTTAGGGAAACGCTTTCATTAAAATGTCCAGTCACTGGACGAGTGACCATTTGAAGGGAACGTCCCTCCGGCGCGCATGGTTACCGCCTCCAAGGGGGGCGTCCACATAACCTTCTCTCCATAACCGCTTCGAGAGAAGAGGGGTTGATGTCCCTTATTCACCCTAGTTTCGATGAACTGTGATGTCACTCCACACCTGCACACCAGTCGTCGCAAACACAGGTTCCCCGAAAGAAATGTCAGCAGAGACCCGCCCTTCGCGTGCGCATTCCACCACCATCGCATTCCTCGTATTTGAAAGGCGAGGACCGCTCCCTTTTTCGATGCGTCTTTCCACGTGCAGGTAGGAGCGCCTGGGCAGGTGTAGGCCAGAGCAGGCATATGCGACAAACAAGTTCTCCGCAGCGAGAGGGTCAGGGGGGGAGGTCGGCTCCGCCAGTGTCCAAGAAGCCTCAAAGACTATTTTGGACGGTTGGCGCTAATCCCTGGAAACGCTTCGTAACAGCTTCCCCGGCGGCCGGCTGAGACCTCGACGTACAAAGGTCGAACACTTTTGTGGGGAGAGCTCGTTGAAGGCGACGCTGATGAAGTGACGTCCGGTGCTCCACCAACGCTGCTCTGCTGCATTCCTCTGCCACCTCTGGTGATCTCGAACATCTGGTTTCGTCGTCCAATGTCGCAGAGGCGTTCTTTGCCTTGCCAGCCCGTTTTGCTTGCCGGAAGACAGCACCTGGGTCAACCACACGACAACCACAACCGCAAAGCCGGCAAGCGCCCGAACTCTCTCCCTGAGACCCACCAGACTTTTCACCCAACCAAAAACATTCTCTGCTTCTTAATTACAGCAGCAGCAATTCCAACAACCTGAAATAGGCCCCTCAGATGCACAAATGCATGTTGTGACAGCGCACAACAATGAAAAAAAAAGACAATAAATCACATAAAAAAATCACAGCATATCCACGGAGTGAATGATGATGAGTGGGCGAAGCTCTGGAGGTTCATCGGTAAACCGTGAATCTTCCGTGAATTTTCGTCCAGTACATCATCAAAGACGTGACAAACACTGTGTGTATATATACAAGAAATTTTATTTATTCGTAAATGGTAGCTAGACGTGGCTTCCGGTCCCCCCTTCATTATAACGGCTTTATGGTCGGTGAAGTGGAGGGATAGGGGTTCTTATATGGCTCCGTAGAGGATTCCCAGAGGGGAGAGAGGGGTTGAGCGTAGAGGAGAGAGAGGACGCACATCCGCTGTGGGGATGTGGAACGCGTACGTCGCTCCGTAGAGTAGATGATTTCTAGAGGAGAGAGAGGGGGGTGAGCGTTGGAGAGGAGAGAGAGGGGGGAGGGGACACGCATGCTCTGGAGGGGTGTAGGACGCGGGCGCCGCTCCGTACAGTAGAGGATTGCTAGAGTAGAGAAAGGGGGGTGAGCGTAGAGGAGAGAGAGGACGCACATCCGCTGTGGGGATGTGGAGCGTGGACGCCGCTCCGTAGAGTAGAGGATTCCTAGAGGAGAGAAAGGGGGTGAGTGTAGGAGAGGAGAGAGAGAGAGAGGACGCGCGCGCCGCTCCGTACAGTAGAGGATTCCTAGAGGAGAGAGAGGGGGGAGGGGACACGCATGCTCTGGAGGGGTGTAGGACGCGGGCGCCGCTCCGTACAGTAGAGGATTGTTAGAGTAGAGAAAGGGGGTGAGCGTAGAGGAGAGAGAGGAGGAGAGGACGCACATCCGCTGCGGGGATGTGGAGCGCGGACGCCCCTCCGTAGAGTAGAGGATTCCTAGAGGAGAGAAAGGGGGTGAGCGTAGGAGAGGAGAGAGAGGGGACGCGCGCGCCGCTCCGTACAGGAGATGATTCCTAGAGGAGAGAAATGGGGTGAGCGTTTGGACCCAACCTGGGCCACAGACACCACCTGCCTAGCCATTGCTAAGCTGCCCCTCTATGCTCTCGGCCATGACTCTAGTGACTGTTTGGACCCAACCTGGGCCACAGACACCACCTGCCTAGCCATTGCTAAGCTGCCCCTTTATGCTCTCGGTTCCGTCCGTCAGGTCTTGGGACATGGGCGCGACCTACCCCGACGAACAGATGGCGCACACCCGACAACCGGCCCATCTGCTTTGCATGCGGATACGCCGGTCACGTGGCACGTTACTGCTTTCGCGTGCAGCCGCCTCCTGTCACGTCACCTGTCGCTGGCCAGCTGAGCCGTCCCTTTCACGACCCACCCCCGTCTATGCCACCGACGTCGCGCCCAGCTCTATCTCCTCGCAGGTCCACGTCTCCACGACGCCGATCCCTATCACCCATGCGGCCAAGTTCGGCCGCTCAAGAGCAGGAAAACTAGTCGTCGCAGTCCAGGAGGCAAGGGCTGCGACGCTATCGAACTGTGAAAGCCCTCAGAGAAATCCATCGAATGTCGTTGACGTGTTTGTGGACGGTGTTCGCGCATCTGCCCTTATCGATACTGGAGCTGCCGTATCCGTTATGGACGCAAAACTTTGCCGCTTACTCCGAAAAGTGACGACGCCACTTTCTGGGATGTCCGTCCGTACCGCTAGTTCGCAGAGTATTCATCCTACAGCAGTGTGCACAGCTCGCGTCGTCATTCAGGACGTTCTATATGTCGTCGAGTTCATCATCATTACTGCATGCTCCCACGACGTCATCCTGGGATGGGACTTTCTCTCCCGCCACGACGCCGTCATTCATTGTGCCTCCGCCGAAATTGAACTCTCACCGTTCGCACATTTGACGCCAGTAGATAGTCCCTCGGCACTGAGCAAGATCCTCGTCAAAGACGATACGACAGTGCCTCCAAGCTCGTCAAAGGGCTGTGTCGGTCTACTGCGCCGGTCTCTCCGACACAGTTGCACTCCTTTCGCCATCTGACCGTGGTTGCAGTAGGAAAGGGTTGCTGGTACCTTTCGCGACCGTGCAATTAACTCAGGGCAACACCGCTATTTTTGTGACCAACCCATTCCCGCACATTGTTACGTTGGTTCGAGGGGAATGTCTCGGCAGAGTGGAACCCATCGACGACGCACAAGTCCTGGACGTACCCGGTGACTCGCACTGTCCCAGTTCCCGTACCATCAGTGCTGTTTCCACGTCTGATCCGTCATCTGCTGATGTATTTGGCAACTCCATCGCTGACAACCTTACGTCGGTCCAGCGTTCCCAGCTTCTGGGTCTATTGCAAGAATTTCGATCTTCTTTCGATGTCGGGCAAACTTCTCTCGGTGCACGTCCGCTGTTACACATCGCATCGACACGGGCGCCCAACCACCGTTACGGCAACGTCCATATCGCGTGTCGCCTGCAGAACGTCGGGTAATTAATGAGCAAGTAGACGATATGCTCCGACGCGACGTAATTCGGCCTTCGGACAGCCCATGGGCGTCTCCTGTTGTTCTCGTTGCGAAGAAGGACGGTTCTGTGCGGTTCTGTGTGGACTACCGACGGCTCAATAATATCACTCGCAAGGATGTTTATCCACTACCGCGCATCGACGACGCGATTGAGAGCCTCCACGGAGCCGAATTCCTTTCTTCTCTCGATTTGCGCCCGGGGTACTGGCAAGTACCCATGGCTGACGACGCTCGACCGAAGACAGCCTTTGTCACTCCCGACGGCTTGTACGAGTTCAACGTCATGCTGTTTGGTCTGTGTAATGCGCCCGCGGCCTTTGAGCGCATGATGGACACCGTTCTGCGCAACTTGAAATGGCACACGTGCTTGTGTTACCTGGACGACGTCGTTGTTTTCGCTCCGGATTTCTCCACGCATCTCCAACGTCTCAAAGAAGTTTTCACACGTGTGAGCAACGCCGGCCTCCAACTAAATCTGAAGAAGTGCCGATTTGCAGCACGGCAACTCACAATCCTAGGTTACGTCGTGTCCAAGGACGGAATTCTTCCCGATCCGGCCAAGCTTCGGGCCGTGGCCGAGTTTCCCAAACCTGCGTCCGTCAAAGAACTGCGCAGTTTCGTAGGCCTGTGCTCATACTTTCGACGATTCATACGAAACTTTGCGACGATCATATCACCACTGACGAAGCTCCTTGGAAGTAACGGGCCCCTCAATTCGTGGTCATCCGAGTGCGACGACGCGTTCGCCAAGCTCCGCCATTTGTTGACGTCTCCTCCCATACTACGCCACTACGACCCTACGGCCCCAACGGAGGTGCACACAGACGTCAGCGGAGTAGGCCTCGGCGCTGTCCTGGCGCAGCGCAAACCCGGATTCCCCGAATATGTCGTGGCATACGCAAGCCGTACGCTCACGAGAGCCGAGACAAATTACACCGTCACGGAAAAAGAGTGCCTGGCGATCGTCTGGGCCCTTACAAAGTTTCGACCCTATTTGTATGGTCGCCCATTTGATGTCGTCACCGACCATCACGCACTATGCTGGCTGTCGTCATTGAAGGATCCCTCAGGCCGTCTCACCCGCTGGGCTCTTCGCCTGCAAGACTACGACGTCCGCGTGCTGTACCGCAACGGACGCAAGCATGCTGACGCCGACGCCCTCTCGCGCTCCCCTCTGCCTGACGACAAAGCCCCCGGCTCAGTATCTTCCATTGCTGTTTCTGTCATCGATGTTCACGTCATCGCTACCGAACAGCGCAAGGATAATTGGATCGCCCCGCTGATCGACTTGCTCTCTGATCCGTCCGCAACACCATCCACTCGCGCCTTGCGTCGTCAAGCTCACCATTTCGTCATACGCGACGGCCTGCTGCATCGACGCAATTACAACGCCGACGGCCGGCAGTGGCTACTCGTGATACCCCGCACTCTGCGGTCGGAAATATGTGAGTCATTTCACTCTGATCCGCAATGCACGCACTCTGGGGTGTCCAAAACTTTCCACCGCATTCGACAACGCTACTTCTGGCGAGGGATGTACCGCTACGTGCAGAAATTCGTTCGCTCCTGCCTCGATTGCCAACGCCGCAAACCGTCAACACACATGTCCCCAGCCGGTCTACAACCGTTACCTTGCCCTGACCGTCCGTTTGGGCGCGTGGGTATCGATTTGTATGGACCACTTCCTCTGACGTCGGCTGGTAACCGCTGGGCCATCGTCGCCGTAGACCATCTAACGCGATACGCCGAAACCGCCGCCCTCCCTGCGGCTACTGCGCGCGTTGTTGCCTCCTTCCTGCTGCACCGGTTCATACTGCGTCACGGTCCACCCCAGGAGCTTCTCAGCGATCGAGGCCGTGTCTTCCTGTCGGAAGTCGTCGAAGCCATCCTCACGGAGTGCCATTCTGTCCACCGCAAAACTGCTACTTACCACCCACAGACGAATGGCCTCACCGAACGCTTTAACCGCACCCTCGGCGACATGCTTTCGATGTACGTCGCCGCAGACCACACGAATTGGGATGCTATACTGCCCTTCGTCACCTACGCTTACAATACCGCCCCTCAGAGCACTACTGGTTTTTCACCCTTCTTCTTGCTATACGGACGGCACCCGTCGCACACCATCGACACGATACTCCCGTACACGCCGGACCCATCTGAGTGTGCCCCTATTTCTGACACAGCCAGGCTTGCTGAAGAGTGTCGCGAGCTCGCCAAGACCTTCACGACGAATGAACAAGAGCGGCAGAAGGGTATTCGTGATGGTTCCGCCACTTCTGAGCCCACGTTCCTCTCTGGGGCGCTCGTATGGCTCTCGGTCCCTACCTCCGCAGCTGGCCTCTCTTCAAAACTACTGCCGAAATACGAAGGCCACTACCGTGTCATCGAGCGCACATCTCCGGTCAACTACCTGATCGAACCCATCGAACAATCTTCGGACATGCGCCGTCGAGGGCGCGACATTGTCAACGTGGAGCGCCTGAAGGCCTACTATGACCCGCTCGTAGTGACAAGCTGTTAGGTCGCCCGGCGGCTCCCTTTTCGTCCCTGGGGTAATTGTAGCGATGCATTGGAACCTAGAAATGGGTTGCACTCTTGAGAGCCTTCTAGTGGGTCATCTGCAAAAAGGACGCCGCTCGCGCTGAGAGTTCGTGCCTGGCCGTGACTGTCGCCATTACGCAGTATCTCTGAGTACCGGCTAATAAACGCCTTAACAAGTCTCCCTCCTGGAAAGTCGCCTAGACTAGACGGCCTGGGTGCTGCATGGTATAAGGTGTTTAAACAAGAAATATCCCCAGTTTTACTAGCTGTCTTCAAGGAAGCTCATAAAACCAAAACATTGCCGCCGTCGTTTGCAGAGACACGCACTGTTCTCATTCCGAAGACCGAGGAAAAAGCCAAGCTAAAGTTAGTTACAACATACAGACCCATATCGCTAACACCGACTATAAAATACTCATGAAAGTAGTTGCAGGGAGATTGCAGTCCGTTATTACAGAAATAGTTGGTGAGCGCCAGACGTGTGGCACAAAGGGGCGTTCCATTTTGACGAATACGCACACGATGCATTGTGTCCTTGAGTGCTGTGATGCTCTTCATACTGCTGTAGCGATATTACAGCTTCATTTAGAAAAGGCGTTTGATTGTGTACCACATGATGTCCTATTTACCATACCTGGAGCACGTTAATGTTGGATCGGTAATTACAGAGGGAGTAGCCCTGGCGTATCAGAGATGTACCACTAGATTAATTGTCAACAAAATCCCGGGAGCTCCTGTAAGGCTATAACGTTCTGTTCACCAGGGCTGCCCAGCTAGCCCTCTCTTGTTCGCCCTGTACATTGAGAGTTTATGTTGGGCCATTATACACAATGAGAGCATTCGCGGTTTTGAGCTACTAGAAGCTGAAGTGAAGGTTTTGGCATACGCTGATGACTTAGCAGTATATTGTACATCGAAAGAAAGTGTAAGAGAGACAATTGAAGTTGCCAGGAAATTTGGTCAAATTACCGGAAGTCGAGTGAATTGGGGGAAGAGCCTGGGGCTATGGCACGGTCAGTGGTCATCAGTCCCAGATACCTTTGCCAACATTCGGTGGTTTACAAGTCCAGCAAAGTACTTAGGTGTACCCCTTCAACACTATAAAAGTAGTGATGAATATGGAATGAACAAGTACAACAAATGCGAGAAAGAACATCGCGCTGGAACGCCACTTGTCCCTCAATGTTTGCTAGAGCCGCTGTATGTATATGTTTTTTATGAGCAAGTTATGGTATGCGATGCAAGTGCTGAGTTGTACACGAGTGAATGTGCAAAAATTCCATAGAATATCCGCAGTTTTTGTGTCGGGATCCACTTGGGAAAGATGCAGTAGAACGAATCTGTTCAGGCGAGTTAAAAAAGGGGGGACTTAGCTTGTCACATCTATTTGTGCGACAGCTAGTTAATCGCTTTCTCTTCTTTCGGGACGTTCAAGATCCTTTTTTACGAACAGTGTGCCAGTTACGCGTTTGCCGCGCGCTACCTAACCTTGTTGTTAGCGCTGCCAACACGCACTGACTTAGCCTGTCCCTCAGAAGTTTCGACAGCAAGCGCTCGGGATTTCTTCCAACCGTTTTCGAGCGTCGTCCGCATGTTAATCGGTAGGCTTAGCAGGCCTGAGTGTATTGGCCGAATACGTGGCCTCAAAGATGTGCGCCAACTTCCAAGCTCAGAGGCCGCATATTACGAGTATATAGTTCTTATTCTCAATAGCTGGCGCTGCAAGTAAACTAAACAAAAATAGTCTTTTGGCGGCACTGTGACTTGTTTTCCTCACTATAGAACTGCAAATTAGACATAAAACCTATAACCAGGAATATTTCTTGTTGGTCCATTGACGGACACTGCACACTCCTTTGCGAGGTGTCAGGTTCATTCCCTTTGGTCACAATGTGTGACGCTGGGCTGGCGCTGGCCTCAGCGCTTTCCATGTGGTTGACCGCCCTCTCTGGTGGCGTGTATGTCATAACACCGCGAGAAGCAACGCCTGCAAAAACAGGCGAACACGCTGCATGTGGTTCAGCCTTTAAGGCCCAACCGCATGCACGCGATTTTCGAGCGACAACGACGAGCGACAGCATTTGCTGTCGCAGAGGCGCAGAGATAGGCCCATCTGTCGCTGTCGCTTGTTGCATCACGCGTTCCTCGAAAACTAGAAAAGATCGCTTGTCGCCCGGAAGTGAGCGCGACGATTTCCGGCAACATGGCGGAAACCCTGATCCTCGCTTCGGTTCTTCGGTTGCAATTTGCTCTTGATGTTTGGTTTCCGCGCGTACTTGAAGGACAGCAAAGCATAGCCTACCTTCTTTACAGCCACATCTCACGCGGAGAGTCAGGCAGCGGCCGTATTTTGTCGTTAATCTTGTCATCGACGGTTTGTTTTGATGTTTCGGCGGTTTCGGTAGTAGCTTGCTGCAATGGTGGTGGCTTGCTGCAACGTCAAGTCGTCATGCGAAGTGCGTCGTAGCCGTCGTAGCGTTAAAGCTTACGCTTCTGGGCACCCTGTCGCGGTTAAACAAAACATTGCGAAAAAAGAAAGTCGCGAAACGCTTTTATGTCTCCCTTATGCAACACAAGACAGTAATAAATTTGGCATGTTGTCATCGATCTACTTTGAAACTTCTTTTCACAATTTATCAGCATGCACGCAATAGTTTTCAATCTAGCAACAATGGCACTTTGTCGCCAACATGTGGACAGCCGTCGCGACGCGACAGCGCGACGGCTGCAATCACAGATTTACGTTGGCGAGGAGGGGTCACACGCTGACGGGGAAGACAAATCACGTAACTGCGTCGTCACGGACTCGTGTCAGCGCGCACACGCCGCATTTCACCGACCATAGCGTTTCCTACAATACAAAGGGCCCTTTACAGTCATCATAGTGTTTTTAAAGTCACGCAGAACTTTTGTTAGAATTCATGATGGCGATAGTTCACTACCTTCGATGCTTAAAATGTTGCTGTGGCCGCTTTTTTTTAAGTATCTAAAATGCTTTTTCAGTTCCTAGCAGTCCAGACTCTATAGTTATTATACTGTGAAAGGTGGCAACAGTGAATAGTCCTCGAGAAATGGCTGCCAGTTCACGATAGAATCTAGAAAGCGCTTTATAAGCGTGACGCCAAATTAGGAACACGGTTAACCCAGTGCACAGATTTATCAATTTTGAAACTGTATATTAAGGCAAGTTTCTGAAAGAAGCCATAAAGTAAAACAATTGGAACGGGGTTTATTGACGCCAAGTAGCACTTGCGAATGAGGCTTGTGTGCGCTGAAGGCGGGCGGCAAAAACCAACACAGGAATCACAGAGCTAGCGCCAACAGCTCGCGCTCGGTTCTTCCAGCTAAGGCTGTGTCCCACTGTGGCATTTTGATCTTCTTCCTCCTTACAATACCCCGGCGACAAAGGGGAGCCATCCTGGCGACTCAAGATGGCGAGAGAAGAACGGGGCCGTGATATGGCTTGAGACGACTCACGTGTACTGTCTCGCGGCCAATACGGCGCCTGTCTGTAGATGGGATGAGCGGCTCAATGACATACCGTAAAATGGTGTTACTTTGTGACAGATTTCGTACGTTTTCATTCTCCCACTCAACAATTATCAACATAAAGGCGAATGAATAGTGCCATAACGTTGATCAAACATTCCCTCACACGACGGTATGTTCTACAAATCCGAATTTTTATTACAAACGGCTGTATTCAGGTTAAAAGCTGTCACAAAGTTGCCCCGTCGGGTGGGGCAACTTTGTGACGTTGTGAAACAACGTTGTCACAAAGTTGCCCCACACGACGGGGCAACTTTGTGACAACGTTGTTTTTGGCTGGATATGATTTGGAAAAAAAGGGCTCGCAAAATCTTACCCCATCAAAAGTCTATTTGCGTTATGTACAATCACCGTCAGTGCTTTCTTCTGGGCTGTCGTCAAGAGAAGACCTCTTCCTAGGTCGTCTAGCTCTGATACCGGAGGAAGCGCTGCTTTTCTTTCTGTTTGTCGGTTTTCCTGTCTTGCTCGCTTCTTCTACATCGGCAACTGATACGCTTTTCCCCGTTGGGACGTTGAGCATCTTCCTCCTTTCAACAAAACAACATATAATTTAAATTAAAAACAGAGTGGGCTAACTTTGTTAGAATTGGCGTGTCACAAAGTTACCCCGCGAAGTATCAACATTTCAGTTTCCGTTCTATAAACTTCAACAGACGTGACTTGATTAAATTTATATTACAGTTTATTTTAGCCTACATATTAACAATCACAAGTAAATACCTATTTTCTCTGTTTTTCTCGTGCGGGCGGGTCGAGCGCACAAAGTTTACGGTGCTTCAACAATGCACGCTAAAACACCATTGAACATGTCAGAGTCTAGAGTGGCTCCAAAGCGTGGGAACATTGGCCGGCTGTTGCTAAGTGGCACGGCATGTCAGGCGAGCTTGTTGGGCGGCTTATAGTTTTTGGGCGGCGCCTGGTCGTGGCGCGAGATTTAAAGTACAGAAAACCGAGCGCGTGTCACAAAGTAACCCCTGCAGTCACAAAGTAACCTCATTTTACGGTATGTTATTTGAGATCGGCGTTCCACGACACGAGAAGGGCCGTGATACTTGGGGGCAAACTTGGACGACAGGCCAGGGAAGTGAAAGGGCAGTCGGAGCCAGACGAGCGAGCCTACGGCGAAAGTCTGAACTGGCTGGTCGCGGTCGTGGCGTTCTTTTTCGAGGGCTTGTTTGTCCGAGGTGAATAAGCGTGCCAACTGCCGACACTGTTCAGCGTGCTGTAAGATTTCAGAAACAGGGCTGAATCCCGAGGCGTCCGGACGATACGGCAAAATGGTGCCAAGATTTGTGCATGGTTCACGGCCATACAGAAGAAAGAAAGGCGAGAAGCCTGTTGTTGACTGCGTCGCAGTGTTGTATGCATAGGTCACGAATGGGAGAACGACATCCCAGTTCGATTGGTCAGAATTGACATACATCGCGAGCATGTCTCCCAGCGTTCGGTTGAAGCGCTCTGTTAGACCGTTGGTCTGCGGGTGGTAGGCTGTAGAAGTGCGGTGAACCGTGCGGCACGCGTGAAGGAGTTCTCGGAGAACTTCAGATAAAAACACACGCCCTCGGTCACTGAGTAGTTCGCGTGGTGCGCCATGACGGAGAACGAAGCGACGTAAGATGAAGTTGGCTACGTCACGAGCACCAGCAGAAGGTAGCGGGGCTGTTTCAGCGTATCTCTTCAGATGGTCTACGGCGACAGTTATCCAGCGATTGCCAGCCGCAGTGTACGGAAGGGGTCCATAGAGGGTCGAAAGGGCGAGCAGGGCATGGTATAGGCTGCATTAATCCGGGTGAATGGGCAAATGTCTTCCGTTGCTGGCACGACGGACAGGACCGAATATATTTTGGGACGAAGGTGTACATACCACGCCAGTAGTAACGCTGGCGGAGCCGGTGATACGTTTTCAGCACGCCAGCGTGAGCATGTTGCGGGTCCGCATGAAAATAGGCACATACGTCAGATCGCATGTGGCTTGGTATAACCAAGAGCCATTTGCGACCATCAGCTTGGTAGTTTCTGCGGTATAATAGCGCGTCCCGTATCTGAAAATGTGTGGCTTGGCGGCGACGGGCACGTGGGTATGCAGACGTTGAAGTGTCGGAAAGGACGTCAAGGAGAGAGGAAATCCATGAATCTTTTCGCTGCTCAGATGACGTGTTCGTGACGGAAATGGTAGCGATGGAAAAATCAGCGTCTGAGTGCGGGTCTTCACTGGACTTCACCGGCGAACGTGAGAGTGCGTCCGCGTCAGAATGTTTTCGTCCGGAGCGGTAGATGACGCGAATATCAAATTCCTGTAGGCGAAGAGCCCAACGTCCAAGGCGACCAGAAGGATCTTTTAACGAAGCCAACCAACATAGCGCGTTGTGGTCGGTTACGACGTCGAAACTCTGTCCGTACAAGTAAGGACGAAACTTGCTTAATGCCCATACAATTGCGAGACACTCCTTCTCGGTGACTGAATAGTTGGCTTCCGCTTTTGTTAGAGCGCGGCTAGCATATGCTACGACGTACTCTGGAATGCCGGGCTTACGTTGCGAGAGTACTGCGCCGAGACCGACACCACTAGCGTCTGTATGTACTGCAGTCGGGGCAGTTGGGTCGTAATGGCGCAGGATGGGTGGTGACGTAAGCCGGCGGCGCAGTGTACTAAAGGCTTCGTCACACACTGGTGTCGAATTTGAAAGATTGGTAGGGCCAGCCAGTAGTTTCGTAAGTGGTGCTATTATCGACGCAAATTGTTACGCACGAAACGACGAAAATATGAGCACAAGCCGACGAAGCTTCGAAGTTCTTTGAGGGTAGTCGGCTTCGGGAACTCGGCGACTGCACGAAGTTTGTCCGGGTCCGGGAGAATTCCATCCTTTGATACAACATGGCCCAGTATGGTGAGTTGGCGAGCCCCGAAGCGGCACTTCTTTAGATTGAGCTGAAGGTTGGCCTTGGTAAGGCACTGAAGAATCGTGCGCAAACGTTCGACGTGTGTAGCGAAATCTGGGGAGAAGACGACGACATCATCAAGATATAATAAGCATATCTGCCATTTTAGGCCACGTAAAATGCTGTACATAATCCGTTCAAACGTCGCAGGCACCTTGTACAGACCGAATGGCATTACCGTGAATTCATATAAGCCGTCTGGCGTAACGAACGCTGTCTTGGGACGGTCACACTCTGCCATCGGGACCTGCCAGTAGCCCGAACGTAAGTCCAGTGACGAAAAGAATTCGGCAACTTGTAAAGAATCGATGGCGTCATCGATGCGGGGAAGGGGGTAGACATCTTTCCGCGTAATTTTGTTTAGGCGTCGGTAGTCCACACAAAATCTAATTGAACCGTTTTTTTCCTAACTAGCACCACATAAGAAGACCAGGGACTAGACGAAGGCTTGATGACACCATGCTGAAGCATGTCATCCACTTGCTCTGCAATTATACCACGTTGATCCGGAGGAAGCTCGCTGTCGATGGAGCGGTTAAATATATCCGAAGAGACGTCATCCGGTGTAAAACTAGGAGTTACAGCGTCCAGCTGAAGTTTCGGGCCAGTGTCACGGGATTCAATGGGCACGATAGCATCTTCATCGACAGGGTGAACGTGGCCAAGCGTCTCGTGATTGTGTAAGGCGAGAGGGCATAAGCTGGGGTTGCAAGCGACTAATTCCAGTCGCATCTTTATTGGGCGGCAGAACGGCATATGGCAGGGACGTACCGTGGCGACGACTGAAAACGTCAGATGGCGTGAACATTACGGTATTGCCAGAAAACTCAGTGCGGCCGACAGGGACAATGACGGCACTAAGAGGCGGAATGTCAGTGTCGGTGGCAACCAGAAGCTTGCCAACGCTAGGTCGGTCGGTGTCGGTAGACGGGGCATCGGTGAACGCAGAAAGTTCCACCTGAGCGCGAGCGCAGTCAATGACGGCGTGGTGGCGCGACAAGAAATCCCAGCCGAGTATTACATCATGAGAACATGTGGCCAACACTGGAAACTCTATGTGGTACAAAATGTCCTGAATGGTGACTCTGGCCGTACATGCTCCAACCGGTCGAATTTGTTGCGCGCTCGCTGTACTCAGCGAAAACCCGGATGGTGACGTCGTTACCTTTAAGGCACCGGGCGCGGGGACTGGTGGCGCCTCTTTCGGTGGCAACGGAGAACTAATGGCATGTGGGCGCCGGAACGGGTGCAGGCGCTTGCTGCGGGGGCGCGGGCTAGATGTTGGTTTCACTTCATTGTGCTCTCGTCGCTTGTGTCGTGCGCTGCCGAAATATACGTGTGCGCGAAGACTGAAGATTACAATATCTTAAGGGTCGGCGAAGGATCGAAAATAAATGGAAAACATAACAGGAACGGGGGGTGTGCAAAACTACAACTGAGGAACAAGTGCAATCGGCGAAGCATCCAGTAAAGAAGAAAAGGGAAAGGGAGACGTACGCTCTATTTCTTTAGTGTCAGGGGACAATGTTAAAGGGGCCCTGCAACACTTTTCCAAGTAGCCATGGAATGGATTCACTAAAGGAGCTTATTGCCTCACGAATTCATTGCCGCAAAAATTTTTGGAATCCGTCCAGTACGAGGAGTTACAAAGATTTCTCGCACGCTGCAATTGCATTCTCTCTTCTCTCGTCCCTGTCGAAAGCGCTGGAAGCTAAACAGGGAGGGGATGGCACGGGGAAAGAAAATACGTCACGCGCGCCTCGTGATCTTGAGCGCTTTTTCTCTTTCTTTTTTTGTTCGAATACGCGAATTTTCATTGCAATCGCGCGCGCGCGTGGACAAGTCGCGGCCTCTCGCGGCGGCCTCTGTAACTACCGAGCGCGCCATGCTCAAATCAGCCAATGGCTGATACAAAAAAAATCTCTCGTCGGTGACGAGTGATTTTTGGGTACGCAACGTCATTTGTCGAGAGAAGAGAAAGCAATTTCTGGCTGACTTTGAGAATTTATTGTTAATTACACGCCGCGTGCTGCGCTATAATATTTGGCTCGCGTGTTCTCGAGAGCCTGGACTACCTGATCGGCAGCGTTTTCTGAACATGCTCAAAAAGTGTTTCAGGGCCCCTTTAACGTATAGACAGAATAAAAAAGTCTTAGGAAAAATTCGGCAGATCCCACGTATTGTGGGAATCGATTTTATGCGAATCAGCGAGTCTATGCTGCATTTTTTAAGCTTTAAGTCAAGCGTAACGAGGTGGATCGACGTGTTTTTGTAGATGGAGTAGTGTGCACATAGTGTGCTTACTAAGCATGCCGACTACACTAACGTTTAAAGGCTAACTTGAGGTCTGACGTAATGTTAGCGCTTATGTTGGAGAACAGACGTCAGTGTTATTGAAACGAAGCGCACGCTGCGGTGCGATTCACATTTCGTGCCGATGCTGTGAATATCATACGCGTAGCGTTGGTCAGAGTATTGTTCCGGGTCGAGCAACGCTTGAATATAGGTTGCAGAGTCATAGGAGCACATATGTAGTGTTTATCTGACGGATTATAAAAGCGGAGCCAACATTGAAATCAAAGGGGTACATAGTAGCACAAACTTAGAAAATAAAGACACGAGAAACCAAGTACGAGGGAGCGCCCGACCTTTCTGCTCCCTCCTACTTCTTTTCTCGTGTCTATTTTCTAAGTTTGCGCTACTATGTACCCCTTTGATGTTAACCAACTCGCCCAACAAGGTCTTAATAAAACCAAGATTGGCGTTAAGCCGACGTAACGTCTGTTTCATATGAGTACATGAGTAATGTTTATTACCTTGTCATGAAGTTAGATAGTGAGCACTGCAACCACAGTTGACGTTGGTTGCACCGACATTTTTCTTGCGCATATGATCTTTTCAAAAGTAATTTCAAGTCCTGGCTTGGCTCTGTGGTAGAATATTTGATATCCGCTGAGAGTACCTGGTTTCGACTCCTGCTGGGATCCGGATTTCTATTCTTTGCATACGTCGGGTTCACGTGGCTGATGCCGGATTTTTTGGACATGCACCCGCTTAAATTATCAATGTCTGTTCTCGCCGTTCCTGGGTAGATCCACTGTGAATCACCTGTGCCTCACACCAGCATCCCGCGGCCCGTGGTATACGCCCGGTATGTGCCGCACGTGACTGGAAAGATTTTCGCGCTACTCATACCACCATATCACAACCAGACAGCCATGTTCGTCTTATTTTCGTACCCACCTATGCCAATTTTGGTTAATGTCAACTTAAGGAGGCGACCACGAGAGCGCCCAGACGTAGGCGGCTAGATAGAGAGATAGAGGCATTTATAGATAGAGATAAGAAATGCTTTGCGTTTAAAATAGAAATAGGAATGGGGATACCTAGATCTAGCTCCACATCGTAGCTTATCGCATTGAACTTCGTCTGCGGGGTGCACTTGCAAAGCAATTTGCAATCGTTGTCGCTTTTATATTCCGTGATGCAGCTTCGTGCAAGCGGTGACCCTTCTCTAGAGCAAACGCATGAAAACGCGTACGCCGGCTGGTCAAGCCTTGAAAGCCGCAACACAATGTAACTGGCATCGCCATTAGTGCACGTGCGCTGTCAGTACTCGCCTTCCCGCCAGGAGCCCAACAGCGAGGAACAGCGAGTTTGGCAGTTAAAATACAAAGATGTTTATTTTACAACACTTTCGCCAATCGGGCCGGTCTCATTTGCAGTCCCGAAAGGGAGGAGGCATCGTGCCTCTGGTCCGCCTCCAAACGAAAGTAAACGCATAAAAGCACAGCAACACGCAAAGAAGCCTAGTCGATTGACGTTCCGACGGTGCTCCTGGGTTTGAAGACATGAAAAGAACATGTGTCATCCTTTCTTGATGACTTGGCGACCATTGAACGCTGCCACGACCGCAAACGACTGCGCGGGAGTCTCCCTGAAGCCCGACGACGGGCCCCGTTATCTGAACACATGTCCGACAGTCGAACGCTTCGTGCTTTGTTCAAGAAACACTGTTGCTGCCGCTTCTCTTTGCCTTGGGCGACAAACGAAACAGCGTACAGCTTGCGATTGTCCAAAAAGAAACACCGCCGCTACTACTTGAATACATTGCCGAAAGTAGCAGAGCCTTCTCCGCGTCGTCTGCTTCACATGCCAGTGCTTTCGCTGCCGCCGCTAGGGGCGCTTTTCAGGAGGGGCGCCGCTGGCGCCATACGACGGCCGCCCGGTGCCTATAGCGCGGCAAAGTTTTCGGCTCATCACAGATATGGCAGCTCCGGTATAACTAGCGCGAGAGTTCGTAAACCTTCGACAAACACTTCCATAACATTGGCGGTGGACAGGTGAGGACTTATACAGTGTGACGACGACGCAGCTCGTGCCTCCGGAGCTGCGGCAGTCAGTTTTCCGTTTCCAAGGGGCTTGGTCGGCGACGCAAAGGTGACAGAGAACGGCGGCGTGGTGACATTGAGCGACGGGAAGCGAACGGTCGGTAGTCGGGAGCAGGTTGGCGGTCTCGTTCGTCTGGGAGCTGGTCACGATCACCTGGTAGTCGGTCGCGTTGACGCGGTGGGTCTCGTCGCGCGTCGTACGGGGCCCGGAACCAGTAGTCGGAGTACATCGGTGCCGCCGAGGTCGCTGCGAAGCGCCGACGACAGAAGCGTGCGACATGACCTGGATACCCGCAAGAGTAGCAGATTGGGCGATTGTGTACGCCAGGGGTTTCCGGTGTAGTTCTGCTGTGTACCTGGAAATGGCGTCGTTGGTGCTCGCACAGGTTGAGGAGCCGACACAGGGAGCGATCGCGGTGGAGCAGCAGCGACAGCCGCATAACTCAGTGGGGTGGCGACAGGTGTTGGCTCGGAGGCAGCCGGCAGTGCCTCGGAGACTTGCTCCTGTATGACCTGTCGGATGGCGGGTACGAGATGCTCAGTAGCGTGTTCTCTTGTCGGTAAATACGACAGGCATGACAGTTGTCGAGCCACCTCTTCCCGAACATACCGTTTGATTTCCGACAGCAGCGTGTTGTGCTCGCCACCGAGGGTCAACGCCGCGAGCGATTCGCTTGTTACAGCTGCCCGCCTCGCCAGGACCCGTTGTTTTCGCAGTTCGCCGAATCTCTGGCACAGCGTGGCCAGTTCAGACACGGTCCGCGGGTCCTTGGCCAGCAACATCTGAAAGGCGTCGTCGTCTATCCCTTTCAAGATGTGTTTGATCTTGTCCCCTTCAGTCATCGAAGGGTTAAGGCGCTTGCACAACTCAAGTACATCTTCGATATAACTTGTGAAGCCTTCTCCCTGCAGCTGAGCACGTCCCCGTAGGCGCTGTTCGGCAAGGAGCTTGCATACCTCGGGGCGACCGAATGCATCGACAATACGCTGCTTTAAAATGTTGCAGTGGCTTAGCTCGGCTATGCCAGGATATACGCAGCGTTAGCAAAGGTTCAGCTGATTATTCTTATCTTTCCTGATTGTCTAGGATTAGCTTGATTATCATGCTTACTGCTGCTCCAATGACGCACACACGGTATACGTAATATGTGGCACATGTATATTTATTTTTGCTCAACGTCAGGTTGCTTCTCTATTGCCACAAAGACGGCTCGGTGATCAGTGAAGTAACACGCTGCCGTCTCTATGGCCTCAACACAGTATTTGGAATTGTCTGTCTCTGATAGACAAGATCAATGGTGCTTCCCCATTGGGTCGTCTGTGCAGTTGGAAGACTGGCTAGGTCGAGGTTAAATGTGTCCTTCAAAGGAACACAAAGAGAGTCTGGAGCACGATTGAAGTCACCAGCCCCCCACACACAGTTCACATGCCGCACGACTAGGCATAGACGTAGCCACTACGTGTATAGTGTATTTAACCGAATTGTTCGGTGACATACCTACGCTCAACCGCTAATTGTCAGGCAACTACTTCGGGATTCGATGAGTCAAGCTTCTCCGCTCTTCCGCGCCGTTGAGCAGCATTCGCGCTCTCCTCCATGGAGAGCGCAAATGCTGTTTGCAAACGCCAGTCAGGTGCGCAGCGGCTCCAGCGCAGGGTCAGACGGCGACTGCGCAGCGAAGGCGAATAGCGAATAGCTGCGCGCGCGTCGGCGCCAGTGCGTCTACCACGGCTACGACGTCACTCCTCTGGAATGCGCAGACCGGCGGCGGTGAGCCGCGCGCGGCGGCGGCGGAGTGCGCGGGAGGGGCCGGCTCCGATGCGCCAGCTGTGTGACATCACTGATCCTCGCGCATGCGCAGCACGGCTCTTGATGAGCCGCACGAAACGGGCTTGGCTAGGCCAGTGTAGCTAACGCTACAAAGAGACTCCAAGTGGTGAATTCTGACTGGTGGTTGTGAAACCAGAGACTTGCTACCTCTTTCAGGTAGAAGGACACATACTGAAGTTTCGACGGATCGTCCCACTTGTTGCTCGCGCGCACCTTTTCGAACGTCGACAGCAAATCTTCGACGTCTTGTCCATCGGTGCCGTCAAAGAAAGGCGGATCGCGCATGCGTAGCGCAGTGGGCACGATGACCATCGGAGGTTGAGTCGTCCCTTGCTGGGTCGTTTCGTTGGCCATTTCTGGGGGAGTGGGCAGTCTCCTGTTTCGGAGTTCCAGGTTGAGTACCCCGCACCTCCACCCCTCTGGAACGGGGTTTATTGACGCCAAGTAGCACTTGCGAATGAGGCTTGTGTGCGCTGAAGCGGGCGGCGAAAACCAACACAGGAATGATGATGATGATGATGATGCTCCTTGTATGATTGGCACCTACCCACTCAGGGGGGATCGGCCAAGAGTCGGGCGGATCATATAGTCTGGATTATTAAATTTTAAGTGGTAATGTCAGTTACAGCTGCAATTATAATGAAGCGTTAATTATGAATCACAGAGCTAGCGCCAACAGCTCGCGCTCGGTTCTTCCAGCTAAGGCTGTGTCCCACTGTGGCATGTCGATCTTCTTCCTCCTTACACAATGAATAAATTCTTTAACTATTAAAGACATGAGTCTTTAATAGTTATGTCGCTAATTTCGTCATATGTTTATGATTGGAAGAAAAAAATGGTCAATGTTTCACTCTTAAATTTCATGCCGAAATATGCACATGAACATTAACGGGACGTCATGTTTTTCAAATACATCACTCTTGGCTGATCTTTCGTATTTTCGCCGTATTGGCTGAACAAAATTTCCCAAGACATGGTAGATAAAATTTCTGGTCTCCTAAGAGGAAAATGTGCTTCACTTTTACCTATTAGGAACTGTGTAGGTTCTAGTAGACCCCGTCAAAATCTGACATCACAGCGAGTTAGTGTGGGAACATCAACGTGCCATCGCCAGCTGTATTTTATTTTTGCTTGTTTTGCTGCCTACCGAGCGCCTTCTCGTGGCATCAGTTGCTTTTGGTGTTGTGGAAAGGTAATTTACTAATAAGGGAATTTTTCTTTCTTTGTAGTCACCCTCTGATATGTCACTGAAAGACACAATTGTTCTAAAATGTTGACGAAAATACCGTTATAAGATTTTTTTTCGTACAGGTGCAAGTTAGTTTGGTGGTTTTCCGGTATTATGGACAGTATATATCATGTTAAATATTCATCTTTATGTGACCGTGCTCTCTGATCGTGTTTGCTGTTGTTGGGCGTTAGTGCTATGACTTGATAATTGTTTGATTTTATTTGCTTCCCTTCTTTTTTCCCCAACAGAAAAATCGGACAAGAGCCTTATCATTTTCATCCTGAGCTTCACTCTGCTGCTACTAATTATTGTATTGCTATATATCGGGTAAGTCTGCTTTCTTCTAATGCAAGCGATACCGCTGCTTGATTCGATATACGTTTTTGGCCGACAACTGTGCCTTCATGTGCCGCTAGAGGAATTTGGCCATCGTAGTTGAGTAATCAGAATCAGAATAATTTAATTTCAACATCAGATTTCGACAAATACAGATGTTGAGGGCCGTGAGCTAAAAGCCACAAAACGGCTTGACGTAAGTGAGACATATTCTTCGCAGTCTACCGACAAATTGATTCTGGTGTGTGCACAACGACAACTTGGGCCGTTACGTATGGTTAGGTAGCAAGGAATACGAGACATGTGTTCGCATCTCAGAAATGTTTCCGGACGAACTACAAGCATACATCATGGTTCAAATGAATGGCACATAGCAGCGAAAACATATAGGCTTCTATATCCGACGCAACTTCGATTATAATTAATTTTATATTAAATGGATGGGAACCACTTGCGAGAGCTGCTTTAATATTAGAGGAGTGCGATGAGCTATCAATCCTGATTTATAAAAGCAACCTTGGCAATATACGGAACTGTAGCGTGAAAGTGACAGAGGCAGCAGTTTAAAGAGCGCGGCAACATCATGGTCGCTAAAGAAACATATGACCGCTCCATTACTGTGAAACCTGAGCAAGTGCGTCGCACGGGCACCCAGTGATTCCCGTTCGTATAGACCTATTCCATGCTTGTAAACAGGGGTAGGCGCCGTCGACATTACGGGAAAATTATAGCGACGTCCGGCTTGTAAGCTCCGCCCACCGTGTCCGGCGGGAAAGCCCGACTCCGTGCCTCCGCGCCACCATAAGCGCTGGCGCAGCAGGTGCAAAAGCTGCCTCGCACCGTGCGTCGGGGCGCCTCTCGCTTGTTTACAAGCGGCGGCTGCAACCGAGAAAGTTGCAGCGGCTGTAAAGGGGACTCTGAAGTGAACATATGAGCCATGTTGACGTGGAGCTCTAGCTCTGAGAACCTCATCAGAACGTTAGGTGTATTCACGGCGCGAATGCGACTCATTTGCGAAATGTCGTCGCCGTTGCGACAGTCTAAATCGAACGTGTACGTTTTAATTTGTCGACTGATGCTAGAACGACCGACCCAGTTCAGCGATTTAAGAGGCTCTTGGGTACGATATGCAAATGCACGGAGTAAAATGCATAGTTACGCGAACCGTTACGGTAAATTCTCGCATATAAGAAATGTGCCGGGAATGTTATTCATGCAAGCGAATTGGGCGATCTCGGCGACACTGTCATCCGGGTGACGCTTGCGATAATGCTTCAACTACATGCTATGGATAATGCGGTTACGTACCTGTCAGGTTTGCGGCTCCCTTCGTAGGCTCTATTCGAGACCGCGAAATGCGTACATCTTGTAAACAGACTCGGCAAGTGTCCCGGTCGGGTGCTGTTTTTCTGTGAATTCCGATAGACGTCAAAATCTCGTGATGCGCCCCGCAGCCAGAACAGCCCTGCCTGATATACTTGTGTCATCGCAGCCGCATACAATCAGGAAAGGCATAGTCGAAGTCATCCTTTCGTTTGCTGCCGCTTTAATGAAACGCAGAAAAAAACATGCTCCGTGACCGAGTGATACCTTTAGTTCACGCGAGTATAACGAAATCCTTTTGACGCGTCTAAGAGTTCTGCAGATGTACCAACAATGGAAACCGTGAAGAATTTCCCGCATATGACAATGCTATCCACGATAACGTGCTTTGAGGTAAACGTGCTATGCCTCCACAGAAGGCTTATTCCAAAAAAATGCGGTGCGGCACATTACAATGACAAACGCTTAATTGTCAGAGCTAATCGTTTTTCGCTGAGTAAGTCGCTCCAAAACATAACCGATGAACCGGCGTCGAAGACAAGTTCTCGATCGCGTTTTACAGCTAAAACTAAAAAAAAAAAAAAAAAGAAAACATGACTGATCCCTCCGTCATAGGAATCGGTATAACACGAAAGTGAAAAGTGTCTTCAAAGAAGTAGTGCTTATTGTGTAGTGATAATGAGAGTTCGTACAACGTCTATTGCTGTTTTACACCTATAGCACCGTTTGACGTGGATGCACCCACGTCGACGCCTAGTGGCACATCCCCATCGCGACGACTAACTCCCATGATCATGATTTAACCGCTGTAATAATTCAACTTTTGAACCTATACCTGGACACAGCGTATCAAGAATCGCGCGCAAAGATGACATCAACAAGCGCGTAATAAACACTGGTACTGTGCACTTCTTCAAAGCGTCGTCACTGAAGGAGAGAAACGGCACGGCGTGCACTCCCGAGGGATGCGGTAACCTACGCCCGTGCTCCTGCATACACTACCACAATCCGCTTCATCAACACGGGAGGCAGAGCTTCAGCCGCGAACGCGCACAGGCGTTCGGCGTCCCGCTGGCCTCTGTCTCGCTCCACCAAGGCACCACATTCGTCCGTCGACATCATTGCCTTTCTGCACCGCTTACTGCAGCAGTTTAATTGGTCGGTGCTATCGCACTTGAACTAGTCGGCTGCGAAACGCCGTTGGTGCATGTGGAAGCGCACTACTACGACAACGAGCCGTCACACACTAACACGAAGCAAAAGGCTAGAGTGCTAGAGGGACACATAACTGCGTCTAGGGCGACTCCTCGATGCTAGCGGGGGGCAGCGTTTGTTGCTGCTATCGAGACGCTTTCGCCATGACCTCCGAGATTGCGCGCGGACGCCATGACATAACTGCGTGGTCGACGAAAATCGTGCCGCATTACTTCTCTACATCGCTCACAGACGGCGGCACCGCCCGCCGCCGCCAGAGAGCACCGAGCGAGAGAGATTGCGTGGGAGATATAAGGCGCGTTATTAACATGTTCTCCGTGTGCTTCTTTAGCTCAGTCGGTAGAGCGTCGGGCGCTTACCGTCGCGGGCGTAGGAGTCACGGGTTCGATTCCCGGCGGGGGAACATTTTCATACTAATTTTTCTTTCTCATTTGGCAGCGTTAATTATATCAACGTCATATCCGTAACGGATATACTTGGTGGACCCCGGCATAAAACATTTTCGTGTTGAAAAAGCGCGGCGTGGGCTAAAACATGGCGGACGCGTGAGGCGAGGTGGCGCATGGCCTCCGAGATGGCGGGCGCGCGGCGGGTTTTTCTCCGGCCGTCCCAATCGCACGGAGAGAGCGTATTTCCCGAGGTGGGCGTGGCCCGCTCTTTTCTCCGCACCGCGGCGCACTTACTTGGGATCGAAAAAGCTGCCGCGCTGTTGGCGCAGCTTGCATGTGGCGAGGAAAAAAATGGTTTTGCGCTTTTATTAACCTCGCGCTGATTTGGAAATGTCTGGTCAAGGTGTACGAGAGGCCAAGTCAATGCCGGGGCCTATCGATTCTCAAATGGGCTTTTTTTTTTTTTTTGCTGTAGATTTGCGCCGCCTTTATTAGAGCACTTAGGAAAGCGATGCCTCTGCAAGAGATCCGCATGTGCTAGAAACTTACTATACTTCGAAATTTGGAGGGCTGTATAGTATGGGGGGTGCTAGCGAAGGAGAAGAAAAAAAAGAACGATGATGAGGCTGGGCGTGATGACGCCCGGGGCTCGCGCTCGCCCTGCCGCTAAAGACCAATCAGTCGTTGCCGGTCCTTCGTAAATTAAACGCGTTTTTCTTGTCGCCTACGTGTTCTCTGAGGGCTTCGGCCGACCACTGGCCCCGAGCCTACAATAGATATGTTGAGAATGTTGTAAGCTAGATTTAAGGCCTGCGACGGAAGCAGTACTCTTGGAAGCAGTATCGCAAAAAGCAGGTATCGGTGCTTGCTTCCATTGTGCATTTTTTCCTTCGGTGTAACAACATATTGCGAAATGAAAACACACGTACAGCAGCACTCAAATTTTCCATTAGGAACACTTTGTTTATATTTCCTTTATTAACAACTTGCAGGCACTTCCTTCTATACGGAATGCTTTACAGGCATTGTATAACAGGTGAATGCCGTCACAGCAGCGTAAAGAAGTAAAAAAGTGACATCGGCATAAAGGAACCATTATCCGCACAGAGTGAAGTGGCAGATTGTGGCCTTCATGCAGTCAATATACATCGTAAAACTGAAGCGAAAACTAAGATCATGAAAAAATCACGCAGGCAAACCTGCTGGTAAACACTGCGGAACGATCATTGCACTGCAATGCATGCGAGGAAATTAAATATAACAAAAAATGCAAAGACGTAAGAAAAGCATTATTCGCATAAGACAGCTCAGTGCTGCATCAATACAATACCATAAGTACAACTAAAATGTAAACTAAAAATAGGAACTATGCACAGAACGAAGCACAACGAATCTACGCAGTAAATACTGCACGAAGATTACGGCACCACAAAGAAAAAAAAAACATGCGCACGCTCTAATCCCGCGCGCTCTGCTTTCTGCCGCGGTCTCCGCTGCCGCCGGAATCCCAAGTGAGTGCGCCATCTCGCGGTAGCCGGGCGCGCGACGCGATGTACGTTTTTTTGCTGGGGAGCGCGGCGATTGGGACGGCCGGAGAGAAACCCGCCGCGCGCCCGCCATCTCGGAGGCCATGGGTGGCGTTGACCCTTTCAAAGAATGGCCACACTCTAAGCGGGGGGCGCGCGCATCGAGGCACTCTAGTTCCGCCAGGTTGTTTCCCCCCCCATCAGGTGAAGTCGCAACTCTGCGCCGCGCCAGCGTAGCGCCGACCCAGAGGCGGCGCAGGGGGAGCACCATTCGAACCATTCGCACGCTCGCTCATGCGATAGGGCCTCTCCTATGGGCTCGCTCGGCTAGAGTTACTGTATATGCTACCTTTAGGTAGCAGAGTTGCGCCTCTGATAGAACTCGCCGCTCGCGCCCCCATTCGCCAAGCACGCTCACGTGCGCAAAAAGCATCCTTTTGAGGGGAAAGCCAACTTCACGGCCGCGCAGGTTCTGGCGACCGCCGCGCCACCGCCACTGCTCTGCTCTGCCGCCGGTGCCACCGCTATCGCCATCGCTGCCCAAGCACTCCGGCGAGCCGATCCGGCTGAGTGCGGAATGTTTTTCATTGGTGTTGTGGTTGTGTCTTGCGTTGTCCGTTTTTAGTGAACGTCAGTGTTAGTTGTGCCTGTGCGGCGTAGCGCCGTGACTCAGTGCTGCCCTCCCCACTGCACGAATCGACAAGAAAACGGATAGGCTTTCTTCTCCATTCCATGTCTCATTGCATAGCCCATTTCATGGTGACCGTGACAAAAAAGGAAGTGCCAAACCTGCAACTCGCTAAGCTAGGTATGTTGGTCCTAGTTGTCAACGACCGTGTTCTGCTCTCACCCGCTTGTATTTTCAAAGTTCAAAATAAACTCTGCCTTTTGAAACACGTGCTAGAAAAAAACTAAACTCGAAGTAAAATTGTTGAATGATGTTGGTTAGCATGTGTTGTCGTGAACAGTGCGAACTGGAACCCTGAAATTACATTTCAAGTGTCATAGCGGCTAAACGTAGTTGGCGTGAGCAAAAAATGTTCATGACGCTAAATGCTCAAGCAAAAGGTAGCTCTGGCAATTATGTACGCCAAATTCATATCAGCACATTGCAAGTAGTCGAATAAGAATGAAATCGGTGTTCCAGCTCGTATATTGCTCACTACAGTACATCCGTCAGCCGTAGAAATCGTCACTGCAGGTCGAATGTATAGGCAGTTCCATACAACTCACTACTTATTCCAGCATTACAGTACGCTCCAGAATGCACATCCACGTCACGACTGACTAACATATGTCTATATAGTGTAGTTATAAATCTCATGGCAATATTTTTGCGACTAGAGTAGGCGATAACAAACAGGATATGTATTGTTTTGCGCCCACTGTTCAACGGCTGGTTAGCCGTTGACATAAATCGAGCGGGACGGAACGATAAAATTGTGCGCGAGTGAATGCGTGAATATGCACCTTACAGGTCTGTCAAAATAGTATAATTCAGTCCGGGCACTGTGCGGCATTGCATTCGAAACCGCACCGAGTGTTTACTTCATGCCACAGCTACGTAAATATGCGGAAAATTCTCGTTTGCTTGCGTTATTTCTAAAACGCGGAGTGATAGTTCTAGCAGTTGTTTGCTCGAGCCACCGAAGCGCTGCGTCAAAAACTACGTGAATCGAGCGATGTGCTGAACTTAATTTGTCGAGAATCTCGACAAATTAAGTCGAAGCTTTCCTGTTCGCTATTTAAAACAAAAATATTACTTCCGGTGGTGACTGCCATCGAACAAGCTATAGCACCAGTTTCATCTGGAGTCATTATTCGTTCGAGTTCTCCTTTTTTTTTTCTTTCTACGAAGCCAATGTCATTGCGCCAGCGACGGGTTATGAACGAGCGAGAAAGCGCATGGAGCCGCTGGGCCGCGTCGGCTCCTACATTCGAAAGGGGTGGCTTTCCTGCATGACGTGGATGCCTCGACGGGCAAGATGGCGGACCTATGCGCAACTCTGCTACCTAAAGGTAGCATATACAGTAACTCTACGCTCGGCGAGGTGGTGGCGCCCTCTCTCGCGCCCCGCTGAAGTCAGCCCCATGTTTGCGAAACGTTTTTTTCTTTTTTTTTCTTTATTCAAGAATGACCCCGCATTGCCCTTGGGCGTTACAGTTTAAGTTAATTATTGCGATTTCTTCGTGGCTATTTTTGTTTAATACATTATTCCAGACCTTTGTTCATTTTTACACGGGTTTGAGCCCGGGTGCTAGCCTTGTTATGGCCTGTATTGAGTGCTTTACCGCGAGCTTGATCACGTCACTTGAGATGTATGGATGGACGACAAGCTGGGCGCCTCAAGTACTCCGCACTTATAAACTCAGCCGCGGGGTAATGATTAGAGACCGGATTTCAGGCAAATGCCTATTTTGTTCCTTGCGTTCCTATCGTGCCACTTTGATATATGAGCATGAATTAGGGGGTTAAGGAGGGTTTTTTGTAGTGTATTTATAGTGCCTATAAATGCCTATTTTTGGGGGGTTTGTGCCTAAATGCCTATCGTCCTCGCGCGCTCACTTGGCGGCGCCACCGCTCTCCGAGTGCGCAGCGCCAATGTGGCCACATCGCGCATTTTGTCCCTGTTCCCTTCCCGCTGCGGAGCTTGAAATTGTATGCGGTGATTGTCGGCGCGTGACAATGGCAACGCAAAATGAGCCCCGCTTGCTGTTTTGCGGCTACGGACGAATAGCAAACGTTCAGAAATACTTAAGACGAAGTAGTTTGCTTCATGGTGGCGACTTGTACGCCGCTAATCGCGTTTATTGCGTGAGAGAACTTCACAGTGCCGTCGGTCCGACGGCAATCTTCCGAAAATGCGTCGCGCAAATGAAGAGCGTGTAGTAGGACGTGCGTTTGGAGGTCAGTAAACTTTTTTTCCTTGGAAGACGATAGAAAATACTTTTATCGGCAGCCTGGCACGTCGCTTGTTATGACCGGTGTGCGTTAGCAGAAAGCTGGGATAGTTGACTCATAATTAAGGAGCGGTAAAAGGACAGAGACCGCATAAAGTGCCCGTCTCTGTTTTCTGGCGCTGTTAGTACGTCAAATAAGCGCATTAGCTGGTACGCGGTGGATGATTACGTTTTATGAAACTTTCCTCGGAATTTTTTTTCTACTGCGCAGATGTTGGCGTGCGCACTTGAGTAGGCTGGTTCCATTATCTGAATTGTGTGAAAACACTCCTGTGCAAGCATAAACCGACTATTTACTTTTCTTCTACTGGTTATCAGCGCACGAAAACAAAATGTTGCACAAGCTCATTGCACCTGCAAGGCTCAATTTCATGGCCGTGTGCCTAGCAGAAGCGGTCGACCGGCGTTTGACGCAGAAAAGTTCGTCGGTGGACAGTGAGCGTCTGTTCACAGCTTTCGAAATCATATTTTTCAACATTTGCAACTGTGTTTTTTGTTTAGGTCGTCCCATCATACAGCCAATCCTGAGGTGCACAGCCGACAAAGTGGGCACTGCAGATGACGGTTTTGCGTCGCTCTGGTTACCACCAATCTCCATTCGGGCTAACAATAATAAAAGAAACAAGGGAACCAACAATGTGTTAATATTACCTGGAGCAGTAGCGTAACGAGAAAATTTCTTTCAGTGGGAGTTCAATCCTACTTTGTGTGTGTTCGTGCAAGCGTTTGTGTGTGCGTGTGTTTATATATACACTCGCAAAATTAAAAAACGGCAGATCCCACGCACCGTGGGAATCGATGTGATGCGAAGCAGCCAGCAAGGAGCAAATCATGCTGTACATAATATGCAGGTCATTATTTACATGATATGACCTGTCATTTGTGTTCGTCAAACAGTCACGTCACGAAATACAAATTTTGGTGTATATCAATCTAGCGAACTGGACGCAAGCGCACCATGAGCGTGGCATGTAAGTGGCATTGTAGATGACATGCATGCCAAGATTTACATGTTACCACCTGCCACTTATGTTCGCTTAATTTTTTACCTCAAATCACAGCGAGACGCGAGACCAATCCGCCTCCATTTCGCGCGCGCTCGTATTCTCGCGCTCTGCGCATCGTGCAGACGCCATCCGCGTTCCAGCGTTTAAATTGACGGACAATTTGTCAATTCCAAAGTGTGTTCCTCGAACGCCTGTGCCCACTGAGACGGGGTCGGTCAGAATGAAACGTGATGCGCGCGTCTCCCTCCTTGTATGATTAGAGACGCTGGGCAATGCGACGTTAGGCAAGCAAAGCGCGAGCGCTGTAGAGTCCAACGCGACCGGCGTCCGTTTGCGCGCCCCGGCGCCCACCTGGCACTGCGCCAGGGCACGGCTGGAGGGACGGATGGACGGACGGGCGGACGCGAGCATGAGACATCAAAGGCTTTCACCTTAAAATTTGGTGTATATCAAGCTGGCGAAACGGCCACAAGAGTGTCATGAGCGTGGCATGCAAGTCATGTTGCACATGACATGTCATGATTTGCATATTACCACTTGTCATTTATCCTTGTCATACAATCACGTCGCTGAATACCATATTTGGTGTATATCAAGCTAGCGAAACGGCCACGGGAGTACCATGAGAGTGGCATGCAAGTCATGTTGCGCATGACATGTCATGGTTTCCATATTAAAACGTCATTTATGCCCGTCATACAGTCACGTCCCTAAATACGAAGTTTGTTGCATATCAAGCTAGCGAAACGGCCACGAGAGTGTCATGAGCGTGCCATGCAAGTCATGTTGCACATGACATGTCACGATTTCCGTATTACCACTTGGCAATTATGTTCGTCATACAGTCACGTCTGTCAATACCAAATGTGGTGTATATCAAGCTAGCGAAACGGCCGTCAGCGCGCCATGAGCGTGGCATGTAAATCATGTTGTATATGACATGCAGGTCATGATTTTCATATTACCACCTGTCATTTATGCTAGTCATACAGTCACATACCTCAATACCAAACTTGGTGTATATCAAGCTAGCGAAACGGCCACGAGAGTGTCATGAGCGTGGCATGCAAGTCATGTTGCACATGACATGTCATGATTTCCATATTACCACTTGGCATTTATGTTCGTCATACAGTCACGTCACGCAATACCAAATTTGGTGTATATCAAGCTAGCGAAGCGGCCGTCAGCGCGCCATGAGCGTGGCATGTAAATCATGTTGTACATGACATGCACGTCATTATTTGCATATTACCACCTGTCATTTATGTTCGTCATACAGTCACGTCACTCAATCCCAAATTTGGTGTATATCAAGCTAACGAAACGGCCGCGAGCGCGCCATGAGCATGGCATGTAAATCATACTTTTCATGACAAGTTATTCATGATTTTCATGATATGACCAGCCATTTATGTTCGTCATACAGTCATGTTATGCCATACCAAATTTGGTATAAATCCCATTAACGATACGGCCAGGAGAGCACAAAGTCGTAGGCGGCTAGATAGATAGATAGATAGATAGATACGCTCAAAGTCGCCGAAGTTCGCTAAGAAATGCTTCGCATTTAAAAAATGGGGCAGGGGGGGGATGGGTTATGACCCCCCATCGCTACGCCACTGAGGAGGACGGAAAGCGAAAGAAACCGTGCGAACACAGGCCACGTTTGCTTCCGAACAGCCGCGATCCAACGTTTTCGCCGATCAGCTTTGTATTACACGATTTCTAGGGGAGACGATAAAATCGCACCTTCAGTAGTTTCCCGGCCGTGGTCTTGCAGTTGTTAAGACATCCGAATACGCAACAGCAGATACAAGTCGACCTTTTGTCGCCGCTTAGACACGCTTGCACAGCTAGGGGCCATTGACAACCTGCTGCGGCCAGGCACGGCTGTGCGGAGGGAACAGGGACATTTCGCCAGCAGCCGCCGCAGTGGCGCTGCATGTCTGATTTGAAACAGCAGCGCACGAGGCCTATAAGTGCCTATAAAAGCCTATTTTAAAAAATGCCGCCCATACGAGCACTATTTAAAGTCAAATTTTGCTTTCGAGTACAGTTTGAGATCGTAATTCATGTTGCCGGGCAAAATTGACGTTTCGGAACTCTATGGGGTGCCACAACCTAGTTCCCTAGTTAAAGAAACTTCCGGTAAGCAACCGCTAGCAGCAGTGAAATGGGACGCGCCGGCCACTTTACCCCACCGCACTGACGTGGCGCGAGCGGTTGGAGCTAGTTGGAGCAGGGGGAGGATGAGGAGAGGAAAAGGCGCTATTTCTGCAACCATAAATCGGAGCACGTCCCAGCGTATACAGTGCAATGAGGAGAGGAAAATAAAGGTGGCAAGAGGAGAGGAGAAAAGAGGAGAGTGGCGTTCGTGGACGAGGACGTGGCGGGTGCCTTTTACAGCTGGTTTTCCAGTCAAGTGTTCCCAAGGCATTGAAGCACCTCCTTGAAGACCTGGGTGTGGTGAGGGGCAGAAAACAGGAGGTGCCTCTATGTATCAGCTGGAAGATGGAGAACGAATGCGAAACCATGCATGGAATGCCGTCAGGGGAATGTAGAGCGCAGGTAAAAAAAATCAGATGTGCACTTGGCTTTTGTTTTGTTTGTAGTTCACTTCTGAAAGGGTGCTTCACCAGGTCACATAAGAAATTTTAGTTAGACACTAGAAGTTGTTGCGTGCCCAATGAAGAGCTTTGTACCGCAAGAACTTTTTTAATTGGTTCATTACGAGCCGCGAAATCATGATGCTGGTAGGTGAGCTTGAAACCTTGGCACTCGCAAGCCAAATTTCTTCCCTGCCCTCTTCGGTATCGGAGCAACTCGGAGCCGGGAGATCACACGACGCAGACGTATCAACACGTCATGCGCACGCTAGGTTACACTGTGTGCGCATGACATGCCCAAGCCAGGTCGTACACACAAGCGGTGTTGTATCGTTTCGGCATTCTCTCTAGTGTACTGCCTGTTTCTGTGGGATGGATCCCTCTGTGCGCTTGGAGAGGCTGGCATGGATGATGTATCCTTACCACGACACAGCGCGTCGCACCGCTGGAACTGCTGTAAGGGACGATGCATCAAAAACACGCCAAGCGTTGTCCGGGCTGGCGCCGGCACGACGCGGCAACGGCGAGAACGCGGACGCAAACAAAATGGAGGCAGCTTAGTCTCGCATCACGCTCATTTCGAAGTAAAAAAATAAATAAAAACGCACACAGATTCTGTTTGTATGTTTTAATATTTCTACAACTTTCATTCTTCTATTCAAGCAATAGATTGCACAAATTACACCTGTCGCCTCGAATAATTCTCGCAGTGTCACGTACTATGACGTACGCAGGACCATCCCTTGTTGTACGATCACCTCCTCCATATTGGTGCGCGCGCCCGTGAGATCAAGGGCAAGCGGCGTTTAGTCTGACATTTGCCATTGTGGGTTATGAATGATGTCTTAGGCTGATCTTCTCGAACTCGAATTTGCCAGTAGGCAAATTTCAGGTCTAAGGATCCGAAGAGGGAACATCCAGCAACGTCGTCCATAATATCCTCGGCACGTGGTAGCGGCTGGGCAACGCTGATAGTCTGCTTATTGGGAAGAATGTAGTTTACGCAGAGGCGCTTTTTAGTGCCTCTTGAGACGACAACTGCAGGAAAGGCCCATGGGCTAGAAGATGGCTTGATGATACCTTTTTAAGTGCGAATGCACTTTATAAGCGACCCTGAATCCGCCGTCCCATAGCAACGGCGCGAGGAGCGTCTGTAGCAACGGCGCAGCGACGTCACACCCCACGTGACTGCGCGCGCTCCGCCTCCTCACCGCGGTTTGCGCGCGCCGCTCCCCGCATTGCTCTCCGCGGCGTGTTTGGTCTTCGCCGTGGCCAGACGCGGCGGTTGTGTTAGCGTCGCTTGCGTGGAGTGGCCCGCTTGTCAGTTGATTTTCGCTCTTCGCCGTGGTCGGACGCGGCGGTTGTGTTAGCGTCGCTTGCGTGGAGTGGCCCGCTCGTCAGTTGATTTTCGCTCTCCGCCGTGACCAGACGCGGCGGTTGTGTTAGCGTCGCTTGCGTGGAGTGGCGCGAAATGCATTCGCATTTCCTCACGATTCCCTTCGGGGAGGTGTTGGTCTTTTTTAAGCTCACTGGTTTGTTGCTCAATAAATGCTCTATCATCAGCAGCATAACGGTATGGTTGTCGGCTATACGGGACGGCTCCAGGCACCAGATCAATGGAATGTTCAGCTCCCTCAAAAAGACCCAGGTCATTGTCGTCGGTAGCGAAGAGTTTTATGTGTTGCTCAAGGACTTCC